>CM028138.1:808207500-809407500 GCA_016271365.2 Neoceratodus forsteri | reverse complement strand
CTTTAGTTTTCTCCAGGTTCAGTTTGTAATTTGATAATACTCCAGATTCCTGGATCAGTTGTAGGGCTGTGCTAGCTGATGCTCTTGGGCTCAATAGATGGAGGAGTATATCATCAGCATATGCTGACAGTTTAAACTCTTGAGAGCCAATAGTTATTCCAGGATCTCAGGGTCTATTTTGAGCCGAGCTAGGAGGGGTTCAAGTACAGGTTAAATAAAAGAGGAGATAGCGGGCATCCCTGTCTGGTGCCCGAGAAGAGAGGTAATCTTAATGAGAAGGTTCTATTGCAATATATACGGGCACTAGGTGTAGTGTATAAAGTTTGCATCCAGTGCACAAAGAGAGGAGGGAAGCCAAGCTGATGTAGACTTCTAAAAGAAAATTCCAGTCCACTCTATCAAAAGCTTTCTCTGCATCCAGAGACATCAATACAGCAGCAGATGTGTTGTCCCGGGATGGAGAGAATATATGATTCAATATCCTCAGGTGGTCTGAGGAATACCTGCCTGTCATGAAGCCCACTTGTTCTACACAGACCAAAAAAAGCATAACCTGACCCAATCTAGTAGCCAAGATTTTCACCAGTATCTTAAGATCATAATTCAGGAGTGATATTCGTCTGTAGTTCGAGACTAATTTCGGGTCCCTCTCCTCTTTGTCCAATATGACTATCAGAGCTTCGAAGAGGTAAGGATCACAGCCCTCTCCTGTTAATATGGATTGAAACAAATGGAGCAACCATGGAGACAGTCCCTCTCCCAGTTCTTTATAGAAATTAGGAGACAATCCATCCGGGCCAAGGGATTTATCCAGTGGTAAGGTGTGGATCGCTGAGAGAATCTCTGCCTCTGTGAGAGGAGAGATCAGCAGGGCCCGTTGTTCTTTGTAAAAACTGGGTAGAGGCAGTCCCTCCAGATATGCGTCAATTCGGTCTACCGAAGGGGGGGTTCAGGCCTGGCACTGTATAAATCTGAGTAGAACTCTTGGAATTCTGCCACAATATCCCCAGGGCTTGTTATGAGGGTACCATCCACCTGCGATTTAATTGCATTTACCAATCTTGAGGCTTCCTGTTGCTTGACCCTTAGTGCTAACAACCTTCCTGCCTTCTCTCCCTGATCTATGTATATAGATGAAAATTAGTTTGCCAGCACCAGGTAAAACTAACAGAGTGCTTGTCCAAGCCTGCCAAGTAAGGTTGTGTGCTTACTGCCAAGTGAGATTATGTGCTGAGTAACACAGAGAATCCCACCATGCCACATCGCTTTCAAATCAAAGTTCTTTATTTTTCACACAACATATAGAGGTACAAGTGCTCCCACTCTTCACAGGCTCCTTACAAACTGCAGGCTTACAGGCTGCCAACCTCCTCCATTACTCCAAGGAATAGATTCCTATGATTGCTACAGGTAGTAGCACGTTAGGGACACTGTGTATGGAGTAATGGAGGAGGTTGGCAGCCTGTAAGCCTGCAGTTTGTAAGGAGCCTGTGAAGAGTGGGAGCACTTGTACCTCATATGTTGTGTGAAAAATAAAGAACTCTGGATTTGAAAGCGCATGTGGCATGGTGTGGATTCTCTCCGGTGCATACTTTAGCACATAATCTCACTTGGCAGTAAGCACACAACCTTACTTGGCAGGCTTGGACAAAGCACTCTGTTAGTTTTAGCAGGTGCTGGCAAACTAATTTTCGTTTATTTACATCTGCTTAACGCTGAGCACAGGACCCTGGTGCAGACCTTAACTTCTGCTCTCTATGTATATAGAGTTCATTTTAAGAATTGCGTACTCAGCCTTTTCCCCCAGCAAATCATTATAATTAGCTCGTAAACGAATAAAGTCCTGCCATTGTGTGTCACAAGTGGAAGGAGATATATTTTTTTCTAGTTCCCTAATACTCCTCAATAGTTCTTGCAACTATTGTTCCCTATTTTTCTTTCACCAAGAGGCAATCTTTATGAGTTCACCCCTCAGGAAGCACTTCAAACCCCCTCACTCCATATCTGCTTGGCCTGTAGTATTCAGGTTATCGTCTATGTAGTGTTTAATACAGGACTTTAGCCTTTCCACTACCCATTTGTCTTCTAGTAGACGATTGTTAATTTTCCAGACTGTCTCAATCTGCTGGTTAGGATTTAGAGACAGGGTGCAGGTCACTAGTGAGAGGTCTGAGATGACATCTGGAGAGATCTGTCATTCAATGAGGCCTGTGAGGAACTGTTTATTTATTAAGAAATAGTCTGTGTGGGAGGAGGTCCCATGCACTAGGGATCGAAATGTGTATTCCCTTAACTACGGGTGTAATACCCTTCAGGCATTGCTTAACCCCAGTTTGTCTATGGGATCCCTAATGGCTCCCTGCGCTGGGGACAGTCCAGCCTTTGCCTAGCCTATTCTGTCTGCATCTGGGGAGAAAGGTAAGTTCAAGTCATCACTTAGTAGAACAAGTGCAGACAGGAAAGGCAGCAGAATATTAAGCAACTCCAAAAGAAAAAGGGGGAGTATCTGTATTAGGTCCATAAATGGAGCCAAGGACTATACTAGTCCTTTCCAGTGTATCAATAATAAATACATATCTTCCCAAGAGATCGCGAATACATTGATTGCATTGAAATCCTAAATTTCTTGTCAATAAAATTGCAACACCTCTGCTCTGGGTGGACGACCCAGCTGCATAAACCTGACCAATATGTAGTTTCCGCAGCAAGTTTGCTTTTGTGTCAAGTAAGTGTGTCTCCTGGAGGAAGATGATTTATTCTTTGACCACTTGCAGATGTTTTAGAACTCTGTACCGCTTGTGTTTGCTGCGCATCCCTTTTACATTCCAAGAAATTGCCCTATTACTGTTAGCCATGTAATTCTAGCTCATCTGTCCTTGGTTGATCAAATATGAGTAACAAGAACTTCAATTGCCAATGCCATGGTGCCCCATCCACCTCCCTCCTTTCCCCAATACCAAACAATATATACCCTCCAGACCGTCCCCTCACCCTCTCTTCCAAGCGTGTTGTAAGTACATCTTGTATGTAGACTCACCCATATCGAGCCACCCCAATCCCCTGCTAACACTGATCCACTAAATAGATGTTGGCAGTCAGGCCCCTCCTCGATACAGTGCGTGATACTGCTAGCTTTCAGCCACCATCCCACCTCCCCCACTAGTCAAGATAATGAGGAGACTATTAACTCATCCCCCAGTGGATAACTGATCCCTAGATCCCTAGGAAAAATCAGCACTTATACTAAAGCAAACTGAATACAGCAGATAACAATCCCCTACAGGGAACAGCATGGGGGGGGTGCCTCCCCCCTACCTAAAATGCCGCAGCATGGGATTTTCTGTCACCCTGGCCATTTGGTCAGGCCGGATTGAAGTGCTGTCCAGATGGATCACTGTGATTGCACAAGGAGAAAACTGCTTGAATTATCCCCTTTCCCATCTAATGGTACCCATAATAATGTTTTCTCCCTTATCCCTGATATTGATATCCAGTCTAATGGCCCTGTTCAATGCCCAGGAAATGCTAGGAAGAGAAGAAATCCTTAAATCAGTAACCTTAGAAACAATAAACTTCTTAGAAACATTTATAAAACTCTTCCCTGTCCAAATAGGCAAAACACAGTGATTTAAGTAGAAAGAACAAACTGTATGAACGCTATATAACTTCTGCAACTGAATGCACAACTGGAGCACTCTAAACTTCAGTGTCCAGCATAATCAAAGCACTTATATACAGGCTGGAGGACTGTTCATGTCACAACCTATCTGCATCCTTGAGAGGGTGCGCACTTGCGAGCAGACAGCATGCCTGCAGTAATGCCATGGCTGCACGTGGATGATTGTGTGCAGCAACGAGGTGCGAGGAGGCCAACAATGTCACTGAGCGTTGGCTCACAAACCGTAAATGCACAGTCCCCGTTAGGCTGCCAGTTCTATCTTCTTGGCCAATCTAGAACCAATACTTTACAGGGTGGGGTAGGAAACAGCCAAGAGCTTACCCAATCCATTCTGGCAGTGATTCGATCCCACTGGACCGTAATCAGTCAGAGCCAGACCTCCTTGGGCTACAAAATACAGTTCTGTTAGCCCATTCTCAATCCCATGTTCAGTGATAAAATATGTTGCAGTCCTTAAGGGGAGAGCATTGCTAAACCCCCTTTTTCATTTCTTTGCAAACCCCTTAGCAGCAGCTTCTACACAAACAGACTCACCCTCTATGAGGAGAATTCACTTCTTAAACAGGTCTGGCAGTAAACGCTGTAGATCTTGAACTGCCTGTTCATTCGATTCAAACATGTGCCACTTGTCTTGTACCCTGACTTGAAGCTAAGCCAGGTACATCATTCGGACATGCACCCCAGCCAGGATGAGGCAGGAGACAGTGGAGTGGAAAGACTCCTGTTTCTGGCATACTGATGCTGGCAGGTCTTGCGATATGTGAATTTTGTGACCTTCTCACATCACCACTTGTATTTCTCATAGCTTTAACAGGATGTGCTGCTTATCCAAAAAATTCAGCAGACGTAAAATAAATGGGTGAGGGGTTGAGACTTAAGTTGGCTTGGGGTGCAGAGCGCAGTGAACGCGCTCCAATATGTATGAAGGCTATTAGGAGAGGGGCCTGCAACTTTTTACAGTAGAGTTTGAGCAAATACAGTGGGAGAGGGACCCTTTTCATCTTCTGGGAGGCCAACGACTACCAAACTGTTACGGCGACTGTATCCCTCTAAGTCCTCCAGCTTCAATTCCATCTTGGACATTTGCCTTTTAATAGCTACGATATCAGGGTCCATGACTGCTTTCCACTTTTCAAGTGAAATTGCCATCGCTTCTGTGTCCTTCTCTTACCAGGACATGTCGACTAGATCTCTTTTCAGTAAGGATACTTCGGATGTTAGTAGGGCAGGAGCATCTTGGAGTGGTTTCATTTCCAGTAGAAAGTGCTCCTCTAAAAGAGGCATGATTGCCGTTTTGCTTGGTGGAACCGAAGCTGTTTTAGAAGTTTGCTGCCTGGCTTTCTTTGTGGCCTTGTCCAGGAAAGGTAGAGGAGTATGGCATGGGAGCTTCTGCTTCATATTTACCTCCATTTAATGGGTCGCTGCGTTTTCCAACAATCGGCACCCTGGTAAGACATTTAGGTGTTGTCTTCTATTGTTATCACTGATACCGCTGGTGATTTTAAGCTGCAAATAGGAGCGGAAGAGTGGGAGAAAGGTAGAGACACTGCTTACTCTAGCCAGATATCACATGACTCGAGAATCTGTGGATTTACCAGGCCATTCGGAGATTACTCTGGGAGCTTTTCAGGGTTTCTGTGGAAGAGGATTCTCTGGGACTGTCTGGGTGCTCTGGAATCCCGTGTGTTTGATGTGCTTTTCCCCTTGGTGGTGCCCAACTAGGAAAAAGGTGGTGTGTTGGCCCAAGACTGGCATCTGTTTCTATTATCTGCAGACTGAACTGTTGGGAAAGAAAGAACTGAACTGGGCTAGGACCCGTTGCTGCAGCAGAGAGGAGCACTCTGTCTTTGCTCCCAATGGATGAGGGGGCTGGCCGGAAGCTCACCAGAAGGTGAAGTTTTTGGTCACTCTGGGGGGCTTGCAGTTTTGGGGTGGTCATTGGGCCACCCTAGGTCTGAGGCCCTGAACCTGGGGAGTGACTTTGGGGTGACTCCAAACCTGTGCGGGCTTCAGGGATTTCTTTCGACTTTAGCTGCTGCTGTTTGGGGAGACTGCACATCCTCCTGGATTTTCAGTACGATGGGACAAGAAGCAAGCTACTGGCTCTGAGAGAGGACTGGTATGCAGCCTGAACGCTCTTTAGGGGTTTGGATTGTCGCTAGGGATGGTCCCGTTTTGTGGTAAAGCTGAATTCGCTATTTGCCTGGACTGTGCAGCATGATGTTCCAAACTCTGGATTCCTTTTAATCATCTGGACTGGGGAAAAAGAGATAAGTACTGGTGACTTATTGGACTTAATTTTAAGTGGCCTTTTGCAAAGGCTGTGTAAGGACCTCTGATCTGTACATTCTACTTGCAGTTTTTATGTGCTGTTGTGAGAGAATGGTACTTGGACTTTGAAGGGTGGTGGTGGGGGTGAGAGACCCATCGTTAAATCCCTTTTATACTGATTTATTTGTTGGTGTTCATTTGTAATCGTATGTGTATTATAATTGTTTTTGGAAAGTGTTAGATGTGGTTAGGTGGGAGATTTTTTAATTTATTATTAGTTTGTTAAATTGTTTGGTTTGTTTGTTTTTATGTGTTGGCAGGGGGCGCTCCCCGACAGGTGCTACTCTCCTGTTGAGCTCTGTGGCCTCCTTCCCTTTGATTGTCCTCATTTGCTAACTGAAGTCTATACTCGATGCTGTGCATTGGGGATTGTTCAGAGAAGGTATGGGGCCGGAGCCGCAGACTTCTCGGGAGAGTGGAACCAAGTGGCTGGATTGGAGTAGTGGGGACTAGGAGATGCCCTTGGGGCGAAATGGGTTCCCAATAGGGGTTTGCTCTGTTTGGTCTCCATAACCAAGGGCTCCACTGTATGTGGGCAGATGACTCAGTCGACCTCAGGGTCTCATCCAATCCTAGTGGTGTTATGCAATGCCAGGTCTATTAAAAACAAGACGGCAGTGATGGCTGATCTTGCTGGATCACCAGACCTGGCCTGCATCACCAAGACCTGGCTGGATGAAAATCCAGGCCCTATTCTGGAGTTAGCAATTCCAGCCAGGTTTGTGGTGATACACCACCTGAGGTTGGATCGTAGGGGCGGGGGAGTGGCCATTGGTTTTAGATCAGAAGTGAGCCTTGGGGAGGTGCCAGTGGGGGAGACCCAGTCCTTCAAATGTATCATGGGTGCAGGTGTGGGGTGCAGGATTCTTCTCATCTACCATCCACCCGGGAGTGAGAAGCAGGTCCTGCAGGAAGTCGCAGACTTCATCGTCGACATGGTGCTGAAGTCCCCCAGATGGATGGTGCTGGGGGACTTCAGTACCTGGGTCGATGATGAACTCTCACAGTTTGGTCAAGACTTCCTCCAGTTGATGAATTTGCTGGGCCTCTCACAGGTGATTACCTCTGCGACCCGTAGGAATAGTCATTCCTTGGACCTGGTCTTCCTTCTGCATATGGAGACCTCTGATTTGGTGGTGGAGCCAGTTAGTGGGTAGGACCATCACACCATAAGGTTCAATTTCCAGGACCCCACGTATAGGCCTACCCCTATGGAGATGGTCCAGTACCACCCTTTAAGGGGTTTATCCCCCGATGGCCTGTTGGCATTGCTGGACCTATCAGAGCTGCCCAGGGATAGTAGTAACCCAGATACCCAAGTCTGGGGTTATAATGAGGCTGTGACTGGGGCTTTGGATTGTCTTGGTCCTGTCCATGTTCATCCCTTTACCCAG
This sequence comes from Neoceratodus forsteri, assembly GCA_016271365.2. Taxonomy (NCBI): domain Eukaryota; kingdom Metazoa; phylum Chordata; order Ceratodontiformes; family Ceratodontidae; genus Neoceratodus; species Neoceratodus forsteri. Next base: position 809,400,096 of record CM028138.1, on the reverse strand, counting down.
TGCCCTCAGTTCCCTTGGTTTGATGGGACCTTGAGGAAGCTGAGGAAAGTGGGACAAAGGCTGGAGCATCATTTGTGAAAATCGAGCCTAGATGCCGACAGACTTAGATAGTTAACCCATTATAAGGACTATGAATCAGCTATCTCCCATAAGAAGGCAGAGTTCCTGTCCAGGGAGATTGCTGTGGCACAAAACCGGCCAGCTCAGCTCTTCCAAACTCTAGACAGACTGTGCAATCCAGTCTGTCTGCAGCCTCAGAGAACATTGTTGCATGGGAAGTGCGATGGATTTGTTCACTTTTTTGCCGATAAGGTTGCTGACATCAGGTCTGAAAACTGCACAGGACACACCAATGGGGCAGACGGTGATCAGTGGGAGGTGGCAGCTCCTTGGTCTGTCTGGTTTGACTTCAGCCAGCTGGTGATCAGGGATGTTGTGAAGATTATCCAGTCTTTGCAGCCGACTTGCTGTGGTTTGGACCCTGGCCCAATGCATCTCCTTATGGGGTGTGTTGAGACCATTGGCTTGGTCCTTGCTGAGATAGTCTGGTGTTTGTTAGACTCCGGGGTGTTTCTGGACACCCCGAAGGAGGCGGTAGTGGTACCCCTTCTTAAGAAACCGTCTCTCAACTCAGACTGTCTTGCTAACTACAGACCCATCTCTAACCTCCTCTTTGCGGGTAAGGTTATCGAGAAGGTGGTCACGCTGCCACTGGAGGATCATTTTGGGCCCAGCAGGTTTATAAAGTTATAAATACAAACCAACCTTTGTATCTTTACAAAAAATTGGAAAATAAAACTTATAATTATAATATGAGAAGTTCAATTATCAGGAGTTTTAAATCCCCTAAATTAAAGAATAAATTTAGTTATATGCGCTTCCCTATAATTATGAATAGGTTATGGAATTCATTAAAACCATATATAGCAAATCAGTATGAATCTATTAAAGATTTTATATTTACCCTAAAAGTTGGATTAAAGGTAAAATGTGAATGTTTGGGATAAATGTGGTTTTATTGTAACATAGTGTTTTTTTGTTTATTTTTATGTTATGTTAAAAGGTTTTGTAATGTATGGCTGTTAAATTACTATTTTGTGAAGTTGTATGCATATGTACGTGATTTTGTTTTATACACAGGACCATCTTGAAAATAGGATTCGTCCTAATGATGTGAAATTGTCACCTATTATCCTGTATAAAAATAAAGGTTTTTACTACTACGTACATCATTTGACCATCCACAACATCTACAATCCTTTCCAGTCCAGTTTCCAGAAACGGCTTAGTACCGAGATGGCCCTCGTTCGGGTTCTTGATCTTCTAACAACAAGAGATTGGAAGAGCCATTCCATCTTGGTTCTTCTTGATCTCTCGGTGGCATTTGACACTGTGGACCATAGGGTGTTGGTTGGGTGCCTGCGGACAATCTGCAGACTGTCTGGCACAGTCCTCAGGTGGTTTCATTCTTACCTCACTGGCAGGTTTCAGAGAGTTGTATGTGGGGTTTAGTCCTCTGACAAGGTCTCCCTGCCATGTGGGGTTCCGCAGGGCTCTGTACTGTCCCCCATGTTGTTTGCAGCGTATATGCTGTCATTGGGAGACATGGTACGGCAGTATGGGCTGAGTTTTCACTGCTATGCAAATGACACTCAGCTCTACCTGTCCTTTATGCCCAATCGGAAGGAGCTGTCTCGTGTTTTAATGACTGCCTTTCTGAGACTGAGGATTGGATTAGTGCCAGTTGGCTGAGGTTGAATCCAGACAAGACTGAGGTTTTTATGGTGGACCCGGGCCATCAGGTGAAGGGGCTGTCAGAGGGGCAAGCCTCAGAGCTTTGGTTCAGTGGTCGCCAGCTGATGACCTCTGAACTGGTGCAGGATCTGGGTATGATTCTTGATGACAGACTGCCACTTAAACATCAGATGTTGTCTGTTGTTAAGACTGCCTTTTACCATCTAAGGAATGTAGCCTGGATCAAGCATCTATTTTCGCCCAATGACCTACCAGTTTTGGTTCATGTCTTTGTAACCTCACGCCTTGATTACTGTAATGCCCTGTACCTAGGGCTACCAAGGGTTGATAACTGTCAACCCAAAAGCTAGTGCAGAATGTAGCAGCTAGGCTGTTGACTGGGCTACCTCGTAGCTATCATGTCATGCTGGAGCTGTGTAATCTGCACTGGCTGCCTATTCAGTGGTGGATCACCTTTAAGGTCAGCTTACTGACCTATAAGGCCCTACACAGACAGGGCACAAGTTATCTGCAAGATCTTCTTCATCCCTATTGCCCCTCCTGGCCGCTTCGCTCCACTGACGAGGGATTGCTAGAGATTCCCAGGGTTTGTTTAAAGTCATCTGGGGCCCGTGCATTTGAATTTGTGTCCCCGTCCCTGTGGAATTCTCTGCCTCATCAAATTCAACAGTGCCTGACAGTGGAGAGCTTTAAATCTGCATTAAAAACTCACTTATTTATTCTGGTGCTCCCTGATTTTATTTGCTCTGTTGCAGCTTTTTTTTATAAGGGTAGTTGTTTTTATGGATTTTATGGTTATGTACTAGCACTATGGTTTTGGAATAGTGCTATTTTATAAATAAATGTGATTGTTTGATTGATTTACAAAACAAACTACATGCAGATTATCTATAGGGACAGTTTTGTCAACCATTTCAGGCAGTCAAAGAAATAGGCTTTGCACATGATCTTTAAGAAAATACACTTGGCAGTGTGGCTCAAAATAAGATATTTTTTCTTAAAGTAGAGACTGCAATATAAATTAACAGGCTGAAGTTAGAGCACTCTGTCGAGAGGGGGCTGGGAGCAGATAGCAAATAAGTGGCAATGGGGGCGAATGGAGCAGTGAATGGAGTGGGGGCTATGCAATGCTATATGGTCACTGGTCCGAGAGAGCAAAGTCAGGAGACTAGGATGGCTGTTTGCCAGTAGGACTATACAAATAAAAGGAATGAAGTGCTCTCATTGGAGCATTTCTTTCCTTTTAACTAGAGAATGCTTCCAGCTGTGAAACTCTGAACTAGTGTTACAGTCTGGATGTGTGCTCATTGGTGTATTAAGGATGAGCCCACTGTATAGTGCTGTGCATTGGATTCATCCCTGACAAACCTCCAAAAAGTCATTTAACCGCAAGATGTTACTTGTGCACTTGCAAGAAAATATAAAAAATGCAGTTTTACTGAAATAATTTTAGTGGTGTGGCAATAATTATTATTTTTTTTTTTGCATTTCTTGATTTACTGTTTGTGGTGAAGTTTGAAATCATGTCTTTGTAAATATTTGTTTTCTTGTTTGACTTTTTTCTTAATGAACTTTCCCTTACTCTTCTTGTACGGGAATTCTTTGGTAATCTTGTCTTTTGGCAGGATGGCTGACCTTGGAGGTGTGGAGGAAAGTGCTGGTCAGAGTGTTTGTGGCTCCTGTGCTTTCCATTGCCACTCAATGAATGGAATCTGAAACTGAACCTGTGGATCGGGGACTTGCTGTGTGAGGTCGAGAGGGCCTCAGCTCCTGCCCTCCCCAGCCCCCCTTATGGTGCTGAATTTCAGACAAGGTAATCGGGGACTCGCTGTGTGAGGTTGAAAGGGCCTCAGCTCCTGCCCTCCCTTGCCCCCCTTACAGCGCTGAATTTCGGACAAGGTAACTGCTGCAAAGAAATACAAGGAGGGACTCTATTTGAAAAACAAGCAGATTTTACCACGATATCCACTGATATAGGGACCAGAATAACTGTTTATCTGTAACGGGCTTACCTTAACAACAATATAGCTGCCCCTTGCTGCTGGCTCCACACGAAGCCTTCTGGTGTGCTGTGAGGCTGCTACTGGAGGGCCGACGCCATTTTAGGTCGACGCAGATGTTTAGACTGTTTTTGAATTAAGGCAATTCACCTCTGAGCTATTTAATGCGAATTGTTGGTGTACCCTTAACTGTAACAACTGAATACAGACTGTTTTTGACTTTAGGCAACATCATCACTGTCTATTTTATGCGAATTGTCAGTGTAGCCTTAACTGTGATAACTGAATCAGTGTCCAAAAGAATGCAGATGTTGTGACCACAGAGCTGTTTTAATACAATCTTGCAGAGTAGCCTTAACTGTAACAGAGCTGTTAAAGTATGCAGACAGTTGAGCCTGTGTCTATCTAATGCTACCACTCCACTGGGCTGCATTTATATTGCCTTAATATAATTTCTTAGTGGCAACTTTTACTGGATCAGCGTCCTAAAATTGTTTTTGAATTAAAGCAATATCACCTCTGAGCTATTTAGCTATGTAGCTGTTACCGAATCAGCGTCTTATAGTATGCAGATGTCTGGACTGATACTAATTTAAGGCATGCATGATGCGTTGAATTTAAATCGAGGACATTTTTCTGTTTGATTTCTACTTCTAAGTACAGGCGGCTGCTTAGCGTTGCTGCAACAGGCCTTTTACACCCTCCATCTCACAAATACAAAACCCTGTGTTCACCTCCTCTATTTCCCATTACAGGTAATCAGGGACTCGCTGTGTGAGGTTGAGAGGGCCTCAGCTCCTGCCCTCCCCCCCCCCTTACGCCGCTGAATTTCGGACAAGGTAACTGCAGCAAAGAAATACAAGGAGGGACTCTATTTGAAAAACAAGCAGATTTTACCATGATATCCACTGATATAGGGACCAGAATATCCGTTCATCTGTAAGGGGCTTACCTTAACAACAATATAGCTGCCCCTTGCTGCTGGCTCCACACAAAGCCTCCTGGTGTGCTGTAAGGCTGCTACTGGAGAGCCGACTTAGCCCTGCCGGCTTTGCCGGCTGCCCTGCCACCCCCACCACCACCCTTGGTCAGCACTTGGACTTATAGTGCCTTGGATGGTCACGTGATCTGAAAACACCTAGCAGCTCACTTTGCCATCTGCAAGTTATACAGTTTTGCCACTAGGGGCTCACTGTCATCCCTAGGATAACTACATATATAAATTCACAGTTTCCCAACTAGAGGTCTCCCTGTTTGCTTTTATGCATATATATGCACAAATATTTCACTGTCACTGTCTAATAGTATTTGACACAGTCCCACACAAAAGATTAATAGTCAAATTAACCAGCCTGGGAGTGGGTCCCAGGGTGGTAGCCTGGGTAAAACATTGGCTGGACAACAGGACACAGAAGGTAATTGTAAATGGAGCCCACTCTGAAGAAAGGGGGGTTACTAGTGGGGTACCGCAGGGTTCAGTATTGGGTCCAGTCCTTTTAATGTCTTCATCAGTGACATTGCAGAGGACTGGAAGAAAAGATGCCTTTTGCAGATGACACAAAGATCTGCAACAGGGTTGATACACAAGGAGGGGTGGAAAGGATGAAAAGGGATTTGGCAAGGTTGGAGGAATGGTCAGAAGTATGGTAGCTAGGATTCAATGCAAAGAAGTGCAAAATAATGCACCAGGAAACAAGAACCCAGGGAAGAATACACAATGGGTGGGAGGTAGTAACAACAACAAAAAGGAAAGGGACCTGGGGTAATCATATCAGATGACCTTAAGGTTAGCAAGCAATGTGAGAAGGCAGTAGGGAGGCTGGGGGTATACTGGGATGTATAGGGAGAGGCATCATCAGCAGAAAACAGGAAGTTGTTATCCCTCTGTACAGACAGTTGGTGAGACCCCATCTGAGTACTGTGTCCAATTCTGGAGACCCCATCTCTGCAAGGACATAGACAGGACAGAGGCAGTCCAGAGGAGGGCAACTAAAATGGTGCAGGGTCTGCAAGAGAAGCCATATGAGGAGAGACTAAAGGAGCTTAATATGTATACCCTTGAGGAAAGAAGGGAGAGAGGGACATGATAGAAACTTTTAAAGTACCCCAGTGGAATCAACAAAGTCCAAGAGGGTAGCATCTTTCAGAAAAGAGATGTGCAAGAACAAGGAGACACAATTTAAAAGATGAAGGAGGGCAGTTCAGGGACAATGTGAGGAAGTATTATTTCACAGAGGGGTAGTGGATGCATGGAACAGCCTTCTTGAGGAGGTTGTGGGGTCTAAAACTGTGGAGGAATTCAAGAATGAATGGGGCAGACATAACGCAATTCTTGTGGGGGGTAGGAAGAAATAGGCTGTTGGTTAACTAGGATCTGCAGCCTATCCTGTAGGTAGGGAAATGGGCAGACTAGATGGGCCTAGCGGTCCTTATCTGCCATCAAAGTCTATGTTTCTATGTTCTATGTTTCTATGTAATACTTTCCCATAGTCCTGACTAATATTTGAATAGAGGATCCTTTTACAAACTACATGCCGGTATCAGCTTGTAACTTTGCTTTTCTCTAAGGCAACTCCTTCCTGCCATCAGGTCATAATGATCCCTCCATATGAGCCTCTTTTCACTGTACTCCTGCCTGTACCCTTGCCAGATGCATGAGGTGGTGTCCGGGTTTCTTCTCCTAAGAGGAGTGATGGGTGGTTGACCCTTCCCCTCCCTTACTTACCTCCTGATCATTTGGGTAGGACTCTTCTAGCCCTTGGGGGAGATATTGAACCTAACCAAGGTCCTTTCTCCCCAAATCTCACTCTCAGCAACCCCTCATGCCCCTTGTGGGCAGATTCTAAAGGGATCAAACTTTCCCATATGAACATAGTCAGTCTAAGACACAAATTCCATGACCTGGAGGCATGGGTGTCTCTCTATAAGCCAGATGTTCTAGCCCTGACCGAAACCTGGCTCAAACCGCAGATCCTCCCCAACGAAGTGGAACTAGTGGACTACCTTACCTTTAGAAAAGACAGGGTAGGGAAAAAGGGAGGAGGGGGTATTATCTACGTAAGCACTGACCTTCAAGCTTCAGAGTTGGACTTCCACTCCAGTAGTGGCTCCCTAGCTGAAATGCTGTTCGTTAAAATACTTCTTGGAAACACAAAACCCCTTACCTTAGGGGGTGTCTATCTCCCTCCCCAATCTGCTGCCTTCTCTCTGGAATCCCTAGCAAGCCTTCTTGAGGACCATGTCTTGGGGGAGACCATACTCCTTGGGGATTTCAGTCTCCACTGGCCTTCCCTGCTCTCATCCCCTACTAAAAACCCGCTACTCGGCTCTTCATTTACACAGGTCATCAACATCTCCACACGACATAATCCCAAGACTGGAAACCACTCTCTCATTGACTGGATCCTCGTCTCCTGCCTGGGCCATATTCTGTCGGCAGGGATTATGGCTGACGCCCTGAGTGATCACTTGCCTATCTTCTACGTCTGGTCCAACAAGCCTCCAAAAATTTCCTTTAAGGTCATTGAAGTGCGGAACTACAGTAGGTTTGCACCAGTCGACTTCTGCTCTGATTTGTGGAACATCGACTGGACCCCTATAGTGTCTCTCCCCTCACTTGATGAGGCTCTTGAATATTTCATTCAAGCCTTCTTGTCAGCATCAAATAAGCATGCTCCCATAAAAAAGCTCCGGGTACAGGGAAAATGCCATCAATGGTTGAACCCGTCCCTCAAGCACTCCATGCTCCTTCGGGACAGAGCATGGGGAAACTACAAATCCACTGGCAACCAATCTGACTGGGATAAGTACAGAGAGCTGAGAAACCAGTGTAAAAAAGCCTCAAAACAGGCCAAATCACAATACTTGAATGACCTACAAACTAGGCACCTACGTGACCCCAAAAAATTCTGGGGCCACATAAACATACTCCTCAAAGGCTCCTCTAATAGTCAAATGGACTCCATCCTGGTGGGTGACTCACTGACCAATGACCCATTAGTAGTTGCGGAGGTGTTCGGTGCCTACTTCACTAACCCAAGTGGTCCTCCCCCCTTGACCTCTCCAGGCCTACCCATCTCCCTGGAGATACTTGGGTGCACCCTCGGCCTCAATTCCACTTAAAGCTGGTCAATCAGTCAGAGGTACTATCTCCCCTACACAAAATTAACCCTTCTTCCTCGGTAGGACATGACCAGCTTGAACCTCACCTACTGAGGGCTGCCACCCCGGCAATTTCCCGTCCTGTCACCCTACTCATAAATAGATCACTCCAGGAAGGTGTTGTACCAAAAATGTGGAAAGTAGCGACCGTTGTCCCTGTCTACAAAAGTGGGTCCCGAGACACACTGGGGAACTATAGGCCAATTGCCCTACTTAGTCCCCTTGGGAATATCCAGGAAAGACTAGTCTCTAACCAACTTCAAGACTACCTGGAGCAGCACCTTCTTATGAATGATGTGCAGCATGGCTTTAGAAAGGGCCATGGTAAAGATACTGCACTCATACGGCTCACTGCGGACATCCTTGCCTCTCTGGACCAAAGCTCCCCAATGGGTGCCCTCTTCATTGACCTGTCTAAAGCCTTTGACTTGGTCAGTCATAATCTCCTTCTATCAAAACTCTTGCACTTAGGACTGGATCACCACTCACTCTCATGGTTTGAGAGCTATCTGAGTGACCATACCCAAAAAGTCCACTGGAAGGGTACCCAGTCTGTCCCTAGATCCATTACGGCAGGGGTGCTCCAGGGCTCAATTCTCGGTCCCCTGCTCTTTTCACTCTTCCTCAATAACATTGAGGGAAACTGCCCCCTCAGCAAACTCATTTTGTATGCGGACGACACCCTCATATACTGCAGTGATCCCCAACCTAGTGTCATAGCTACGAAACTGCAGAATAGTCACTCAACACTTGAGGCCTGGTTCTCCACAAACTCCCTTAAACTCAATGAGGAAAAAACTAAAGCCGTACTGTTTGGTTCAAGACGACTGGGCCCTGACAGGAGTCAGCTGCTCCAGATCTACACAAACCTTGGAAAAAAGTAGAGGTCATGGCCAATTTCAAATACCTTGGGATCCATCTTGACAAGAAATGACCTACCGACCCCATATTGACTTCATAACCAAGACTACCCACCAAAAACTTGGCCTCCTTTACCGTCTGAGGAATTCCCTATCCTCGGTTGCAAGAAGAGCAATTGCTAGCTGCAGTCTCCTCCCCTCCATCCTATACGGAGCTTCTCTACTGCAGTTCCTCCATGAGACGGAATTCAGCAAACTTTCAGTACTCTATAACCGTGTGGCTCGTTTCGCCACAAACTCTCCTAGAGGCATCACAGAGGCACTTAGGAACAAACTGGCTCCACACTTCGGCACAAGCTAGCTTACCCCATTGCCTGCCTTGCCTTCAAGTTCACTACCCTTGGTTGCCCTCCCCACCTAAGAGGGCTACTCTCTCCCAAAGAACTAATCCAAACACTGCGTTCATCTGCGAATCATCCCCTTAACATTCCCAGGATTCGCTCCAACCAAGGCAAACGCTCCTTCAAATCTGCTGCCTCCCAACTATGGAACTCCCTTCCATCCAGCCTGACTGACTCATCCTCCCTTACCTAATTCAAGTCTGGACTCAAACTATATCTTCTAAATCTCAATCTTTGTGGCTATAACCGTTAGCTCCCTAGCCCAGGCCTCTTTTCCGCTGCACTGCCTTGAACCTCCCTTCATTCCTGAATGTATCTCCTAATCTTTGATTGTCAATTTACTGTTGTCTCCCTCCCCTACAAATTGGTGATGAAACTTGATGTCATAATGTATTCTGTTTCTATACTACACTTGTATATCTAATGTAACTATTGTAATTAATGCTTGAGACTGTACTGTGAATTCCTTACTCTACTCCTGTATACTGTCGCTAATGTCTATTTGAGCAACATATGTAACTACTGTAAAGAAAAATGGCAATTGTCTTTTCTGTAACTAATTCTGGGCCGCCCCAGAAAAAGGGATCTCTGGTCTCAGTGGCTTACCCGGTTAACAAAATCTAAATAAATAAATAAATGTAAAAACTAGTATTGAGGAAAAAGTGGAATCCGTACCTGTGTCAGGGTAGTCTCCTTGCAGATAACCTGCTGTGATATCCAGTGATGAATCAGAGATGGACACTTAAGTTGGTCCTGTAGCCAAGGATGCTGATGCTCTTCTTTGTGCTGCAATTCATTTCACATATTTGTGACTATCTAGTACAGTATGCTGTGCGGTATGGACCACTGGGCTTACAGCTTATTCTGTATACTGTCATTCGGCAGGCAGGCGGGTGGTATGCGGTTGGGTAGCAGCTGCCTGCCAATAATGGGGGGGGCTCTGTGGGCAGAGGGTCCTGTGTGGGTGGAGGACTGGGGGTGCCACTAGACTACCATGGATTTCTTTTTATGGGGAGGGAGGGGGTTACCACTAGACTACCAGGGCTGACATTCTTTATTTTTCACAGCAATCACAGCTATGGGGGAGAGGTGGGTACCACTTGACCATCAGGGAACATCTGTGTGCTTGTGGACAGTGTTCTGAGTGGGCGGGTGGCCACCCACAGCTGGCAGCTGCTGTGTTGCACCATGCAGTACAGCAGCCCACCTGTGGGTGTCCAGCATTTGAGACATTTTTTCAGGCTCAGCTTTGTGTACCAGTATGTGATGCATCCAGGAGCTGTGCCAGCAGATGTGCTGCACATCCTGGGCTGAATATTGGGATATACCACAAATACATGGGCATGCCCCATCAGATGTGCTGCATACATTACCATTGCACCCCGGCGCATCAGGATTTGTGCTGTGGAAGTCAACCTTTTGAATATCACCCCAGGGCAAATTACTGGGATTACACCAGGTGCAGCCCCTTTGAATATCTTGCCCAATGTGTAATCATTCAGAACTTTGTTCTTTTTAAGCATTTTAACCCAAAAGAAAGACAGCTCACATTACAAATGTGCTATCTTTTTTTTTTCCAATTGTTTAACCAGGTGAGACACACTAAGCTGAAAGCTTGTTTACAGGTGCAACCTGGGAGCACAGGAAAATTAAGTGATTTGCTCAGGGTCACATAGTATGCAAGTGGGGGCTATGGGATTCAAACCCAGGTCTTCAGATTTGCAGCTTAGAGCATTAAACCATTGCGATATACTGCCTCCCTATCTTTGTATTTCATTATGATTCCTTAAATGTATTAAATCACATTTTCTTTCAGAAAGGGTAAAAAGTACAGGCTTACCCGCTGCTCTGATAGCTGTGATACTCCTCAGGTGTCTCTGCAAGGCTCTAGGCACCATTTTGGAGTGTTGCAGCTCTTTATATACTAGAGGTTCTGCCTCTTTGTGTCATCGCATTTTCATTGGTTAAAGGGTAGGCAAGAAACTGAGTGTAATTTTGGGCTTCTCAGTCTGCTATTTCTTTAGGCATGCTCAGTACTAGGAAAGTTGGACTTAAAACATTGTTGGCTCTTGATCCAACAATACATCCCATTAAGTATTCTTTTAACTCTTTGGGCCAGATATTCAGAGGGGTTGCACCTGGCACAAACAAGTTGCACCGGCACAACCCTCAATGTGCCTCAGCACGAGATTCAAATGGGTGACTTGCACAGCCCAAGTCCAGATGCACCGGGGCACATTGCTAATGTATGTAGAGCATCTGCAGGGGGCGTGCCCATTCATATGTGGCACATCCTGATATTCAGCCCAGAATGTGTGGTGCATCTGCTGGCACAACCCCCAGATGCGCTGCATACCATGGCACAAAGATGAGCCACAAAATCCTTGCTCAAATGCTGGCCATCCACAGGTGGGCTGCTGTACTGCAGGGTGCAACACAGTAGTCTCCAGCTGTGGGTGGTCACCCACCAGGCAAGAACACATCCACAGGCACCCAACATGTACCTGGTAGTCTAGTGGAATCCCTCACCCCCTATAACTGTGATCACAGTACAACCAACTACCTGCCAATCCCTGGTACTCCAGTGGTTCCCCTCTCCCTTCCACAGACCCAACTGTGTTAATAATGAATAAATGAAATGCCCTGGTAGTCTAGTGGTCCCCCCACCCCTCCTGAGCCCTGATCACAGTGTACTGACTGGAGTCCATGTCCCTGTTGGTCTAGCGATACCCCCTCCATGCCTGTAGCAGCGATTGCCTGTACAAGGATGGAAAAACAATCCCTGGTGGTCTTGTAGCCCTCCCACTCTGCCCAGAACACTGACCAGGGATTGATAGTTGGTTGTACTGCTATCATGGTTACGGGGCAGGGGGCCCCAATATGTGAATGAATCATTCACATATATGGGACTGTTTAGTACAGTATGCCATGCAAGCTCATTGGTCCACACAGGGGACCAATGGGCTTACAGCCCATACTGTATCTGTCATTTGGCGGTCAGCCGGGTGGTATTTATTTAGTTTTTGTTGACCGGGTAAGTGCACTAGACAAATCCTGCCTATTTTCAGGCACGACCCGGGGGAGAGGGATACATATGAATGCCAATTGACCTTGAACCAGATTAAGCTGTTGGTGGTATTTTTAGTGAATGAGGTAAATTTGGCCAGGACGCTGGGGAAATTCCCCTACTGCATTGCTGGTAGTAGGGGGCCTGAGTAACTGAGATCTGGTCACTACTGTCTGGTCTGTGAAGGAAGATGGACGTTCCGGGAGAAGGGGAGCATTTGTTGAACTCTGACTTGGATTCTACAGTTCTGAATGAAAGTAATGCTGTTAATAACGATAATCAGTTGCAAGAACTTTCTGTTTCTACTTTGGATGTAACTCTGCCTATAATTTAACCACTGCACGATACTATGTTTCCTGAGAATTTTCATCAAGAAGCTCTTCAGGAGCAGGTCAGGCTTCAGCTTGCCACTTTGGCTAAAGAGCAAGAACGTCTTCAGCAACAGCTGCATGCAATGGATTCCTCGGCTATGCCTGTCAGTAACTCTGAACAGGCTGTCATTTGCTGCGACGCTGAGTCCTGTGGAGAACTTGCTGATTCTAACCAGCATGGTGAGTCTGCACAAATACTTAACTCTGTACATTCTTCACACTCCGATTCTGTGAAGGCTGGCAGTATTGAATCTTCAGCAATTCCGTGCCTAGAGCCTTCACTGGAGTTGCAAGACCAGCAACCAGGTTTAAACTTGCCGCTTGTTGTTTCTGCACACCTAACTGACCAGATAACCTGCTGTAGCTAGCAAAAGCTCTGCTCCCGAACCTTGCTCTGTCACGCTAACAAAAGCTGTGGGGTTTGTGTTCCGCAACTCCTTTTCAGTGTCTTCAGCTGATAGTTCTAATCCTGCTAACCCCTGTGTGTTTCAAACTAACCCCCTAAACCAGGACGGGGTTTCTGAATTTTTTTTTCACAAAACCATAGGATAAGTCAGGGGATGACAGTAAGGATAAGTGAGCAGCTTTTCTACTTTCTAGACGCAATTTGGGGACAAGTGGTACTCAAACTATCTCCACACCTCTAGGGCCTTTAGAACTTTCCTCAGGGACACTACCAATTGATCCTCCTATACAACCTCAGCCTACAGAGTTATGGTCTCCTCAGAAAGCTCTCAGTAAAGCAGGGTGGGCCTTGAAACAGGGTACCTGGCATCCTACACCTGGTTGGGACCCAAAATTAAACTTTTCCCAAAATGAGCCGGCCTGGAGACCTCAGCTATCTTCTGAACCTTTACCAACCACTGTTTGTTCTGGTGGTTTGCCCCTGTTAAGAGACCCAACCGCAGCCTCTCAGTCCATTGCCTCTGTGCCTGCTGAACTCTCTGATTCTGCTATGCTTTCAGGACCTAATCATCTTTCTACTTTGTCTCAGCAAAAACCTGATGTAGAGAAACCATTAATGTCTGATTTATTTACTAAGATTAAGAAAGAGGCTGCACCTCACAGAAATGCAGTTAGACTGTGCTACAAAGTGGGGTTGGAGGTGAGACCAGATAGGCATTATGTGGGGAAAAGTCTACTAAAGGATTCTCTGCATTTTTCACCTAGAAAAGTCTTTGTTTTTATTAACATTTCAGGTGAGGATAACTTCGACATTAGTTTTTGTTCTGCCTATGCTTTAGATTTATTTTGGGAGCAATGTAACCAGGTAAAGTTTTCTCCCCTATGGACCCCCTTCCTCATTATTCCGTTATCCAAACCTTTGCTTAAATATGTAACGATTATGTCTAGAAATGAAGGGGCTCATGTAGATGATATTACCTATTGGTTGTCCCAAAAAAGTGACATTTTAAGTCCCCCCAAAGCCATTCTTGACTCTGAACAATTTTAGACTGGAGGTTGGCGGTTTAAGGTAAAACTTCGACAAACTGATAGTGGTATAGAGCATATTCCCAACTCTTTTCTATTAGGAAGAGACAGAGGCATTTGTTTTTATGCTGGGCAACCTAGGGTCTGTTGTAAGTGTGGGTCTCATATTCACCTGTCTAGTTCTTGTGACAGGCCCCACTGTGATAATTGTGGGGAAATAGGTCACATTGCCTTCCAATGTGCCAATCTTACCAAATGTGACTTATGTGAAGATACTGGGCATATCTTTTTCTGAATGTATCTGGGCAGCAAAAAATAAGGCTTGAGTGGTAGCCCTGACCTTCTTATCCAAAAGGCTCAGGAACTAGTTGATAATCATCCCCAGAGAGCTGTTGCTTCGTCTGTGGATGATGCTAACTGACACCTGGACTCATTCCAGACTATGGGGCAGTCTAAAGATCTGCCTCCTCCTGGTCCCTCTGAACCCCCCTCTTCTTTCCCCTGTGTGTTATACATCGCAGCAGGAGAAGCAGGCCCCAGATCCTCCAGTTCTTCTCCTTTAGTGGTAGTTCGGAGGTCATCTAGGAACCTCAACCCCCCCCACCACAGGAGGAAATTGAATCCAGTAATCCCTTCGCTGTCTTATCTACACAGTGGGGAGATACTGAAATGGATTGTGGTGAACCAGAGTCTCAGGCCCTTCAGGATAGTCTCCCCTCCCCTGTTCACTTTCAGAAGGGGTATAAAGGGAAAAAAATGAAGGAAAAAGGATGGTTGATTTCGTCTTTACTACTAAATGGATTTACAATTGGATCCTTAAATGTTCATAGTTTGTTAATTTCTAGTAGGCATCAGATTGTTTATGACCACATTCATGGTTCTTCCATTGATATATGTTTCATTCAAGAATCATGGATGTTTACTTTGGATCAAGCCATGTTTTTTCAAAGAGAATGGTGCTGGGGCCCTTCCTACTGGTCTTTTGGTCAACAGACTGCTGATGGTATAGGTTTTCTTTTTAATTCATATGATTTTTCTCTCATAAAAATTATTGATTTAGTTCCAGGTAGATTGATGATTCTGGATGGAAAATGGATCTCCATGGTCTGCAGATTTATTAATGTTTATTGCTCGCAGATAAAAACAGAGAAGGTTACTCTCTTTTCAATGATTCAACCCTTTTTGGTTACTTTCTTTCATATTTTTTATGCGGTGACTTTAACTGAGAGCTCCAGAAAGCAAAGGGCAGACTTACAGATAAAGGGAAAAAGATTTATTGCAATTCTAATGCTTTATTCCAACTATTGGACACATCAGGCCTAGTAGATAGTAGACAGCTTCAGCAAGGGAGTCCAAAATTTACCTATAAAAGAAATGCCCTACTTCTACAATTTATTATATTTTTCTGTCTAAAAACCTTCTCCCATGTAAATTTTATACATACCCTATAGGTTTTTCGGATCATTTACTTCTTAAGTGTGTTGTTTCATCTAGTATGGTAACATCTCCCCCAAAATCAAAATGGAAATTGAGTTCTCCATTATTGAGCAATCCACTTGTATTACAAGCTATAAAATCATTGCTTAGTGCATGGCTCTCCATTGCTTTTCTTTATGAAGATCTAGATGACTGGTGGAGGGAGTCAAAAGAGGACTTAAAATATTGCTACTAAACCATGGAAAATCTATTGAAAATTTTAAATTTCTGCACTATTTAAAACTACATCAGCAGTTGTATTATTTATTTTCAATGGCAAACACCTCTAAATTTGATTATTCTTCCCAAATAACAACCATAAAACAACAATTGCAGGAGGTACAGTACAATACAATAGGGCTAGTACTATGAAAGTACTTTTTCAGGAAGGTACTCGGAAACAGGCTTATGGGGATCCTTAAGAGGCTTTTAAACAATATAACTCTAAAGTTACAATGTCTTCTTTGTTGACACAAGATGGGTGTCTGGTTCAGGACATAACTAGGATTCATGCCACTATTAAACAATTTATGGGATTACATAGCCCTGTGATGCCCCCCAGTGTAGAGGAGATGGAATTTTTTTTAGAAATGACTCATCTTCCTAAAACTAAGCTTGACATGTCTAGTTTAATTGCTCCAATAACAGCTGCAGAAGTTGAAATTGCAATAAAATCCCAAAAGAATGGGATTTCCCCAGGAACTGATGGAATAACATCAGAATTATACAAAACGTTCCCTTCTGAATATACAGAATGTTTGACTTTGGTATTTAATTTTTTCCTCTTAATCCCAAAATTCCCCCTTTGGTTTTCTGAAGGTTTGTTCATTTTTCTGTATAAATCAGGGGATCAGGAGAGTTTGGAAAATTGTAGACCTATTACAATCCTTAACTTGGATTACAAATTATTGACTGGCCTCTTAAATTCTCAGCGTAAGACCTTTGCCAATATGGTTATATCTACATCCCAATATTGTGGGCTCCCAGGACAGAAAATACAGCAGGCTGTTATGATTCTTAAAGATCTAATTGAACATTTTCTCATCACATAAACTGACAGGCTGTATTCTTTCCTTAGACCAAATGAAGGCCTTCGATCGGGTATATCACCCTTTTTTGTTTTTAACTTTGCAACATTATGGGGTCCCATTTTCCTTTGTCCAATGGATAAAAACACTTTATGATACTACTATTACTCATCCAGTTATTTATAATTGCATTACAGAGGGCTTTTGTATAGCTATAGAGGTTCATCAAGGATGTCCGCTAAGTCCACTATTATATATATTTATCATTGATACATTAATACAATCATTAACACATCATCCACAGTGGAAAGGGATGTTGGGATCCCCTGGTTTGGATACCTTGTATTTACTAGCCTACACAGATGATATCTATGTTTTTTTCTCGGATTATACCCAAATTCCTATTTTGTTGGATTTTTTGGTTTCTTACTCACATGTTTCTAATTCAAAAATTAATAAAACAAAAAGTCAGGGTTTCTTTATTGGGGTTAATTATGCTGCTGAGGTTTCTATTCAGGGATTTTGTATTACTTCAACTCCAATTAAGATTTTGGGGTTATTCTTTGGGCCTCAGAACCTTCCAATGCTAAATATGGAGCATGCCTTCTCCTCAACTAATCATAAAGTACAGGTGTGGAAACGCTGGAAATTGGCTAAACTTAAAAGGGTACAGGTAATAAGGCAATTTTTAATTCCCAAATTTTTATACATAGCATTGATATTTATGCTTCCTCAAGAACTTGAAACCAGACTGTACAGCCTATTCTTTCAGATGTTTTGGGGTAATAGGCTTAATCCCATAAAAAGGCAATATACCTATTTAGGGAAAGATAAAGGGGGATTAGGAATGGTGGATCCCATCACATTTTTTCTTACTTTATTTATTTCCCAAAATGTTAAACTTGGATTATGATCATCAGCATCTCAGTGTGGTTCTTTATTGCAATGTGTTCTTGGTCATTAGTTTTTGGCATGGCATACTACCCCCCCACCCTGAAACTATCACAATTTTTGCAGATTCCTCAATTTTTTAAACCAGTGGTAAATAAACTATATAAATGTGGCCTTTCTAAACAAGCTATTGAAGTGACTACAGGGCCCAAATTATATGATAGTGATGTCACTGTTATATCCTTCAGTACCTGCTTTGAAAAATTGCCCTTCTACTCTTATACCAAGAGTGCTTTCTCAACGAAATAATCCAAGATTGCCAGGTTATATTTGGGAATTTCTATGGTTGACTGTATATGGGAGGACTGGGGTACGGGGAAATGCTAAGCACAAGGTTAAAGAAGAAAGGGTATGTCCTTTTTCTGGTTGTATGAATCAGGAAGAGGCAGTAGAGAATTTTTTCTTTCATTGTTATTATGCTAGTTCCCTTTAGAAATTCCTGGCTTCAAAATGGCATATGAAATGGCTGTTATCTCTGAATTATGATACCTTGGTTTTGGGTTATTTTCCTCAATTTGGGGCCAGGTATAATATAGAAACCTTACAGATTTTTTGCTGTTTGAAATATTACTTATGGCAGGCTAGATTCCAGTGGGTCCTTTACCAAAGGGTAATGTTTTATGAAACAATCAGTTTACTGATTAAAGGGGTTATGGAGAAGGTTTATTTTAAAGACTTACAATTTGGTACAGCACAAAAGGTGACTATCTTGTGGAAAGGGTTTGTATTGTTTATTAAATATAAATAGATTATGTGTGTCGATAAGGGGGCTTAGGGATTAATGTCTAACAATAAGTAACAGGGGGAATGAAAGCTGGGTCTTTCTTTGCTTTTAAGGTTGGGTGATGACTTATGTAAATTTTGTACATAATGTTATTTGTGAAAATGTGTATGTTTTTCCCTTTACTTTTTGAATTGTCATTTGTTCTCCTTTATTCCTGTTATTTCTTGAATTCTTTTTATGATGCTATTATGATAAAAAATTCCCCTACTCTTTTTGAGAAGTGACATGGGATCTTTAACATCCACCTGAACTACCACCAATCCAGGCAGATGACACCAAGATCTGCAACAGAGTAGATGATCCAGATGGGGTGGGCAGAATGAGAAGAGATCTGGATAAACTAGCAGAATGGTCAGAAGAGTGGCAACTGGGATTTAATGCAAAGAAGTGCAAAATCATGCACATAGGGAAGAGAAACCCTGAAGCCACTTATAGGCTGGAAGGGGAGTTGCTAGCAGTCACAAAGGAAGAAAGAGACTTGGGCATCATCATCACTGATGACCTGAAATCATCCAAGCAGACCTCTAAAGCAGTAGGTAAGGCTAGGGGGTGTTAGGGTGTATTAGTAGGGGTATCACAAGTCGTAAGAGGGAGGTAATAATCCCTCTGTACAAGACATTGGTTAGGCCCCATCTGGAGTATCGTGCAGTATTGAGGCCACACCTTCACAAGGACATTAACCAAATTGAGGCAGTCCAGAGAAGGGCAACCAAAATGGTGCAGGACTGCATCAGAAGATATATGAGGACAGATTAACGGAGCTCAATATGTATACCCTTGAGCAAAGGAGGAGAGAGGTGATATGATCGAGACATTTAAACACCTTAAGGGCATAAACAAGGTGAAAGAGTCTAACATGTTTAAATATAAGAAAATAGCAGGACAAGAGGACACAGCATGAGATTAGAGGGAGGCCGATTAAGGGTGAATGTAGGAAATTCTTTTCACAGAAAGGGTGGTAGATGCATGGAATGGCTTACACAAGAAGTAGTGGCTATGAATACAGTGCAGGGCTTCAAACAGGCATGGGATAGGCATAAGGGAGCAATACAAATGACTATGAATAGATAGGTCACTGACATAGCAAAGGCCGATGGCACATTTATAAGGTAGAAAAAGAAATGGGCAGACTGGATGGGCCTTGCGGTCCTTATCTGCCGTCAACTTCTATGTTTCTATGTTTCTATGGGACCTTGGTTTAATGTCTCATCCAAAAGTTATGCAGGCAGGATGCAGACACCTGCCAATGATGGGGGGAAGTGTGTTGGGTGAGGGGCCTTTTGTGGGTGAGAGGGGTGGGGGGGTGCCACTGCATCACCAGGGAAGTAGGTGTGGGCTATTTGCCATGATCAGGGACACGAGTGTGAGGGAGGTCCACTAGACCACATGGGATGGATGTGAATTTACATAGCTCTGAGAATCGAAGACTTGGGGGGCCACTAGACTGTCAGGGATGTCATTGTATACATTTACCATGTGATCGCATCTACAGGGGGGGTCCTGGTCAGTGTGTGCTTGTGGGCAGTGTTCTGGATGGGCGGGTGGCTACTCAAGGCTGGGCTGCTGTGTTGTGCCCTGCAGTAATGCGGCCCACCTTTGGGTGGCTGGGAGTTGCTCCTATTCTGCAAGGGTTCAACTTTGAGCCTCCCTATGAAGCACACTGCGGAGAAGCACCAGCATATGTACTGCACATCCTGGGCTGAATATCAGGATGTGCCACATATGCATGGGCATGCCTACTGCATCTGCACTGCATACCATTACATTGCGCCCTGGTGCATTGGGAGTTGTGCTGCACTGGGCAGCCTTTTTAATATCCCGCTGGTGTGCAATGTCGGGTTGCGCTGGCACAACTCTGTTGCACCAGGCGCAACCCCTTTGAATATCCCAGCCATGGAGTTAAATGAATACTTAATGAGATGTATTGTGGAATCAAGAGCCAGCAATTCCTAGTACTGAGCATGCATAAAGAAATAGCAGATTGAGAAACCTAAAATTACTCCTGATTTCTTGCTCACCCTTTAACCAATGAAAATGTGATGACACGAAGAGTATATAAAGAGCTGCAACACTCCAAAATGGTGCCTAGAGCCTTGCAGAGACACCTGTTGCTTAAAAAGAACAACATTCTGAATGGTTAGACATAGAATTAAATGAATACTTAATGGGATGATGCTTCTTTTTCTTTTCCTTTGTTGTGAATAGACCAACAACTTGTTAAGACGCCAGTAGCATCATAAGAAAACAGAAAGAAAACTGTAAATTATCAAAAGAAACCCTGAGCTTAGCTGATAATTTAACTTATTAAATAACTATACTGAGCTTTATAACTGCATAAAATAATAGTCCTAGTTTTATATATCCCTGGTGTCTAAACTACCTGATACCTCCCAACATAAATTTGCCATACAAGACCAAACATAATACAGACTACTCAAATAAAGGTAAATATAAGAACAAAAAATCTATTTTAAAGAAAGATACAGTTAGCACTGTTTAAACAGTTATTTATATACATTATATATATATATATACATATCCTTTACAGATAATTAAATAAACATTGCCAACAAGAAAGAAAGGTGAAACAAATACTTTTTCACCAAAAGGTAGGCTGCTATACTAACATGTGTAACTTTAGATAAAAGAAGTTAACACATAGTTTAATAAAATCAATATGTTAATTTTTTTTTCTGCAGACATCGGAGTTCTTTCAACCCATGATGACATTTATTTTATTTTGATTTTAAATAGTTTTTTTCTGAATGATGATAATTAACCCTGATTGTGCTGTATTAATTACAATTTTAATGATACTAGCTAAACTCAAAGTTAGTCCGGTGAATCTTTCATTAATAGATGTTGATTTTATAAATGAAATAGGAAGTACAATATTTTAATCTATAGAATCCCGAAGAAGCAGTAGGTGATATTGCAAAACATTGATGATGATGATGGAATAAATCTTAATGATTATTCTTGGACATATTTTGGTGTTCATTTTCCTAAAACTTTAACCAGTGAGTGGGTAGCCTATCTCCAAATGCATGAAACATCAAAACTGCCATCTCAGAGGCAACAAGCCTTTGTGCAAAGCAAATAAACAAACCAAAATGAAAGAAAAAAGCACTATAATTCTTAAAAGAGGTGGCAGGGAAGGTTAGGGAGAAAAAGATAGCATACAGGAAGTATAAGGAAACACAGAAGGAGCGGGCAGAGAACTGTACCAGTTAAAGCAGAATGAAGCAGGGAAGGCAGTCAGAATAGCAAAGACCTAAACCAAGGAAAAGATAGCCAATGTGGTTAAGAAGGGGGATAAAAACGTTTATTGGTACATTAGGGAGCTAAAAAGACAAAGGGAGGGATACGAAGGCTGAATAAAGAGGAGGTGGGTGGGCAGAGAGGACAGTGAAAAAGCAGGGATACTGAACAAACACTTTTGCTCAGTATTCACAAAGAAAGGAGAGGGGGAAGTACCTAATCCAGTCAATAGATGCACTCTGGATTGGGGGGGTCATATCAGTCCTTTCACAGAAGAAAGGGTTCTGAAAGAACTCCTAAAACTGAAGGTGGACAAAACAATGGGGCCTGATGGGATTCATCCCAGAGTTCTAAAAGAACTAAGGGGAGAACTAGTAACACCATTGCCTACCCTTTTTAACAAATTATGGGAGGGAGGTGTGGTAGCTGAGGACTGGAGGAGGATGAATGTGATTCCTCTTCACAAAAGTGTGATCAAGACAGAGGCAGGAAACTATATAGACCTGTCAGTTTGACCTCAGTGGTAGGAAAAATTATAGAATCACTTGTGAAGGAAAGAATTGTTGAGTACCTAGAGGCCAGTGGGGCACAGGACCCAAGGCAGCATGGGTTCACAGTGGAAAGGTCATGTCTCTAATCAATTTCTTTGATTGGGTGACCAAAGTGGTAGACCAGGGAGGGGCTGTGGACAAGGCCTACCTAGACTTTAGCAAGGCATTTGACACAGTCCGACACAAAAGACTAATAAACAAATTAGTCAGCCTGGAAGTGGGTTCCAGGATGGAAGTCTGGGTAAAATATTGGCTGGACAACAGGACTCAGAGGGTAATAGTAAACGGAGTCCACAGTGAAGAAAGGGGGGTTACTAGTGGGATACCACAGGGTTCAGTACTGGGTCTGGTCCTTTTTAATGTCTTTATAAGTGACATCACAGAGGGACAGGAAGGAAAGGTATGTCTCTTTGCAGACAACACAAAGATCTGCAACAGGGTTTATACACAAGGTGGGTTGGAAAGGATGAGGAGGGACTTGGTAAAGTTGGAGGAATTGTCAAATGTATGGCAACATAGATTCAAAGCAAAGAAGTGCAAAACAATGCACCTGTAAAACAAAAACCCAGGAGAAGAATACACAATGGGGGGTGAGATACTGAAAACAACAAAAATGGAAAGAGAGCTGGGTGTGCTTATATCAGCTTAATCTGGTTCAAGGTCAGTTGGCATTCATCTCTATCCCCCTCCCCTGGGTCATGCCTGAAAATATGCAAAGAAGAGACATGGAGTCAGTTCCAATCATTCTGTGTTCTTTTTATTTCTTAGCCAAAAACTGCCCCTACGTTTCGCTGTCTGTCAGCTTGTTCACGGGGCTTCTATGAATATAAAAACTGCAATTAATTCTCCATTGATTACCACTTTTGAACAGTATAAATATCTACTTATAAATATTTTTCTACCTTCTTCCAAAACGTATCCCCCACTTTCCTCTCAATAATTTTACTCGAAACTTATTAGTCTTCTCTCTGTGGTGTAAAATTAATGAAATTATTAAGGAATTAATATAAACCAAAACATATATTAGATATGTAGAAGAGTCCCATTCTATTCATAAATAAAATTAATAAGTTTACCACATGATTCATACCTTTTAGGATCATACACATCCCTTTAAACTTATGATAGTCTCCCTGTAATTTAAACAAAGGGAAAGAGTTTTTGGCTTCTTGTTCTATTGCTCTGAAGCCATTTATTAATTTCATATTAAATTTCAAAAAATCATTTATATATATTCAAGTCCGCCCACCTTTACAGGTTAATCCTCACCAGATGTTGTTAAAAAACTTCACTATGGCACAGGGTGATGCGCTAATCGCTAATCTTCCCAGCGCTTTGTTTGCAATTTGAATTGAGTGCTGTATTTGTAATCCTCCACTGCGTTCTCCGATAAAAAACGCCAACCACTTTTATAATATTTATGGCGCTAAGACGCCAATACTTAATCTATCCCGCGTTCTTTAATTCAATAAACACCAGCAGCCCTTTATCTACTGTGGCGTTAAAACGCCATAACCTCAGCATTAAAGCTCAGAACGCTGCTAACTGCGTCCTTTTATACCTTCCTCTGGCTCTGGTCGTAAGTCTATTTTCGTGCCGTTTCCCTAAAGGATGACGCTCAAGTTCTCTATTGGCTGCAGGGCTCACAGGTACTCAATTCACATCACCTCTAATGAATATTAATATATTCATGAATATCATGACGCAAACGCTCCCTATTGGCTGCAAGGCTTAGAAGCTCAAATCGCATCACCCCTAATCAATATTGATGCGATCGCAACATCATTCTGTTGCTACTCATCTCTTAATACATTTTTTAAAGGCATTTATTAAAAAACTTCTCCTAAATTATCCAAAACTATCAAATATATATATTTATATGCATTTTTTATATTCTAATGGAAAAATACCCCATTATTACCCCATTCACCAAAATTAACTTCCTTTTTAATACAAAGGTATATATTGTCAAAGGACTCAAATATGTTATCTTTTACTTTTAGTGTTCAATAAACTATTTTATAGTTGGTAAATATATTCCGGTATTTACTTCTTGGTTTATAAATCCAAATCAAAATCGGGTGGCAGTAACAGACATCTTAAATACTTCGTTCTAATAAACTTAAAGAATCAAATTGTAATGTCCAGTTTAGTCCACAATATCTAACTTAACATGGGTTTATGCCTCTTCTACCAGTATTTAAAGAAACAGGCAATTCCTTTACTTAAAACTCCCATTCTTATATCATTTAGTTTTCAAATGCATATAAACAACCTATCATAGAACATTTTTATTATTATTGTATATTCAGGAGCCACAGATCCATACTTTATTCAAACCAAACTTAACATATATAATAAAAATGTTTTCAAACAAAACTTTAGGATAAAACAAATCCTATACCTCATTTTAACAATCTAACAACTATTTTCCAACTATTTCAAGACACACCAATTCTTATTTTATTTTGTCAAAAAGACTAAATCACATACATGCCAACCAATTACTTTCAACATTCATTCCCACTCTTTTATCTAAAGTATTTAAGTTAAATATCCATTTCATTTCTATTTTATCAAGTATACGCTTATAATCACCACCTCTTGATGGATTTTTAACTACTTCCAGGCCCCAGAATCTAAGGGATGCTCCCGTATGTTGTGCTTCATTAAAATGAACTGCCACTGGTGATTTTTCTTTTTTATTACGAATATCACTTTTATGTTCACCTATTCTTAGTTTCAAGGCCCTTTTTGTTTGTCCCACATATAATTTATCACATGGGCATTGAATCACATAAATTACTCCCTCAGTATTGCAATCGATATGATCCTTAATTTTATATTCCAAATTATAATGTGGATGTTTAAAAAATAGTTTCTTACTTGTGTTGTTACACAGCACACTTTCCACATCTTATCATTCCTGGTTGCAGGGTCCCAGAGTAATTGTTTTTCATCATTGGCTTTCTTTAAAACTGTGAATGTACTAAATTATCTTTCAAATTTCTCACTTTTTTAGAAGCTATAATTGGTTTCTTTTGAAGTATGTTAACGTGTTGATTGTCTGTAGCCACTAAATACCAATACTTATTAATAATTTTCCTGATATTCATTTTATAATTATATTTCGTAGCAAATACTAATATCTCTTGTTTCTGTCGCTGTCTTCTTTTTAATAAATCAAATCGACTTGTTTCTGAAATCTTTTGATTAGCTTTATATAGAATTCTCTGGGGCATCCTCTCACTCTAAACCTTCTTAACATTACTTCCTTTTGTCTCTCAAATTCATCATTTTCCTTACAGTTACGTCTGACTCTAACTAGTTGGGAATATGGGATGCTTTGTTTTAATCTTGGCTCGTGATAACTTTTATTATGTAATAATGTGTTTCTATCTGTTGGTTTTCTAAACAGAGTAGTACTACATATTCCATTTACAATTTTAATCTCTAAATCTAAAAAAGGAATTGTTGTTTCATGAAAATTTATAGAGAATTTCAAATTTCTATCAAAGGCATTCAATAAATCATGAAAATCTTTTAACTCCTGCTCAGTCCCTATCCATAAACAAAATATATCGTCAATAAAACGCTTCCAAAAGCCTATATTCTTCACATATTTATTTTTATCCATATTGAATACAAATTCCTCTTCAAAAACTATCATATATGAGTTTGCATAACTCGTGCCATCGTGTTACCCATTGCTGTACCTTTTTCCTGTTGATAAAACTTCCTTCAAATTCAAAATAGTTGTTTTTAATATGAATTTGGCTAATTCTTGTAATAAGGTCGTTTTGGATGCTTCCTTCAGGTCTTTTCCTCAGTATTTTCCCATACTTCTAACCCTTCTTCATGTGGAATTGATGTGTACAAATCTTTAACATCCCATGTTACTAATATCGGTTGTTTACATCCCCATTAATGCTGTTTCTAATTTCCTAATAAAGTCTCCAGAATCTTGTATATCGTGGCATTCATCTCAATTAATGGTTGTAGTAATGATCTACATATTTAGAGATGTGTTCAAAACAGAATTTATACCTGAAATGATGGGTCTACCTGGAGGATCAATCAAATTCTTATGAATTTTGGTAATGTATAAAATGTAGGAATCCTTGGATAGTCTACTATAAGCAGCCGCATTCCCAATCATGGAGCCAGTTTAAGTCTACAAATTCAGCTAAAATTTCTCTAAGTTCATTCATTATTTTCATTGTGGGATCCATTTCAAGTGTCAAATAGTTCTCTGTATTATGTAGTAATTTCAGACACATATTTCTATACTGATCCCTATCCTGTATAACGATGCCACCCCCCTTATCTGCCTGCTTAATAATAATACTGGTATCATTACTTAATTCTTTCATAGATTTATATTCTTCTTTGCTAAGGTTTTTAGAGGGAGGCCAATAGGAGCTTTTATCTTTAAATAAATTCAAAACTTCTTTCAACTAATTTACAAAAGCATTCTATACCATTATTTCTTCCAATGGGGGATTAAAAAGATTTAATACCTAATACTTGTTTCAATTCTACTCTCTCTAAATGCCAGGTCATGATCCCCCAAAAATTTTTATTCTCAAGTTTCTAAAGAATGCTTGCAAATCAACCATTAATTCAAAAGTGTTAATAGGCTGAGATGGAGCAAAACCAAGGCCCAAACTCAAAACTTGTGCTTCGATTTTATTTATATGCCTTCTACTTATATTGAATATAGGAATTATCTCTGTATCTCTCTGTTCAATCTCTGTCCATACTTGTTCTTCCTCCTTGACCTCCCGTCTTCCCTTCTGCCTCCTCGAAACCCTTGTGCTCTATAAAATTGTGGATCGTAATTAGAAGTCCTTAAATCGCATTACCACGTGTTAAATTCTCTTCAGGAGCACCACTGGAGGCACGGATTCACCTGCCCCAGTAGCATCCTCTGAGAACGCACCAATCTATCAATAGTGTAACTATTATCACTATCTGTGCCACTATCCTGTGTGTAATTGTATTTTTGTCTTCTAAATTGCTTGTAAGTGTATATCCTATTGTCCCTATAATCATTGGTGTCCCTTATAAACTTCCTTATTTTTTGTTGTTTCAATTTATTTTCATAGTCCATGATTTTTTGTTTTAAACTTTCCAATGAAACATTGTATTCCTCTAATATTAAATGTTGTTGTAATAAATCCTGATATTTCTGTATTTCTTCTCCTATTATAATTCTTTCTTCTATAATTGCCTCAATGAGGGCATACATAAAATCACAGCTTGCTCTGTTCCGTATGCCATCCCATTTAGTATATAACTTCGCTGTGTTTATACCTATATTCGGTTCCACTGTAATACGTAGCCCTCTCGGGATTCTATTATATTCTAAATACTGGGTAAGTGTAAGTCCATGCCATTCTAGCCGCGTGTCCCTGAATCTAAGATTTTCTAGTTTTTGTAAAATATTTTGTGGTGAAGTTCCCATCTGGGCACTAAGGTCCCTATCTCCGTGCACTTTTTGGAAGAAAGATTGTTTTTCATCCTCTGTGTAGCTAGTAAAATGCAAAACATTTTGTACACTGCTACCAATGTCTTTAAAAACTGCTAACCCTTCTTCCATTCTCCTTATATTTCTTTAACAAAATAGTAGAAAAATGCAATTAACCAGTATGATCAAAATACTTACAAACTTCTGTCACTTTATAAATATCAACCTCCAGATATAAAAGGACCCACCCAAAAGTCCCAATAAATACACAAATGTTAGTCAAAAATATCTGGGTAATGATTCCACTTCTTCAAAATTTTTGTTCCGGACTCCAAGAGGTGTACATCAAAATTTTCAAAGAAGAGACATGGAGTCAGTTCCAATCATTCTGTGTTCTTTTTATTTCTTAGCCAAAAACTGCCCCTACGTTTTGCTGTCTGTCAGCTTGTTCACGGGGCTTCTATGAATATAAAAACTGCAATTAATTCTCCATTGATTACCACTTTTGAACAGTATAAATATCTACTTATAAATATTTTTCTACCTTCTTTCAAAACGTATCCCCCACTTTCCTCTCAATAATTTTACTCGAAACTTATTAGTCTTCTCTCTGTGGTGTAAAATTAATGAAATTATTAAGGAATTAATATAAACCAAAACATATATTAGATATGTAGAAGAGTCCCATTCTATTCATAAATAAAATTAATAAGTTTACCACATGATTCATACCTTTTAGGATCATACACATCCCTTTAAACTTATGATAGTCTCCCTGTAATTTAAACAAAGGGAAAGAGTTTTTGGCTTCTTGTTCTATTGCTCTGAAGCCATTTATTAATTTCATATTAAATTTCAAAAAATCATTTATATATATTCAAGTCCGCCCACCTTTACAGGTTAATCCTCACCAGATGTTGTTAAAAAACTTCACTACGGCCGCAAGGTGATGCGCTTAATCACTAATCTTCCCAGCGCTTTGTTTGCAATTTGAATTGAGTGCTGTATTTGTAATCCTCCACTGCGTTCTCCGATAAAAAACGCCAACCACTTTTATAATATTTATGGTGTTAAGACGCCAATACTTAATCTATCCCGCGTTCTTTAATTCAATAAACACCAGCAGCCCTTTATCTACTGTGGCATTAAAGCATATAACCTCAGCATTAAAGCTCAGAACGCGCTAACTGCGTCCTTTTATACCTTCCTCTGGCTCTGGTCGTAAGTCTATTTCGCCGTTTCCTAAAGGATGACACTCAAGTTCTCTATTGGCTGCAGGGCTCACAGGTACTCAATTCCACATCACCTCTAATGAATATTAATATATTCATGAATATCATGCATGCAAATGCTCCCTATTGGCTGCAAGGCTTTCAGAAGCTCAAATCGCATCACCTAATCAATATTGATGCGATCGCAACATCATTCTGTTGCTACTCATCTCTTAATACATTTTTTAAAGGCATTTATTAAAAACTTCTCTAAATTATCCAAACTATCAAATATATATATTTATATGCATTTTTTATATTCTAATGGAAAAATACCCCATTATTACCCCATTCACCAAAATTAACTTCCTTTTTAATACAAAGGCATATATTGTCAAAGGACTCAAATACATTATCTTTTACTTTTAGTGTTCAATAAACTATTTTATAGTTGGTAAATATATTCCGGTATTTACTTCTTGGTTTATAAATCAAAATCAAAATCGGGTGGCAGTAACAGACATCTTAAATACTTCGTTCTAATAAACTTAAAGAATCAAATTGTAATGTCCAGTTTAGTCCACAATATCTAACTTAACATGGGTTTATGCCTCTTCTACCAGTATTTAAAGAAACAGGCAATTCCTTTACTTAAAACTCCCATTCTTATATCATTTAGTTTTCAAATGCATATAAACAACCTATCATAGAACATTTTTATTATTATTGTATATTCAGGAGCCACAGCTCCATACTTTATTCAAACCAAACTTAACATATATAATAAAAAATGTTTTCAAAACAAAACTTTTAGGATAAAACAAATCCTATACCTCATTTTAACAATCTAACAACTATTTTCCAACTATTTCAAGACACACCAATTCTTATTTTATTTTGTCAAAAAGACTAAATCACAAACATGCCAACCAATTACTTTCAACATTCATTCCCACTCTTTTATCTAAGTATTTAAGTTAAATATCCATTTCATTTCTATTTTATCAAGTATACGCTATAATCACCACCTCTTGATGGATTTTTAACTACTTCCAGACCCCAGAATCTAAGGGATGCTCCCGTATGTTGTGCTTCATTAAAATGAACTGCCACTGGTGATTTTTCTTTTTATTACGAATATCACTTTTATGTTCACCTATTCTTAGTTTCAAGGCCCTTTTGTTTGTCCCACATATAATTTATCACATGGGCATTGAATCACATAATCATTCTCAGTATTGCAATCGATATGATCCTTAATTTTATATTCCAAATTATAATGTGGATGTTTAAAAAATAGTTTCTTACTTGTGTTGTTACACACAGCACACTTTCCACATCTTATCATTCCTGGTTGCAGGGGTCCCAGAAGTAATTGTTTTTCATCATTGGCTTTCTTTAAAAACTGTGAATGTACTAAATTATCTTTCAAATTTCTCACTTTTTTAGAAGCTATAATTGGTTTCTTTTGAAGTATGTTAACGTGTTGATTGTCTGTAGCCACTAAATACCAATACTTATTAATAATTTTCCTGATATCATTCATTTTATAATTATATTTCGTAGCAAATACTAATCTCTCTTGTTTCTGTCGCTGTCTTCTTTTTAATAAATCAAATCGACTTGTTTCTGAAATCTTTTGATTAGCTTTATATAGAATTCTCTGGGGGTATCCTCTCACTCTATCTGTTTCTATCTGTTGGTTTTCTTTTTATTTTATTTATTTTATTGATGATATATTTTGTTTATGGATAGGGACTGAGCAGGAGTTAAAAGATTTTCATGATTTATTGAATGCCTTTAATAGAAATTTGAAATTCTCTATAAATTTTCATGAAACAACAATTCCTTTTTTAGATTTAGAGATTAAAATTGTAAATGGAATATGCAGTACTACTCTGTTTAGAAAACCAACAGATAGAAACACATTATTACATAATAAAAGTTATCATGAGCCAAGATTAAAACAAAGCATCCCATATTCCCAACTAGTTAGAATCAGACGTAACTGTAAGGAAAATGATGAATTTGAGAGACAAAAGGAAGTAATGTTAAGAAGGTTTAGAGTGAGAGGATACCCCCAGAGAATTCTATATAAAGCTAATCAAAAGATTTCAGAAACAAGTCGATTTGATTTATTAAAAAGAAGACAGCGACAGAAACAAGAGAGATTAGTATTTGCTACGAAATATAATTATAAAATGAATGATATCAGGAAAATTATTAAGTATTGGTATTTAGTGGCTACAGACAATCAACAAGTTAACATACTTCAAAAGAAACCAATTATAGCTTCTAAAAAAGTAAGAAATTTGAAAGATGATTTAGTTCATTCACAGTTTTTAAAGAAAGCCAATGATGAAAAACAATTACTTCTGGGACCCCTGCAACCAGGAATGATAAGATGTGGAAAGTGTGTGTGACAATAACACAAGTAAGAAACTATTTTTAAACATCCACATTATAATTTGGAATATAAAATTAAGGATCATATCGATTGCAATACTGAGGGATTAATTTATGTGATTCAATGCCCATGTGATAAATTATATGTGGGACAAACAAAAAGGGCCTTGAAACTAAGAATAGGTGAACATAAAAGTGATATTCGTAATAAAATGAAAAATCACCAGTGGCAGTTCATTTTAATGAAGCACAACATACATGGAGCATCCCTTAGATTCTGGGGCCGGAAGTAGTTAAAATCCATCAAGAGGTGGTGATTATAAGCGTATACTTGATAAAATAGAAATGAAATGGATATTTAACTTAAATACTTTAGATAAAGAGTGGAATGAATGTTGAAAGTAATTGGTTGGCATGTATGTGATTTAGTCTTTTTGACAAAATAAAATAAGAATTGGTGTGTCTTGAAATAGTTGGAAAATAGTTGTTAGATTGTTAAAATGAGGTATAGGATTTGTTTTATCCTAAAAGTTTTGTTTTGAAAACATTTTTTATTATATATGTTAAGTTTGGTTTGAATAAAGTATGGATCTGTGGCTCCTGAATATACAATAATAATAAAAATGTTCTATGATA
The DNA here is from genome assembly GCA_016271365.2 of Neoceratodus forsteri. NCBI lineage: Eukaryota > Metazoa > Chordata > Ceratodontiformes > Ceratodontidae > Neoceratodus > Neoceratodus forsteri. The sequence continues at coordinate 809,368,276 of CM028138.1, read as the reverse complement.
GGTTGTTTATATGCATTTGAAAACTAAATGATATAAGAATGGGAGTTTTAAGTAAAGGAATTGCCTGTTTCTTTAAATACTGGTAGAAGAGGCATAAACCCATGTTAAGTTAGATATTGTGGACTAAACTGGACATTACAATTTGATTCTTTAAGTTTATTAGAACGAAGTATTTAAGATGTCTGTTACTGCCACCCGATTTTGATTTGGATTTATAAACCAAGAAGTAAATACCGGAATATATTTACCAACTATAAAATAGTTTATTGAACACTAAAAGTAAAAGATAATGTATTTGAGTCCTTTAACAATATATACCTTTGTATTAAAAAGGAAGTTAATTTTGGTGAATGGGGTAATAATGGGGTATTTTTCCATTAGAATATAAAAAATGCATATAAATATATATATTTGATAGTTTTGGATAATTTAGGAGAAGTTTTTAATAAATGCCTTTAAAAAAATGTATTAAGAGATGAGTAGCAACAGAATGATGTTGCGATCGCATCAATATTGATTAGGGGTGATGCGATTTGAGCTTCTGAAAGCCTTGCAGCCAATAGGGAGCGTTTGCGTCATGATATTCATGAATATATTAATATTCATTAGAGGTGATGTGAATTGAGTACCTGTGAGCCCTGCAGCCAATAGAGAACTTGAGCGTCATCCTTTAGGGAAATGGCGCGAAAATAGACTTATGACCAGAGCCAGAGGAAGGTATAAAAGGAGACGGTTAGCGGCGTTCTGAGCTTTAATGCTGAGGTTATGGCGTTTTAACGCCACAGTAGATAAAGGGCTGCTGGTGTTTATTGAATTAAAGAACGCGGGATAGATTAAGTATTGGCGTCTTAACGCCATAAATATTATAAAAGTGGTTGGCGTTTTTTATCGGAGAACGCAGTGGAGGATTACAAATACAGCACTCAATTCAAATTGCAAACAAAGCGCTGGGAAGATTAGCGATTAAGCGCATCACCTTGCGGCCGTAGTGAAGTTTTTTAACAACATCTGGTGAGGATTAACCTGTAAAGGTGGGCGGACTTGAATATATATAAATGATTTTTTGAAATTTAATATGAAATTAATAAATGGCTTCAGAGCAATAGAACAAGAAGCCAAAAACTCTTTCCCTTTGTTTAAATTACAGGGAGACTATCATAAGTTTAAAGCGATGTGTATGATCCTAAAAGGTATGAATCATGTGGTAAACTTATTAATTTTATTTATGAATAGAATGGGACTCTTCTACATATCTAATATATGTTTTGGTTTATATTAATTCCTTAATAATTTCATTAATTTTACACCACAGAGAAGACTAATAAGTTTGAGTAAAATTATTGAGAGGAAAGTGGGGATACGTTTTGGAAGAAGGTAGAAAATATTTATAATTAGATATTTATACTGTTCAAAAGTGGTAATCAATGGAGAATTAATTGCAGTTTTTATATTCATAGAAGCCCCGTGAACAAGCTGACAGACAGCGAAATGTAGGGGCAGTTTTTGGCTAAGAAATAAAAAGAACACAGAATGATTGGAACTGACTCCATGTCTCTTCTTTGAAAATTTTGATGTACACCTCTTGGAGTCCGGAACAAAAATTTGGAAGAAGTGGAATCATTACCCAGATATTTTTGACTAACATTCATGCCTGAAAATTGGCAAGATTTGTCTAGTGCACTTACCCGGTCCACAAAAAATAAATAAATAAATAAAAAGATGACCTAGAGGTGGGCAAGCAATATGAGAAGGCAGTAAGAAGGGCTTGGGGGATACTGGAATGCTTAGGGAGAGACATCACCAGTAGAACACAGGAAGTAGTTATCCCTTTGTACAGACAGTTGGTGAGACCCCATCTGGAATACTGTGTGCAATTCTGGAGACCCCATCTCTGCAAAGACATAGACAGGGTGGAGGTTGTCCAGAGGAGGGCAACCAAAATGTTGCAGGGTCAGCATCAGATATGAAGAGATACTGAAGGATATAAATATGTATGCCCTAGAGGAAAGGAGGGAGTGGTGGGGGAACATGATAGAAACTTTCAAGTACCTCAAGGGAATCAACAAAGTCCAAGAGGGTAACAACTTTCAGAAAAAGTGATGTGCAAGAACAAGGGTGCACAATTTGAAGATAGAGGGAGAATGGCTCGGAGGTAATGTGAGGAAGTACTTTTTCATGCAGAGTGTTGTGGATGTATGGAACAGCCTTCCTGAGGAGGTTTTAGTGTCACAAATTGGGGGAATTCAATAATGCACGGGGAGAGACATAAAGCAACTCTAATGAAGTGTAGGAAGAAGTAGGCTGTAAGTTGACTAGGATCTGCAGCTTATCCATTAGGCAGAGGAATGGGTAGACTAGTTGTGCCAAGCGGTCCTTATCTGCCATCAAATTCTGTGTGTCTATGTTTCAATCTCAACCTGAGATGTGCATTGTCAAGCACCCAAAAGTGAGAACTATATCCCAGACTTGTAAGTCTCGGTAAGGTCTCCACACCTCTCTCTGAACCATGTGTGTGTTGGCGCTTCTAATAAGTGGTGACTCTAAATACAAACAATATATAGAGACCAAACAAGCATGTATCCACTCTTAGTGTACTTGACTCACTGTATGGTAATGTACTATTTGTATAAAACACTAGGATCAATACCATGCATGAGCTGAACCAAGAGAAACATGTATGGACAGCACGGGCATCTTTTTGGTTACAAGGGGCTGAAGCTTGTAATGAAGTTGGCATTTTATTAAGAGGTGGTGATTTTTCTGTAGGTAACCTGGTTGACTTTTACCCTGGTAGTGCTTTTCTTCATGATGTGTCTGTTCCTCACAAGCAGAATGACCTTATTAATACTTGTGCTCCCCAAGGTATTGCTGAGAGGACTGAATTGTTTAAAACAGTACAGCCATTTTTGTACTCTCGCAAACTAGTGAAATTTGGAGGAGATTTAAAGGGAACAGGAAATCATTTCTAACTGACAACTGTTTATTATTTGTTCATTTATTTAAGATTTGATAACCCAGAAAGGCACACTGAATCAAAGCTCATCTCCAGTTGCAACCTGGGAGCAGGGGTAAGAAACAACAGAGGGATGATAATTACAGATACAGAGTAGAGCAATGTACAGCACATAACTGGAAGTTATTTTGATGATTTTTATTTTGTAGACTTTCTTGATTCACCAGGAGGAACTCTCTCTAGCTACCTCCTATGTCCACTGCTTTATTTCCCTGTCTGAGACCCTGCTAGTTCAATGCCAACCCAGCCCAGCTGATCCCCCAGCTCTGAGACCCCCAACATGGGGCTGCTTTACACCTTGATACTGTATCTATAGTCCAATGTGCCAGGCTTGGGTCATGGGAGAAAGCTGGACAACATGCCCAATGGCAGGAGAGTGGCAGAGACACACAGGAGGCACCTTCACCTATACCCAAGGCTGTTTTTTTTTAGGTGCTGTTTTCCCCTTAGGAGTGCAAACGTGCAATGATGCCACCACAAAGAAGCTGTAGGAGTCCACCGCTCCTCCCCTACTCTTACAAGGTGTATGTATCTGCTCTCCACTGAGGTCTCACTCTGTCTCGAGCCCCTAGATCCTCCCCAGGGAGAAGGGAGCAGTCCCACTGATGCACAATCCCTCCCTTCATGCTGACCTCAGTGCTCAATCTTGTTCCCGAACTTGGGTCGCCGGTGTGGTGTCCAGCGTATCAACCCTCAGCACCACCAGGCCGGCTAGTTATTTACATGATGATGCAAACATGTTGCTATATACAATATACAGTGGAATGCAGCTAGACATTGTTGTGTACAAGATGTTGTTTAGAAATATACAATCAAATACAGATAAACAAAGTAAGCCAACCAGAGTATAAACTACAGTTTTCTAATACCAAAAGCAGAAAAAAATAAAAAAAAGGAATGCAAGATAGAGAGCAGGACGAGGAAAGAATAAAAAAAGACATCGGACAGAAGGACAGTGGACAAGTGCAAGATGTGGTAGGGTTGGTCTGGGTAAACATTTAAGCACTGGGAAGGAGGGGATGAGACAGATTTGAAGGGGGGGTATTTTTTCAGATGGATGGAAGTTTATAGAAGAAAGCAAGTTTCCCAGCAGAGGTATGGACACATGGAAGGGCAAAGGAGAGGGCACAGTTTGTATGTGAATTATATGGTACGGGGGTGGCAAGATTAAGAAGAGATGCGAGAAGGATAGAAATTCCTGATCCAGTATTTGGAAAGGAAGGTGGAGCAATGGGATGAGTATCCCTGCATGAGGTACTGGAGGGATAAAGAGGAGTATAGATCATAGTGATGCATCAGATGGGGAGAGTTTGAGGTGAACAGACAGAAGATGTGAAAAAGGACACTGAGTTTGGCGAGAGAGATGCCTTGAGCTGCACTGAAGACTACGTTGGTGTAGTTGAAGACTGGGAGGGTCCATTTGACCATGAGATTGTGTCTGACTTGGATGGAAAGACTGGCTTTGTGGTGATAGAGTAACCCTAATTTGTGGCTTAATTAGGAGTGGAGACACTGAAATAGGATGAAAATTCCAGGGAAAGATCGAGCCAAACTCCAAAGTATTTGTAAGCAGGGACAATGTTGAGAGGACTATTTGTACTGGAAAAGAAGGAGGGGAGGACAGTAATCCTGGCAAGTTTCTGCTTATAGTCAAATATCATGTCTGCAGTTTTATTTGTGTTTAATTTTAGGCAGCTATCGTTGAACAGGATGTGACCAAAGAGAAATCTTTTTGAAGGGGAATTTGGACGCCAAGGGCAGAGGGACTGGATGGAAAGAGGATAGTGTCATCTGGGAACATGTGAATCTTGGCATGGGTGAATACAGAAGGGAAGTAATTAGTAAACAGGAAAAAAAAGAACAGGTCCAAGGACTGAATACTGGGGTACACCAGCTAGGATAGGGTGGTGGGTGGATAAGACACTGCTGATTTTAAAAGACTGGGACCACCGGATAGATAGGTAACAGCAGAACCAAGAAATGGCAGATGGAGAAAGGCCAGAGGCAGTGAGCTTATAAAGTAGGAGAGGATGGGAGATGGACTCAAAGGCCTTTGCAAGGTCAATGAATATGGTCGAGATCTGTCCTTGGTCCATAGCAGAATAAACGTCATCTGTGAAAGAATGAAGGAAGGAAGTGGTAGAGTGAAGTTTTCTAAACTCTGATTGGATAGGGGAGAGTGCTGGAAGCTAGAAAGAATTCATTTAGCCTTGAGAAGACAAGGGATTCTTGGACCTTGGCCAGCAAGGGGAGAAGAGATATTGGTCAGTAGTTGCCAGAGACAGTGAGATTGCTCCCTTTGTGAAGGAAGAGGACCGTGGTGAATTTCCAGGCAAAGGGAATAGTAGAGGAAGAGATTGAGGAGGTAAGTTGTGGGTGTCAGACTCGAGGGTGCAGAGATTTTGAGAAGTCTAGGGTGCAGCCCATTGTGGCTAGATTTAGCTGGGTTAAGGGAGACAAGAGCATTAAAGGGACACTGTCAACCCCCTTAGGTCTCAAGGTGTCCCTAGTTTAAAAAACATATTTTATGATTGCTAGCATTCTGTAAAGATTGCTGATGTAGCTGGTAGTTTGATTCTGAGTCTTATTTTCTTTAAAAAAGTAAAAAACAGTCTGCCCAACATAGTGGTGTTATCACACCTAAACACATTTGTATACATTCCTTAATCAGCTCCAAATGCATCTTTCCTGGACTTGGGAACACCCACAATACATGCTAGCCCCTCATGTTGCAGTGGGAGTTCAGGAGGCTACTGCCTTATGAGTGACTGCATTGTTTGGGTGTGTTTCTAATGCTCAGGAAGTACGCAGTAAGAACAAAACCAGGACTGTAAACAAAAACAACGTTGTTTATAAATATACATTGCCATGCATTTCAGTTCTACTAAGCAAGGAGACAGATAAAACAAAAAGCAACATCAGTGAAGTTTAGAGAGAGTAAGCAATCATAAAATGTGGGATTTTAGCTAGAAACAATATGATGAAAAACAAGTTGACAGTGTCCCTTTAAGGACTTCCAGGGGGATACAGGTGGTTGATGGAATCCATGTGACTGCTTAGGGGAGGCGGGAGGGGCTGTATTGGGGGGGAGCAGTCATGAAGGAGGGCACAGGTAGTGAAGAACTTGTATAGATCTTCGGCAACAAGGACAGGGTCAGATACTAGCAAGCCTGCCACACAGAGTGGGGGATGCAATTCTGAGGAGGGTGCAGAAGCGAACAGAGATCTGCCCAAAAGGAGAATGGAGGGTTGTTTGAGGTTTGAAAATGAGATTTAAAGTAGTCCAATTTAGCCTGATAAATTCACTTCATACAGCCATTATGGAGGAGATGGTAAGTCAGGAGGTCAGCCGGATCACATGAGGCTTTAAAGTGGCACCATGCTAGGTCACGGAAATTGACACATGGCCAAGATATCCTGAGATATCCAGGGATGGTGACTACATTTTGCCTAAATTGTTTTTAGTGGGGTGTGGGCATCCCAGACTTTTAGGAAGGTGGACATGAAGTGGGAGAGGGCAGCATCCACTGAAATGGAGGAGAGGACCAGTTATCAGTTTGCCAAGACCAGGTCACAGAATAATTTGAGTCAATGGATTTGAGGGGGTGGTATTGGATGTATCTGGAGGGTTGGGTGGAAGACAAATATTACTGATGCAAAAAGTTTGGCAGTGGTCACTGAGCACATCTGGAAGTACACCAGCAGAGCAGATGTGGTGAGGTTGGGTTGGGAGCACCCAGTCATACAGATTGTGAGACTGGGAGCAAGGGTTGGGGTGAATGGGCTCTTCAATCATCTGTGTCAGGTTAAGTGCTTCAATCTGAGGTAGGAGTTGTTGGACAAGGTGGAGAGCCAGTCAAGATTAAAGTCTCCAGGAAGGATCAGTTCACCTGCTGAAGCAAGGATAGTGACAGCAGTGACACAGGTGACAAGGAATGAGGGTGGAAATTTAAGGGAGATATGCAGAGCACCCACAACAACTGGTGTAGATGATGGGAATGTGAGCTTGACTAAAAGGAGTTCATGAGAGCGGAGGATCGTTTTGAGATGGATAGTTACAAGTTAGGGAGTTGTGGGTATAGATAGCCACACCACCAGCTCTTTTACCATGATCTTGTTGGTGAAGGTTGTAGTCAAGAAAGGGAAAGTGTCTGTTGTGAATGTGTGAGGACAGCCATGTTTCCGTGATGCCCAATGGTTCTATGTCATAACTGCAATCACAGAATAGCAATCACTATTAGGGTGAGAGTACATCGCTGAAAATGAGTTTTGGTGTTGCACACTCGCAGAGAATGAGAAGAGGGTGCCAGAGATATGAATACTGTTATTTTAATACTGAGGCCTGTGCTTCCCCACACCTCCCCTACAAAAGGATTCTCAACTCCCGGGGACTGCATGTCGGGAGGGGTGAAATAATTGGAAAAAATAAAAAGTCGACTGCTGGCAAAATAACAAAAAAAAAGCATTGCACTGGGTCCAAACCCTGTACCCTGCACCTCCCAAGCGACCACCCACCCCACCACACTAATGGTCCAGCTTGCAGCTGCCCACCAGACCCCCTCCCACATACCTTCCTTCCCCTTCCTCCCCACCATGCTCATGTATACGTGCGTACTTTCCTTTGCCCTAACTCATCAACACAGGTATCTGGGCACTACCCTATCAGGTAGCCCTAAACACGCCATAATTGAGTCACCATTTTTGAAGGCACTCAGTTGCAGATGCCTTGTTCACAGGATACCATGCATAATGTATCTGGTGAGTGTTGCGTGAACCACACTTTCAATTAGTCTAGTTTGGGGAGTAGGCTATAAGTATTTATATGGAAGAGTTGCACAGCCTTAGGGAGGTCTACTGGGGAGAGGGGAGTGGTTGGGCCAGGGTTCAGGTCAATGTCTCCAGCTAGCAGTAGGAGAAAAACTAGGAGTTGATAGTGAGGACCATGATGTTCTAACTTAAGTTGGTGGCTTTGTCTTGCCTGGCAGCGCTGAGGGTTGAGGCCCTGGATGCAACACCTCACACCACGCTGACAACCCAGGTTCAGGAACATGCCCAGGGCGATAGGGGTCAGTAGAAAAGGGATAGGATTGAGCATCCAGAGAACTGCTCTCCTATCCTGGGGAGGGCTGAGGGCTCCCACTGCTCTGCAGTGGCCCCTTGTGATGACCAGGGGGCACTTCAGTGCTGGTGCAACAAAGGGTGGAGTATGGCGGACATTGGTACACTGTGCCTGAGGAGGTCATTGCACATCCATACTTCAGGGGAACTAAAAGGAGGAAAAGGCTGGGTACAGCCATGCAGCTTGATGGCCGTGCTCTGCTCTGCCTAGAGGACTGTTGTGGAATCGAGCTGGGGGTTCTGGGGCAGGCCTGACTCAGAGTGCCATGGGGAAACCCTCCAGCTGGTCAGTGGATGGCTGCACCAAATCCCCTATCATGCAAGAGAGCTTGATGCTGTCCAGGTAGGCAGAGTTGGTGGCTGGATGCCCCCTCCAGTAACACACCGCAGCAGGTGGAAAAACAGAAATATGATAAAAAAAAGTTGGTGCCTTTGGAGTGAGGGATGCATGTGGGAGGCTGGAGGCAGGAGATGATGAATGGCTCTGATCTTTGTGAGGGAACTGTTGAGTAACCCTGGGTGAGTTAATAATGTATGGTAACAGGAAAGGGAGGGAAAGTGGAGGTGGGGAGAGATGGAGGAGGGGGATCTTACATTGCAGAGGGGGCAGGAAGTTGAGGGAGTGATAGAGAGATAGGATGGGGCAGAAACTGATGGGGGCAAGTAAATGGAAGAGGAGGAATAGGGGGGAGAGAAAGCAAGGGGAGGCCATGGATTTACTGGCGAGAAAGCCGATTGGGTAGCAGTGCCTGTAGTGGCCAAACAGTATAGGCTGCAAATGGAAAGCTGGGGACATCGGAAACCAACTGCTGTATGTCATATAACAGGTCACCTGACTCTGTGGGTCTATAAACAGAAAGCCAGCCAAGGGTGAACATTGTGGAGGGAGTAGCTGCATTAGTGGCTTCCGGGCAAACTAGGACTCTGCCAACTAAAAATAGAAAAAGCTGCATTGCTGAGTGCCAAGTTAGGCTGCTTAGGACCACACTGTTTGTATGGAGGTCCCAAGATGGAACTGAACTCTGGTAATATCTGTTTCGGGGGTCCGTCTGTTTTGGGGGAGCTCTGCTGCAACTTCTCTCTCTCTTTTTTTACTTTCTATTTTATACTCCTTCCCTCCCATGGCATTTCCCCCCCTTCAGGAGGCACCTATGGCCATTCTAGTCCTCACCTCCTACCTGTATCCTGTGGTGGTCCATGCTCCAGGTAGCCTTGGCTTACCCCTGGGCGGGGATGAGGTAAAGAGGCAAGCACCTCAAATTCCTTGTCTCATTAGAACAACAGTCATGGGGGCAGGTAGGGGTGTTGGGGATCGGGTCCTGGTGCTCCATCTGTGAGAGAATGCCATTGGGTATTTTATAATGTTCTGCGGGAGTGGCTTCTGCCCTAACATCACAGCATATCCGCTGACATCTGCCACTTCCCAAACCCTTGTGTGCTCATGTCTGCTATGCCTCCGGCTTCCACCAGAGGCCAGTAAGGCACCGAGCGTGTCTCCCCCCTCCTTCCCGGGAGAGGAGAGCTGTCCTTGGATGCTCAATTCTATCCCTCCTGCCAACCCCGACACCTGGGCTCATTTCCCAAACCCAGGTTGTATCGGTAAGCCTTGAGGTGTAGCGTCCAGCTCCTCAACCCTCAGCAACACTGGGCTGGCGCGAACTTCTCTCTTGACCCTCTGCTGTGGTGTGTTGGGATCCCTGAGCAGGAGGAGGCAAACAAAAAGCAAGGTAAGGGGCTGGCTGAAGGAAGGGAGCAGGAGGACATATAAGACATAGGAGAGAGGCTGCTAGAATGCAGCAGGAGAGGGGACTAGAGACAAATAGTCAGGAAAACAGATCAGCAAGTGAGCAGGAAATGGTGTAGAACACCTAATAAAGCTTCTTCACAAGTTCTTATTCACAGAAATCACAAGCATTCCCCTTAATTATCAATATGTAACTGTACCGGAATAAAAAGTGATACAAAAACAGTATTTATTTATTTTTTAATATTTCTCTTTTTGCCACCGGACTTCCCTAGCCCTACGAACAGGTTCACCAAGCCCCGGTAGCCCAATCCCTCATACTCGGGGATGTCCCCCCTCAGTGGGGCAATTGGCGGTGGAACTGAAGGTGGCCAGAGGGATTGGGTCCAGCTCATATGCGGGGAGCCAGAATTTTGTGGTGTTTTTGCCCCATAGGTGCTGAGGGACATGCAATGATGCTAACACAGAACCTCCAGCATCTTCCCCCAGCTCCTCCCTTGTGCATTGTGGCAACCTGTCCTCCAGCCTCCACCAGAGGGCAAACAGGCACTGGAAGTGAGACACCCCCACCAAGAAGAAGCAGAGCAGTCCTCCGGATGCTCAATCCTTCTCCCCCCTGCTGACCCCAAGCGGCCTGCATCTGTTCCCGAACATGGGTCACTGACGTGGAGTGAGGTGTGGCGTCAAACGCCTCTACCCTCAGCACCACCAGACCAGCCCACAAAAACAATATTTAACATTGTTTTGCTTTTGAGGGGCAATCCTGGCACTGAGTATCTGAAGGGCTTGACTGCCCCTGCCTTGCAGACCTATGCAAGGTTGAGGGGCCTGGGTTCTTACTTTGCTTTAAAACTGGTTCTTCCAAAAGATAATAAATTCCACAGTGCCTCAACCGAGAGTATATGTACATAGGCTTGATTAAACCTGGTACAACCCTCTTGGATGCTGTACCCATCTACAATAACCATGTGCCAAGCCAAGTATGACCCAATATGCAGTTCCCCACATTTTATACGTTTTTGAAATTTTGACACTTTAGTAATATGCTCACAACAACAGATGCATGAAAAAACAACAACAAGAATTTATTGATATGGGGAGAGGGTTAGGAACAGGGAAATTGAATGTAGGGGTTAATATATCTACAGATATTTGATTGGATTGGTTTAGACTGGCATTTTGAATTAGCTTCTGATTATCATTCTGCATTTTAAATTCAGACAGTAATTACAGTGGCACCCACCAGCCTCTGATGTACTTAGATTAATGTGACTGTCTATTTGGTTGGCTGCATAAATAATCATTTGACACATTTTCCACACTGGCACCAGTTTCCAGAATTGAATTATGACACTGCAATCTAAAATACCTTTATCTGGGTACCCAGTACTAGAGTCTAAATGTACAAGCCTGAGCTGATCCGGTGGCATTGAGAGTTGAGGCACTGGATGCCATACCTGGTGCCATGTAGGCAGCCAGGATTCAGGAAAAAGCTTGGGTCTGAGGGGTTGGCAGGGGAGTGAATGGATTGAGCATCTGGAAGACTGCTCTCCCTTCTCGTGTAGGGATCCAGGGTTAGCACCGCTCATGGACTGCTCCTTGTGGAGACTAGGGGCACTGCCAGGAACTTGCAGTGATGATTCAAGGGGGTAGAGTGTTGGCAGACATCAGCACTCAGTGCCTAGATGTCATTACACATCCATGCTCTGAGGGAAAACTGGTATGAAAAATCCCTGAGCAGATCCGGGAGGCAGTGAGGGTTCCAGGGACGCTGCCCACATCCCCTACGTAGGACCATCTCTCCTTCTAACCCACTGGCTCACCACCAGGATAAACCCTCTAATTGCAGAAAAGGCTGCCTGGTACATGGGGTGGGGAGGGTGATCCAGGGGGACTGGGTAGTCCTGAGGATGGTCCCAGAGTGAGAGAGAGAGGTCTTAAGCAGGCAGTACTGGCAGTGGTTAAGAGGGCACCTCTGAAAGATGCCCTGACAAGTCAGTTCAAAAATTGATTATACAAAAAATAAATAAATAAAAGTGCAAGCCTGTTATTTAGTGCAGCCACAATGTGGCCATTGACAGGAAAAATCAAGCTAACATCTCTCTAGATGATTATCTTTAAATTAACTCTGTCAGAACAGTTACTCCCATGCTTAGTTAGGTAGGGCCTTGCCTTTAAACTTGACAGAACTTGGAATAACTATTTAAAGTTCACTTTTTTGTGGGCAGGCAAGAGTCTGCTTACTCACTGTTTGAAATCAACATAGACAAAGTCACGATCAGGCTGTATAAGGAAGACTGGGGTGATTGCAGTTGGTGGGCTCTGACTCCAGAGGCTAAGAAGTGGGCAAAGGCTTACAGTCATTTAGCCCCATTTCTGACTTCATGGATCTTATAGCTCTTGCATATGGAAACACCTTTTGCTTCTTTTGTAGTACCCCACTCTGGGCTGAAATCACTTTCTAGCCCAACCAGGCTGGGACCAGGGACGGCATGCTTCAAAGCCCACATCTAGGCTATGCCTCTCAGGGAAGCACATATAGCAGCACCCTAGGTAACACACTACCATGCTGTCTTCCAGGCCAATCTGAGATGGATGCGTTGCATTCAGCACATTTATCACTTCAGCACATTTTTAAAGTTTGCAGTTGCTTTAATTAGTCACAGTCTCTTTTCCATGTGCCCAACATGGCAGACATAAACCCTTTGCTAGTTAGATCTGAACTTCAGAACCCTATTGTACTCCCAAGCACTTTAGAGACAAGCGCCTACACCCTTTCCAGCAAAGTGCAATGACCAGAGACTAGGTCATGGTTCCCAAAGCAGATCACAAGACATAATCTTTTAAGGATAGGTGATTTCCCCTAAGGCAATGGCTGCTCAAAGATCACACAGTCTCTGTTAGACAAAATCTCTTTTTCTCTTGCTTCACAGACAGAGCTTGAGGCACAGCTCCCCACCAACCAGTTGACTTTCACTTGGTAGTTCAAGCAATCACTGTAACTTTTCTCAACCACAAATTACAAATCATAGCCCCTTGTGGCTTTGCTGGCATTAACAGCTCCAACTGGACAGCTACTGTCCTCCCAGGCAATGTCAGGAAGAGCCATGTGCTCTGGGTTCCCCTCTTCCAGTTCTGCAGGCACTTGCAAAACAGTCACATTCATATTCTAAAACACTGGACCCTTCTCTGGTCACTTGTGACAGATGTCCACCTTTTCTTGTGCTTTAGTTAGATACAGGGTGCAGGCAGTCATAACTCTAGGCTTTCTAGTCTTCACTGCCCCTCACAAATTGTCTCAATAGCTTGCATTTTAAAGTAGATGTTTATTTACTCAAAAATACTCTTAGTACTTTCCTTTTCTGCAAGTTACAGGCTTTTCTTCAGCACTCTCTCTGCTGAGGCAGAAGCATGTCTTGCAGCTCTCTCACAACTGCAGGTGGATGCTAGCTTCTTTCCCACATTTTCCCAGTGTGGAAGGGCAGATGCTAGTGACTGGAGGACAATTTCTGGCAACCACCAGGCTAGCAACTTTTGTTGCTTGCAGCCACTTGTCTCTCTGGCAGAAGAAGAGCCCCCCCAGCCCTGTGAAGGGGCTGACACTGGATCACTATTCTCATCTTTCTGTAGCTTGGGGCATGATCCCCCCTCCTTGTGGAGGGACCCCCATTCGAACTCTGGCTCAGCCTGAAAAATAATTGGTTATATGGAGCCCTTCTGGGGCTTCCGATTGGCTGAGGCTACTTGTGCGTTCAAATACAATTGGCTGAATCCCCTTGTCAGTCCATTAAATTAATATTTATTAGCCTCACTTGATGCTCAACAGGTTTCCTGTTTTGGCACCTGAATTAGGTCCTTGCTTTTCCCCCACAAGCAATGTCCTAAAATTCTCTGACACTGTTCCAACAATCCTTGCTTGAAATCATGGCTTTCCGATTGGCTGTCACTGCATAAAAATGGCTGCTAAAACACACAGTCCTGAATTTGACGTTCTGGTGCAACGAGGTAAAATACTTTGTGATTTTCATAGCCAAATAGTTTAATAGCCATAACTGTATCCTTTTTCATGCTGCTCCATTTAAACAGATTGATGCAGTCTATAACCTGTCACTGCTGTCAAAATAGGCAGTCCCCAGGCAGCAGACAGGCAGCTCACCAGTGTCCCAACATCATCGGTCTGGTCACAGCCAATAAATATTATTTTCTTTAAACCATTCCCCTGTCTTTAGCAGACCCTTTGGTGTCTGTTACAGCACTGACTTTATAATATATTTATTTATGTTCTAGAGCTTGTTGCAGTGGCCATAACAGACAGTCCCCCATGAACAAGGCAGACCCACTCATGAATATTAATGAGGACTCATTATTATGTATGAGCCATTGATTGTGCCCTAATACAAAACTTTTCCCTTTGTACTTGTCTGAGGCTTCTCATTTGCATAATCTAGGAGTCTGGTCCCCAGTCAGCCCCCAGTGGGTCCGGGACATTGGGAAGCCATTTGTTTTGACTACTAGTATGGTTGGCAACTGGGCACACCCTGGACCATGCGCAAGCTCACCAGACACATGAGAAGATTAAGGGAAATCAGCTGGCAGCTCTGCAGCACTCAGACTGCCTGAAAAGGGCAAAAACAGCATAAAAGAGCCACAAGGAGACTCCGGGGCAGAATACTGAACCTGGGCCAGGCGGTGCCAATAGGGAGTACATCAGGGGACACAAGAAGCTTAGGGAGGTAGGTGGGATACGGTCAGGAACAAACAGAAAATGGGCAATTAAGGTAAGTCCCACATGGGGGGGGGGTGTTACACTCCCCTGCCTGCAAAGTTTGGTGTCCTTGCTAAGCATGAGCCAAGCCTGGCATCTAATAAGTGACATTTAATAATTTCACCTATTTCACCAAAACATTTAACAAGTCTAACTAAACACATGGCTTCCTATCTGGAATTGGTGAGAACATATTTGAATGTAAACAAAGACATTCTGTCTAAATCTAGCTATGTTGACCCATGCCTTTGTGATCTCTTGCCTTGATTACTGCAACTCCCTTTACCCGGGGCTCCCAGGGGTTGATATCCACTGTTTACAGCTGGTGCAGAATGCTGCGGCATGACTGTTGATTGGGACCTCACTCTCCAGTCATATTACTCCTGTGCCGCACAATCTGCACTGGCTGCCTATACAGTGGTGGATCACTTTTAAAGTCAGTCTTCTGACCTTTAAAGCCCTGCATGGACTGGAACTGAGCTACCGTCAAGAGCTCCTGACTCTCTATAGTCCTGGCTGTCCCCTCCGCTCAACTGACAAAGAGTAGTTATGAGATTCTCAGGGTGTGGTTGAAAATATCTGGGGCCCAAGCTTTCATGTTCATGGCCCCAACCCTGTGGAACTTTCTACCTCATCAGATTAGAGAGTGCAGGACTGTGGAGAGCTTTAAAACCAGCCTAAAACTTTTCTGTTTAAGCAGGCATTCAGCATTTGATATTTTATGGATTCTGAGATATATTTATTGAAGTTTTAATTATTTATAAAGTTTTATTGAATTCTTGTTTTTTTGATGTCTATGTATATACAGCACTTTGATTTTTAGAATTGCGCTATCTAAATAAAAGTGTTATTATTATTAAACAGCAATAAACACTTTTAAACAATTGTGAATAGTCTTTAGATGCAGGGGTGTAGCCATAAATTTCCATTTTGTACACAAACTCCAATAGTTACCCCCTCCCCCACATTCTTCCTGGGGATCCTTTCAGTAAAAGTTTTTACAATAAAATAATGATTTGGTATAATTTCACTTTTGGCCACTTGGGGGTGCACTTTGCCCACTAACACTCACTGACAAACCATTGAATAGGCTATTTGGTGTCACTTTTCCAGTGCATTACACAGGTGGATGCCATTTTAAGGGTCCTGAGGCTTAGGAGTTGCAGGGGGTCCATGCTGGGCGTGACATTGCATACTGGAGATCCCAGCAGTGCCTCCATTCATGTAACCCTGACACCGGGTATCTGAAGGGCCACACTACCCCTGCCTTCAGGTCTAAATAAGGTTAAGGAGCCTGGGTCCTTACTTTGCATTAAAACTGGTTCTTTCCCAAGATAATATATTGCACAGTGCCTCCACCCAGAGTTTACTTACTTGAGCATGCTTAAACCTGGTACAACCCTCTGGGATGCTGTATCCACCCACAATACCATGCTGCCAAACCAAGCATGACCCATTACATAATTCCATAAATTTTGCACATTTTGGAAATATTGAGTCTCTAATAATATGCTCATGACAACAGATGTATGAAAAAACATCAACAACAATTGATTTACATGGGGAGAGGGTTAGGAGCAGGGAAATTGGATGAACAGGTTAAGCTATTTACAGATGTTTGATTGGATTCGTTAAGATTGCAATTTTGAATTAGCTTCAGATAATCATTCTACATTTTAAATTCAGACAGCAATTAATGTGACACCCTCCAACATCTGATGCAATTAGATTCATTTGTCTATCTACCTGACTGGCTATATAAATAAGCAGTTGACACATTTCCCACACTGGCACCAGTTTCCAGAATTGTATTAGGACCCCACAATCACAAATACCTTTATCTGGGTCCCAATACTGGAGTCTAAAGGTGCAAGCCTGTTATATGATGCACCTGTGAGATGGGTCCCATAAAAAGAAAAATCAAGTTACCACCTCTTTAGATGATTATCTTTAAATTAACTCTGTCAGAACCGTTATTCCCATGCTCAGTTAGCTAGGGCCTTACTTTTAAATTTGTCGGAACTTGGACTAACTATTTACAGTCATCTTTCTGCTTACTCACTGTTTGAAGTCATCATGGGCAAAGTCACAATCAGGCTGTACAAGAAAGATTGGAGTGATTGCAACAGGGGGGCTCTGACTCCGGAGGCTAAGGTGTGGGCAAAGGCTTACAGCCAGGAAACTCAGTTTCTGACTGCATGGATCTTAACTCTTGCAGATTGAAACACCTTTTGCTCCTTTTGTAGTGTCCCTCTCTAGGCTGAAATTACTTTCCAGACAGAAAGGGCTGGGACTGGGGCTTGCATGCTTCAGAACTTATATCTAGGCTATGCCTCTCAGGGGAAGTGCATATGTCAGTGCCCTAGGTGGCACACTACCAGGCTGTGTCCCAGGTGAATCTGCGACGGATGCATTGCATTCAGTACATTTATCAGTAGTATATTTATAGTTAGCAGTTGCTTTAATTAGTCACAGTCTCTTTTCCATGTGCCCAGCATGGCAGACATAAACCCTTTGGTAGTCAGGTTAGAACTTCAGAACCCAGGCACACTCCCAAGCATTTTAGGGATGAGCACCTACCCCTTTTCCAGCAGAGTGCAATGATCAGAGCACAGAAGCGGATCACAGGACACAGTCTCCTAAAGGTGATAGGAAACAGTTTTTAGGCCTTCAGATGCCCTCTATTTGTTCTTTTATTGACTACTCACTATGCTAGTATGTTTTTGACCTTTTGTGTTAAATTAATATTCCAATTTTGTTGCCTTTATAACTACCCAGAATCCTTCTCTGCTCAACAGTAGCTGCTCTCTGTTTTCATGTCTGAATATTCTATGACATCAGAAACACCCATTCTAGGCCATTCAGATGAATAGCATGATGTGGGAGTTTCTGATGTCATAGAATGTCTTAGAAATATGAAAATCAAGAGCAGTATATGGTGAAGAGAGTGGAACGCAATCTAAATGGGAAGGCACTCCAAAGGTAGATTATTTATTTATCAAAAAATAATCAAAACATATCAGAATACATAACTGGCATGGAAAGGAAGATGGGAGGGCAGTTAACTATTTAAAACCATTTCCTGTCTCCTTTAAGCATAGGTGATGTCCCCTAAAGCTAGGGCTGACCCACAGTTCACACAATATCTGTTAGACAAAATCTTTTTCTCACGCATCACAGTTGGATCTTTAGGCATGTCTCCCTACCAACTAGTTCTGTTTGACTTGCTACTTCAAGCAATCACTGCAGCTTCTTTCAATTGAAGATTTATTATTTATTTAAAATTTGGTAACTGGGAGAGGCACACTGCGCCAAGGCTCATTTTCAGGTGTGACCCAGGGGAGGATTGGCATTGATGTGGGCAGAGAAATCAAGCCTTCTGTCAAGTCACACACCAAGATACTTTAAAGAATGAACAACTACAAGGGGGTATCATCCAGGGTTGTGAAGGAATGGAGAATAAGCATGACCTGAGTTTGACTGGACAAAGAAACAACTTGAAAACTACCAATGGGAAATGCCAATGTGGCTATAGGTCTCTGGGTTTCAGAATTAGAAGGCGGTTGGGCTCACATATACTGACAGTGGCTGTTGGAACTGACTAGTCAGTAAAAAGAGTACTTTCAGTTGGCGGGTGGAAAAAGAATCCAAGCCTAAAATGGTTACTAGACTCTGAGTAACACGCACTGCAGTGAACAGATGATCCTCAAACACTGGAAGTAAGGAGATCAGAAACTGGAAAGAGGAAACATTCCGAAAAAGCAACCTACAATATTAGCTACTCAAGTACCCCCCTTCCTTGAAGAAACATGGTCTTACAGTGGAAAATACTAACCGACTGAAGGGGTGCACTGGATCAAGTAATACAAAAACAGTGAGAGATGACAACCAGGAGCAGAGGAAGGGGATACAATCACTAATGACAGGAAAAATGGGGCTTGAGTAATCTCCATGGAAAAGCTTGGTGAAGGTGACATGCAGGAGATGGCTATGCAGGACAGTATAACCCACAGTCAAAATGCTGATAAGGTCATAGGAGACGGATCACAAAGTAAAGTCATACAATACTTTGCAGGGAATAACACATCCATTCTGGAAGATGTGGAGCTGTCTGAATGGGAAACAATATGTGCAGGAGAAAATACGAGTATTAAACAAATGAATAACACAGAGCATAATAGGAACCCCATAGTCCCTCCTGCATAAGACACACAGTAACTACTGCTGGCAGACACAATGCTTTAGAACAAGGAAATGGAGTACTGAAAAATCTAATAGTGAAATTGATAAATTCCCTCAGAATATAAAAGATGAACACAATGTTCTCTGCAAAGAAAGTTCCAATATTGACATGAGGTAATAATTTAAGGAGTAAGGCAAGCAAATAACATGAGAACTGCAGAAAGAGAAGAGTCAGGGATGGAAACCGAGGAATAAACAGCAGATGAGGGACTGAGTGCAAGGCCAAATTGAGGGCAGAGGGTTGAACAGGCCTTTAATGGAGAGGAGGAACAGAACTGAAGAGAGTTAACTAACAGTCTGTAGCAAGAATCAGCACATCTGTGAAAATATATTGAATGGCCAATTTTGTCTCAACCTCACAGGCTCCAGCACAAAGCAAGACTGCAGTAAGACTACACTATGGGAGAGGGTTTGAACTATCACCAGACAGGTAGTATGTGTTGAGAAGATTATTGAACTATTCAATGCATCTCTTACCATGGAAATATATGCCTTGATCTACAGAGCAAGGAACATGATATTTGATGTTTGTTTTAAAACTGCTGCTAACCTTCAAGGATTCTGGCCAAAATATAATTCTTTAAAGTATACAGACCTTTGGATACCATTTTAATCAATTCCAGTGACAAAAGATGCTATTAGAACTGTCACTGTATAATTCAAAACTAAAGGCATGAACGTGTTTGACATCAATTACTGGCTTGAACAAAAATTCAACATTTTAGAACCCCCAGACCAAATAATGGATGAAGAGCAAATATGGACAGGAGGATGGGAATTTAGAGTAAGCATCCTCTAGCAGAAATAGAGATACAACATCTCCCCACCTGCTTCTGTCTAGGCCAAGACAGGGGCAATGTTTCAGTAAAGGCTAGCCTGAAACCTACTTCAAATATGGGAATGCAAAACAGTTAAGTAACACTTGTGACTGTGACAGAGTGTGCTTGAATTAGACCATATTGGCAACTACTATCAGATGAATTACAATGTAATTCATGTGATGAAAGTGTACAGTACATTCTTCCTGGACATCTAGATGGGCTACCCGTAACAACGAAGACAGGCAGAAACCATAAGAGTTACTTATAACAGCATAAAAAACAAGCATAAATAAAGGACAGCAACTGGCAGCCCAAAAAGCTGCTCAGCATCCATGCCTAGCAACCCCCATGTACAGGAATGGCAAACAGAACCAACTTTAGTGCAACAAGTCAAACATGACCCCCCCCCCCGATAGGAAGCCACTACAGAAAAGGAACAGGGTATAGCAGACAATATAAGAGCTGGCATATAATATTATACGGATTCACTATGACATCCTGACATTCAGTTTCCTGTACTCCACAGGCCCGAGTTCAGGAGAACGAATGTCAGAAGACTGACAGGGTCTCAACTGTAATGTGGGCGGCTTTGCCCGCTGCACCCCCAGTAACTTAAATAACCAACTCCTAGGGGGAGTGGACCTCTGAGAAAAAAATTAAGTTACTAGGGGTGAAATGTAAAATAGCATTGATTTGGGAACAGAACTCTGGTCTGCCACACCATGCTGACTGAACTGCTTGTGGCTTAGCCCTCCATTCCACAGAACCAGCTCGGCCAGCTTCCGTAGCCTCCATTTACTTGTGGTGCGCTGACTAAGGGTAGGGGTGACTGTTCATCACATCTGCTACCTTACCCCTGTTAGCACTGGCATCCCTCCTGTTGAGTGGGTGGTGTGTTGGGCTGCTGAGCTCGGGATCCTGCATGTCAGGATTCTGAGTGTCAGCATTTAGTAATACTCCCTATGATACTGATTGGGAAGTGAATGTGAGGCATCCAGCAGTCGCTCAAAGTGATAAATGTCAGAAAGAACAAGCAGCGTAAGCAAGACATCAGAAAAGAAGCACAAGTACAGAACAAGAATATATAATAACCTACCTTAGAATGATAATGGTAACCAGAAAAAGGTCACTAAAGAGGCAACAGCCAAGAGCAAAAATGATACAGAAGGACTCTCTAAATACAGGAATACCATTGATAAATACATTTGAAGCCAACACATCACACAAGAGCAACTTGGATTTCAGAAGAGATTCAGAGGCATCATCAACAAGATTCTCATAGATGATATATACTGTACAAAGTGAAGATGGCATGAGGTCATAATGCCGTCGACAAAAACTGCACAGCAACAACCGCAGCAAGCAACAGATTGCTGACTGATATAGGGCTGGAAACAACAGTGATCAGAAGAAAAGAGCACAGCTTTGCCCACCCCCACCCTCGGACTCTAAATAACAAACTCCAAGGGGTTGTGGATTCTTGGATGGGGTGAAACTCCAAGAGGGGGAAAAGTTTATGTTTAATAAAAAAATGAAACGGAGAAGCTGCAACACTGGGAGACCTGTGGAGAAACAAACCATGGTCCCAGGTCTCCTATATTGCTGTATGCAGCTGCCTTAGACACTCCTCCATGGGTGTGACTTGACCAGGCACCTCAGCACATGGCAACTTGATGCTCTCTAGTAAGAGTGCAGAGCGAAAGGTGTAGCGGTAATTCCCTACTGCTGTTATACCCCTGTTGCTCTAAATCAAGGTATGCTCTAAACTGCACAGTTTTGCCATGTGGTTTTTGTTTCGACATATTGACCTGCTACCAACAAAGACCAGAAGTGGGTACTACATAGACAAGACAGCATAACCCAATAAATTAGACTGATAAACTACACCTTATAATCTCAAAATGATTAGTAGCCAAAATCAATATGCTGCAGCTACTATAAATGTAAATAGTATAAAGAACCCCCCCCCCAAAAAAGACTTTTAACCTTTTCAGTTCTGACAAACTTACCTTACGAAATATATCTGGTACAAGAAACAAGATAAAACATCTTCTAATGTGGCACAAACCCAGAAATTGTGGTATTGGGGGCATCATTTTTGTCATTTGAAGTCGTCAAGTGTGATGGTGTAGAAATATTATTGAAGGGCACACACAACTCCATTTGAAAGTGTTAGACATAGTGAGCAGAGATCAATAATGTTATTAGATATAATAAATACAGGAAGATTCTGCATCATAAATGTCTATGCCCCTCAGACAAAAAGGGTAGACTGGGTGTCTTTGAAGCAATATTAACATATTTATAGACATCACGAAAACTGATATACAGAGGAGATTTTAATTAGTTTTTTTTTACCACAGATAGGCTACATATCACCATGACTGGGAACTGGCTTTACCAGGGTTCAGGTTATTTCACAGGGATAGAGTACACAGGAGGGTGGGGTGGCACTGCATGTGAGGGAAGGACTGAAGTGTGTATGGGAGGAAGGGGAGGAGGGCAGTACAGAGTCATTATGGGTGCAGAGCCAGGATTCCAAGAAGGGGACTCTTAGAATGGAAGTGGTGTACAGACTGCACTCTCAGGCAGAAGAGATAGACAGGAAACTAGCAGGACAGATCAGGAGGATCTGTGGGAAGGGTAATGTGGTGATTGTGGGGAACTTCAATCTGCTCAAAGTGGCTTGGAGAATCCCAGCCACCGCGAACTGAATGGAGCAGGTTCTGCTGGATGCCTTCAGGGACAGCTTCCTTTTGAAAATAGTCAGAAGAACCAACCAGGTATGAGAACACCCTAGACCTCATACTGGCGAATGGAAAGTTTGTGAGGGAGCTGAGTGTGCAAAAACCACTGGTGGGGAGTGACAATTGCTTAGTTTGGCTCATGATAAATATGGGCACAAAAGGAGTAGTATCAAACACAAGGATACTGGATTTCAGAAGGGCAGACATTGGGAGGATGGTGGTAGTTGTAACAGAGTACCTGGACAGAATTTAACCTAATATGGACACTATCCAGAGGTGGGAGATCATAAAGCTGGGGATAGATGAGGCAACCAAAACCTGCAGAAAAGCCCAGAGAAAGAAACCTATAGCATAGAAGCTTAGCTGGTTGAGCAAGGGGGTCATGGAGAAAGTAAGGAAGGAAAAAAGCCACCTTTAGTAGGTACAAAGAAACAGGAAGGGGGACGACAGGGATGATTACCTGGAGGTTGCGAAAGAGGTGACAAGGACAGTAGGGGCAGCAAAGCCATCTAAGGAGCTCAGGCCAGTGAAGGGAATAAAGGAGTGGAAGAAAGACTTCTTCAGGCACTGTACATCAGGGAGAAAAGGAATTGTAAGGACAATGTATTAAGAATTAGGAGTGGTGGGGTGGGTGAAAGGGGGGAGACAGAAGTGCTAAACAAATACTTCTGCTCAGTATTTATGAAAGACAAGGGGGGGGATGATACCTGGGGGGTGGAAGGTCAGTAACAGGAGGGAAGGGGGTGACATATAAGGAAATAACAGATGGCAGGGTTCTGAAGGGATTGAAGGTACTGAGGGTGGACAAGACACCAAGGCCTGATGACAGTCACCCTAAGTTCCTGAAGGAGCTGGCAGAGGGGCCTTATGCAGACTTATTTAGTGCCTCACTGGACACTGGTTGTGTACCTCAGGATTGGAGGATGGCTTACGTGGTAACCTTCCATAAGAGTGGCCCCATGGATGAACCAGGGAACTACATATTGCTGGATAAAAAACTGTCTGGACAACAGGATGCAAAAGGTAATAGTAAACAGAGTCAACAGTAAAGAAAGGAGGGTAACTAGCGGGGTACCGCAGGGTTCGGTACTGGGACCAGTCCTCTTTAATATCTTTATAAGTGACATTGGAGAGCACCTGGAAGGAAAGGTTTGCCTCTTTGCAGATGACACAAAGATCTGCAACAGGGTTGATACACAAGGTGGGGTGGAAAGAATGAAAAGGGACTTGGCAGGGCTGGAGGAATGGTCAACTACGTGGCAGCTCAGATTCAATGCAAAGAAGTGCAAGGTCTGAGAAACAAAAACACAGGAAGCATACACAATGGGGGGTGAGTTAATAACAACGACAAAAATCGAGAGACCAAGGAGTAATTATGTCAGATGACCTAAAGGTGGGCAAGCAATGTGAGAAGGCAGTAAGGAGGGCTGGGGGGATACTGAGATGCATAGGGAGAAGCATCAATAGTAGAAAACAGGAAGTTGTTATCCCTCTCTACAGACAGTTAGTGAGACCCCATCTGGAGTACTGTGTGCAATTCTGGAGACCCCATCTCCGCAAAGACATAGACAGAGTGGAGGCTGTTCAGAGGAGGGCAACCAAAATAGTGTAAGGTCTGCACCAGAATACATACGAGGAGAGACTAAAGTAGCTTAATATGTATACCCTTGAGGAAAGGAGAGAAAGGAGAGACATGACAGAAACTTTCAAGTATCTCAAGGGAATTAACAAGGTACAAGAGGGTAGTATCTTTCAGAAGAAGAGATGCGCAAGAACTAGCGGGCACAATGTGAAGCTGGGGGGATGGCTCAGAGGTAATGTTAGAAAGTATTTTTTCACAGAGAGTTGTGGATGCATGGAACAGCCTTCCTGAGGAGGTTGTGGAGTCAGAAACAGTGGGAGAATTCAAGAATGCATGGGACAGCCATAAGGCAATTCTAGTGGGCGGACAGGAGGAAGTAAGCTGTTGATTAACCAGAATCTGCAGCTTATCCATCAGGTAGGAAAATGGGCAGACTAGGTGGGCCAAGCGGTCCTTATCTGCTGTCAAATTCTATGTTTCTGTTTCTATATTAGTGAGCCTCACATCCATTGTGTGCAAGCTGATGATGACAGTCCTGGAGGAGAGGCTGGTGTCAATTCTGGAGGCTAGTGGGCTACAGGACAGTAGACAGCATGGCTTTGTATCTGGTAGATCCTGCCAGACCAGCCTTGTGGAGTACTACAACTAGGTGACAAGGCAATTGAACAGAGGCCATGCAGTGGATGTCCTGTACCTGGACTTCAGTAATGCACTTGACTCAGTGCCACATGGGAGACTAGGTAGCAAGTCAGAAGATACAGTGGCAGGGGCAAAGATGGTAGGATGAGTAGGGAACTGGCTTCGGGGAAGGCAGCAGAGAATGGTGGTGGGTGGGGAGCTCTCATCCCCAAGGGACAGGATGAGAAGATTTCGACAGGGCTCTGTGATGGGAACAGTATTGTTCAGGATATTCATTGAAAACATTTCGACGGGCATCAGGGGTAAGATCAATCTGTTTGCTGATGGTACCAAGATGGGAGCAGTGGTGGATGCCCTAGGTGGATGGCAGGGACTGCGAGATGATCTGGCAAAGCTGAAGGCCTGGTCAAACACCAGGCAACTGGGGTTCAATGTCAAAAAGTGCAAGATGCTACATTTTGGGGTGAAAACCCAAAGAAAGATCTACCAGCTGTGGAGAGTGCAGCTAGCAGTGACAGAGAAGGAGAAGGATCTGGGTTCCTCATTTCAGGATCGATGAACATCTCAGCACAATGTAGAAGGGCAGCTGCAAGGGCCAACAAAATGCTGTGGTGTATTGCCAGGGGTGTATATCCTCAAGGAGTGGGGAGATGATTCTGCCCCTGTTTAGAGCACTAGTTAGACTGCACTTGGAATACTACATGCAGTACTGGAGTCCATACCTGAAGAGGGACATTAAGTTACTGGAGGGGGTGCAGCACAGGGTGACAAGATGATCCATGGGCTAGTTGATTTTCCATACGAGAGTAGGCTGAACAAATTAAACATGTACTCTCTGGAACAGAGAAGGGAGGGGGGATATGATTGAGACATTCAAGAACATGAAGGAAATGAACAAGATGGGTACAGAGGGGTTATTTAAATTAAGGGAGGGGAGGGACACTGGAGGCCATGATATGAGATTGGAGGGAGGAAGGCAGGTGAAGGAGGGAAATGAGAAGGCACTTTTTCATGAAGAGAGTGGTGACTGGTTGGAACGCACTACCAAAGGAAGTAGAATCCTGCCAAACGGTGAACTGCTCCAAAGCAGCTGGGACAGGGCAAGAAGGAGGGTCAAGGGGGAAGGGAGAGGGGCAGCTGTAGAACAAAGGCTGCTAGCTGCACAATTGAGCAGACTCAATAGACCTTTAGGCCTTTCTTTGCTGGCAAATTTCATATGTTTGTAGAGTAGCATGTACAAATAAATTATTATTTTGAGACACTAATTTCCTGAATAAAATGTTACAAGATGCTAGACTAAAAGATACTTAGAGAGAGATTTCTTTTTTCCAATTGTTTAACCAGGAGCAGCACACTAAGCTGAATGCTTGTTTACAGGTGCAACCTGGAAGCACAGGGAAGTTAAGTGACTTGCTTAGGGTCACACAGTATGCAAGCAGGAGCTGTGAGATTCAAACTGAGATTTCCAGATTTGCAGCTCAGAGCCTTAAACCACTACGCTATACTGCATCCCTTAAATGGAAGGAGACCAGGAATAGTACCCTGGTTTCTACTGCCACCCAGTCACGTTGCTCAATGCCTCAACCCTCTGTGCCATGGAAGCAACAGATTAACAGCTCTGAGGGTAAAGCAACACTTGCTAATGCCTGCATCGAGTTCTCCAAAGCCACCATGTAACTCACTCTCCTTGCTCTGCACTTGGCAACTTCTTTTGCAGGAAACTAAGAAAAGTAATCTTAAGCAATACAACTGACATGGGTTTTACACTGAACTTTGCTCTTTCTGTGCATTTTGTAGGATATTGTTTATTAGAGTGAACACCACTCGCTCAGGCTTCACCCTCGAAGTCACACTCTCTTGGCTCCATGGTCTACACTAGGTGGCTTCACATTCTCAAAACCAAAAACAAAATGACCTTAAATAGTACACCTAACATGTTTTTTTCTACAGAACATTGGTATAGTTTCCTACACCTTCATAACAGTCAAACAGCACTACATCAACATCAAACACATTTTCCCCTCTTTCTTAAAGTACAGTAGTTCTACATAGCAAATGCAGGCACCAGCAATTATAAACAATAAAGTATAGGTAAGTGTGTGTTTAAGGATTATTTTACACACCTTTCGCTTGTGATGACCTCATAAACCTCTCAAGTTTCACTGTCAAGGTTTATAGGTCATCAAACACTTCCGGTGTGTAAAACAATCAATAACAAACACTTGCCTATCCATTATTCTCAATTTAAGACATGAACAGGCACATGGACACTTAAAGATCAACTGCAGCTATATTATATAGAGGATAATGCATGATGTACAGGTGATAACCATGGTGTAATCACCTCAAGTAGCTGCTAGGCATCAGTAAACCTCCAGAGCACAGCTTGAGAGGTTTACCATTGCCCTAGCAACCACGAGAGGTGATTACACCGTGGTTATCACCTGTACATCAGGCATTGTCATTTATAGTGTATGGGACTCAACATGAGAAGCTATCCTCTTCCCCGAACAAAAATAATTTAGCCTTACCATATTAATTAATCTGCACTATGACCACCATGATTGTGTAGGAAAACAATTTATTACGATACACAGACTGAACTATAGCAGGACAAAATAGCACCAGAGTTAAAATCTCTTATCGGACATAGCAATCACTAGACTCAGTAACAGTTAATTTAGACAACTGGAATGTTATTTGAATACTGTACTGAGACTAACAATCACATTCTGGGTGTGTAGAATACTGAATTACATTGGCATTACATTTTGTAAACCCACTGCTATGACTTAGGTGACAGAGGTCTATAATGTTCTGACATCACAACAGTGATATTACAAGGTTGTAAACAGCTTACTTTCAGTGGGTAATAAGGGCTACCCATACATTATAGACTTATTACAAACTTTACTCCTTTTCCCTAACTCAAGGACAACCAGACCTTATTTATTACATGTGAAATGAAGAAATTGCCATTTGGCATGCTCAGATACTATTTTAATGCTTTCTTATTTAATGGTTTCACAGAAAATCTCTCAGACACTTTTTGACCAGCTAGCAGAACCTTGGGTGAGTGCTGATTCCATTCAAGCAAGAATGACACCCTTTTCCTCAAGATCCAGGTACTGAGCTGCCAGGAACTTGAGGAAAAGGGTGTCATTCTTGCTTGAATGGAATCAGCACTCACCCAAGGTTCTGCTAGCTGGTCAAAAAAATTGTCTGAGAGGTTTGCTGTGAAACCATTGAAAAACAGAGCATTAAAATAGTATCTGAACATGGCAAATGGCAACTTCTTCATTTCACATGTAATAAATAAGGTCTGGTTGTCCTCATGTTAGGGAAAAGGAGTAAAGTTTGTAATATGGTTGTAATATATGGATCATAAAAATAATACTATCGAAAATGGTGCAAAAAAATCCTTGTAGTAGATATCATTTCCCCATAATAGCACACTTCACTCCCAATAATTCACTCCCAATAAACCACTCCCAATAAACCACTCCCAATAATACTATCGTTCAGGCTTTAGAATGATAGTATTATCACTCCTGCAGAAAAGCGCACACGCACCCTGCCACCTTGCACTCACCAGAAGTCAGCTTCTTCAGCAGTCAGCACGAAGAATTTAAAAAACTGCTCCGCGGGAAACAAACACCACAAAACTTTCCATCTGCAACAATAATATCTCTTTGAAAGCCACAAACAGTTACAGAAAACAGGCTAAAGTTCATCTCTGACCAAGAAAATCAAAATACCTTAAAAAAAAAAAACAGCCTTTAGATGTTACTCTTACTAGAACAGTTTCCTTCACTTTCTTAATGACCTCTTCAAACAGCTTCCAGATTCCTCATTCAAGCCACGCCTCAGACTACACAACACTCCAACAAGTAAGACCTCATCACCTTCTCACATCCATATATTATGAAAATTAAAAAATAGATTACGGTGAATTGCTCGGCTAAAATTCCATCTTGAGGTTCTGAGGACACAGAAACCTCTCGAGCTTCGCTCTCGAGGTTATCTATGTCCCCAGAACATCTTGATGGAATTACAGCCTTGTAATTCACTGTAACCTATCTATTATTCTATTTATAATATAGCTGCAGTTGATTGTTAATGGCACATAAAATGGAAATCCATGAAAGAACATAAAGGTTCAGCATATGTTCCTAGCCATTAAAACACTGGAGAGGATGTATGAATGACTTGGGACATGGTGGAAAGACACAAAATGTGATATAAAAATGCTTTTAGAAAGAATCTGGGAAAAATAAAAGAAGCAGAAGGAATTTATAGCATACTTAATGTTAAGATCTCAGTTAACAAAATTATTAGCTTTAGCACATAAAGGAATGGGAACATATCAACCACAAATCCAGAACATAAAACAAGAAATGCAAACATTACAATATAATAAAGCTGCCTTCCTCCTAATGGAACATAGGAGTGAGCCACGAGGAAACACTGAAAAAAGGAGAGATGTTTGAAAGCTGTAGGAAAAGAGAAAGCAGGAGATTAAGAGGGGATGTAAAAGGTGAAACTGGAAACTCAGGAAGTAAGAAAGAAGAAGTAATGAATCACAGCACTGTTTGGAAAAGATTTTAATGAAATACGCAAGACTCAGGAATTTGTAACACAAACTAGGTTACCACAACTCCTTCAAGAACTAGTGCATGTATGAGTTAGTCCTATAAGAATGAAGACAATTGAAACAGCTATTTAAAATCTTTATAGTGTAAGGTAGAACATTGTAGTTAGTAGAAATCTAGCATTTCCCAGCTTTGTTGTTCCATTGATGTGATGCCCAGCTACTGTTATACCATCGATGTCACGTCACATCAATGGTACAACAGCTTGGAATTAGATTGTGCGGCAGCCTGCCACTGTCTGCAAATGTTTGAACTGCCGCACAGCAGTTTGAATAAGTGCAAGGAGTAGCAATCAAAGAATAACCCTGAATGGCAATGCAATACTGACACCCCTGTCCCATATCACTAGCACTAGTAATCCCTGACAGCATGGACCGAAGACAATTTGTATTTCAGATACCAATGACTGAAACATTGTAAAATGAAACAAAAGAAGTGTTCCAATGTTGATTTACTGGTGCCCATACATTATAAAAGACAATGGATGGGCAACAGTGATTAACAACACTGTTTTCACTTCTCAAGGTTTCATGACAACAGTAAACCTCTCAAGCTTCACTCTTGACGTTTACATGGTTGTCATGACAACCTCTCGAAATAAACAAGAGAGTCCACTATCCTCTGTGAAGTAAAACAGCTTCAGGACTAGATGGATTGACAACTGAATTTTATTAAGAAGGTGTAGAGCAGCTAATAGATATACTATATGCATTATATAACTAGATTCTAAAAGAGGGACCCCCACATATCTTTTGGGGTGGTGGTAAAAATCTTCTTGTACAGAAAAGGTATCTATCAGGACTTGAAAAACTGGAGACCATTGTGTCTAATAAATATGGGCATAAAAACTCTGATAAAGATTATTATGCATGAGATTAGCATCAACATTTTACTATGCCCTATAAATCCTGCTTTATAATTAGTAGAAGTATGCAATATAACCCAATACTTCTAAGAGAATTGGCAGAGCAAGAGAAACAAGGAAAATAATGGGATGTATACTGTCAATAGGCTAAGAAAAAGCTTTTACAGGGTGCCTCTTAAGTATCTGTTCAGTGTTACATAAACATGGTATTGTATTTGAAATAATGTTGTGTGCATGCTAGGGAACTGTATAAAATAGTACTGCAAACAAGAGTACTGTATAACATGGCAATAATTATTACAAGTGATACTGGGTAGCTGGTGTAAGAAATAAACATCAAAAGGGACCTTTAGCCCCCTTCTATACTCATTTTGCATAGATCTTGTACTTTGGTCAGTTCATGAGCACTTTCAGGTCATGGGACTGTGTAACAAAACAGTACAGTATATATTACTGTATCAATGTGTGCAGACCACATCTGTTTCTATATGAAAGATAAAAAAAACCTTGGAAATAGCATTACAAGAACTACAGAAATAATCAGAAGCACCTGGACCAGAAATGAATGTGGGAAAAAGTAGTGGTTGCATCACATCAGAATGTGAAACAAATAAGGGAAATTTAAGAAATAAGGTATCACATGCCCAAATGAGACTATTAGGAATTCAATGTGGTCTTGGAGAACTGGCAAAAGAAAATTGGAATTAAAAATAGAGCAATGTGAAAATAGGTTAATGTCAGGAAAAAAAGCAATGGACAAAAAAGAAAAATGGCCATAAAGAAAGCATTTTTGTTGCCAGCATTAATTAATTTTAATGTAGCGTACACATCACCATGAGACACAGATGTTAACATTTTAACCTTGTTTTTCAAGTAATAAGGGAAAGTAGGTAAACTACTACGAAAATAAATATTTTATACTTACAGATTAAACCACATGGATGGAGTTTATTAACTCTAGTAGCTTTCTTTTTCAATTTATATTATTTTGGAATCTTGCCCAATTTTTGAAAGGAGAATATAAAATATAGCAGTTCTATGATGCTGGTTCAAAAACACGTTTGTCGACTGGCATCTCATCAACAGGGTTTATGTTGACCGCAACGTATCCTTTGACTCCCAGCCCTCTTTTCTCATCAGAGGACTTTGCCCCAAACCCCCCATGTGGGGGGCTCTTCCCCTGCACTACCGTTATTAGGATTCTGAACTCCAGTTGGAGTTGATTCGGGGCGCCAGGACTGGAGACAGTGTGCCCTGTGTCAGACGCACTAACACAGTGACCAGTTGGCAACCTGTCCATTTTGTTGACTGGTTGGTAAGTCAATGTCTTGGTGTCATTGTTAGGGTGCATACCAAATATAGCAACCATGAGTTAAGGAATGGCTGGTGCAAACATGTATAACATGGCAGAATGGAATAAAGAAACTCAGAAAAAGTGTTAACGCACCAAAACACATGCTCCCACTGTTAGGAAAACTTAGAAAATGAAATATAATGATTCAGCATTGAGTATAGACCGAGATGAGTTTTAAGTATGACAACCCCTAGGAAGGCTTTGCCCCTGACTTGCTTCAGGGGCGGCATTGGGGTTTTAGGGTTGGAACCCCTAAAGACAAATGTTCCTACTTTTGTCATTTCAGCATGAACCCTAAATACTGCATTAATACAGGTTTTTGCAAAGAATGTCCATACATATTGCGATAGTATAATGATATCCTTACTTTCCTGACAGAGCACAGGGCCCGCTCCCTTGCCTGCTCCCATTCCTGCATGGATGCATATATGTATGTTTATGGGGAAGCACAGGGCCATCTGGAAATGAACTTCTTTGTGTAATAAGACTTGGTTGGCTGGCAAAGGCACCTAGCTTCACCTGAGCTCTTTTCTTCTATGTTCATTGAAAGGACAGAGCAAGGAAAAACATTATCAGAACAAGGAAAACGATTAAGGCTTCTTTTGGTTAGACAAATTTATGTATGTTACTATTTTCTTTTGTGTTTACAGGTTTTCTTACTGCTTTTTACTTACATTTTACTTTGTTGTTCTCTGATTCAAACTGCTGTTGCAGGGTATACATTCTGCTGCATTGTTACAGGGTGTGCCTACAGGTTTATAGTGTATAGTAGATCCTTATTGACTTGTGCATGGAAACCAGAAGTTCTAAAAATGTTGTTTTGCTGCAGTTCAAAAGGTTATGGAATGTGATTGTACCCTACTGCAGTGGTACAACATTTTGAAAATCTCTAGAGGTTCCACGCGCTCAGGCACCTACCTTTACTTGGCAGAAATGGCAGCCTCCACACTCCCAGCAGTGGCAGTAGAAGCAGTCACATCACAGCCTCACAACAGGCAGGATCAACCAGATATTTTGAGTTTAAAAATAGAAAATGAGCGATCCCCAAGTGAACTCCCTCTAGCTTAGTGAGAGCTACGACCGCCATTTTATTTTACTTGAAAATCCCTCCCACACCGGAATGACAGCCAATTGGAGGCTGCTCAGTAAACAAGGACACGTCTGTTCCCTAGCAACCATGCACACCACCTAGCAAGCAGTCCTAGCTTGAAGAGCACGATGGAGCAAGAAACTTTGTTTTTTTTAAAAGAAAACCGTCATTGAAATAGGGGCCTATACACTATAAAAAATAGCATATGGGCAACCTCATATGCAACCAGCCTCTTGTGCCACCTCAGGGTTCTGATTACCTTGGACCTCTCGAGCTTCGCTGTCAAGGTCTGAGGTAATCAGAAGCCCTCTTTGGCACAATAGGCTGGTTGTGCATGGTTGCCTATGCACTATTCTCTATGTTACTGTTTTGTGCTTACAGATTACTGCTATAATCTTCCCTGAATCAAATTGTGTTTTGCAAGGTATATCTTCGTTTAAAGTGTCCTGCAGGTTGTGCCTACATGTTTTGTTACTTTTTTACTGCTTTATTTTTCTCTGTAACAAAGTGTTTCTTACAGGGTATATCTTCTGTGAAATTGTTACAGATGGTTCTTACAGGTTTTACAGTTTTCTCTATCATTAGGCTAAGTTTTCAGGACTAATTACGGAAACTCATACAAGAAATAGACTGAGGGATAGTGACTGTATTTTTTATTTATTTATTTATTTATTACTAGGATTACAAATACCTTTGAACCAAGGGTTCTTTTACAAAGGTTCTGCATCAGCAATGGGTGCAAGAAAAACAGTGGTAAGATACAGTACACGGTTAGGAGGTTAACATAGAACTAAGCAGAGGTAAGCTACAATACAGGTCATGAGGTTAACTTAGTAGCAAAAGACAGTACATGTGTATAGACTAGCACAGTAGCAAACAGTCAGTGGCAAATAACAATGCACAATTAACAATAAGGGTGTAAATATAACAAGACATAGACACAAGTGAAAACCATCCTGGGGGTGACATAGGTGGAGCAAGGGGTGTGGGATAAGAAGGAGAGGGGTGGAGAAAAGGGGGATAGGCAGTCAAGGATTTGACATTGTCGTAAGTGCAAGTACAGAATGATAAGTGCAAGGTAGTCTGGGGTGGAGCAACAAGAGATATGGTGATAGGGAGGGGGAGACAGGAGGAGAGGAGCAGGTGAGGGGTAGAATGGTAAGTGGGAGGAGAGAGGGGGTAGAATGGTAGGTGAGTGTAGGAAAGAGATGGGGAGAAGCAGAGGATGGAGGGGCAGAGAGAAATGAGGAGGGTAGCAAGGCAGGAGGAGGGAGAGGTGAAACAAAACCACAAGCCTAGGCAGAGCAGTCACAACTGCTTAGGTCAGTGAGGTGCTGGCGGAGTTTACATTTGAATGGGCAAAGCTTGTTTTCAGTTGCAGTTTCAGGGGGAAGGTTGTTTAGCAGCAGGGAGGCCCTGGTGTGGAAAGCACATTGAGCCTGGTTGGTATGGCAGAATGGAATGATAAATGTTGGTTTGAGGGAACTGCGTGTAAAATGTGCAGTGACTGCGGGCAACATTAAGGCATGAGTTGCAGGTAGGCAAGTCTACTATTTAGATTGAGCCAGTTGGATTGCTTGTAGAGATCACAGGTATGAGTATGCTCCCCTGCACCAGAGAGAAGTCTACAGCATTTGTTAAGGGCTGCCTTGACCCATTCTAGGGTGGTATCAAAGGCAGCCCCGTAGAAGACAATCCCGTAATCAATGACAGGCAGGACTGAGGCAGTTATGGCTGAGTGCATAGCTTCTTAGGTAAGACAGCAATGGTAGCAGTAGAGGACCCCAATTCTTGAGTTGACTGATTTTGAGATGTGTTGAACATGTGAACTGAAAGACAATGTGCAATCAAGGGTAATACCAAGGTATTTACTGTAAACTCCTGCACTTGCTCAAGTGGCTGTTCAAGTTCATTATGTATGGTGAAGTTTATGGATCTGTATTTGCTGTGAGAACTATGGAACAGCATGGACTTTGTGTTTTTTGTAATTCATCAACAGCTTATGTTGGAGAAGCCAGGTTTCAACTAGGCTGAAGTTCTTCTATAGAACCTTGGTGAGTGAAATGGGGTCAATATGGGAGGAATAGAGGACTGCATCATCGGCATAGAGTATTAAATTATTATTGCAAGCTGCAGGAAGAGTATTGATGAAAAGGCTGAAAAGTATTGGGCCAAGGATGGAATCCTGGGCTACACCAGAGCGGACAGGAAGGGCAGTTGAGAGATAGTCAACGATCTTGACTTTTTGACTCCTTGCCGAGAGGTAGCTTTCAAACCATTTGGTTACATCATTAGATAATCCGAAGGAGGAAAGTGAGTGAAGCAGGAGCTGGTGGTTCATAGTGTCAAATGTCTTGGTCAAATCAATGAACACTGCACCCAGTAGGTGGCCAGGGTCAATCGCTTTATGAATATGGCTGGTGAAGTCAAGCAGGGCAGTGTTCGTATTATGGGCTTTTCTAAAGCCATGTTGTTACGGACAGAGTAAGTCATATCTGTTGAGGTGTTCAGACAACTGGTCAGCTACAATTTGTTCCAATGCCTTGGAGAGCGGTGGGAGGATAGAGATAGGGCTGTAGTTAGAGAGATGAGATCTATCACCGCTTTTATGAATGCGTGTGACCACTGCTGATTTCCAGAGCTGGAGGAATTGTTTATGAGAGTGAGAGATTCAGGAGTTTAGTGAGAGGTTGTAGGACAACATCAAGGGAAAGAGAGAGGAGTTTGAGGTCAAGGGTATAGCTGTTGAAACTGGCTTTGCTTAGCACTTTGTTAAGATATCTTTTAGCTTCAGATGTGAATACCCTCTTAAAGTAGAATGGGGGGGTATTATTGTGGAGATTGATTTTACTATTGAGGCAGTGCCAGGCAGAGTTGTCAAAGAAGTTGGGGGGAATGACACTGCTAAGATCAGTGAATGCGAGATTAAAGGAGTCCGCTATTTCTTTGGGGTCCTGTAAAGTGTTGCCATTAACCTCAATCACAGTTGGGGAGGATTTGCTTGGTTTACCCGTGAGGCTGTTGATGTTCTCCCAGAAGGGTTTGCTATTTCTCCAGGAGTTAGTAAGTTCCTGGTTGTAGAAGACTTGCTTGGCTCTGCATATAGCTATTGTGCACTGGTTCCTAGCCGCCTTATAGAACTGCATATCGTGTGGTTTCCCTGGTGCCAGAGGTTATCTCAGTTTCGCATCATGGAGATGAGTTCAAAGTTAATCCAGTTATTAGAGGTAGATTGAATTTTGCATTTATGTAGGGGCGCAAAACTGTTACAAACTTTGTTAAACTGGGCAATGAAGAAGTCAAGTGCTTAGTCAACACTGCTCAGGGAGTCAAGAGGTGTCCAATCAACTGTTGACAGGGCAGCAAGGAATTGTGGAAGCTTTCCTTTTGTTAAGATTCTTTTATAGGAAAATGAGGACTTAGGTAGAGGTGCCTTGTTTGACCAGTGGCAAATAATTGGGGCATGATCACTGAGGGCATCTGGGAGAACTTCCGTATTAGTGATTCTGCTGTGATGAGAGGTGAGGATCAGGTCAAGTAAGGAGCTACTACCAGACTTATAATTAAACCTAGTGGGAGAGGCAACCTTTTGAGTAATGTCTAGGGCAGCAATGGCATCCTTATATGGGTCAGCTTCTGGAGCTAGCCAATTTACATTTAGGTCACCCATTACAATTGTCTCACCATGGGAGGTGCTGTCGGTCATGAAGTCTGTGATCATTTGGAAGCCTGTAACATGTTCACGTGGGGGGATGTATACTGATGCAATTGTAAGGGATTTTCCCTGCTTGCCCAGGATAATTTTAACTGCTAGGATTTGAGAGTTGTTTGCAGAGGGAGGTGATGGGATGACTAGCCCTTTAAGAGTTTCCCTTAAATAAAAGGCACAGCCACCCCTTCTCTTGGCAATTCTGTCAAGTCAGAACAGGGCATAGCCTGGAATGGATACAGCATTGTCTGGGACCTTAGGAGAGAGCCAAGTTTTGTTAAGGGCTATAACATCCAGCCTATGTTGTAACACCCAGACTTGGACTGCATCGAGATTAGTCGGCAAGCTGCAGATGTTAAGAGTCACCAGCTTGATGGAACCTTGTTTCTTGTGTCGTTCATATGCTGAGGTGGGCGGACCAGGGTTTGGGTGTATGTTCCCAGCTAGGAGCAGGAGGAGAAGTGCAATCCTATCAAGATAGTGAGCAAGGAGCTTGTGTGCCGAATGCCGTCTACTTCTGATGGATTTTTTTAGCTGGTGTGTTACTGCAGGGCGTGAGTAATTGAAGGAGAAGGGGGTACTCAGGGATGGGGAGGAGATTATCTTGGTAATTATTGTGGGAGGCTAGCATGGGAGCATAGTAGTGTGTTTTGGATGGTGGTAGGGTACACCAAGGGATATATCCTAACATAGAATGGTGATGCTGGTAAATGAGTGGGGTACCAGTACTAGTGGAGTTGAGGGGTATGAAAAACAGAAGTAGAGGCAGTGCTACAAAGGTGTTTATGGGCATAGCAAAAAGAGATATGGGTGTCCAAAGCAGAGGGTAAGGAGAGAGTGCAGAGCTTGTGAAGTTAGGGAGGTAGAGGGGAGTAGAACAGGGCTGAGTGTTAGGCAACAGGGAGTGATCCTAAAAGCACAGGCCTTAACAGAAGTAGAAGAGGGAGGGGGCAAAGACTGATGGATTGGATTGAGTAAGTGTGCTTATAATTGGGCTCTCTAGTGGATAAAGGATATAATCTGCTAATGGAAAATGTAAGCACCAGATAGATGAGCTCCAGGGGACTGTACCAGGCAATTCAAATCTCAGGAGCTGAAGCCAGTAAGGGAGAGACGGAGTGCTGAATCTTTCTATAGTAGACACAATTTCAGGCACCATCCACCAACTGAGTTCATGGCTAGCAAGCATGGACTGGAGCTGCTTTCCCGAAGCGTACCTGGAAACTTGCTCTTGAGGGCAGGCTGGGGAGCACCCTGTAGCCAGCTGCGTTCAGCACCAGACTGCTAGTGCAGAAGATGGAGTCCCCCTCAGGGAGTCCTGAAGAGAAAGAAGAGAAGGGAAAAATCAACTTATATGTACCAACAGAAGAAAGGCTTCAGAGTTCGGGAGGCAGGGTAAAGAAGGAGATAAAAGAATTCTGTAACAAGGTGAGAAATTAAGGATGCTAAGTTAGCTTGAGAGGGAGAGAATGGTTGTGGGTGTGGCTGGTATTGGGCACCAGCAGCCTCACCAGTATACAGAGGAAAAGGCAAGTGGGGTTTGGGGGGGTAGATGGGAGAAATAGCAATTCAGCAGTTAGACAAAGCAGTTTTAAACTTCAAACTTTGTTAATACTTAAATAGCTTAAGGTAGTTAAAACACTCCACAAATGCTTTAGTTTCCTACTTTCCTATTTGTTGTTGGTTGATTGTTTCTGCCCATACATGCTTGTTTCTTTCATCTGTGGTTCTTCTTTTCCGGTAGGGGAAGGGACCAACCACCCACCCCCATCCACAACCACCACATCCGTCACTCCTTTTAAGGAGTAGCGCATTCATGACTTTTCCTGAAGTAAGGCAGAAAGGGGAGGATCAGAAGTGAATCCACTCAGTGACCTCACTTACAGGGGCACAATCAATTTAACTTGTTATAAAAAGTTATACAAAAACAAACAAATAAAACAAACAATAAAAATATTTTAAAAAAAATCTAACTTTTGCTTTCATTTTCCTTCTAATTACTCGGACCCGGTTATAAACTCAGCAGATCAATTGGAATGGATGTTAACTGCAGGTACTGTGGGACACTTTTCAAAAGGGCAGTTATATGGGATTTAGGATGCTGTCCTACATGCTGGACCATTGGAAATCTAGGGGCTCAGCTCTGGGCAGCATGGGCAGAGATTGCGCACCTCAAATCGCATATTCTGGAGGAAATTCATTACAAACACTGCCCACCATTTCCCAAACATTCAACTGAAGCACCTCGACCGCAGAGGGTATTTGATCTGGTGGTTGGTGGGTGGTTAGGAGGGGCAAATTGGGTGCCCCGTCACTCATTGCTCAGCAGCGTATCACCTCCGTAAACCTTATAAAAACTACAAACAGTTATCTGCCTCTATTTCACAAATCAAACAAAGGGACAGAGAATACTGCAGAGCAGGACACTGCAGCACTGGACCGAGTGCTACAAAATTCACCCAAAACAGGGACCAAAACAAAAAAAAAGTAAAAGGAAATCCAAAACACTTTTGATCATAGGAGACTCCACGATTCAAGGAGTTGATACCAATCTCCAGCCAGGGTAATGGTCAGATGTCTCCCAGGTATATCAGCATGGAGAGACACTAACCACATTGCTAAAACTGT
This sequence comes from Neoceratodus forsteri, assembly GCA_016271365.2. NCBI lineage: Eukaryota > Metazoa > Chordata > Ceratodontiformes > Ceratodontidae > Neoceratodus > Neoceratodus forsteri. The sequence continues at coordinate 809,329,307 of CM028138.1, read as the reverse complement.
GCAGGAAACAGGAGAAAACATTAACATCCTGGTACACATGAGGACTAATGATCTCACCAGCTGGTCAGTTGTGGAGACCAAGAAACACCTGACCAGGCTGGGTGACAAACTAACATCCATTTCATCTGGCATCTCCTCCTCTGAGATCCTGCCAGTCTGGGAGAGGGGGGCAGATGTTTTTTCAATGATGCTGGACGGAAGGTCAGAGAAGAGGATGTAGGGGAGTTAAATATGTGGCTCAAGGGCTGGTGCCAGGAAAAAAGACACAAATTTGTAGGTAACTGGCAAGTTTTGGGAGCCAAAGTTCTTTAAATCCAATGGACTGCATCTGTCTAAGCAGGGAGTCAGTGAATTGGGAAAGAAGTTTGATGTATTTGCAGAATATTTAAACTGGCAAATGGGGAGAGGGGTGAGGCACTCGGTACATCTAATCAATGGGAAGAACACCCCTCCCTCCTCAGCTAGTGATCAAATGGGAGTTTGGCATGTTTATAGTTCATTTGCATCACCGGATAAAGAGAAAGGTCTAGTTTCCCATACGATGCACAGGGGTAATGCCAGACATCGCAACACAACTAATGCACTGAAATCTGCCCAATGGAAAATCATGTACACAAATGCCTGCAGTATGGGAAAAAAGATCCCAGACCTGAAGGCAACAATGACAGAGGCTAAACTGGACATAGTAGCCATTGACTAGACATGGTTCACCAGTAACCACACTTGGGACACTTCAGCACCCACTCATGTACTGTTCAGAACAGACCATGGTGCAAAAAAAGGGGGGAGAGTGTCTCTTTATGTCAATGAAAATATCAATGCTACAGAAATTCATAATACAAATAAGGAGCCAGAAGAACTGTGGGTCACCGTGGAAACAGGAAATGGGACAGCCATACGAACTAGAATTGTCTATAGGCCTCCAGACCAGGAGGAGAACATAGACACATTACTATTAGAAGGTATACAAAACATGACAGCTAAAAGGGAGGCACTGATAGTGGGAGACTTCAACATGTCAGATACAGATTGGTCAATACCAGCAGGAACATCCACCAGAACTAGACACATAGTTGATTCCCTGCAGGGGGAGGTCCTCAAACAATTGGTACAGCAACCCATAAGAGACAGGGCTATCCTGGATCTAGTACTGACTAACTGGGAAAGGATCACAGATCTCCAGGTGGGTCACCTGTGGGCCAGTGACCATCACATGGTATGGTTCAGTTTGGCCACTAGAACTAAATCATACTTAACATACATACTTAACATACTAAAAGCTAGCAAAATAGGCCTAATGGTCTGTTGCGTTTGCTCGGTACACAGCCACCTACTGGGTGCTCACTTTACCACCCCCCCCAGCCCCCAAGAGGGTCATCTTTGGCTTCAGTTTCCCCTTGTACCTGTCCCACTCCTTCTTGAAGCCCTCCACTGTGCTCTTCTCCACCAGCCTCCCAGGCAGTGCATTCCATGTCTCCACCACCCTCTCAGTAAAATAATCTTTTCTACAATCCCCCCAGTAATTTCCCTCCTCCAGCTTCCACTCATGCCCCCTGGTTGTTCCCTTCTATAGCCTGAACAGCTCCTTGGTTCCTCTCTCAGTTATTCATTTTATGTACTTGAAGACCCCTATCATGTCTCCCCAGTCCCTCCTCTCCTCCAGTGTGTACACCCGAAGCTCTTTCAGTCTCTCCTCATAGAACCTCCCCTCCATGCCCTTAATCATCCTGGTCACTCTCCTCTGGACCCTCTGCAGCAGTGCTATGTCTTTCTTCAAATGGGGTCTCCAGAACTGTACACAGTACTCAAATTGCAGTCTGACCAAGGCATTATACAGAGGGAGGATTACCTCCCTCCTCCTGGATGTAATTCCCCTGGCTAGGCAGCCCAGTATCCTGTTTGCTTTAGCTGCGGTTCTTCTACAACTTTTGGAGTTATTCATTTTGATGTCTACCACCACCCCTAGATCCCACTCACCCAATGTGGCTTGCAGGGTGACCCCACCAGGGTGTATACATGGCCTGGGTTTCTGACCCCCAATTGAAGTACCTTACATTTCCCAGCATTACATTTCTATCCCCACCTCCTTGACCACCCCTCCAAGGTATCCAGGTCCCCCTGGACTGTCTCTCCCTTGCTTCTCTATATCCACCAGTGCTCCCATTCCAAGAGAAAAATATGGGACTTCAGAGGAGCTGACTTTAATAAAATTGCCAACAGAGTTAAGCCAGCAATGACAAGAAGAAATACAGGTGAAGGGCTACAGACAAAGTGGGCAAGCATTAAAAATGGAATACTTGAAGCAACATCCCAATGTGTTTGGGAGAAATGGAACAGCAAAGAAGGAGGAGGAAACCACACTGATTCTGAAAAACAGTAGCAGAAAAGGTCAGAGCCAAAAGGTTGGCCTTCAAGAACTATAAGGGAACACAGCAGGACGAAGACATGGAGGCATACTAAACTTCACTATGTTAAGCAAAAAATGCAGTAAGGTAGGCAAAAGCCCAAATCAGGGAAACACTATGATAAACAGTAAAAGAAGGGGACAAGACATTCTATAGATACATTAGTGAAAGGAGAAAGTCCAGAGGGGGTATTTATAACATCAAAGGGGATAAGGGGAAGTGTGTGGAGGATTACCAAGGAAATAAATCTATCTTAAATAGATACTTCTGCTCAGTGTTTACTGAGGAGAAGGCAGGGCAGGGCCCACAGCTCATCACCATGGACAGAGAGGGAGGGAGGTGTGCACAAGTTCCTTCACAAAAGAAAGGGTCCTATAAGTACTTGCTAAGCTCAGGGTGAACAAGGCAATAGGACCTGATGGTGTACATCCTAGGGTACTAAAGGAACTAAGGGTGGAACTAGCAGAGCCATTAGCAGAACTATTTAGTGAGGCTTTGAGCACAGAAGAGGTCCCAGAAGACTAAAGAAGGGCTCATGTGATCCCACTGCAAAACACTGGCAGCAGGGAGGAGGCAGGGAAGTACAGACCAGTCAGTCTTACCTCAGTAGCATGCACGCTTATAGAGGAACTCCTTAAGGAAAGGATAGTGCAACATCTGGAATCCATAGAAGCACAGGATCCAAGACAGCATGGGCTTACAACTGGAAGGTCCTGTCAATCTAATCTCATAGATTTCTTTGACTGGGTAACCAGAGTGGTGGACCAAGATGGTGCAGTTGATGTCGCCTATCTTGACTTCAGCAAAGCTTTCAATACTGTTCCAAACAGAAGATTAATTAATAAGCTGGGTAGGCTCAGGGTGTGTCAGAAGTTGGTCAACTGGGTGGCAAATTGGTTGGTGGGCAGAAAACTGAGTGTGGTGGTAAATGGTATACAGTCAGAGGAGATGTAAGTCATAAGTGGGGTACCACAGGAATCAGTCCTGGGGCCAGTCCTCTTCAATATCTTCATCAGTGACATTGCAGATGGACTTGATGGTAAAGTCTGCCTGTTTGCAGATGACACCAAGATCTGCAACTGAGTAGATGATCCAGATGGGGTGGGCAGAATGAAAACAAATTTAGAAAAACTGGCAAAATGGTCTGAAGAGTGGCAACTGTGATTTAACGCAAAGAAGTGCAAGATCATACACATACGGAAGAGAAACCTTGAAGCTACGTATAGATTGGGAGGGGAGTTGCTGGCAATCACAAGTGAAGAAAGAGATTTAGGCATCACCATCACAGATCACCTTCAATCATACAAGCAGACCACTTAAGCAGTAGGTTAGGCTAGAGAGATGTTGGGGTGTATTAGTAGGGGTATCACAAGTTATAAGAAGGAGGTAATAATCCCTCTTTACAAGACACTGTTTAGGCTCCATCTGAAGTACTGCATGCAGTACTGGAGGCTTCACCTGCACAAGAACATTAACAAAATGGAGGCAGTCCAGAGAAGGGCATCCAAAATGGTGCTTGGAGTGCATCAGAAAACACATGAGGACAGATTAATGGAGCTCAATATGTATACCCTAGGAGCAAAGGATGGAGAAAGGTGATATGATCAAAACATTCAAACATCTCAAGGGCATTAACAAGGTGAAAGAGTCTAACATGTTTCAACATAAGAAAAATAGACGAACAAGAGGACACAGCATGTGATTAGAGGGAGGCCAATTAAGGGGTAATGTGAGGAAGTTCTTTTCACAGAAAGGGTGGTGGGTGCATGGAATGGCCTACTACAGGAAGTGGTGGATATGAATACAGTGCAGGGCTTCAAAGAGGTATGGGATAGGCATAAGGGAACAATACAGATGAGTATGAATAGATAGTCCACTGACAAAGTACAGGCCTATGGCATATTCATAAGGTAGAAAAAATGGTCTGACTGGATGGGCCTTGCAGTCCTTATCTGTCATCAACTTCTATGTTTCTATAAAACCAATTTGCCAACATAGTCTATTATCCCACCTAATCAACTCGATAGTAAAAATGGTCAAATCCCCAGAAAAACATAATTCTGTGCCAGCACAGCATAATTATGCAACAGTGGCAGGAGAAGACATTTTGGGCAAGGTTTGAAAAATTAAAACAACCACATTCATGAGGTGGTGTGAAAAATGGTTGTGTTGACAATTTTGAGTTAAAACATTGAAAATTAACAATGTTACGAGTAAATATAGTGAAATGTGAACTGATGTACACAAGTTAGCCATTTTAGCTTATTTTGACCCCAAACTTTTAACATACCCTTCTTATGACCCCACTTCATGAACAAGTATGGTGACATTTTTGAAATCCTGACTGAAATGTGATTTTGCCAACTAACTGCAAAATTGCCTTTTGGGCAGGATTTGTGACATTACACTCCCATTGATCATGATGAGGGGTCTCCAAAAGGGTATGCTGAAAATGTGGTGCTCTCATTGTTCATGATGAGGGGTTTCCAAAAGGGTATGTTGAAAATGTGGTGCTCTCATTGTTCATGATGAGGGGTTTCCAAAAGGGTATGCTGAAAATGTGGTGCTCTCATTGTTCATGATGAGGGGTTTCCAAAAGGGTATGTTGAAAATGTGGTGTGAAAATATGCAAAAATGGCAACATTATGCACCAAACTTGAAAATCTCATTAAAATACATTGGTTTCCTATACAAAAAATATATTTTTTTCATGAATTGTCATATGAATTAAGATCTTTTTTTGTATGACATCCATAAGAAAAAATAATTTCAGTGTTAAAAAAAAAACATTTTAAGGGCATTTTAAGGGCAGTAAAGTGCAGAATGCAGCTACGGGGGTCCAGGTAAGCAAGTTCCATGTATTGGTTCCTCCCCAGAATATCATTTTCAGGGGGTTCCAAATTTGAATTACTCAGGCAAAACTAACAACAAGATGGCTGCAATATAAAAAATGATTTTCTTCAAATGAAAAAAGGATGATGTCACACAAAAAAATAATTATTTTTTTGTTTCATATCGCTATTTATTTGATGCTTACTGAGCACTCTCAGAACCAAGTATTCAGAATTATATAACTTTGGAATGGATTAATGTTTTTTCATCAAACAAGAAAAAGGCACATCTGTGGGCCAGACCTTTTCCACTCTGTACATTTCAGGCCACAGTACCAAACTGTCTGGGCACTAGCCAAGTTGAAAGAAAACCCATTCTAACCAATCTGAATAAATTATGAAACATTCACTTTTGCCACTGTCTGTACTCAAAATCTACAAATCCGGCTGAAACAAAACCTGGCATGTCAAGAGATCTTCACATCTAGACTGTACATGTAAAATGTCATGCAAATCTGTAGAAAGGTTGCAGAGTTACTAAAGTGCAAGTTGTAGGGTTTAACACTGAAGTTCCTGTATAACCCTAAATATAAGTGTGACTATATATATATATATTATATATATATATATATATATATATATATTTATATATATATATATAAAAGTGGTGCAGTCTTGCCACTATAGTTAGGGTTGAGTTGTCCCTTCTATGTTAAAGTCAAAATTTTGTGCATCAATAACTTTGGACCCATTCAACAGATCTGTCTGAGATTTGGTATGCGTGGTAGGGCATGGTAGATCTCTTGATCTGCCAACTTACATTTTGGATGGACTTACAATCTTCGCGTATGAAAATGCTGAAAAATGCAAAATTATCCATTTTTGGAGGCAGCTTTTGGGATTTTGGATGAGGCCTTGCGTGGCCATCATTAGTGTGCTACTCTGTGAGATGGCTCATTTGAAAGAGCTTTGGTGACCGAACATGCTGCTTTTTGTTTGGTGAAAAAATATTAAGGCATTCAAAAGTAATGCCACTTTTAATTTCCCATTAAAAGTCAATGGGAAAATTTATGTGTATGTTTTGCAAACAAAGAATGGGGTTCTGGCCATCTCGTCCCAGCTGGCGATCAAAGAATTTGCAGCTTCATGGTTCAAGAATCTTTGTACCTGAGAATTCTTTGATCGCGAGGTCCGCCATCTTGTTTTAAGTTTTCCGATTAGAAAAATATAAATATCTTGGCTCGGGGTCACTCCTGAAGTAAAACTTGGATGGATTTTACTCAGGGGGCTCCAATCTATTGAGTCATGCCTTTGGTTTCATCTAAAGCAGTCAAAAAATAGAGTTACAAGCTTTTAAAATTTTTGATTGAGGCTTGCTAATGATCTTTGATTGCGAGCCTGCAAATTCTTTGATCACGAGATTTTTGATTGCGATCTTGCATTGCGACCTAAAAACACAAATATCTCAGCTCAGGGGTGGGCTAGGGACACAAATGAGGGTGAATTTTGTTCAGGAGGCTTCGTTCTATCGAGGCATTGGTTTGGTTCAAATCTGTGAAAAACTCATGTTTCTCCATTTTTTATTCTTTGAACATGAGCGTGCAGTTTCTTTGATCGTGAGCCTGCAAATTCCTTGATCACGAAATTCTTTGATCATGATCATGCATCACGAGTGAAGGATAAGATGGCTGGATTAAAAAATCTATTTTCTCAGACCAGGGATACCCTAGGAAGTCAAATGAGGATGGGTTATGTTCAGGGGGATTCATTCTGTCGCACCTTGGTGGTGGTTTACCACAATTCCTTGTATTTTTTAAATTTGAGCTTTTTTTAATTTTTGATTATGACACTGCAAATTCTTTGATCATGAGATTCTTTGATCGCGATCATGCATTGCGAGTGGAGACGAGATGGCTGGATTAAAAAATCAATTTTCTCAGCCCTGGGGTGCCCTTGGAAGTCAAATGAGGGTGGGTTTTGCTCAGGGGGTTCCGTTCTGCTGAACCCTGGTGGTGGTTTGCCACAATTACTTCAATTTTTGGATTTATAGCATTTTATATTCTTTGTTTGTGAGCCTGAAAATTCTTTGATTGCGAGATTCTTTGATTGTGATCTTTGATCACAAAATAGGGACAAGATGGCCAGATTTTTATAATGGAATACATGGGGAAATTTTACCAATCTTTGACATTGAATATCTCGAAAACAGTTTGTTTTTTTTCTTGAAATTTGGAGGGTGCTTACAGCATGTTCTGTGAATGTAAATTACAGTGTTTATGTGTCAGAAATTTTTTTTTTGGTGAAGATATGGCATGGCACAGGTTACATTCTGCAGACAGCATTTTGCTTATGATGGTGACTTGAAATTTATAGGATACGTAGCCTTAGTGTCATGGATGTAGTTTTCATTCGTCGTGTGTGTGTTAAATGTCAACAGGTGCAGATCTGTGCCGCTCTGACGAATGAAAATCAAACTTTAACATGTTATATCTTGGACATGGTTTGGTCTTTTGAAATTTGGAGGGTGTTGATGGTATGTCCTATAGATGTGAATTGCAATGTTTACATGTCTGACAATATATTTTCTTCGGAGATATTGGTAGCACAGTTTACATTTTGCAGACAGAATTTTCTATTGTTCTACTAGATTAACATTTGTTTGGTGGCTGGCCTTGCTGTTGTTAATGTACTTTTTAGTCATAGGTGTGTAACGTGGCCCAACACTCATAAGTTGGTGGGAGCACGGGGCCCAAAGAGCCCCGCGCTCCTACAAATTTGCGCAACTTTCTACTTTTCTATTCTTTCTTAAAAAGTAAGGAAATTCTATGCAAAAAACTGTGTTAATGCATCAGTTAGGGTTGCTCTACAGTGACAAAAGTGAGGAAATTTGATATTAGGGTTGCCACCCCCGCCCCCACCAACAGGCATCGTGGCATGCCTTGGGGTCGTCGGTCCTAACTCTCACCCCATTCTCCTACACTGCACCACCTCAGCTTGTTTACACATGGGATGGGGTGAGAGTTAGTGCTGATGATTTCCCCAACACTCACCCCGATGCCTGTTGGTGGGGCAGGGTGAGTGGGGTGCAAGGGGTGGCAACCGTGTCAGATTTCTCGCTTTTTGTCACTGTAGTACAACCCTAACTGATGCATTAATGATTTTTTTTGCATATATATATATATATATATAATTAGAGTGGCACGGTAGTGCCACTATAATTAGGGTTCAGTATCCCATTTAAGATTAAATCTGAAATGTGGCAGCTTAATAACTTTGCCAACATATGACAGATTTGCCTGGCATTTAGCATTAACAGTCTGGTACCATAGATCTCTGGATCTGCCAAGTTTTGTTATGGTTAGATGTACAGTTGTGGAGTGACAGAGTGCCAAAAAAAATGCAAAAATTATGCATTTTTGTGCATTCTTTGCTCACACCTACTGGTTGCACAGTTTGCGCGACCAGTCCTAAACCTTCAGGGAACATGTAGCCAGGGTCCCCAATGTGCCTTTTGAAGATTTCATGAAAAAATATTAAACAGTTCAAAAGTTATTTAAAAAATAAGTTTCCCATCATAGTCAATAGGAAAAGTTAACAAAATATGTGAAAGTGTCACAAATGCACTTTTTACTTTCGCGAATGACCTTTGTAGTGTCACAAATCAGCCATCTTGTTTTCAGTTGGTTGTCACAGAAATGCTTGGCTTTTAAATTTGGGACCCACTAGGGACACAATTCTTGTTGTGTTCACCTAGTCAAGCCCTAAAGATGTTAGCCATGTCTTTTTGGGGGGTAAAACACCCAAAAAATGTTTACATTTTTGTAAAAAGTAGTGTTGCAAAGTACTTGCGCAAATGCAACACTTTAGTGATTTCATTTGTGAAAGTGTCATGATTTGTGAAAGTACTTTGTGACACTATGGGCAAAACAATAGGGAATCTTTGCCACACTGCTGCAAAGGAACAGTTTGGTCTTTTGGGCTGAAATGTGGAGGGAAGAAAGTCAATATCCCACAGATGTGTCTTTTGGTGGTTTGGTAACAAAAATATTAGAGGGCAGCAAAGTTGAAGCACTCTGAAGTTGACACGTTTTCCCCATAGGCTAACATTACGGCAGCCGCCGTGCCTTTCAGGGCCCGTATCTCGAAAACGCTTTGAGATACACACTTTTTGTCAGAAGAATGGTTAGTCCCCCAATTGTGGGCTAAGTACAAAACTAGCCTGGAAAGAAATAAATAATATGAGATTTTACATTTTTTTCTTTGTCGTACGTTTACTGAGATATAAGGAATTCAGTATTCCAAGTGCTCATTTTCTGCTCCAAGAGCCATTATTATGCATACATTGTTTGTATTCACTGTGTTTCTGAATGCATCTTTTTGGGAAATAAACAGGTGTGTGTTTACGTTACTGTTACTGTTAGCATTTTCGCTTGCATTTCTGTAACCATTTGCGTTAGCATTTCTGTCACTGTGTGCGTTACCCTTTGGGTTTGCGCTTGTGTTGCTGTTACCCTTTTCATTTCAGTTAATGTTTTTGTGTTTACTTTTGCGTCACCGTGTGCGTTACAATTTGTGATTGCGTACGCGCTTGCATTTGCATTTCTGTTGCATTTGTGTTTCCTTTGGCGTCATCATTGCTGTTACCATAAGCATTTGTGTTTCCAGTTGTGTTACCATGACCATGTGTATCATTTGCATTTACATACACGCTTGTGTTTTGCGTTACTGTTTCCTATGGCATCATCGTTGGTGTTACCGTAACCATTTGTGTTTCCAATTGCATTACCGTTACCTTTTGCATGTTCATTACTGTTTGCATTTCTGCTGGCCTTAGCATTTGCATTTTCTGTAGCTTTTCCATTGTCGAGTGCATTACTGTTTCCTTTCTGTCACTGTTGCAGTTTCATTTCTGTTTGCGTTTGTTTTAGCATTTGCATTTTTGTTACCATTTGCATTTCCGTTGTCATTAGCATTTGCATTACCATTTTGTTACCATTTGCATTTCTGTTACCATTAGCGTTTGTGTTACCATTTGTATTACCAATTCTGTTTTCATTTACATTTGTGCTTGCGTTTCTCTTACCATTTGCGTTATCATTTCCATTTGCATCACCGTGCGCGTTATCGTTTGTGCTTGCATTTGCATTACTATTAATGTTACTGTTTTCTTTTACTTCACTGTTTCCATCACAGTTTGTGTTAACGTTATTATTTGTGTTTTTGCTTTTGAGTAGTGTAGTGCAAAACATTGTTTACTCTATTTTTCTGCACTGTCTTCCGTGACACACAGTGCAGCCAGTGTGTGGTTGATTGGTCTGAATTTTGGACCTTTGTTCAAGGTACATGCCAGTTTTTGTTTGGTGAACATAGAAACATAGAATTTGATGGCAGATAAGGACCACTTGGCCTACCTAGTCTGCCCATTTCCCTACCTAATTGATAAGCTGCAGATCCTAGATAACCAACAGCCAACTTCCTCCTACCCCCCACTAGAATTGCCTTATGTCTGTATCATGCATTCTTGAATTCCCCCACAGTTTTTGATTCTACGACCTCCTCAGGAAGGCTGTTCCATGTATCCACAACCCCCTCTGTCAAGAAATACTTCCTCACATTACCTCTGAGCTGTCCCCCCATCTTCAAATTGTGCTCCCTTGTTTTTGCACATCTTTTTTTCTGAAAGATGCTACCCTCTTGGACTTTTTGATTCCCTTGAGGTATCTGAAAGTTTTTATTATGTCCACCCTCTCCCTCCTTTCCTCGAGGCTATACATCTTTAGTTCCTTTAGTCTTTCTTCATATGTCTTCCGATGTAGACCCTGCATCATTTTGGTTGCCCTCCACTAGACAGCCTCCACCCTGTCTATGTTTTTGTGGAGATGGGGTCTTCAGAACTGTACACAGTACTCCAGTACTCTTACCAACTGTCTGTACAGAGGGCCAACAACTTCCTGCTTTCTACTTGTGATGCCTCTCCCTATGCATCCCAGTACCCCTCTGCCTCCTTACCGCCTTCTCACATTGCTGGCCCCCCTTTAGGTTGTCTGATATGACTACCTCCAGGTCTCTTTCCATTTTTGCTAATGTCAGTATCTCACCCCCATTGTGTACTCTTCCTCTGGGTTTTTGTTTCCCAGGTGCAGTACTTTGCACTTCTTTCCATTGAATCTAAGCTGCCATACATTTGACCATTCCTCCAACCTTGCCAAGTCTCTTTTCATCCTTTCCACCCCACCTTGAGTATCAGCACTGTTGCAGATCTTTGTGTCATCTGCAAAGACACATACTTTCCCTTCCAGTCCTTCTGCAATGTCACTTAAAAAGACATTAAAAAGGACCGGCCCCAGTACTGGACCCTGCAGTACCCCACTAGTAACCCTCCTTTCTTCACTGTGGACTCCATTTACTATTACCCACTGTGTCCTGTTGTCCAACCAGTGTTTTATCCAGGCTACCACCCTAGGACCCACTCCCAGGCTGGCTAATTTGTTTATTAATCTTTTGTGCACGACTGTGTCAAATGCCTTGCTAAAGTCTAGGTAGGCCATGTCCACAGCCCCTCCCTGGTCTACTGCTTTGGTCACCCAGACAAAGAAATCAATTAAATTTGTGTGACATGACATTCTTACTGTGAATCCATGCTGTCTTGGGTCCTGTGCCCCACTGGCCTCAAGGTACTCAACAATCATTTCCTTCAGAAGAGATTCTATCATATTCCTTACCGCTGAGGTCAAACTGACAGGTCTGTAGTTTCCTGCCTCTGTCTTGCTCCTACTTTTGTGAAGAGGAATCACATCCACCCTCCTCCAGTCCTCAGGTACCACATCATCCTCCCATGATTTATTAAAAAGGGTAGTCAGTGGAGTTACTAGTTCTTCACTTAGTTCTTTTAGAATTCTGGGGTGAATCCCATCAGGCCCCATTGCTTTGTCCACCTTCAGTTTTAAGAGTTCTTTCTGAACCTTTTCTTCTGTGAAAGGACTAATATCACCCCTCCTATCCAGAGTGCTTCTATTGACCAGATTAGGTATTTCCCCCTGCTTTTCCATTGTGAATACTGAGCAGAAGTATTCATTCAGTATACCTGCTTTTTCACTGTCACTCTCTGCCCAACCACCTTCCTCTTTGTTTAGCCTCAGTATCACTGCCATAGTCTTTCTTTGCTCCCTAATGTACCTATAAAAGGTTTTATCCCCCTTCTTAACTTAGTTGGCTATCTTTTCCTCGGTTTCGGCCTTTGCTATTCTGACTGCCTTACCCGCTTCCTTCTGCTTTAACTGGTACAGTTCTTTGTTCTGCTCCTTCTGTGTCTCCTTATACTTCCTGAATGTTATCTTTTTCTCCATTACCTTCCCTGCCACTTCTTTTGAGAACCATAGTGTTTTTTTCTTTCATCTTGATTTGTTTATTTGTTTCACAAAAAGGCTTGTTTCCTCTGTGATGGTGGTTTTGATGTTTCCCTATTGTTGCTCCTCCCCACCTTCTTGCCTGTTTGCTAGTGCTTTTCTGAGGCACTCTCTCATTTTGACAAAATCAGCCCTTCTGCAGTCCAGTACCTTCACTTTTGTGTGGCTTGACTCTACAGCTAAGTTTATCGTGAACCACACTGTTTGGTGGTCATTTGTTCCCAGATGGCTACCCATTTCAAGATCAGAGATCCTCTCCCATCCCGATTTGAGAGTACCTGATCTAAGATTACTCTCTCCCGAGTGGGTTCCAAAACTAGCTGTCTCAGGCATGCCCCCTGAAGGGCATCAAGAATGTCCCTGCTCTTGGATGTGGCTGCAGCAAAGGTGCTCCAGTCAACATTTGGCATATTCAGGTCCCCCATCAGCAATATATCCCCTTTCTCTGCCATACCAAGGATGCCTTCTATCATTTCCATGTCCATTTCCTCCTCATGAGATGGGGGTCTGTATACAACCCCTGTACAGATTGTGGAGCCATTTCCAGTCTCCAGGGTGACCCACAGTGTCTCCTCTCCTTCCTGTTTACCCTTTAGTCCTGTTGCTTTGATCCCTTTCCTTACATAGAGAGCTACTCCTCCTCCTCCTCTTCTTCCCTCCCTGTCCCTCCTGTTGATTGTGTACCCTGGTACGTTGACATCCCAGTCATGGTTCTCTGTGTACCATGTTTCTGTGACTGCCACAATATCCAGGCATCCCTCTTCCATCAAGGCCACCATTTCAGGGAGCGTTTTACCTAGACTATGGGCATTGGTACTCATTACCCTCCATTTTTTTATGACTTTATTTCTTTTTGCCCCATCCCTGTCCCTATTGCCTTTGTCTTTTTCTCCATTTACCCATGCCCTTCTCTGTATCGACAGCTCTATTTTGGTGTTTACCTCACTAATTACTCTGATATTTTGGGGGACTAGGATTTCCCTTCTCCTCTTCAGTGCCTCCCCCCTTGGCTAGTTTAAATGCTTGCCACTGAAGCATTTAAACCTATCACCTAGGATCCTGGTTCCCCTCCAGGATAGATGCAGACAATCGTGCCTGTATTGTTCTGCATTCTTCCAGGTGGATCCCCAGTCCCCAAATGAAGCCAAATCCCTGAGCTCTGCACCAGCTTTTCAACCAGTCATTGAAACCAATAGTGTGGAGTGCCCTAATCTCATCCATGCCATAGACAGGTAGCACTTCCAAGAAAGTTACCGTGCATGCTACTTGTCTAAGGCCCTTCCCCAACTCCACAAACTCCTGTTGCTGTGCTCTGATCCCATTCTCAGCCAGGCCATTCATCCCTAGGTGGATAATGACATCCAGCTCCCTCCTCCTTGCTGCTGCTCCCATGATCCTGAGTATTCATTTCCTGTCCCTCCAAGCCTTGGCACCGGGCAGGCATCTTACCTCCCTTTCCCCTCCTTCCCCCAGTTCTACCCCCCTAACAACTGAGTCCCCCACCAGGAGTTGTTTCCTTCCCCTATGGGGTCCTGGGCCACCCTCCTGTGGGTCTCCATTGTGGAGGTTCCCAGCATCCTCCTTGGTCTCCACTGCAGGTGCCTCCATAGAGGAACCATGCTTTGCCAGAGTGGTGAATGAATTGTGGAGAGGGACAACTGGAGGGATGCACCTCTGTTCCACCACTCTCACCCTCCATGAGCCCACCATGGTCCAACCACTCATCTTTCTTGGTAACCTTTGAGGTAGTAGTCCCTGGGTGGGGGAGCAGGTTTCCTGAATCCCTGCCAGGTCAGCATGGAGAAGAACAACCTCCTCCCTCAGATCAGAGATGTGCCTGCAAATAGGGCAGCAACGCAGTCTCCAGAATGTCTCACAGAAGACTGCTGCTTCACAGCCAGTGCATTGCACCAATCCCCACATGTCTGTGTCCCTTCCAGATACAGATGCGTTTTTGTTTTTTGTTCATGTTTTAGTGTGTGCAAGCTTGTGAGTGTCTCTACCCCCTATTCAGTGTGCTGTGCCATTAAGGATATGAACTGCGTGTATATTAGCAGTTTTGAGGAAGTAATGCCAGACCCCTGCTATTAAGGAAGTTATACTGGCTGGGGTGGGTGGGGTGAGGGAAAGGGTGGCTGGGAGTAAACCTATGCCATCCAGAAACAATCACCTATAACTCTTACCCTCCACCCCGGGGAGTGCCGTCCTTTCTTTCAGACACCTATTCCACGAAGGCTAAGTGACAGGTCTAGTCACAACTGACTGCAAATATCTCCCAGCTACAGTTCCTCCCTTGCAAATTAAAGTTAAAACTAAGAAAAGTCCACCCCAAAAACAGAATCAATACTACCTGTAATAATTTCACAGAAGATATACCCTGTAAGAAACACTTTCCTGCAGAGAAAAATAAAGCAGAAACAGAAGATATACCTTGAAAAAGACAATTTGAATCAGATTATTACAGCAATAATCTGTTAGCACACACCTGTAGGCACACCTTGTAATAATGCAGAAGAAGGTATACCCAGCAACAGCAATTTGAATCAGAGAAAAATAAAGCAATGAAGAAGCCAGAAGGAGAAGGAAGGAAACATATTCAATTCAGTGCTTTAGAGTAACTGGTAATTGATATTTTTCTTTTAAACTTAGATTGTGGGCTTTTAGTGACACTGTAATTTCTTTGTTGTCTTTACTTAGAATTGTTTTTGGGCTGTTGAAAATGTAAAATGTAGTGGAGGTGGTGTAATTCTGTGCTATCTTTAATTGCTGCAAATTTTATCTTGGCTTGTCTGACTGCCCTGTAGTTGGGTGAAGGGTGTTAATTGTCTGGCCTCTGACCTCAGCTACGTGATAGCTGGAGGTGGGGCTTAGTCAGAGTTGAGGTAGCAAGTGAGTTTTATGTCTCAGAAGAAGCCAGAAGGGGAAGGAAGGAAACATATTCAATTCAGTACTTTAGAGTAACTGGTAATTGCTATTTGTCTTTTAAACTTAGATTATCAGCTTTTAGTGACACTGTACTTTCTTTGTTGTCTTTATTTAGAATTGTTTTTGGGCTGTTGAAAATTTAAAATGTAGTGGTGGTGTAATTCTGTGCTGTCTTTAATTGCTGCAAATTTTCACCCCCTTCCCCTTCCCCCAACTCTTAATTATATGCCCTGTTAAATCTGATTTACATGAGCTAAACAGAGCATATAGTAAGGGGTGTGAAGTAGGAGGGGCATAAGGGGGAAGAAGCCCACCCTCAGCACGACAAGTGTTTTGACTCTATTTATTTATTGGTTTCTTTTCTTCTTTTTTTTTTAAAGAAAATTATCTGAGGATCAGTGGCAGGATTTTTAGGACAGTAAATTAATAAAAATGGAACTAGGAGAGCTTCAGTAGCAGACAAGTAGTGGAATAGCAGTATAATTGCAGTATAATGTGGGAGTGGTGCAATGCAGTGGCTGTGGGGCAGCCATATTCAGGCAGACCTTCTGGACACTGAGATGCTGCCCTATCTGCATGCATCTCTCTGGACTGTGGAATGAGGTAGCCAGACTCAGAGTGGAAGTAAACTGGGTCAGAAGTACCATCACCCCTATCCAGAGACCACCCAGTTCAATGCAACTGCCTCAAAGGATGCTGAGAACGAGGAGCACTTGGATGACAGTGGGCTCAGGGAGGGTTAGAGCAGTCAGGCAGAGGCACATCCCAAATCCTATTCCACTCAAGAACTCATATGCCACACTGGCAAACAAAGACAACCAAATAGAGGTACCCAGAGAAGTGGAAGAAAAGGATGTGGAGGTTAGCTAAGGAGGTGACCTCAGCGGGGAAAGCAGTGGACCCCAGAGGAGGAGGAAGCGAATCCTGGTGGGGGACTCCATCATTAGAGGGATCCAGCTAGGAACACAGGAGGGGGAGGACTGGGAGGTGAGGTGCCTACCAGGTGCCATGGCATGGAGGGATGGAAGGAATATCCTGGGGATCACTGGGAAGGCAAGATGGGAGGGTGAGCTGGATGTCATTATCCACCTAGGTACTAATGACCTGCAAATGAGGAGCCAAAGGAAGTTCAGGAAGAGTTTAGGAAATTAGGGAGGGGTCTCAAGCAAGTAGCTACTTCTTTAACTTTCTCAGAAGTACTTCCTGCGAGAGGCAAGGGAGAGCATAGGAGTGCATGCACCAGGAACTTTAACTCATGGTTGAAGAACTGATGCTGAGAGGAAGGGTTTGGATTCATTGGTGACTGGGGACCCACCTGGAGGGATGGAGGTTTGTTCAAGCCTGATAGCCTGCATCCATCCTGGAGGGGAATCCAAGCACTCAATGATAAGTTTAAATGCTACATTGACAAGCATTTAAACTAGCAAGGGGGGGGTGGCAGGCCAGCAAGGAGGGTACCTACTTGCTCACCCCCCACAGCCAGCAGTGGAATCAGTGAATCAGATGAGTGGCTATCTCTGCAAAGCAGTGTGCAAAAGATGGAGATTAGTGCCCAAGAGGTGGATAGGCAGAAAAGGGGCAAAATTCAGCAGAAGGGCAGACAGCAAGGAGAACCAGGGATAAAGGACAACCAAGGAAGGGGCTGGAGTAGAACAGCGAAACACTCTAGGGAGATCAAATCATGGAAAGCCATGTGTGCAAATGCCAGGAGCCTTAGCAACAAGATGGAAGATCTGGAGACTGTCATGGTGCAGTCAGACCTGGACATTGTGGCCATCACTAAAACCTGGTGTAATGATAACCATGACTGGGAGATGGCCATATACCTGGCTACAACATATTCAAAAGAGAAAGAGCAGGCAGGAAGGGAGGATGAGTGGCACTCTATGTGAAAAATGACATAAGGGCCACAGAGATCCAGGAGGAACAAAATGGGGGAGAGATACTGTGGGTTAACTGGAAAGGAAAATGGGGACAGCCATCCACACAGGTGTGGTCTATAGACCACCAGCCCAGGAGAAAGAAACAGATGGGGAGCTGATGCTAGCCATCTAAAGGATGGCAGACAAGGGTGAGGTAGTACTGGTTGGAGACTTCAATATTCCAGATGTGGACTGGAGCATCCCAGCAGCAGCATCAACTAGGAGCAGATTTATCCTGGACTCCCTTCAGGGTGCCTTCCTCAAGCAACTGGTCATGGAACCAACTCGTCAGAAGGCAATACTGGACCTTGTGCTCACAAACAGGGACAGTGTGATGGGGTAACAGTGGGGAAGCACCTGGGGAACAGTGACCACCAGTCATTGTGGTTTGAAATCACAGAAAGAGCAGAAACAAACCACACAAAAACACATATCCTGGATTTTAGGGGGGCAGACTTTGGGAAAATGGGGAGATACTTGAAAGAGGCATTAAGGGAATGGGACAGGAATCAGGGTTGAGGAACAGTGGGCAGTATTTAAAATGGGGATGACAAGAACAACAGAATTATGCATTAAGCAGGTTAGCAAGAGGAAAAGGAAGAGGAGACCATTATGGTTTTCCAAAGAGGTAGCAAAGAAAGTGAAAGCCAAAAAGATTGCATTCAGGCAATACAAAAAGACACAAGCAGAATGGGATAGGGAGAAGTACCAGGAGAATAAAAGGGAGGCAGGGAGGTCAGTAAGGGAAGCCAAAGCTCAGACAGAAGAACACATTGCAAAATCAGAGGGTAGAGGGGACAAAACCTTTTACAGGTACATAAGTGAAAAAAGAAAGACAAAGGGAGGCATAGTGAGACTGAAGGGGGATGATGGGGGCCGCGTGGAGGATGACAACAGTAAAGCTGACATATTGAACAGGTATTTCTGCTCAGTCTTTACTGAAGAACAGGAGGGTAATGGGTCTGAAGGGAGTACAAGGGGTGAGAATGGTGCAGAAATGGGCACACGTCCCTTTACACGAGAAAGGATCCTCAAGGAACTGGAAGTAATAAGAGTTGATAAAGCAATGGGGCCAGATGGGGTGTACCCCAGGGTCCTTAAAGAACTAAGAGAGGTGGTGGCTGAACCTCTAGCTATCCTGTTTAGCTGATCACTGGAAAAAGGGGAGGTACCCAAAGACTAGAGGACAGCAGATGTAGTCCCCTTATACAAAAGTGGGAACAAAGAGGAAGCAGGGAACTACAGACCAGTCAGCCTCACCTCGGTAGTGGGAAGATCATGGAAGCAGTACTGAAGGAGATTGGTGGAACATCTGGTTGTCAATGGACTATAGGACCCAAGGCAGCATAGCTTCACCAGGGGAGGTCTTGTCAGACCAACCTCATTGAATTTTTGACTGGGTGACTAGGGAGGTGGATCAGGGAGGGCAGTGGACATGGCCTATCTGGACTTCAGCAAGGCCTTTGACACGTGCCACATAGAAGACTATTACACAAACTGGGGAATATGGGTGTGGGCAGGACAGTAGTGTGATGGGTAGGTAACTGGCTGGGTGGCAGGACACAGAGGGTGGTGGTAAATAGCTGTCACTCCACAGAGGAAGAGGACCAGTGGGGTACTATAGGCATCAGTGCTGGATCAGTCCTATTCAACATCTTCATCAGTGACATTGCGGAGGACCTAGAAGGCAGAATTTCACTGTTCGCTGATGACACAAAGCTCTGTAACAGAGTAGACACACCAGAGGGTGTAGACAGAATGAGAAGGGACCTGCAGAAACTTGAAGAATGGTCAGGGGTTTGGCAGTTGAAATTCAATGCAATGAAGTGCAAGATAATGCATATGGGGCACAAAAACCCTGGCACAATATATCAATTGAGGGGTGAGGATATAGCATGCACCAAGCAGGAAAGGGATCTTGGGGTTATCATCTCTGATGACCTCAAGGTAGGGAAACAGTGTGACAGGGCAGCAGGTAAAGCAAATAGGATGCTGGGATGTATAGGCAGGGGCATCACCAGCAGGAAAAGGGAGGTCATAATTCTGCTATACAAGACACTAGTGAGGGCCCCACCTGGAGTACAGTGTACAGTTCTGAGACCATACCTATGTAAGGACATAGACAGGGTAGAGAAGGTTCAGAGGAGGGCAACAAAGATGGTGCATGGATTGCATCACAAGTCCTATGAAGACAGGTTGAAGGAACTGAACATGTACTCCTGGAGGAGAGGAGGAGAGAGGATATGATAGAGACATACAAGTATCTTACCGGAGGAACAGGGTGCAGGAATACACTATTTTAAGTGAAAAGATGTTCCTGGACTAGAGGGCATGGGATGAAGTTGGAAGGAGGACAATTCAGAGGAAACATGAGGAAGAATTTCTTCACAGAACGGGTGGTGGACAAGTGGAACACCCTGCCAGAGGAAGTGGTGGGGGCTGAAACAATCACGGGATTTAAGAATGCATGGGATAGACATAAAGGAATTCTGGAGGTCAGGGGTAAGGGGCAACAGACTTCTAGGAAAACATAAACTGAACTTACAAGCTCAAATGGGCAGACTGGGTGGGCCACAGGCCCTTATCTGCTGACACTGTCTATGTATCTATGTTAGCAACAAACAGTAACAATCTCTGTGAGTAATAAATAAAAAAAAAAAAACAACACACAGTGAATCAACCTAGCCAAATATGGTCTTAATCCTTTCCCTTACTCTGGTAAGGTACTTTGTTCTGTGCTTTCTAGCAAGCCAGAAGGAAAGAGCTCAGGTGAAGCTAGGTGCCTTGGCCAGCAAACCTAGTCTTCCACTTCCAAGACTGGTGAAACAATGTTGTTCCAATCCAGAGTTATTGCCATTTGAAGTTGCCCTGCTTCGTAGTTACTGATTTTTTGCCCACCAGGTCCACCATTTTAAACCATTTTTGGTTCAATTTCCACCATTTTGTGGTGGAAGACTTCTTAAAGGTGCAGAAATGTAAACATTGACTATCTCTGGATCGGTTTGGTCTTTTCACATGAAATTTGAAGGGTGTTGAGTGGATGTCCTGGGGATGTGAATGGTGCTGTTTACATGTTGGAAAAATAATTTGCTATGGAGATACTGCATGATGCAGTTAAAGTTTTGCGCATAGCATTCTACATGGTAGTATTGGCTTAAAATTTATAGGGTAGGTAGCCCTACTGGTATGGAGGGGCATTGCAGTGGTTTGCTGTGTAAAACATTAGCAGGTGTGGAATTATGCTACTCAACGAATGAACATTTGTCTATTATGCTTCAATAACTTTGAGCCATGTGTCCGAGTTGCCTGGCATTTGGAATCTACAAAGATTTATGATACATCTTGACTGTGGAGTTTCTAGGTCACTGGCACTTATAGTTGCTTAATTGTGCATGTTACATTGTTTGCTTGTGGTGCTGTGTGACTTGAATGAATGTACACACAATTCTGAACACACGGTGTGCTATGGTACGTCTTAATTTTTAGTTCAGTCAGATGTATGGTTCTTGTGTAGTGAAGTGACAAAAATGTTATTTGCGGTACTCTTGCGCAGTTTTATAGTGCAGCCAGTGTGTGGTTGATTGATCTGAATCTTGCCATTTAGAAAGACATGTGTTCAAGGAACATGCCAGTTTTTGTTTGGTGAAAAAATGTTGTTCCGTTCCAGAGCTATTGCCATTTGAAGTTGGCCTCCCTCGTAGTTACAGATTTTTTGGGCACCAGGTCCGCCATTTTAATGCATTTTCAGCTGCGATTTCTGCCATTTTGTGATGGAAGATTTCTTTAAGGTGCAGAAAAGTAAAATGAACGGTTTGGTCTTTCTACATGAAATTTGGAGGGTGTTGAGTGGATGTCCTGGGATGTGAATAATGCTGTTTACATGCTGAAAAAATTATTCGCTACAGAGATACTACACGTGATGCAGTTAACATTTTATGCATAGTGTTCTGCATGGTGCTACTGGCTTGAAATTTATAGCGTAGGTAGTCCTAGTGGTATGGAGGTGCCTTGCAGTGGTTTGGTGTAAAACATCAACAGGTGTGGAATTATGCCACTCTGACGAATGAAAATTTGGTTCATTATGCTTCAATAACTTGAGCCATGTGTCCGATTTGCCTGGCATTTGGAATGTACAAAGATTTATAAAACATCTTTGACTGTGACAATTTTGGGTCGTTGGCTCTTCCGGTTGCTGAATTGTGCATGTTATGTTGTTTGTTCGTGGCGCTGTGTGACCGTTGAACAGATGTACACACAATTCTGGACACAATGTGTGCTATGGTACATGTCTTCTTTTAACAATTTTTGGTTCCATCGGATATATGGTTCTTGTGTAGTAAAGTGGCAAAAATGTTACTTGCGGCACTCCTGCTCAGTTTTCCCGGCACGACGCTGCTCAACTGGTAAACAGATTCAGATAACATTTCTTAAACATGTTGTGGTATGGTACATGTCTTCATTTACCAGTATTCATTTCAATCAGTCATACTGTTTTGTGCAGTGAAGTGACAATAATGACATGGTGGGAGTGCAGGGCCCCAAAGAACCCACGCTCCCACCACCACATTCCAATCACTATTTATAGTGCACATTCTCAAAAAGAAGGGAAATTCATGGTAAAAAAAACTCTGTTTAATGCATCAGTTAGAGTTGTTCCACAGTGACAAAAGCAAGGAAATTTGGTATTAGGGTTGCCACCCCTTGCACCCCATGCCCACCTTGCCCCACCAGCAGGCATTGGGGTGTGCGTTGGGGTCATCGCCCCTATCTCTTACCCCATTCCATGTGGAAACAAGCTGAGGTGGTGCAGTATAGGAGAATGGGATGAGAGTTAGGACTGACGACACCAACGCACACCTGATGCCTGTTGGGGGAGGGGTGGGCGTGGGGTGCAAGGCTTGGTAACCCCACA
Organism: Neoceratodus forsteri; assembly: GCA_016271365.2. NCBI lineage: Eukaryota > Metazoa > Chordata > Ceratodontiformes > Ceratodontidae > Neoceratodus > Neoceratodus forsteri. The sequence continues at coordinate 809,306,906 of CM028138.1, read as the reverse complement.
CGAATTTCCTTGCTTTTGTCATTGGGAACAACCCTAACGGAAGCATTAAACAGAGTTTTTTACCATGAACATATATATATATATCTTTTTTTTTTGTGGCAAAAAATCAGTTTAATGCATCAGTTAGGGTTGTTCTACAGTGACAAAAGTGAGGAAATTTGATGTTAGGGTTGAAAACCCTAACTGCACATCCCCCCCACCCCCACTACCACCACACACACACATACATGCAAGTAGGGGAAGGACCAAGGCAACACAACCAATCACACACAACAACCACCAGGTAACAGGAATAACATACAAGTATGTAAACCACAAAACCACAAACCCATGCTCCCATCGGGCTGTCGAATGGGGTCATCACTGCTAACTCTCATCCTGGACATTCCACGCACTGCTAAACACATATCATTACAGACTACTGGACATCTTGCACCACACACTGCCACCAACACATAACACAGACTACACATATGGTATTTTGGGGTTCGCAAGTTCCAAAGCTGGGTTTTGCGCAATCCTTGACATACTTTTGAAAATCACTTTCACAAATGCAAAAGTGTCGTGCTATCATACTTTCGTCTTTTCGAAAGTATTTTGTGAAACTATACTCCTACTAACTGCACATCTTTGCCATCATCCTGCAAGCAAATGGTTGAAACTCAGAAACATAGAATTTGATGGCAGATAAGGATCGCTTGGACCACCTAGTCTGCCCATTTCCCTAGGTAATGGATAAGCTGCAGATCCCAGTTAACCAACAGCCTACTTCCTCCTACCACCCTCTAGAATTGCCTTATGTCTGTCCCATGCATTCTTGAATTCCCCCACTTTATGACTCTACGACCTTCACAAGAAGGCTGTTCCATGCATCCACAAGCCTCTCTGTGAAGAAATACTTCCTCACATTACCTCTGAGCCGTGCCCCCTTTATCTTCAAATTGTGCCCCTTTGTCCTTGCACATCTCTTTTTCTGAAAGATGCTACCATTTTGGACTTTGTTGATTCCCTTGAGGTATTTGAAAGTTTCTGTCATGCCCCCCCCCTTTCCTCGAGGCTTTATATCTTAAGTTCCTTTAGTCTTTCTTCATATGTCTTCTGGTGCAGACCCTGCACCATTTTGGTTGCGCTCCTCTGGACAGCCTCCACCCTGTCTATGTCTTTACGGAGATGAGGTCTCCAGAACTGTACGCAGTACTCCAGATGTGGTCTTACCAACTGTCTGTACAGAGGGCCAACAACTTCCTGTTTTCTACTGTTGATGCTTCTCCCTATGCATCCCATTATCCAACCAGCCCTCCTTACTGCCTTTTCTCATTGCTGGACCACCTTTAGATCATCTAATATGACTACCCCAGGTCCCTTTCCATTTTTGTTGTTGATATCAGTATCTTACCCCCCACTGTGTACTCTTCTGCTGGGTTTTTGTTACCCAGCTACATTACTTTGCACTTCTTTGCATTGAATCTAAGCTGCCATACATTTGACCATTCCTCCAACCTTGCCAAATCCCTTTTTATCCTTTCCACCTCACCTTGCGTATCAACCCTGTAGCAGATCTTTGTGTCCTCTGCAAAGAGACATACTTTCCCTTCCAGTCCCTCTGCAATGTCACTTATAAAGGCATTAAAAAGGACCAGCCCCAGTACTGAACCCTGCGGTACCACACTAGTAACCCTCCTTTCTTCACTGTGGACTCCATTTACTATTACCCACTGTGTCCTGTTGTCTTGCCAGTGTTTTACCCTGGCTACCACCCTGGGACCCACTCCCAGGCTGGCTAATTTGTTTATTAATGTTTTGTGTGGGACTGTGTCAAATGCCTTGCTAAAGTCTAGGTAGACCATGTCCACAGCCCATCCCTGGTCTACTACTTTAGTCACCCAGTCAAAGAAATCAATTAGATTTGCCTGACATGACATTCCCACTGTGAATCCATGCTGCCTTGGGTCCTGTGCACCACTGGCCTCTAGGTTCTCAACAATTCTGTCCTTCAGAAGTGATTTCATCATTTTCCCTACCACTATGGTCAAACTGACAGGTCTGTAATTTCCTGCCTCTGTCTTGCTCCCACTTTTGTGAAGGAGAATCATATCCACCCTTCTTCGGTCCTCAGGTACCAAACCATCCTCCCATGATTTATTAAAAAGGGTAGTCAGTGGTGTTACTAGTTCTTCCCTTAGTTCTTTTAGAATTCTGAGGTGAATCCCATCAGGTCCCATTGCTTTATCTACTTTCAGTTTTAAGAGTTCTTTCAGAACCCTTTCTTCTGTGAAAGGACTAATATCAACCCCCCTATCCAGAGTGCTTCTATTGACTGGATTAGGTATCTACACCTACTTTTCCATTGTGAATACTAAGCGAAATATTAGTTCAGTATCCCTGCTTTTCACTGTCGCTCTCTGCCCAACCACCTTCCTCTTTATTCAGTCTCAGTATCCCTGCCTTAGTCTTTCTTTGCTCCCTAATGTACCTATAAAATGTTTTATCCCCTTCTTAACTGAGTTGGCTATCTTTTCTCAGTTTGGGCCTTTACTATTCTGACTGCCTTTCGCTCTTCCTTCTGCTTTAACTGGTATAGTTCTCTGTCCTGCTTCTTCTGTGTTTCCTTATACTTCCTGACTGCTACCTTTTTCTCCCTTACCTTCCCCACCACTTCTTTTGAGAACCATAGTGTTTTTTATTTTGTTTTGATTTGTTTATCTGCTTCACACAAAGACTTGTTGCCTCTGTGATGGTGGTTTTGATGTTTCCCCATTGTTGTTCCACCCCACCTTCTTGCCTGTTTGCTAGTGCTTTTCTAAGGCACTCTCCCATTTTGACAAAATCAGTCCTCCTGAAGTCCAGTACCTTCACTTTTGTGTAGCTTGACTTTACAGCTAAGTTTATCATGAACCACACTGTTTGGTGGTCACTTGTTTCCAGATGTGTACCCACTTCAAGATCAGAGATCCTCTCTCTGTCCCCATTTGGGAGTACCAAGTCTAAGATTGCTCCCTCTGAGTTAGCTCCAAAACTAGTTTTCTGAGGCATGCCCCCTGTAGGGCATTGAGAATGGCCCTGCTCTTGGATGTGGCTGCAGCAATGGTGCTCCAGTTGACATCTGGCATATTCACGTCCCCCATCAGCAATATGTCCCCTTTCTCTGCCATCCCAAGGATGTCTTCTATCATTTACTTGTCCATTTCCTCCTCCTAAGATGGGGGTCTGTATACAACCCCTGTGCGGATTGTGGAGCCATTTTCAGTCTCCAGGGTGACCCACAGTGCCTCCTCTCCTCCTCATTTACCCTTTAGTTCTGTTGTTTTGATCCCTTCCCTTACACAGAGAGCTCCTCCTCCTCTTCTTCTCTCCCTGTCCCTCCTGTAGATTGTGTACCCTGGTATGTTGAGATCCCAGTCATGGTTCTCTGTATACCATATTTCTGTGACTGCCACAATATCCAGGCATCCCTCTTCCATCAAGTCCACCATTTTGGGGAGCTTCTTACCTAGACTACGTGCATTGGTACTCATTACCCTCCATTTTTTATGGCTTTATTTCTTTTTGCCCCATCCCTGTCCTTACTGCCTTTGTCTTTTTCTCCATTTACCCAACCCTTCTCCTTATCGACTGCTCTATCTTGGTGTTTACCTCACTAATTACCCTGATTTATTTTTTTTTTGGGGGGGTAGGATTTTCCTTCTCCTTTTCAGTGCCCTTTCGCCTCAAATTTGCAGGATGGCAAGACCTGGTCCCACAGATGTGCTTTTTCCTGCTATTGCATTACAGTACTGAATGATTACAAACTTACACTGTTCCAAAATTTAGCAATTTACCATAGACTAACATTGCAGCACCCATCATGCCTTTCACCAGCCATACTTTGAAAACAAAGCGAGGTACATCATTTTCGCTTCTGCCAACTTGGTTCACCTTTACGTGAACTAATCTCAAAGAACAACTTTGTAAATAATCTATGATATCTCAAGTTGGATTTCTCCACTTCCTACAGTAGCACAGCTATACACCTGCTGCTGGATGTGTGTGATTGGTTGTGTTGCCTTGGTCCTTCCCCTACTTGCATGTATATGTGTGTGTGTGTGTGTGTGTGTGTGTGTGGGATGGGGGAATGCACAGAAAGGGTTTTCAACACCAAATTTCCTCACTTTTGTCGCTGTGAAACAACCTAACTGATGCATTAAACAGAGTTTTTGCCATGTGTGTGTGTGTGTATATATATATATATATTTATATATATATATATATATATATATGTATATACATACAATAGGGGTGAGATTTATTTTCATAAATGAAACCATGTATTCTCACTGCCAACAACTAAATGAATGATGATGTAGACACTGTGATTTTTCTTGACATGTATACCAACAGTGTTTACATCATCAGTTGATTTATTTTGACTGTGGTGATGTTACTCATCCACACTCAGATTCTGCCTAAGAGCTGGAACTGTTTTCATGACGTTAATGACAAGAATTCAGCTCACCTGTCACACCTGCACCTGCAAATCCCTCTTTCCCTCTCATCTTGTGTAATCCATCAAAGCCCCACAGCAAGCACACAACAGCCTGAGATTCATTCTAGGAAAAAAAAACAAAACAGAACAAAACCTTTCACATCCACAAATACCTCAACTGCCTAGGAAAACAGTCTGCTTCATCACAAATGGCAAGACAGCGTTTCAGCTTGTTTTAGCAGAATTCTCCTTTTTTATCCTCTGTCTTCTTTGTCTATTCCACAAGATAAAGTGAAATAAAAAAAAACACATTCTGGAAACCCCTAGGGCCAGATATTCAAAAGGGTTGCTCCATGCTCAACATGGTTGCGCATACTCAAGTCCTACATTGCGCCATTCTGCGATATTCAGCAGGAGGCAGTTGCGGCACTGAAAACAGGCTGAGCAACAGCGCAATGCAAATGAATGCATGCTCAACAGGAGGGAAAGAAGCATGACATGACTGCAGCCCGATATTCAGGCGGGCTGTGCAGAGTTGTGCAGGCGCAACCCCAACTCTGAGCCTGCAGGACCTTGACAAAAAAAGGCATACATCAGAGGGCCACCCACAGGTGAGCTGCTGTATTGCAGGGCGCAACACAGCAGCTGCCACCTCGTGGCTGGCCCCCAACTCAGTCCCTGTGCCCCCAGCCCGACGCAGGCATAGTGTACTTCCACCAGGCTGATTGCGGGCATCAATGTGGCCTCCCGCTCACATCCCTGGTGGTCCAGTGGACCATAATGCCCAATCATGGGCAGAATGTAAAATGACACCCCAACATCTCCCTGGTGGTCCAGTGAACTGTAATGCCCTGATCGCAGGCAGAATGTAAAGAACCCCCACCCAAACATCTCCCCGGTAGGGTGTCCCACCCCACCCACCATCAGTTTCTCCCACCCCACTCCCCCGCAGCCGCATAATAATGGCCTCAGAGCAAAATATGAACATTGGAATTCTATATTGCTTATATGTCAGGAACTGTACAATGCAGAAAAAAATTTAAATTTCATATTATGTATTACTTTCCTGGATAGTGGGAAGGTTGGGGGGTGCTGGGTGGGCTGGCATGGCTGGGTGGAGAGGTGGAGGGACACTAGACTACCAGGAAATGGCAGATCGTAATCTATTTTATCATGATGGAAGGGGCCGCTAGACTACCAAGGATATGAAAAACATAATTAATTTTATAAAGATTGGGGGGGGCGCTACACTACCAGGGATATACAAAGTATCATTTATGAAATACATATTGAGAGGGCCACTAGACTACCAGGGAACTAGAGATCATACTGCATTTTATCATGATCGGGGGGGTGCTAAACTACCAGGGATATGGACAAGATTAATTTTATACAGATCAGGGGGACCGCTAGACTACAAAGCATTATTGTATTAAATACACATTGGGGGACACACTAGACTAGGGAAATGAAGAACATTACTCTTTTGATAGAGATCAGAGGGGGGGCCGCTAGACTACCAGAGATATTGAAAACATGATGTGTTTTATTCAGATGGGGCAGAACGAAGCCCCCTGAGCAAAACCCACCCTCATTTAACTTCCTACGGCACCCCGGGCTGAGAAAATAGATTTTAAAATCTGGCCATCTCATCCCTCGCTCCTGACGCACGATCGCAATCAAATAATCTCACGATTAAAGAATTTGCAAGCTCATGATCAAAGATCATTAGCAAGCCGCGAATTCAGATTTTAAAAGCTCATAAGTCTATTTTTTGACCAATTTGGATGAAACCAAAGGCATGACACGATAGATTGGAGTCCCCTGAGTAAACCCCATCCACGTTTTACTTCAGAAGTAACCCCTGAGCCGAGATATTTGTGTTTTTAAGATTGGAAATTTAAAAACAAGATGGGGAACCTCGCAATCAAAGATTTTTAAAATTCTCAGGGACAAAGATTCTTGAACCGTAAGACTGCAAATTCTTTTATCGCCATAAATTTTCCCATTGACTTATAATGGGAAACTAAAAGTGGCATAACTTTTGAATGCCTTAATATTTTTTCACGAAATGAAAAGCGGCATGTTCGGCCACCAAAGCTCTTTCAAACAAGCTATCTTGCTAAGCAGCACACCACACAATGACAGTGCAGGGCCACATCCAAAGTCCCCAAAGCTGCCACCAAAAATGGATAATTTTGCATTTTTCAGTGTTTTTGTTTGCAAAGACCGTAAGTCTGACCAAAGAGCAATATGACAAATCAAGAGACCTACCATACACCACTGCGCATGCCAAATGTCAGACAAATCCATTGAACGGATCCAAAGTTATTAATGTGCAATTGTGAGTTTAACATAAAGTGACAACTGAACCCAAACCCTGACCACGCCACTATAATATATATATATATATATATATATATAGGACAGTCATAAATCATATGACTTTAAATTTTTTCTACGTCGTAAGGTTCTTGAGATATATCCTATTTAGTATTCCAAGTCCTCATTTTCTGCTCCGATACCCATTATTATGCATACATTCTTTGTACTCACTGTCTTTCTCTGTGCAGCTTTTGCGGAAAACCAGTCTGTGCCCTTACATTACTGTTACCATTGCCCTTCCGCTTGTGGTTCTGTACCTGTTTCACTTACCGCTGACGCCTCACGCCACCATGTGTGTTATCCTTTGCATTTTCATTTGCGCTTATGTTTCTGTTATTTTTGCCATGTGTGTCTACAATACTGTTTCTCTTCGGTTTCACTTTGCGTCATCATGCCCATTGACATTTCCATTTGGAGGCACCATGTTACTATGTGATCAACAAATCACGGCAGATCGTTCCTGTCTACCACCATGTGCGTTACCCTTTCTGTTCTCATTCACACTTGTGTTATCATGTGCGCCACTGTTAGTGCTTCTGTTTCCATTGCTGTTCCTGTTACTATGCCACAAGACATCATGTGGCAGGAGAGCAGGCCCTTTGAGACCCCACGCCCCTTAGCTGCATTGCATTCACTATTTCTCATTATCATTCTCAAAAAGAAGGAAATTAGAGGCAAAACACTCCATTTAATGCATTAGTTAGGGTTGTTCCACGCGCACCTTAACCCGGTTGGGGTGGGCAGGGGTCCAAGAGGGTTTTCAACCCTAACACCAAATTTCCTCACTTTTGTCGCTGTGGAACAACCCTAACTAATGCATTAAACTGAGTTTTTGCCTTTGATATATATATATATCAGTGTTAGTGGCTCAACAGGTTGCACACTCACTCACTCTGATGCCAAAAGATCAGAAGGCTTTGGGTTCTATCCACACTAGGCACTTAGGTTAATTTCCAACTCTGTAGTGCAGCAGTAGGGGGTGCTGCACCCTGAGGTGCCGTCTTTCACATGAGAGATTAAACTGAGGTTCCATCTGACTATTCTGGTGGTAGTTTAGAGTGATGTTAAAGATTGAAAAAGTAACGGAGATCCCTGTGTCCTGACCAAATTTCCCCATTCACTAAAAATACTACCAAAAGCTTATTTTATTTTAAGAAATAATCAGAATTACAACCCTTTGAGTCAGGGACTCATTTAGAAAGGCTTCATGTCAGGAAGACATATACATTTGTAGCATGCAAAATACAAACATAATGAGCTAACATAATGAGCCAATAAAAGCAAACAGTCAAAAATTAAGGGCAGGATACAAGGCCCACATCAATGAAAATTAGCAATAATAACCATTCATAAACTATAGAGCAGACTTAATCGGACAAAGGAAGGGCAGATGTAAAGGTAGGCAGACAGAGAGGTGATGCAGAAAGAAAACTCAGCCAGGGCAGTTAAAATGGCAAGAGGAGAGAGGTGTTTCTTGAGGCAGTTTTAAAATGCCCCAGACCCCAACTTAATCTGTTTCAAGGTCAGTTGGCATTCAACTGTATTCCTCTGCCCCAGGTCGTGCCTGAAAATAGGCAGCATTTGTCTAGTGCGCTTACCCAGCCAACATAAAACTAAATGTATATGTGCAAAAATGTCAATCTGAAGTGTAATTTAAAGGGGTTCAGAATGAGGAACATAATAGAACCCAACAATATTTGTTGGAAAACGTATTTCAGTACAGATGTGGGATGCAGTTTGTCTATGTAGCCATGGATGTTTAAAGCTTAAAAATTACTCAAAGCATAAAAGTGCAAATAAAGGAACCCGCCTGCAGGAAGGATGTGAAAACAGAACGAGAAACTATGGAACACTTATTTTTGTAATGTCCATTCATATAACCTTTTCATAAATCTTGTCAGTAAAATGGAAAGATCCTGGATGGAAAGAAATGACATATGAAAACGTTATTTTGGGTACTTCACATCTAGATGGACATATGACAAGAGTATACTTCATCTTATATTCACTTCTCTGAAATTTTATTTATGATAGTTACATTATACATCATTTTCAGTAACTGGTAGAACCAGATAGCAGTAATAGGACTTACTGAAAATGAACTAAGGAAATAAACAAGATTTATGTTTCTGTGAACACATTACAATCAAAATGGAAATACGTAGATTGGATAATAGAAGAGTAACTGAGAGAACAACAGTAAGTTGTATTATTTTCCATTGTATAAATAGCATTCTGTATAGCAACTTTCTAAAACAAGTTCATTTTGTAAAAGTAATTAAGATCAGGAGTGAAAAAGTGTAAGTTAAGAAATTATGAGCCAGATTGAAAAATTGTTAGCTAAGAACAAGGGCATTTTTTTACACAAGAGAAAAAAGCTTCGGATAATTTTACTTGAGTTTGTTTTTAATTATTATAAGAATACATAGATATTATTTATTAAATAAAATTTCCCCATCTCTTTTCGAGAAGTGCAATGCAATCTTTAAAGTCCACCTGCACAGCCACCAGAACAGGCATTGCCCACAAATGTATTAGTTTGTGTAGGATTGTAGTAATAAATGAAGACAGACCCAACCAATCAGTAACATGACTGAGCTGCATGTAGGACGACTGGAATACACATCCAGTTGTCAGATAGAAGTGTTGACAAAAAAGAGTGTCCCTTTGTTTCAGCATTAGAAGGAGGTTTTGTATTATTTCCTAGAATCTCTATTACAGATTATTTTAGTGTATTTGTATTTTTTCAAGAGTGACAAATCCTGCGTCCTTGTGGAGCAAATACCAATCACTTTCAGTATGTGGTCCTCCATGTCCAAGCAAAAGGGCAAATGATGCAACCCTCTTGAAAACATGGAAACACTTTAGTAACAATGTTAACACTTAGTAAAGAAATGGCTAAACATGATGCAGGCAGGATACTTGAACTAACCGCACTTGGGAATGATATAATTTACAACATGCTTTGTTTTCTGTCAGGAATTCTTAAAGCAACAAGTTATAAGGATATATAAAGAAAGTGCAGTAGAATTCTACTGGATTGGAATGACGGATCAAGCACAAGAAGGAGAGTGGATCTGGGTGGACAAGACTCCTTGTGATTGTAAGACAACAAGAGGGTGAGTTGCCAATATGAGAGCTTAAGTAGCGATCCTCCCAATTAATAATTCAGTCAGTTGCTGGTAGTTCTGATGGTAATTTATATATGGATTTCCCTATAAAGTAATATGATGGTACTTATGAAACAATTTTCTAGAAAGGTAACAGTGATTGTACTTTTTTAATGAATTTCCCTGTATTGTAACTGTGATGGCACAATACTTTATAAATGGACTTTCCTGGGCAGTAATTTGTACCATGAAAAGGGTCACACTAAACACCTTAGCGTGATGCTAGTCACTGAATATCTCATAGCACCTGGATCCATGTTTAGTTTGCCCCTTGCATATATTATAGTTTGCGTGGTGCTAATGCGGTTTGCTCATGCTATTTGGCCTTTGAATATAGCAGACCACGCTAATCCTGCACTAAACCCATGCAAGCGGTTTGTGCACTGTGCAAAGATTTGAATATCTGCACCTCAGTATGACAAAACAGGTACAAATGGCAGACTACAATATGGAACTATAACATCCCTAATGAGGGACCCAGGTGCAGCCTGTGAAACATGGGTAGACCACACTAGTATTACAGCACCAGTGGATAATGATGAAGTACTTAATCACAACAAGATTTGGTGCCAAAATTCCAAAAAATGCCTGAGATAGGCATTAAAGTTAAAAAAAACCTATTTATTGCATTATACAGCTTACCGGCATATCCTCAGTTCGCGGTAGGCTTTAAAGAGTGCAGTCATGTTCCTGATCCACTGAAGATTGTCGTGCCGAGCTCCGGAGGTAAGTATGGAATACGACACGGGATGTTTGCCACACTGGGGTGGGCTGCCAGCATTGAAGCTGGAAGGCTGTTTGGGGGGGGCTAGGAGCCGACGGGGGATTGGGCACCCCCGTCAACCATAATAATTTTTGCCACGCTTGGGTGGGCTCCCAGCGTGGCACCTGGAAAGCTTTTTGGGGGGGCCGTGGAGCTGATGGGGATTGGGCTCCCCAGTCTGCCAATATGGTGTGTGTGGGGGGTGCATGAACTGCAATATGAGTGTGTGCATGCGTGTGGAGGAGCACTGCTCACTGAAGTGGAACTCTACCTTTCAACTGTACGGCACTGCATTTTCAACTGCTGTCATAGACAGCTGCAGCATTCATTGGAGAACTGTGGCCATGCCTGCAAACACACTGCCTGAATTGTAAGACAGGTGCCACACCTCTGAAAACTCGGATGGTGGCACTATGTTTCTTGCACATGCGTGCAAGCAAACATAAAAAGAGTATTCATTATTAAGCAATTTATAATACCATTATTATTGTATGTAGGATGGGTATTTCCAATACCAGTAAATGTAGGACCAAAAATACAGTATATTTTTCCATATGCTATGGGGAGCAGACTGAACCCTGTAAAAAGAGAATTTACATACTTATCTAGACAGCAAGGAGGGTTTGGGATGGTGAACCCTATTGTTTTTTCATACAATATTTTGTACAGGGACAATAAGGAACATAATACTACCAGGTGGAGAAGGGTAGGAAGAGATGATATGGACAAAAGCTTTAATGGAAAAGTACTTAAAAACTGGCAGGATGAACCCCTGCAGATACCACTGAGGTTGCAGATACCAGATTTTAAAAAAACTACTATAAAAAATATATAAATTGGAAAATAACAAAACATAATTATTATCACATAACAGGAAACAAATATGTGAAGATCCTGCCTCTCTCCTAGCCCTGGCACCGTCTTCCTCTCTTGCCCTCCTTCAACTCCTTCCCTCTCCCTTTTCTAATCTGCTCAACCCACCCACTGTTGCACTTGTTCCGCGATCCTTGCCTCCCACCCACCTCTCCTTCTACCTCCCTCCCAGTTACCCCTCTACACCCACCCTCACTTCCACTTCCCTACGCTACCTGGCACAATTGACAGCAACTCAGTTTTTCCTCTCTACCTTTCCCTTTGACAGTGCCCTTCTGGCAGCTTTAATTCATGTAAATATTATTTGTTGTGACTCATCATTCTTAAATGTATGACTTATTCTGTTGTTCTAACTGTTATTTATATTACCTGTAGCTTTTAGACTATGTATAGCCTGCACTGAATTGTGTATTCAAACTGCTTGCCTGCTAATGTCACACAGACTGTACTTCTATTCTTTGTACACTGATGTGGGACCTTTGTAAAAAAGCCATTGGCTCAAAGGTATTTACCAAAATTCTAATAAATCTGGCTAAATCTAAATCTGGAAGAAATAATGCAGAAAACTGGGCTAGCTGAGCCATAATTTAAATTCTGTACACAAAATAACTTGAAAGGGGCGTGTGGTCTGGCCAACGAGGGAATGGCTGCCTAACTTCTCTGCTCCTCTGACTCTGGCAAAGTTTAGTGTCTATTTGGCCAGACCCTTGGGGATCCCCAACTCCAAACATAGTTTCTCGATTCCGGTTGATGTCCCTCATTGCCGGTATGACTAATCTGTGTACATACAGCGGTCTTCTATTGCTTTAGCCACTTTCGCTCCAGTGCTGTAAGCCAACCATGCGCTTAGGCCGTGGGTGCCATGGCCCTCTTCACAACACACCAGTACTGCTTTGGCCCTCATACTTTCTCCTCCGACATAGAGTAAAGGCATTAAATTGAAGTTTCTCACCTCAGGGAAGGATGGACAGCAGCAATCTGCCCCCATCGGCCCATGATCAGCCGAGACAGGCATATCCTCTGACTCAGTGGGGGAATCGCTGAGCTACATAACCCGCATGCTGGAAACGGTACTCCTCAGGGTGGATGACATTAGCTCTACCCTAACTGGCACCATGGCTGATGTCAGATCCCTCCAAGACTGGCTCAATGTGGTGGAACAAAGAGCTGAAGCATTAGCATCTCAGCAGGCAAAGCTCCAGTATACAGTCCAATGTCAGACGGAAAAACTGGAGATTCTAACCGCAAGGGTGGAAGACCAGGAGAACAGAGGGCGCTGCAACAATTTATGAATCATCGGTGTCCCAGAAGAGGCCAAGGGGGTTTCTATGGAGCGATTTCTGAATGAGGAGCTCCCTGTGATGCTTGGGTCTAGATGGAGGGGTCCAGTGGAGGTTGGGAGAGCCCACCGGATCACAGGGAGAAGAGACAGATCTAATGCTTCCCCAAGACCTATAGCAGCATATCTCCTTCAGTATTCCACCAAGGAACGTATACTTAAGGCAGCTCATGACAAATGGGAGATTAAGTGGCAAGGAGCATCTATCTCGCTCTATAGGGAATTTGCACAGAAGACTGACAGCAGGCGCAGGGCCTTTGGTCCCATAAAAAAAAATTCTTGTCATCATACAATTTTCAATACAGTTTCAAGGGACTCACCAAACTGTTGGTCCACAAGGATGGAAGGGACTGCTAGCAGAGAGGCCCGGACGAGGTGGAGTGTTGGACTGCATGGTTTTGGCCCAATTTGCCTCCCATGACTACGAATCCCAGAAGGCTTTGGGAGCTTAGGGATGCTTCAACACCTAGAAACCTTGCCATCATTAAGTCACCATCCAGGGAACGTTTTGCCACTGCACCAGGTCCATCTACTAGGTCTCCCCCATGCTCAAGAACTCAGATCACGCGGATCTGACAGCCGTGGCTGGCATAGCTTCCACATCGGAGCAATCAGTCCTCCTTCCTAGAACCGTGGGGGCCTATGTGCAATCCAGGCAATGGTTCAGAAATGACCAGCTAACTCTGTGAGACCAGATAGAAACTGCCCCCCACGGCTAAAATACCAAGGGATACATCTCCCTGCCTATATTGGCATGAGCATATCTCCTGCACAGCCCCACGACAGGAGACCACCATGGACTGGGCAGATATCCCAGACACTACCCTGGTGGAAATGAAGGACTCATCCAGCAAAACTCATCCTGGGGATAAAATCTATGCCGCAGTGATTTCAACAGCTCTGGTCCCTACTTCACCCGACCTGATGCCTTAACTGGAGGAAGCTGACCCTGGGGAGAGTAGCAAGTTGCCTGGCTGAACTTTATACTGTACTACTGGACTTGCAACAGTCTTTCTAGGCAATAATCTGTATGTTGTTACAATGTGGTTCAACCCTCCCAGCGGATTACTCAGCTAAAGAATGCCCAGGGCAAGGAAGGGTGGGTCGAGCCTGCAGACTCCCCCACCACAAATGCGTCAGATGCTGATTTTAACAGCTCCTCCCTCCGTCTCCCCCCCTCCTTCCTAGTACAAGCTTAGCTGGTAATTCCTAATGGGAGGGTATACCATAGACTTTTGGGCTATGGGGGGGGCAGAGACCCCCCAATGGGGAAGGTCCCACCCCTTTACACAGGCTGGGCTGCGGCTACTTGGCTACTGTAATATATGGTGGAGGCGTACTATTAAACCTCCCCCCTTCACGCTAATTCCCCCTTCCTTGCTATCCCCTTTACGTCCACCACCCCCTGGGTCCACCTGTTTTTTTTGGACTGAATGCCCGACGAGGAGTGGTGCTTTGCCAGTTGCCTCCTTTCCTTCTTCTCCCACAAGGGTGGATGCTCAAGTAGCTGAGGATACCAAGACCTGTGCCATCCTCTTTCACAATAGTGTCCACTGCTCTAGCGTAAATCGCATACTGTTTGTAATTGTAGATTTTTAAACATATAATTGTTTTTCTTTATATTTGCAGACATACTGCTTTAGTCTTTTACTTGCCATTGTTTATATACACTACTGGCTGTTAATTGTAATTCTGTCCAGCCATTACTATTGGACACGCCCCTGTTTAAAGTACCATGACTTTTCCTTGTGCCCAATTGTTCACACTCCTGTAACTTGCTAATACCCTGTTCTGTAGGTCATCACAGTCCATAGGCTATAGTCTTTCCTCACTCCTTCTTCCCTTCCCCTTATACCCTCTCCCCCCACAAGTTAGCCTACATAGATGGCACTAAGGTGTTGTGGAATGTTAAGGGGCTTAACCACCCTGTTAAATGCACCAAAGTAATACAATATCTTCGCTCCTCACATACCGGTGTAGCTCTCCTACAAGGGATGCACCTGCTCAGTAAATCCAAACAGTGGCTTAAAAAGTCATGGGTTGGTGCAGTATATGGAAGCTCAGCCAAGTCTAAAACAAAAGGGGTGGCCATCCTTATCAGACGCTCCAGCAGCTGGATGGTAGAGGAAACCAGAACCAACAAGCAGGGGTGATGGATCCTGGCCAGATTGGCATCCCCCACGGGCAAGTTGATTCTGGGCAACATATATGCACCAAATACTGACCAGGCTGATTTATTCCCTGAAGTGAGCCAAGCTATCTCCCTATTAGAACAAGCCAATGGTTCCACCCCATTATGATTGGGGGGAGACTTTAATTTAGTGTCTGACATCTTCCTAGACAAATCCTCACCCACCCCCCCAGACGCACCCCAAATCTCATGCTGCTCTTCAAGCATTGCAGGAGGAATGGGGTCTGAAAGATATCTGGAGTTTTTCCCATGCCACTGGTTGGGACTATTCGTACTACTTGGCCTCACATGGGGTCCACTGCTGAACTGATTACTGGCTAACTAATAAAGCCACCTCTGGGGACATGTTGGACAACATTTTTGGAAGCATCATCATCTCAGATCATGCCCCAGTGTTGACCATATACTCCCCCTCAGCGCCCCACATTAAGGGCACGAGATGGAGATGCAATCCCTATTGCTCAGAGACCCAGATTTCCAAAATGCAATGTAGCAGGCCCGGAATATTTTGAAATGAGTATGGACTTGTGGAGTGCCAGTTGTGACAGTGTGGGACGCCTTCAAAGCCAGTATCAGGGGCAACTTATTGCCTTTGCCACCCATAAAAATAAAGCCAGAAACCGATCAGTCGTCAGACTAAAAACGGAATTAGAAAGTCTGAAAACCTGCTTTAAGGCCTCCCATACGACCAGCTAGGACACCTCGCTCATATGCCAGATTAATGGGCTCAAGAATAAAATCAATTCCCTCCTCTCTAACCGGGCAGAAAGGCTACTTCTGAGATCCAAGCACTCTTACTGGGAAAGGGGGAGATAAGGGTGGGAAGCTGCTACCATACCAACTGCATAAGCAGCAAACTGTCACTAAAATTCACACCCTGCACTCAGCCTCTGGCACGATGGTCACAGACTCCACTGGCATTAATGCAACTATGTGGGCCTTCTATCAGTCATTTTATGAGTCCCAGTCCTCCCAGTCAGCAGTGCAGTTGCCACATAATCTGTCAAAATTCTGCCACAGCTTTACCACCCCTACCCTCTCAGTCGAACAATCCAGCTTGCTGGATTCAGCGATCACAGGCCCGGAATTGTGACAGGTTGTATCCAGCCTACCCAAAGGTAAGGCTCCAGGTCCCGACGGGCTAAAGGTGGAATTATATCAAGCCCAAGAACAAAAGATTACCTCTCCTTTCTTACAGGTGTTGCAGGCAGCTCATTCCTCTGGCACTTTACCACCCTCAAAGGATGAGGCCCTGATTACCCTTCTACCTAAGAAGTCTAGCGACCCTTTCGATTGCACCAACTTCTATCCTATTTCTTTGATTCCCATTGACACTAAAATCCTGGCAAAAATATTAGCCACTAGGCTACAAGCCATTCTTCCCTCAGTGATACACCCTCTCAGGTAGGCTTCATGTCTGGTAAGATGGGCTCTGACAATACTAGATTGCTTCTCAATTTAAAATGGATAGCAGCCAGGGCTAAGATCCCGATGGCTGCACTAGCTGTGGACTTCGCCAAAGCTTTTGATTCCTTGGAATGGAACTATTTGCACAAACTCCTCCACCTATATGGATTTGGGTCTCAATTTTGACAATGGGTATCAACCCTGTACAACTCCCCGAAAGCACGCATATTAACTAACTCAGATATATCCTCCCACTTCCCATTACACAGAGGCACGCAACAGGGTTGCCTCTTATCTCCTCTCCTCTTCCTACTCACCTTAGACCCACTGGTCAGAGCCCTGCATAATACAGATGAACTTTCTGGCATCTCAGTACATGGCAAGGATATATCGTGGCAGCATATGTCGACTGACTGTTACTTACCTTGTCCCACCCTCATCGGTCCTTACCAAAGGCACTAGGCATTTTATATGAGTTTGCCTCACTCTCTGGGTTGTGGGTGAACCAGAGAAAGACCACTCTGGCCCCCTAAATTCATTATGCACACGGGACTGCATCTCTGGCATGGACCTGAGTTGGGCTGCGTGAGGCTTTACTCTACCGGATTTTATACCCACTAAGTGGACAGACCTTGAGTCCTCTAATTTTGGCCTGCTACAAAATAGCTGAAAGTCGACATTGAACAATGGCACAGACTGCATCTATAGATGTCAGGAAGAGTGGCTGCTATTCGCATGCTCCTCCTCCCAAGGTCACATACCTCTTTAACAACCTCCGATATCCTCTCTCACAAACTTCTTTCTTCGCTCAAAGAAGATTGTGCCATCCTTTATATTGGAAGGCAATGCACACAGATGAAGCACAAACTACAAGCTCACTGGTCAAAGGGAGCTGGGGTACCCTCATTTAAAGGGCACCAATTAGTAAGCATGATGGCACAAACCCTTATATGGTTCACTCCTCCCACTTCATCTTCCCCTCAATGGGTTGATCTTGAATTCAGTATTGCTTCGCCCATACCACTATGTGCCCTACTGGAGCAAGGTTCCCTAGGTGTCTCTAATCTTACCCCTATAATGCAAGAATCTTGAAATGCAGGGGTCGATGCATTCTCCTTTCATGTACTCCTAAGTCCTCATGGAGTCCGCCTCTGAGATATGCAACACTATGGCATAATACCTCATTCGCCATAGGAGGCCAGCCTATTTACTGTCCCTCATGGGAATCCAAAGGCATATGTAGGGTGCAGGACCTCCTGATCCCAGACTCTGATATCATGCTATCCTTCCCACAGATCCAACAGAAATATCAGCTTCCTTGCACAGACTTCTGGAGGTTTCTTCAAATTCGTAGCACTGTTACATCCTTCTTCTCAAAAAATAAACCAGACAAGAATTGACTTTGGCTGTCCACCTTGCAAAAATCCACTTCAGTGAAAGGTCGCATTAGTAAGATTTATGCTATTATCCATGATGCCCAGGAGAACCACATGGAATCCTGCAGGGCTAAATGGGAGATAGAACTTGGGATAAACATTGCCCCAATAGCATGGTCTAGCTATCTTAGGGATGCCCACAAGGTGTATGAAGACTCTAAGAGTAACCTCTTGCAACTTAAAATATTGCTCAAATGGTACAGACACGGCTTTCCTCCATGCAGTGGGACTCCTCTCCCATTCCAATTGCTGGAGGTGCAACCAACCAGTTGCAAACATACTACATATACTGTGGAACTGCCCTCAGATTGCAGCCTTTTGGGCAACAATTATACAGAACTGCTTTAAGATATTGGAGATTACTCTTTTTCCTCTGGATCCCAAATGGCTTCTGAAGACTCCACCAGTCTGGTTCGCCTACCTACAAATGCACGAAGACTAGATCATGCTGACATTTCTTGAAACAAAAAGGCTCATCCTGATGCACTAAAGGCAGGACAAAATTCCCAGCCTGGATCAATGGCGTGCTGCTGTGGCGAGACTGTCTCTAATGGAATGACTGAACTACACTAGTCGGGGCCAGCTGGAATTTTTTCATAAGAAATGGAGTGCCTATCTTCAATCTTACATATGTAATCCCCCCCAAATACCCCCCCCAGACAGTGGGCATTAGTTATATGAATAGTAATTTGTCTATTTTACAGTGGCTGTATGTTAACTGGGAGTGCTGGACTGTTACTCTGTTATTGTTAGACTGTACTCTCACACAATCTGTTACCGTTAACATGTACTTAATGTGTTCTACTATGCTGTACTGACTTAAATGTGTATATCAAAACTTGTACCACCTCAACACAAAACTTTAATAAAACCTTCTATGATAAAAAAAAACACAACATAATTTGAAATGGTATTTGATACAATTGAATAATCTAAGGATACCAGAATGGATGTGGGATAATTTATGGATACTATATGTGCGTATAGTCAGTTAAATGTGAAAGGAAACCAAAAACAAAGCCATTGAGAAAAGAAAATGTCCATATTTAGAATGTCAGGAACCAGAGGAAACCATGTCAAATTTTTATTAGGATGTAGCTATTCTAAAAATCTATGGCATTTTTTTGCAGGGAGATGAAACCTACCATGGATAGAAAGATTAACTTATGAAAAACTAGTATTAGGACAGTATGAGGGGAGATTAGCAGGTTACAACAGAAGTAATGTCGCAGGTATGTGGATAAGGATGACACGGGACAAGTATATATGGTACAACACACCGCAGTGTCATTTTATTTTATACAGAAGTATAACAATAATAAATAAAAATAATATTCGCAAAAACAATAAAAAAAATAGCACAATGCTATTTTCAATATGCAAAATCACATTCATTTAGGCTTCAAATACAGTTTCAATACATCAGCTTTTCCTACTGTGTTGATGCCAACACCTATTCAGGTACAAGTTCTCTCTCTTGCCTTAACCTCAGGCAAGTGAGATCAGCTTCTCAGTTTATCTGGCTTTACTTGTTTTGGAGGTTTTATATAGCCCTCCCACTTATGGGTACTCCCTCCCACAATATACAATTAAACATTTCTCGGCTCTCTAAGGCTCCCAACCATGTGTATACATAAAACAAAAATGCTTTGTTTCTAAGCCTGGAGAATAGAGAGCATTATTCTTTAGCAATACCACACACACCATTAGGCTGGCCAGTTTTATTAAAGTATAACATTTAATGATCCTCTTTAAATAAACTCCTCCCCCGGCCAGCAAGTTTTGTAACACATTTCTGCTTAAATATAGGCCACTAGAGGTCACTGTCAACCTTTGGATTTCAGTGGTGTGGAGCTTTCCTGCAGCTCAGGTAATTTTTCTTTAATCTTGTTTGTTAACATTTTGTTTAAATACAGAGGTATGTACTGATTATAGCTCTCTGAAACATTTATCAGGGTTTGGTACAGAGTGGGGCACCTTACAGACCTGGTGTGTCCCTTTTTTTATTTTATTTCCAAAAGGTTTATTTTTATTTATTCAGTCCTACAGTTCCTTTATTCTTTTCTTTGAGGATAGCAGAACATTTATTTCAGTTATAGGGACTTCCAGTGCTTTTCTATCTCTGGTGCTAGCATGATGGTGTCTATTTAGGAGCAGGGCAGCTGAAAAGAAAAATATTGCTGCCCCACTTTTAACTGTGCCACTGTTCGGCAGTGGAGAGAGGGGGAAAACAAGCAAGGAGTGATGAGCTCCTTGTTTTAGTTTCCTTTTTATTTCTTTAAACTCTTTCTCTCTCTTTATTTTCTTTAGATCTCAAAGGGTCTTTTTTATTTCAAGAAAGGACAACCAAGGAAAGCATTTCTGTCATGGAGCAGCGGTAAAGAACACAAGGAAAATTATTGTTGCTCCATGTTAATCCTGACTCGATTTAGGATTTTTAATTCTTTTTAGAAGCAGCCCTGTTCCACTGCACATAATATTCAGTCTGACTCCTTCACAGATTTACTGGTACATTTCTAGGGCAGCAAATAGGCAGAGCCTGCAGCCTAACTGGATCAGCTCTAAAAATGATCTACTGGATTTAGAGCTTGGAACAATTGCTTTGGAGTTTTCAAATGATCCTTCCATGTCTTTGCAGCCCTTCAATTTAACCCTTGTAGTGCTGGAGACTGAACATCTATCCAGAGCTCAAGCAAATAGATTCATTCTAGTTATTTTGGCAGCCTAGGGATTAAGAACAAATGCTCTGGAGAATCCTCTCCTCCCAACCTTGTAGTGCTTCAGTGAGTATAAGAAACACATGTTTTCTTTTAAATCTAACTTGTTAAAAAACATTTTTAGAGCTAATGCAAAAAGGGCTGCATACAGCCATCTTGCTGTCTATAGCTGGAAAAATGGAGCACCATGGCACACATTTTGAGAGTTTTCAGTGTATCATTCTCCAACTTGCCAGTTAAATAAAATACTCTCTTGTCTCTTGAGTAGACCTATTTCAACATTATTTTCTCAGCTTTTTTTTTCATTGCAATGTGACCTGCTATCTTTGGAGACTAATAATTTATTGTCATGACTTCAACAGATAACAGCATTTGACATGGAGTAGTTTCAAATTACCATCCATCTCTCCCAGTATGTGTGTGCATGTGTATAGCAATGATTTACAAGTATTTTCTCTGAAGACTTGATTTATGGTAACCCTTTCTGGACCTAATTTGTGGCATTGGAACTATCATGGTTTTATACTTGCAGAAAGGGTAAATAAATGCTAGGCAGCTAATGGTTTAAGTATTTTCTGAGATTGCAAGGGCATCCTAAGGAATTACAAAGAATGACAGCAGTCTCATCTGCAATGTTCCCAGATTGAATAAAGCATTTCCCTGTAGGGCACCCTCATTTTCCCTGTATTTTCCATGTAAAACTGGGACAAAACTCCTGTATATTTTCCTGTATGCTCAAATTAATACATGTATGCAACTGACTTCATTATGCCTCAGTAAAATCACCATAACAACCATTAAGACTGTTTTTATTTATTTGAAATGGTAAAACTCACCCTCAACATATCACAGAGCCTCTGAAAAAATGTTAGAATCTCTCAAGCTTTGCGTTCAATGTTCACATGTCTCCAGAACCTCTTGATGGTATTATAGCATTGTTACAATGTACTGACACAGAATGATAGCCTGGCTGAGATGCAGTATGTCATATTCAGCGGGGTCATACTTTTATCCATTTTGGCAATGTACTAACACAGGATAGCTTTGAGATGCAGGATCTCATTTTCAGAGGGGTTCTAATTTTACCCACTTCTACAATGTACTGATACAAGTTAGCCTGGCTAAGATGCAGTATCCCATTTTCAATGGGGTCTTAACTTTTCCCGGTGCTGACTTAAACAATGCATATGTGAGTATGGTGCATATGTAGTCATGTCAGTGCTGTCATGTTACGGCTGACTACTAGGCAAACTGTGCATGTCAAATATCACACATGCACAGTTCTGTAATTGCAGCAGTATCAGTTACATCTGACTCTGGTGCAGTGAGAGCACTGCATTTTCTTTTCACCACTTGCCACTCTGAAAAGCTCTCCACAGCTGTATCGGCTCAATGCTGGCAAAAACTAAGGGATGGGCAACACTGGGGACTGCTCTACTGTCTTCATGTCCACAGTCTGTATTGGCAGGTCAGTTTAGAAGACCATCGCCTTCTGTGAAAAAAATTTGCTTCCTAATGTTACCCCTAAACTTGCTATCTGTGACCGTTAGAGCATGTTCATGTGTCCTGCTGGAGAACATATCCATATGTTCAATCCTGCCAATACCCCTTAAAATGGGAAGACTGAGCTCATGTCCCATCCCAGCCTGCTGTTTCACAGGGACAAGCAAAAGGATGAGGAGCACCCACATACGTAGAAAGTACCAGGACCGCAAAAACATTATTCAAAGTCCTTCATTTAACTAAAGTACATGGTGTACCCACACATAGTGAGCAAAAAAAGTGACAGCTGAGCCTTTCTGCAGCTAACATTTCTCCTGATCCCTGCCAGACAGCACAGTGATTCACTCTGATGATGACTGGCAGGGGCCAGGAGAATTATAACTTTCAGAGCAGCTTAGCCATCACTTTTTTATGCTCACTATGTGTGGGTGCACTAAGCACTTTAGTTAAATAAAGGAATTTGAATAATATTTTTGCAGTCCTGGTACTTTCTACATATGTGGGTGCTCCTTATCCTTTTGCCTGTTACAGTTTTTTCATTGCTGAGCACTATATTACTTCTCCCGCCACTCTGAATCAATTTTGCTTTGATCCACAGGGAGAAGATGGTAACAACTACTAGTAAACATAAATGTGGATATATCTGTTAGACCCTCCCAGGTATTGCTGTTTTGAAAATGCAGCTTCCACTTAACAGTGGTATCTAAACAGAAAGCCCACCAGCAAATTTATTTTTATTTCAGTACTAAAAATATTCACTTTACTGCTACAATAAATGTAAACACTAGAGGAAATATGAAGAAACTGATAGACGGAAACTTACAAAGGATGCCAGTTGACATTTTATGTGACTGTATAAATATGTAGAACTAAATGCTATATAAATCCAGTGTGACTAAGCAAGTGGCAGATGAAGGGGGGTTGTCAACACAAAAATGGGGTTTGGTTAGCAATCAGAGAGAGTGAGAAGGTCAGTTTTCTTATGTGGGACAGTGACCCACAGGGTGCAAAAGTTGTGGTTATTGAAACTATGATGGATCATAATGGTGTACATAGCCCATTTTCTTAAAGCAGCAGTTAAATCATCAAAGAAGAAAAAAGGTGGGTCTAAATTGACAACCATCTGACATTTTCACAATCCCCACTCAAAATGAATGCCAACACAATTTTACTTGCTGCACTATAAGACTGCACCAAAGAATTCAGCATCTATGCCAAGCTGGTGTTTCTCAGCTTGACGAATGTGTTCGCAAGCAAAATCTTTGCAACACATAGTCACTGTGCAAGAGATCCTTTAATCTTTTCCAAAAAGTGCTCCAGTGCTCAAATTCAAAGCAAGCAGTCACGTCACAGGATGGACACACCTCGACCAGTTTCATACATAGCGTGCATCTTCAGGACATACAGTATGTGTTGCAGTCTTTCAGCAGGATCTTTATAGAATATAGTACCAAAACAAATTTTCTTCACCTTATTTTCACTTCCATCTAAATGCACCCTAACCCCCTTTCTGCCCTGATGTCATGATATTTAGGGCTTAAGTAAAGCTGTATCCAAATTTCCTTCCTGTGGACCAAGTTAAACTTTTTCAATGCCTCCCCAAAAAAAGACTAGCAATGCATTCCCTGGCTTTGAATGAATTTAATATGGGGTGATATTATACTTTGCATAGTCTTGTGTTCCATGAGTCTAGTATGCTCATCTATTAAAACAGCAGTGCAACAATCTGGTGAAAATTTAGACATATATTATTCTATGCCATTTTAGATTGCACTTACCTTCTGACTTGTGTGATTCCCTTCTTTCCACAGTTGTAATCTGCTTTAGTACTTTTTTATTTCTGAAATAATAAAAGGAGCACTGCTTTTAACCCTTGCTGTGCCATGAACTGATACTTCAGTCCAAAATTCCTATATGTTCTAATTCTTTCAGCATCCTGAGGGTAACTACGGTGTGGACCAGGTCTTCATCAGTATTTTCAGTTGTTTATGTCCATCTGTTGTTTATATATATCACTTCTGTTGTGACTAAAATTAACTATTATGCAGCAGTCAGTGCTCTCTGACCTTACAGAACAATAGTTGTTCAAAAACGGCTACAAATACTGATAAAAACCTGGTCCAAGCCATATGGCAAGGGAACAAGGGAACATTGTTTAACCAGGAGTAGCACACTAAGTCAAAGCTTGTTTCCAGATGTGACCTGGGAGCACAAGGAAGTTAAGTGACTTGCTCAGAATCACACAGTATGTACCTAGGTGGCTGTGGGATTCAAACCCAGGTCTCCAGCTCAGAGCCTTAACCCACTGTGCTATACTGCCTCCTAGATTCCCATATGAAAAGGATTGCTATTTTCATTATTTCAGACATGAAAAAAGGTACTCACACAGACTCAAACTGTGAAAAGAAGAGGTATCATATAAGTCAGGAGGTAAGTGGCAATCTAAAATAGCATAACAATGTACAGGTCACAATTTTCACCAGATTGTTGCATCGCTGCATTATAGGCTATGTTGAATTCTGCAAATGTGGGCTCATAACTTTGGTAATATTCAATAATTTTACCACAACATTTCAACATAGCCATTTTGGTACAATGACTCATTACTGTAAAAGCTGTCAGTTTTCAACTCCTGCCCAAAATGTGTGTTTGCAGCCCAAAAGTTGACTATGCAGTCCCTGCACGACATCACCTTTTGGTCCAGGAGCTGAACATTTTCTCTGCCCTTCTTTATGAGACAGGTTCATCACAAGGCTGTGTTGAAAATTAGGTGTAAAAATATTTCCAAAAATCATTTCCAATATTTTAACACAGATTTCTCTCCTGCAGCCCTATTGGCTCTGGCCAGAGTTTGTTTCTCTTTTAGAGCCAGCAGCTGAGAGTCTCTCTGCTTATCTCTTTTCTTTTATCTACAAAAATAGGGTTCAAACAGATTTCACTGAGCCATGGCAAAAGTGAAAGTGTTGCCTCTTGATGATGGCAAATCCTGCTTCAATGCAGGTTTCTTTCTTTTTAAAAAATACAAGGATGTCTTAGAGCTAAGGACTGTTATATCATGACATTTTATTATTCAAGGCAACAACAAAACAAAAGTAAAGGTTTCTTAGAGCTGCTTATTAAAACAAAGATTCTAATTCTTTAAGCAGCTTTATTTCATATTCCTTAGTTTGTCCACCTTTCTCAAAAGGTCATTTACATACAAACATAGAATTTGATGGCAGATAAGGACCACGTGGCCCACCCAGTCTGTCCATTTCCCTACCTAATGGATAAGCTGCAGATCCTAGTTAACCAGCAGCCTACTTCTTTCTGCCCCCACCCCCTAGAATTGCCTTATGACTGTCCTATGCATGCTTGAATTCTACCACTGTTTTTGACTCCACAACCTCCCCGAGAGGCCATTCCATGCATCCACAACCCTCTCTGTGAAAAATACTTCCTTAAATTACCTCTGGGCCGACCCCTCTATCTTTAAAATTGTGTCCCTTGTTCCTTGCACACCTCTTGTTTTGAAAGATGCTACCCTCTTGGACTTTGTTGATTCCCTTGAGGTACTTGAAAGTTTCTATCATGCCCCCCTTTCCTCGAGGCTATACATATTAAGCTCCTTAAGTCTCTCTTCATATGTCTTCTGGTGCAGACCATGTACCATTTTAGTTGCCCTCCTCTGGACAGCTTCCACCCTGTCTATGTCTTTGCAGAGATGGGGTCTCCAGAACTGCACGCAGTACTCCAGATGGGGACTGACCAGCTGTCTGTACAGAGGGATAATAACTTCCTGTTTTCTACTGGTGATGCCTCTCCCTATGCATCCCAGTATCCCCACAGCCCTCCTTGCTGCCCTCTCACATTGCTTGCCCACCTTTAGGTCATCTTATATGACTACCCCCAGGTCCCTTTCCATTTTTGTTGTTGTTAGTATCTCACCCCCCATTGTGTACTCTTCCCCTGGGTTTTTGTTTCACAGGTGCATTACCTTGCACTTCTTAGCATTGAATCTAAGCTGCCATACATTTGACCATTCCTCTAACCTTGCCAAGTCCCTTCTCATCCTTTCCACCCCACCTTGTACATCAACTCTGTTGCAGATCTTTGTGTCATCTGCAAAGACATACTTTCCTTCCAGTCCCTCTGCAATGTCACTTATAAAGACATTGAGAGGACTAGTCTAATACTGAACCTTGCAGTACCCCACTGGTAACCCCCCTTTCTTCAGAGTGGACTCCATTTACTATTACTCTCTGTGTCCTATTCTCCAGCCAATTCTTTACCCAGGCTGTCATCTTGGGACCCACTCCCAGACTGGCTAACTTGTATATTAATCTTTGTGTGGGACTGTGTCAAATGCCTTGCTAAAGTCTAGGTAGGCCATGTCCACAGCCCCTCCCTGATCTACTACTTTGGTCACCCAGTCAAAGAAATCTATCAGATTCATCAGGCATGACCTTCCTGCTGTGAATCCATGCTGCCTTGGGTCCTGTGCCCCTCTGGCCTCTAGATAATCGACAATTTTTCCTTCAGAAGTGATTCCATCATTTTCCCTACCACTGAGGTTAAACTAACAGGTCTGTAGTTTCCTGCTTCTGCCTTGCTCCCACTTTTGTGAAGGGGAATCACATCTGCCCTCCTCCAGTCCTTGGGTACCACCCCATCCTCCCATGATTTGTTAAAGAGGGTAGTCAGTAGTGTCACTAGTTCTACCCTTAGTTCTTTTAGAATTCTGGGATGAATCCCATCAGGCCCCATTGCTTTGTCCACTTTCAGTTTTAAGAGTTCTTTCAGAACCCTTTCTTCTGTAAATGGGCTGGTATCAACTTCTATATCCAGAGTGTTTCTACTGTTTGTTTAGGTACCTCCCTCTTCCTTTGTAAATACTGAGCAAAAATATTTGTTTAGTATCTCTGCCTTTTCACAGTCACCCTCTGCCCACCCTCCTCCCCTTTATTAAGCCTCACTATCCTCCCTTGGTCTTTCTTTGCTCCCTGATGTGACCGATAAAGGTTTTATCCCCTTCTTAACCGAGTTGGCTATCTTTTCCTCGGTGTGGGCCTTTGTTGTTCTGATTGCCTTCCCAGCTTACTTTTGCTTTAACTGATACAGTTCTCTATCCTGCTTCTTCTGTGATTCCTTGTACTTCCTGAATGCTTTCTTTTTCTCTTGAACCTTCACTGCCACTTCCTTTGAGAACCATAGTGGTTTCTTACATCATTTCATTTTGTTTATTTGCATCACACAAAGGCTTGTTACCTCTGTGATGGCAGCTTTTATTATTCCCCATTGTTCTTCCACCCCTCCTTCCTGTCCATTTGCTAAGGTCACCATATCAAACAAGCTCTTAACATATTTTTATTTCCAACACATCAGTTGTGCAGTTGTATTGTCTATAGCATATGTGCACTTTATTTATTTATTTATTTATTTATTTATATTTTTTTTTTCTAGGCACTGCAGCACTTTATTCCTTTGCATTATGCACACCGGCACTTTAACCATGTGTGTTTCCCAACCCAGGCACTTAATGTCGCTGAATCACTTTGGTTTTGATGTATACCAAGCATGCTGGATACTATATAGTGCATAGGTAGGGATTTTGGTAAGGGATGGATATTGAATAGGGAAATAAAGTCAGATGGAAAAAGATGTTTCTAAGAATACATAAGGCTGACGTAGGTGGCTGACCTACATCAGTGGTAGAAATTAGTATAGAAAGTAGACAGAGATACTGTTGTGCAGCTATTTTTTTTTTTACTTTATTTATCACCTCCTTACACCTACCCCCAGACTCTCTCTGGTGGGGACACTCGACTCACCTTCCATCCTGCCCTGTCTGAAGGCTCAGTCCTACCAGTTGGCCAGCCAGCTCACTCCATCCTTCTGGTGCCCATTCCCATGAAATTAAGCCCCTGGGTGGGTCTGCCACCTCCTCTGGTAACCTGTCTGAAATATGGATCTGCATTCTAGGAGATGGAGGAGCACTGACGGTAGCCAACGACTCATCATTGGGTGTGGGGGTGATCCCTCATCCCCATCTTCGACTACTAGGAGAAGGGTTTTTCCTGTTTTTCTGTTCCCCCTGAGCTCTGGACCTGCAGTTATGTCCTGCAAGCCATGTACATGCTTCTGCTCACACACATTGGTCATCTGCCAGAGCTCACCCACTTCTTGTAGCTGCCAGTTGCTGTACCCTCCAGCCACCACCAGAGGCCACTAGAACAGTGGCCAATTGTCCCTACCACCCCTGGGAAGTGACAGCAGTCCTCCAGATGCTCAATCACTTCCCATCCCTGCCAACCCCTGATGCCCCAGGCTCATTCCCAAACCAGGTCACCAGCATGGCATGAGGTGTGGGGTCCAGCACCACAACCCTCAGCACCACCAGGCTGGTTCAATGCAATCAATTTTAATAGGAAGGAAAAAAGAAGATAGGAATGACATCCCTCCACCAAGGCATCTGGACAGGTAGAACACAGATCTACCACAGGTATATTAGGAGTGGTAATTGCTTGTCTAAAATTTTATTTGTGACAAGTTAAAAGCCAATACGTACTTCAGCAGCAATGAATGATTTGCTTAGCATTAGGGGAAACTGTGTGAATTGGCCAGTACAGAAGTATATTGTAAAGATGTAAAAACATGTTCTAATATACAAGCAAACCAGATGAGGATTGGGTTACAAGCTAAGGTAATTGAGTAAGGTGGTGGCAGGAGGTATTAAAGCAGAGGCTGGGGGAATGCATAGCAATTAAGGTGGATTTAAACTAGCTGTGAAGGGAGGTGAGTGTGCAGCAGGAATGCAGAGCCATTAAAGAGGGGGAGCTGAATGAGCTCCCCCCAGGCTAATAAGGATGATACCAGGGAGGCATCAAGGGGGCGGTGAAGAATGGAAATGTGACCCCTATACCACTTTTGGTAAGTTGACCCCCCCATAAATCAAAGGACTACTACCCACACATGGCATATGTAGGCGTGTGGGATAACAGATGGAACACAACACAGTTTTTATAAGGTTAACACACTTTGTCTATTGTGATGTTTATTGCTTCATAATCATTTCCACAAGGCAGATGCAAAAGAGAGACTTCATAAATAATAAACAGAAAATGAACACAGATAAAATTCTTAGGATGTGGCAAACTTCTCTCAGCTTCCACTCTGCAGTAGTATGGGACTCCTATCAGTCCTGTACCTACATCAGCCAGCAGGAACTGACCCTATCTCCCTCAGTCTCAGTCTAAAACTCACTTCAGAACTGAGTTACAGCTTTTATAAGCTTTAGAATTTGGTGAATTTCCATTCTTCTGTGATTGATATCAGACCTAACATAAAATTAGCCTCTAGGGGCCACTGTTGCTTGACAGAGAACAGTATAGAGGGCACCTGCAAGTTTGTTTACAACACTGGAGAAAGATCAGACTCAGGGTCAGAACATTTTGTACTCCCAAGCTCAGCAGGGAAACTAAAAAGATACAGGAACATAAAATGGGTGTGCTCCATTAACCAAACATATGAGCCATTTGCTTTGGCAAATAACAGTTTATACATTCCTGTCCTGAGTGTACTGTTGTTCAGAGCAATTCATTGCTGGTGCCAGTACTTTTTCTTATAATCCCCACATGGTCTCTTTTTATCAAAATTATGCAAAGATGACTTTCTTAACCTCTAAATAGTTAGATCTTTAAAAAGGGAAAAAGGAAATTAAAGTGGATGATAGCTAAGGGGGGGGGTGCCTAAAGGTGGCCAGCAGTTTACACTGGAAAATACATAGAATAAAAGGAGAAATGAGAGAACTGTTGCAACAGAACTTTCAGTAAATGAAAACAGTGGTCCATTACCATGACAGGGAGTACCCCCTGTCACACATCCCCCACCTTAAGAGGGGAACAGTTTTCTTTAAGACTGTTTTCCACCTTCCTATCCCTGGAAGCGAGGGAGCATCCATCCACCCAGTTCATAAACTCCATCTTAGGGTCCCTATTAATAACTTGCAATCACAAAGGTTTACCATTACCACAGTGATTTTTACAGCAATGTAATTACCTTTAGAAAATTATGAACATTATATTTCATGATGTACATCTTCTACAGCTACATTGTATAACAAACATTACATTGTCATGGTTCAAGATATTTTCTCAACATCTGCCCCATATCACGACAAATAATCTGCATTCAGATGGGCAGTCCCTGCCCTATGGGATACTGTGAAGTGATAGGGCTGTAAGACTAAATACCACCTCATGATGCGGGGGGGGGTTCTCTCTCATTTGGTGGAGCTAACAGAGGGGGCTATGATCTTTCAGTACTTTCAATTCAGTTCTCCAGAAATAATACTTAAGGGGTTCCACATCTCATTTCAAAGCCATACATTCATTTTCAATTTTTGCATATTTCCTTTCCCTTTCATGCAACTTTCTACTGATTTAGATGATAGGATGTTCTTCCCCATCAGTTCTCTGGGTCAATACAGCCTCAGTTCCTGCCTCTGATGCATCTGTATGCACTTCAAAGGGCTGGGTAAAGTCAGGGCTCTGGAGAACAGGAGATGTACACAATATGGCCTTGATGCTCCTAAAGGCTGCATCGCATTCAGGGGACCATTGTACCTTATTGGGGCACCTTTTTTAATAAAGTCTGATAGGGGTCTGACAATAGCTGAAAAATTGTGGATGAATCTTTTATAATTGCCCGCTAACCCCAGGAAGGACCTAACATGCTTTTTGGTAGATGGTAACAGACTGTTGGCTACCGCAGTCACCTTCTCCATCTCTGGCTTCACCTGCCCATTTCCCAGAATGAAGCCTCAGTACCTTGTTTCCACATAACCAATGACACATTTGGATGGATTTATAGTCACCCCTGCCTCTTTAATTGCCTGTAACACTCTCCCAAGATGCACCATTGTAGTGATAGTATAATATGTTGATTATTGTCACTCCATTTTGTATGCTATTTCATGTAATGTATGTCATTTTATACTCCATTTTGTATTGTGTGACTCCATTTTACATGCTGCTTCATTTAATTGGTGTTTTGCTCTTTAGATAGCCTCATTATTATGTTTTGCTTCAGACGTGTATTTTGCTGACTTGAAGGTTGCATATTATCAGGCAACCTGTTTTTGTAGTTTTGTTTAAACTTCTGCTTAGCTCATAGTGTTCTAGGCACCCGGCCAGTGTTTGGAGCACAGTGACCTAGCAGGTGTAGGGAATTCTGAGCAGTCCTTATGGTGTGAATTTGCAGCATCCTGGGAGCCCGGCCAGTTCTAGAATGTTGCAAACAACACTATGAAGGCTGCATGGTTATTTTAGCATAGAATAAGATATAAATGTAGCTTTCTCAATGCCTGGTTGGAAGCCTCATCTGCAGGGTGGACTCATCGCTGTGGAACTTTCTCCCAGTTCAAGACTCCTGGCCAGGTTGTGAGGTGATTAGGGGGCTTCCAGCTACTGGGAAAAGGCTTGGATGTAGCATAGAATCGGTGATGTATCATGTTTTGCTTAATTGAAGTATATGTTAATGCTGATAGTAATATTGCTAATGAATGAATGCTAAAGTGTAATCATTAATGCTGATAGTGACATTGCTGCTAAATGAAGTGTAATTATCTTTTGTTTGCAATAAATTGTGCTGATGTGTGAATGCCAAGTATGATTATTCCTTTGTGACTCTTCGATTAGGTAAGACAACCATGTGGGTCTCCCAGTCAGTGCTAAACACCACATCATCATCCAGATAAGCTGAACAGTACTCTGTATGAGGCCTAAGCATTTGGTCCATAAACCACTGGAATGTGGCAGGGTCCCGATGCAGCCCAAATGGCATGTTTACAAAATGGTACAGACCCAGTGTGGTAATAAAAGAGGTTATCTCACATGACTCTGGGTAAAGGGGTATCTACCAATATCCCTTTGTTAGGTCTAATGTAGAGATATACTTAGCGTCACCCAACCTATCAATGAAGTCGTCAATTTGCAGCATAGGGTAGCCATCAAAAAGCGATGCATTGTTTATTCACCGGAAATCAAGACAGAGATGTATCCCTCCTTCTTTCTTATCAAACACCACAATGGGTGATGACCAGGCACTTTTTGATGAAACTATGATTCCCAGCTTTTCCAGTTTTTTTACTTCTTGGATTACCTCATCCCTTACCTTTACAGGTAATCGGTAAGGTTTCCTGATGTATGGGTCTGTCCTGTGTTACTGTGATAGTGTGGGTAATACCTTTAGCCCTCCCTGGTATGTTGGTGAAGGTGCAGACATACTTTTGCAACACATCTTTTACTTCTTGGTGCTGCTGGGGGTTTAGCTCTGGGTTTGCATGCATCTCATCTACACTACCAGGTTTCTCTAACCTATGGTATGCTATCCCCAATTCTAACTCCCTGCCTTAAGATAGATGTAGCACATGGGGGTACTCTTCCCATGGCATTTTTTTAGCAGGTTGATGTGATATACCTTTTGGGAGGAGGTCTCTTTCCTGGCATCCTAATCTCATAATTCACTGGTCCTGTCTGTCTCAAGACAGGGAAGGGGCATTGCCATCTCATTAGCAATTTATTCTCTGTGCGAGCAACAATAGGACCTGATTCCCTACTTGGAATGTTTTGGTACCCACCCCTTGGTTACACTGTACCTTTTGTATAGCCTGTTTGTGCCCTAGGTTTTGGTGCACTAGTTCCACATATCTCATGCGGCATTTTCTGAGACTAGTCATGTATTCTAGGATGTTACATTACCCCACTCTTTTTCCTTCCTCCCAGTGCTCCTTCACCACATCTAAGGGCCCTCCAGGGTTTCACCCATACAAAAGGGAGAAGGGGAAGAAACCTGTAGATGCCTGGGGAATCTCTCAGAAAGCAAACAGTAGATAAGGGAGATACCTATCCCAGTCCCTACCTTCCTCACTCACAAACTTTTTTAACATAGTCTTCAATGTCTGGTTAAATCTTTTGACTAACTCATCCATCTGAGAGTGGTAAGGGGAGGTATGGACTGCAGCTATTCCCAGGAGGTGGTAGAGTTCCTTCAACATGCTGACATTGAAGTTGCTTCCTTGATCTGTTAATATTTCATTAGGGACAGCCATCTGGCTGAACACTTTTGCCAGTTCCTCTGCTATCCTAAGGGCAGTGACAGTCCTCATGAGTATAGGTTCGGGGTAGTGGGTAGCATAATTGCATATGACAAGAATAAAGCAATTTTCCTTGGAATTTTTTTCCAGGGGGCCCACTACATCCATGGCCATTGTGTCAAATTGAAGGAACACTGTAGGGATAGGTTGAAGGGGAACCTTATCCTTCCTCCCTATTCAAACCACTTTCTGGCACTCAAGACACTTTATGTAGTCAACAATGTGCTCATGGTGGTGCTGTCTCTACCAGCATGTCCTGCTAAAGCTACATCATGGGCTAACTGTATGACATGTCCTCTAAATTTTTCTCATATCAAGAATTGGGTAACAACTTCCTCTGTCCTGAGGTTGGTACATTCCCTGTAGAACAGCCTTTCATGTATTCGTACCAGGTCATAATGTTGTATGCTTAATAGCATACGGCATTATGGTGCATTCTGGACCTGTGCGCTCTCCGAGTTGGACCCCCCCAGAGTTGTAATCTTTAGTGGGGGGTCCAGGGGTGCAGCCCCCCATAATGGGGGGTGTGGTGGGGAGAGATCCCCACAGAAACTAAAATAACATGAAATTGCACAATACGATTGTGCCACGTGGCATTCTGCTATGCAACATTATGACACCGTGTCTCATGTATTACATATTTTGGGGCCCCTTTGACTGGTTCATTCCCCACATGTAAAAAGAAAGGGGTTAGGGTAGGATCAACAGTCTGTTCCTCATGTATACTGTTATCCTGAAATAAATGTCCCATGTCAGGATGGACCACAGCAGGCTTATCATGTCAGTCCTTCTTGTCTTTTCTTCTTTTGAACTTGGATTTTTGGTCCTTCCCAGGAGCCTGACATACTGTATGTCATCATCAAAAGAAAAGAGATCTGGCAAATGCCCTTGTTTAACCTGTGCCCTTTTAGTAACACCAACAAGTGGTGCCTGAAGAGTATGACATTCAACAAAAGAGGAAAAGTCTGGATGGTCCTGTCTGATGATTGTAGGTACAGGCACATGTGGTACTAATCCCACCTCTATCTCATGGGTATTTCCTTGAACAGTTATTTCCAAAGGGGTAATGGGGTAGTAATGGGTATCACTGTGGATGCACACCACAGTGGTTCCCCTTCCTTGTTTTCTTGGGGTATCCACCAAATCAGCTTGTACTAATGTTTGTCAACTGCCAGAGTCTATCAGCCCCAATAGCTGATGAGCTCCCACCTCCACAGCGGGCAGAAAGGGTCCCCAGTTTGCAAACACCAAGTTCCCCAGTTCTTTCTTTATAGCAGGGCAGTTCCTAATCAAATAGCCCATCTTCTGACACCCATGGCACTCAATTTCTGACAAGGGTATCCTCTTTTTCTCTGCTCTCCAGTCACTTTTGCCAATCTGAGTAGTATTAGAAAATGGTGGGTTTCTAACCAGGTAAGTAGAAATGGAGGTGATCCCTTGGGTGCATTACAGTCTCGAAGGTCTAGCAGCCAGGAAGTCTTCTGACAAGGCTATTGTTTTCTCTGATCCCTCCAGTTTGTGTTCCCACACCCAGATCTGGATATCCTGAGGCAACACCTTTATGAACTGCCCAATGATGATGGCTTCTAGCAGCTGATGCAATGTCTTATTATCAAGTTGCAAACATTTGTAGCAAAGATTCTTCAGTCTGGCATAGGGGAAGAAGAAATGCTACAGGTCAGGTAGGTTGCGATGGGTGGACCTGGTAAGTTAAGTGCTGGGTATCGGGTAGAGTCAGGCTAGTGGAAGCAGTCACAGCTGGCATTTGTTACTAGTTGATGTCACAGCTTCCTCTTACGTGAACTCAGGGTGGCAGCTGAGGCAACATCATGACTAAGTGAATTAATCCATCCAGGGGCATGGTATGCAAAAGACCTTTGGCTTCGGGAGGTGCAACAGCGAGGAATATTAAAGATCTGAGTATCTGTACTTCTAGTGCGAGAAGCTGATTGTTGGGGAGGGTGAGTAGATTCATTACCTCTAGAGGCATGAGTGAAATGCAGCCAAGCCAGCAAGCTGATCGTCAGCTAGAAAGATACCTCAGGGGTCATTAAGTGACTGCAAGAAACCAAGTCCACCATGAAAAACTTGTATGTGGTGTTTTGCCTCCCTCTCTCCCAAGTGCCTTTCTAGTGGAGAACATCCAGGAAAACTACTTATTCCATCTCC
The DNA here is from genome assembly GCA_016271365.2 of Neoceratodus forsteri. Lineage (NCBI taxonomy): Eukaryota > Metazoa > Chordata > Ceratodontiformes > Ceratodontidae > Neoceratodus > Neoceratodus forsteri. Next base: position 809,271,357 of record CM028138.1, on the reverse strand, counting down.
CCCACCCACATAAGCAGTGGACCTGGACAGTCCCATTACTGCACAGGAAGTGTCAAAAACCATAAATGCTCTCAACCTGCACAGATCCCTTGGGGGAGATGGATTCCAGGCTGATATCTGTCACCTGCTCACAGACGGGTTTATGCCCTTCCCCCTGAGAGATTTCCAGGAATCCTTGGAAAGTAGTTCTCTTCTCCTGTCCATGAAGGAAGCAGTTATAACTGTGATATTCAGATAAGGTAAGGATGCAACTTCCCCCAGAAGCTATCACCCTTACAAAGAAACATAGAATTTGATGGAAGATAAGGACCGCTTGGCCCACCCAGTCTGCCCATTTCCCTACCTACTGGAAAGGCTGCAGATCCTAGTTACCCAGCAGCCTACTTCTTCCTACCCCCACCCCCCAGAACTGCCTTATGACTATCCCATGCATGCTTGAATTCCACCACTGATTTTGACTCCACAACCTCCTCCAGAAGGCTGTTCCATGCATCCACAACCCCTCTGTGAAAAAATACTTCCTTAAATTACCTCCTGAGCCTCCCCCTCTATCTTCAAATTGTGCCCTCTTGTTCTTGCACACCTCTTTTTTTGAAAGATGCTACCCTCTTGGACTTTGTTGATTCCCTTGAGGTACTTGAAAATTTCTATCATGTCCCCCTCTCCGTCCTTTCCTCGAGGCTATACATATTAAGCTCCTTAAGTCTCTCTTCATATGTCTTCCAGTGCAGACCCTGCACCATTTTAGTGCCCTCCTCTGGACAGCTTCCATCCTGTCTATGTCTTTGCGGAGATTGGGTCTCCAGAACTGCACACAGTACTCAGATGGGGTCTCACCAGCTGTCTGTACAGAGGGATAATAACTTCCTGTTTTCTACTGGTGATGCCTCTCCCTATGCATCCCAGTATCCCCATCAGTATCCCCCAGCCCTCCTTGCTGCCCTCTCACATTGCTTGCCCATCTTTAGGTCATCTGATATGACTACCCCCAGGTCCCTCTCCATTTTGCTGTTGTTAGTATCTCACCCCCCATTGTGTACTCTTCCCCTGGGTTTTTGTTTCCCAGGTGCATTACCTTGCACTTCTTAGCATTGAATCTAAGCTGCCATACATTTGACCATTCCTCTAACCTTGCCAAGTCCCTTCTCATCCTTTCCACCCCACCCTGTGCATCAACTCTGTTGCAGATCTTAGTGTCATCTGCAAAGAGACATACTTTTCCTTCCAGTCCTTCTGCAATGTCGCTTATAAAGACATTGAAGAGGACCGGCCCTAATACTGAACCCTGCATTACCCCACTAGTAACCCTCCTTTCTTCTGAGTGGACTCCATTTACTATTACTCTCTGTGTCCTATTCTCCAGCCAATTCTTTACCCAGGCTGTCATCTTGGTACCCACTCCCAGGCTGGCTAACTTGTATATTAATCTTGTGTGTGGGATTGTGTCAAATGCCTTGCTAAAGTCTAGGTAGGCCATGTCCACAGCCCCTCCCTGATCTACTACTTTGGTCACCCAGTCAAGAAATCTATCAGATTCATCTGGCATGACCTTCCGCTGTGAATCCATGCTGCCTAGGGTCCTGTGCCCCTCTGGCCTCTAGATACTCGACAATTCTTTCCTTTAGAAGTGATTCCATCATTTCCCTATCACTGAGGTTAAACTAACAGGTCTATAGTTTTCTGCTTCTGCCTTGCTCCCACTTTTGTGAAGGGGAATCACATCTGCCCTCCTCCAGTCCTCAGGGTACCACCCCATCCTCCCATGATTTGTTAAAAGGGTAGTCAGTGGTGTCACTAGTTCTACCCTTAGTTCTTTTAAATTCTGGATGAATCCCATCAGGCCCCATTGCTTTGTCCACCTTCAGTTTAAGAGTTCTTTCAGAACCCTTTCTTCTGTAAATGGGCTGGTATCAACTTCTGTATCCAGCGTGTTACTACTGTTTGTTTTATGTACCTCCCCCTCTTCCTTTGTAAATACTGAGCAAAAATATTTGTTTAGTATCTCTGCCTTTTCATAGTCTCCCTCTGCCCACCTTCCCTCCCCTTTATTAAGCCTCACTATCCCTCCCTTGGTCTTCCTTCGCTCCCTGATGTACCTATAAAAGGTTTTATCCCCCTTCTTAACTGAGTTGGCTATCTTTTCCTCGGTTTGGGCCTTTGCTGTTCTGACTGCCTTCCCAGCCTCCTTTTGCTTTAACTGATGCAGTTCTCTGTCCTGCTCCTTCTACGATCCCTTGTACTTCCTGAATGCTTTCTTTTCTCTTGAACCTTCACTGTCACTTCCTTTGAGAACCATAGTGGTTTCTTACATCGTCTTGTTTTGTTTATTTGCTTCACACAAAGGCTATATTTCTCATAAGAACACATTGCAAAATCAGAGGTAGAGGGGACAAAACCTTTACAGGTACATAAGTGAAAAAAAAGAAAGACAGGGAGGCATAGTGAGACTGAAGGGGATGATGGGGGCGCGTGGAGGATGACAACAGTAAAGCTGACATATTGAACAGGTATTTCTGCTCAGTCTTTACTGAAGAACAGGAGGGTAATGGGTCTGAAGGGGTACAAGGGTGAGAATGGTGCAGAAATGGGCACACGTCCCTTTACGAGAAAGGATCCTCAAGGAACTGAAGTAATAAGAGTTGATAAAGCAATGGGGCAGATGGGTGTACCCCAGGGTCCTTAAAGAACTAAGAGAGGTGGTGGCTGAAACCTCTAGCTATCCTGTTTAGCTGATCACTGGAAAAGGGAGGTACCCAAAGACTAGAGGACAGCAGATGTAGTCCCCTTATACAAAAGTGGGAACAAAGAGGAAGCAGGGAACTACAGACCAGTCAGCCTCACCTCGGTAGTGGGGAAGATCATGGAAGCAGTACTGAAGGAGAGATTGGTGGAACATCTGGTTGTCAATGGACTATAGGACCCAAGGCAGCATAGCTTCACCAGGGGGAGGTCTTGTCAGACCAACCTCATTGAATTTTTTGACTGGGTGACTAGGGAGGTGGATCAGGGGAGGGCAGTGGACATGGCCTATCTGGACTTCAGCAAGGTCTTTGACACTGTGCCACATAGAAGACTATTACACAAACTGGGGAATATGGGTGTGGGCAGGACAGTAGTGTGATGGGTAGGTAACTGGCTGGGTGGCAGGACACAGAGGGTGGTGGTAAATAGCTGTCACTCCACAGAGGGAAGAGTGACCAGTGGGGTACCATAGGCATCAGTGCTGGGATCGGTCCTATTCAACATCTTCATCAGTGACATTGCGCAGGACCTAGAAGGCAGAATTTCACTGTTCGCTGATGACACAAAGCTCTGTAACAGAGTAGACACACCAGAGGGTGTAGACAGAATGAGAAGGGACCTGCAGAAACTTGAAGAATGGTCAGGGGTTTGGCAGTTGAAATTCAATGCAATGAAGTGCAAGATAATGCATATGGGGCACAAAAACCCTGGCACAATATATCAATTGAGGGGTGAGGATATAGCATGCACCAAGCAGGAAAGGGATCTTGGGGTTATCATCTCTGATGACCTCAAGGTAGGGAAACAGTGTGACAGGGCAGCAGGTAAAGCAAATAGGATGCTGGGATGTATAGGCAGGAGCATCACCAGCAGGAAAAGGGAGGTCATAATTCTGCTATACAAGACACTAGTGAGGGCCCCACCTGGAGTACAGTGTACAGTTCTGGAGACCATACCTATGTAAGGACATAGACAGGGTAGAGAAGGTTCAGAGGAGGGCAACAAAGATGGTGCATGGATTGCATCACAAGTCCTATGAAGACAGGTTAGAAGGAACTGAACATGTACTCCCGGAGGAGAGGAGGAGAGAGGGATATGATAGAGACATACAAGTATCTTACCGGAGGAACAGGGTGCAGGAATACACTATTTTTAAGTGAAAAGATGTTCCTGGACTAGAGGGCATGGGATGAAGTTGGAAGGAGGACAATTCAGAGGAAACATGAGGAAGAATTTCTTCACAGAACGGGTGGTGGACAAGTGGAACACCCTGCCAGAGGAAGTGGTGGGGCTGAAACAATCACGGATTTAAGAATGCATGGGATAGACATAAAGGAATTCTGGAGGTCAGGGGTAAGGGCAACAGACTTCTAGGAAAACATAAACTGAACTTACAAGCTCAAATGGGCAGACTGGGTGGGCCACAGGCCTTATCTGCTGACACTGTCTATGTATCTATGTTAGCAACAAACAGTAACAATCTCTGTGAGTAATAAATAAAAAAAAAACAACACACAGTGAATCAACCTAGCCAAATATGGTCTTAATCCTTCCCTTACTCTGGTAAGGTACTTTGTTCTGTGCTTTCTAGCAAGCCAGAAGGAAAGAGCTCAGGTGAAGCTAGGTGCCTTGGCCAGCAAACCTAGTCTTCCACTTCCAAGACTGGTGAAACAATGTTGTTCCAATCCAGAGTTATTGCCATTTGAAGTTGCCCTGCTTCGTAGTTACTGATTTTTTGCCCACCAGGTCCACCATTTTAAACCATTTTTGGCCACAATTTCCACCATTTTGTGGTGGAAGACTTCTTAAAGGTGCAGAAATGTAAACATTGACTATCTCTGGATCGGTTTGGTCTTTTCACATGAAATTTGAAGGGTGTTGAGTGGATGTCCTGGGGATGTGAATGGTGCTGTTTACATGTTGGAAAAATAATTTGCTATGGAGATACTGCATGATGCAGTTAAAGTTTTGCGCATAGCATTCTACATGGTAGTATTGGCTTAAAATTTATAGGGTAGGTAGCCCTACTGGTATGGAGGGGCATTGCAGTGGTTTGCTGTGTAAAACATTAGCAGGTGTGGAATTATGCCACTCCAACGAATGAACATTTGGTTCATTATGCTTCAATAACTTCTGAGCCATGTGTCCGAGTTGCCTGGCATTTGGAATCTACAAAGATTTGCGATACATCTTTGACTGTGGCAGTTTCTAGGTCACTGGCACTTATAGTTGCTTAATTGTGCATGTTACATTGTTTGCTTGTGGTGCTGTGTGACTTGAATGAATGTACACACAATTCTGAACACACGGTGTGCTATGGTACGTCTTAATTTTTAGTTCAGTCAGATGTATGGTTCTTGTGTAGTGAAGTGACAAAAATGTTATTTGCGGTACTCTTACGCAGTTTTATAGTGCAGCCAGTGTGTGGTTGATTGATCTGAATCTTGCCATTTAGAAAGACATGTGTTCAAGGAACATGCCAGTTTTTGTTTGGTGAAAAAATGTTGTTCCGTTCCAGAGCTATTGCCATTTGAAGTTGGCCTCCCTCGTAGTTACAGATTTTTTGGGCACCAGGTCCGCCATTTTAATGCATTTTCAGCTGCGATTTCTGCCATTTTGTGATGGAAGATTTCTTTAAGGTGCAGAAAAGTAAAATGAACGGTTTGGTCTTTCTACATGAAATTTGGAGGGTGTTGAGTGGATGTCCTGGGGATGTGAATAATGCTGTTTACATGCTGAAAAAATTATTCGCTACAGAGATACTACGTGATGCAGTTAACATTTTATGCATAGTGTTCTGCATGGTGCTACTGGCTTGAAATTTATAGCGTAGGTAGTCCTAGTGGTATGGAGGTGCCTTGCAGTGGTTTGGTGTGTAAAACATCAACAGGTGTGGAATTATGCCACTCTGACGAATGAAAATTTGGTTCATTATGCTTCAATAACTTCTGAGCCATGTGTCCGATTTGCCTGGCATTTGGAATGTACAAAGATTTATAAAACATCTTTGACTGTGACAATTTTGGGTCGTTGGCTCTTCCGGTTGCTGAATTGTGCATGTTATGTTGTTTGTTCGTGGCGCTGTGTGACCGTTGAACAGATGTACACACAATTCTGGACACAATGTGTGCTATGGTACATGTCTTCTTTTAACAATTTTTGGTTCCATCGGATATATGGTTCTTGTGTAGTAAAGTGGCAAAAATGTTACTTGCGGCACTCCTGCTCAGTTTTCCCGGCACGACGCTGCTCAACTGGTAAACAGATTCAGATAACATTTCTTAAACATGTTGTGGTATGGTACATGTCTTCATTTACCAGTATTCATTTCAATCAGTCATACTGTTTTTGTGCAGTGAAGTGACAATAAATGACATGGTGGGAGTGCAGGGCCCCAAAGAACCCACGCTCCCACCACCACATTCCAATCACTATTTATAGTGCACATTCTCAAAAAGAAGGGAAATTCATGGTAAAAAAAACTCTGTTTAATGCATCAGTTAGAGTTGTTCCACAGTGACAAAAGCAAGGAAATTTGGTATTAGGGTTGCCACCCCTTGCACCCCATGCCCACCTTGCCCCACCAGCAGGCATTGGGGTGTGCGTTGGGTCATCGCCTCTATCTCTTACCCCATTCCATGTGGAAACAAGCTGAGGTGGTGCAGTATAGGAGAATGGGATGAGAGTTAGGACTGACGACACCAACGCACACCCTGATGCCTGTTGGTGGGGGAGGGGTGGGCGTGGGGTGCAAGGCTTGGTAACCCTAACACCGAATTTCCTTGCTTTTGTCATTGTGGAACAACCCTAACGGAAGCATTAAACAGAGTTTTTTACCATGAACATATATATATATATCTTTTTTTTTTGTGGCAAAAAATCAGTTTAATGCATCAGTTAGGTTGTTCTACAGTGACAAAAGTGAGAATTTGATGTTAGGGTTGAAAACCTAACTGCACATCCCCCACCCCACTACCACCACACACACATGTAACCCCTAGATGGCGCTATCCCAGGGGCTACTACCCCTGCCTGATTTGCCACTAACAGGTTGAGGGGCCTGGATCCAATGGCGGTGCCTCCACCCAGAGGTCAGGGGTTGCAATAGTTAAACTTACTTGGTCACACCCTCTGGGACACTGCAACCCCTTTCTTCCCACTAGTGGCCCACACAATATAGCAGAATTACCTTCACAGTATACACTTACCCCCAAGGCTGGTTCAGGCACGGGACATCCTGTAAAATAAGATACAGTGCAACAATCACAGTACAGTACTTTAACATAGACAAATACCTCAGGCAGTATAACTTTGTTGAAACAAACAGCTCTGATTTATTTAGGGGGATATAACAAGGACAGGGGGAAATCAGGTTAATTAGCTTATCACTTTACTATCTACCTATGGCTCTGTGCACAGGCCTATCCCTACCAGTTACTGTCCCTGGGTACCCAGGCCCTAGTGGCTAGTCCAATCCGTGGCAGCTGGTAGGGGCCCTTTCACACAGAGAAAAGGAAAATTAAACAGTCAGCAGTACAGTAATTCCATTTGGATTTAATGTGGCAATTCAACAGGAGGCGACCGAATTAGTACTCCGACCTCCAAAGAAGATATGGTCCTTCAATGTCAGCAGGGCTACTTTTGATCTCCAAGAGACTCCTCACACATTTATATGGTAAAAAAGAAAGCACTATACCAGGCAGGCTGCATCTGTATCCCAATCGCAATTACTGCACAATAACCAGGAGAACACACAGCAGATTCAGTTCTGACAGACCGAGTGTAATTCAACAATTTCTTCAGTCTTCTACAGGGTGAGCCTGGTTTCTACTCTTCAGAGATCCTTTGATTCTTTTCACAGGACGGATTCAGTCCTAACAAGCAGTTACACAAGTTGTAGACCGGAACTCTGGGCCTTGCACACGTTTTTGACTGAAACTGTGCACTGAAGGAGCACAGGGTTTCTTTCCCTTCACTTTCAGATCTCAAACTGAAACTCCCAACAGACAAAAACGGGCACTTCCTTTGAGTTCCTCCCAGTTCTTGACTGGATTGGCTAGTCACTCACAATAGACTGCTGCTGTTGGTCCAAAAAGGCACCGAAGTCTAAACTACATCTCCCAGAGTCACTGCCCATACAATCCTCTTGTGGCTGGCTCAGATTATGAGTCCCAAGTTCTGATTCGTCCAAGGCATCATTTTAGAGCTAGTTTACCCCACACTGATTGGTCCAGTTCAGCAGTTCAAAACCAGAATGGGGAACTAGGCAGACAGTTCTGACTGCAAAGAAAGCAGGTTAGACAAACTGTAATTTTATTATTACTGTAAATGATTTCTGGCAATCAGTTACATCTTTCAGAAAGGTTCCCTTTGCACTCCTAGTGACTGCAAAAATGGGGTGAATTGGCAGCAGCTTGAGTGGTACTCAATCAAAGAAACACACAGTCCCCCATACAAACTAATTATGTCTGCAAGCAGACAGCTCTTAAAGAGACAGTACCAGAGGTTCTAAAAACACTCACTGATAAATGGCTTAAACGCCAAACACCATTCAGGCTTGGAGCATTCAAGCAAGCTCCTGGAAGTCTTTTGGGAACCCCCATTTGCAGGGGGGTTACACCCTTCCTGGCCTGGGAAAAGCTTGACGTCCGCGTCAAGCAAGTACCCCCATAAGTTTCAACTGCAACCATATACATTTGCATTAGGCTCACACATGTAATCATCAGTCAATACATCATTTTACCAAGAACCATTTCTGAAACATTGCAGTACGTCACTCTTTACACAGTATAACACACACATTGTACCATAACTCAAGTTATTACCTCTTGTACATGAAACCTGAAGAGGGGACCCTTCCCTATCAGTTACCTTGAGGGCTGGATGGGGCAAGGGCACCATATTAGAGGGCAACACAAGTAACTTGGAGTTAGCACTGATGCTCAGTTGGGCAGTGAGCTCGAGGACACATACACTCCTTTATGGACAACATTGAGAGCAAATCCACAGGCCTCCCAAGGGAATCATAACTGAGGTGCACCACAGGCTTTACAGCTCGACCAGTCTTTCTAGGGGAACTGTTACAGTCTCTGCCTCTGAGCCTCATTTTCAGCATTGTCCCACTTGTCAGGAGTCTCCATGGGGTAGAGAGGCTAGAACTTGGGGCACTTTCAGCTCCAGGAGTTACAGTTTCTGAGTCCACAACATTTGGCTCGCATGGAGAGCTTTCGGACACTGGCAGTGGACTGTCAGGGCACTCAAAATACTCTTCTTGTTCGGGTGTATCACCAGTCTGCCCCAATCTATCATTTTCCTCCCCTGAAAGCTCAAACAGTTCAACCATGCACAATGATTCCATTTCATCTGATCTGATGCTTTGCACTTCACTTTCTGGGAGCATTGGCTCCAGGGATGAAGCTGGGGGCATAGACAGTCCAGAAGGCCCAGCTTTGTCTCCAGTATTGACTAGGGGATTGCCCCGAAACAATTGACTCAGTTCGTAAGAAGGATAGTATTCAAAGTCACTCACTTTCTTCTGATATGGACTGACAGTCATGCTCAACTGGGACTTGTGCAGGGGAACACTTTAACTCTGCTTCTGTAGGTGCAGACTTCCTTGATCTTTTCTTAGCAGCAGCTCTAGTCACTGGTCCAGAGGGGGCATCTTCTGGGGGCTCAGACTCAATCAGGATTTGTCCAATGGGTAGTAAATGATTTCTATGCATTGTTTTTACATCTTTTGAATTGTTCTCAGGCCTTACTTTGTACACTGGCAGATCATCTAGTTTGCCCACTACAATGTGAGGGAGATGGTGCCATCTGTCAGCAATCTTGTGTTTGCCATGCAGTCCCAGATTTCTTAGCAATACCCGATCTCCCTCCTGGAGTTCCTGTGCTTTCACCTTTTTATCATACCTTTCTTTGTTGGCCAGATTTCTTTTGGCAGCCATGGTTTGAGCCAGTTGATACGATGAGTTAGCTGGGCCTTAACTTTGCACATACTGTAAATAGTTGTCAGCTTGAACCCCATCAGGAGAGACCCAAAACACACATCTACCGGTAGTCGAGCTTCTCTTCCAAACATCAGGCGGTAGGGGAGAACCCAGTGGCATCACTTTGGTGCAGTTATAAGCATGTACCAGGGTGCTAATTTGTTGGCTCCATCTAGGCTTGTCCTTTGGGTGCAGGGTGCCTAGCATATCTAGCAAAGTGCGGTTGAACGTTCAGGCTGTGGGTCCCCTGGGGGTGGTAAGGAGTGGTTCTGGACTTTCTCACTCCCACAGAGAAAGCATCTCTTGATCAGACGACTCTCAAAGTCTCTCCCTTGATCAGAATGGATTCTTTGTGGAGCCCCATAGTGAACAAAAAGTTTTCTACAGTACTTTGGCTACAGTGGATGCTTTCTGGTCTTTGGTGGGGAAAGCTTGGGCATATCTCGTGAAATGGTCATGACCACCAGCACATTACTGATATTTCTTTGATCTGACTCCAAACTCAGAAAATCAATACAGACCAGCTCCATGGGTGCACTGGTGGTTATGTTAACAAGGGGCAGCCCTCTGGGGCAAAGCTTTCCTCTGTAGCAGCGACTACAAGTTCGTATGTGTTGCTCCACATCAGCCCCCATCTTAGGCCAATAGAATCTGGATCTCACCAAGTCAAGTGTTCTGTCTATACCAAGGTGCCCCATGTGGTTGTGCAAGGACCTCAATACTGAGTCTCGAAATGCAGTGGGCAGCACCAGTTGTTGTTTGTCTACTTGTCCCCTCTGTCTACTGTTCTCTATATAACAGTTTATTGATCAGTTTCAACTTAGGACCTTCTTTGTATAACAGTGCAGTTCTCAAATCAGTGGAGCGTAATTTGGACACATCTTTTCCTGCATAGAGGGCTTCTAAAGCTGATTTGATCATAGGATCTGAGGATTGAGCCGCCGAATACTGTCATTGTCCAGCTGAGGCAGTGCACCAATGTCTATTGCAGAAAAGTGGCAACAAGTGCAGGTTGCAATTCTCAGAGGGTCCCAAGCTAACCACCATGCAGTCCACTGCGTCCGTGGGACACTTGTTCCTCCCCGTCAAACTTCGGCAGAGTGCCCGAATGTCAGGTTCTGCCAATCGGACCCAATCATTCTGGGGAACAGGCCTCCGGGAGAGAGCATCAGCATCTATGTGGTTCAGACCTGCTCGGTATTGAGAGCATAGTCATATGTAGATAATGCAGAAAACCACCTGTGGCCAGTGGCATCCAACTTAGCTGAGGTCTGCACATAGGTCAAAGGATTATTGTCAGTTTTACTAGTATTTAGCCCCATACAAGTACTCATGGAATTGGTCAACAATAGCCCTTCAAAGCTAGGAACTCTAACTTATGTACAGGATAGTTCTTTTCGGATGGGGTCAGGCTTCTACTGGCAAAGGCCACTGGTCTCAGGCCATTCTCGTGCTCTTGGTACAACACAGCTCCAACCCTTGCAAGCTAGCATCAGTGTGCAGGGCGTAAGGTTTTCTTGGATCGGCATAGCCAGCACTGGAGCATGGGTAAGTTGATATATGATCTCATGAAAAGCAGTCTCACAATCAGGAGTCCAGCGGGCCCCAAATACTTCACTCGGATGAAATACACTCTTTCAGTCTTGAGGGACGCTGACTTTTGGTATTTTTGTGGGTTGGGGATACCCTTGAGTAAGGTTAAGTAAAGAGGCGGATCACTCTTGAATAGTCCTTGATGAAGCGATAATAACCACAGAATCCCAGGAATCTTTGCAGTTCTTTTAGATTTTGGGCTGTGGCCAGGTGGTCAAGGCCTCAACTTTACTTGGGTCAGTCTCTATTCCTCGGTGGATACTATGTGTCCCACATACTTTACTGATGTTTGAAAGAATTGACACTTATCAATGGACAGTTTAAGGCCAAAGTCCTCCAGTCGATCCAATACCTTAAATAATCTGCTCTCATGTTCCTCCAGTGAGCTGCCAAACACAATAACATCATCTAGGTATACCAGGCACTCTAGTAAGTTCATGTCCCCACTGCACGCTCCATCAATCGTTGAAAAGTGGCTGGGGCACCTGGAATCCCTTGAGGCATCTCATGAATTCATAGAAGCCAAGCGGACAGATAAAGGCTGTCTTCTCACGGTCCTCTGGGGCCATCGGGATCTAGTAGTACCCTGCGGAGATCCAGCACAGAGAACCACTTGCTCCCGTTTAGGCAGTCAAAGCATCCTGAATGCGGGCATTGTGTACTGATCAGGGATAGTCCGCGGTTTAAGGTGCGATAATCCACGCACATCCTTACTGTCCCATTCTTTTTCCTCACTACCACAATGGGGGAAGCATAAGGGCTTCTGGATTCTTGTATTACACCAGCCGCTAACATCTCTTGCAGATGCCGTCTCACATCATCTATATCAGCAGGTGCCAGGCGTCGAGACCTCTCCGAAATGGTCTTTCGTCATGCAGCCGGATATTGTGCTCAGCTCCTTGCACGCATCCCACGCCCCATTCCTTTAAAGAAAACACCTGGTCTCTCTGGGCAAGCTTCTCACTGATCCTCACTTTCCATTCAGCTGGCAGCGGGGAGTTGCCGAAATCAAACAAGTCAGGCGTTACTCTGTCATTCTTCCTTGAACTCTTGCTGCTGGGTAGCACTGCAGTGTCTGCACAATGCACATTAGCCAGGATGCAACCTCTATTTACTCGAATGTCTCTTTCAGACACATTATGAACTTGGACCATTACCCTTCTCCCAGCAACCATTTAGCAAATTTCTCCTCAAAAGTTTCAGATAGTGGTGGGGGCTCATTCCCCCCCGGGTCTTTACTGTCCTTAGTTATCACTCTCCAAGCAGTGAGGGCTCCCTCTGGGGTAATGGTCTGGGTACTTTGGAGCTATCTATGGGATCCTTAAACTCTACTAGGGCCAGGAAAGTGTGGGTGAGCAGATTAGCGTGCCCACCCACCACCACAGGTTTTGTAAACCTTCCACCTTGAAAGTACTCCCCTGCACAGTGTCCAGATTGATACCCAGGGGATGTCCAGGATAAGCATAGCATCTTGGGGTCGATCTCCTCCCCCAGTACACCACTCCACCAACCGGTGCACAGCCACTTCTGTCGGGGTACCCATTTATTTATTTATTTATTTTTTTTCCCTTAACAGTGGTTTGTAAATATGGCCACTAGAGGACACACAATCCCAGCGGTGAGCCTCCAAAATGTAACCCCTAGATGGCGCTATCCCAGGGGCTACTACCCCTGCCTGATTTGCCACTAACAGGTTGAGGGCCTGGATCCAATGGCGGGTGCCTCCACCCAGAGGTCAGGGTTTGCAATAGTTAAACTTACTTGGTCACAGCCCTCTGGGACACTGCACTACCCTTCTTCCCACTAGTGGCCCACACAATATAGCAGAATTACCTTCACAGTATACACTTACCCCCAAGGCTGGTTCAGGCACCGGGACATCCTGTAAAATAAGATACAGTGCAACAATCACAGTACAGTACTTTAACATAGACAAATACCTCAGGCAGTATAACTTTGTTGAAACAAACAGCTCTGATTTATTTAGGGGGATATAACAAGGACAGGGGGAAATCAGGTTAATTAGCTTATCACTTTACTATCTACCTATGGCTCTGTGCACAGGCCTATCCCTACCAGTTACTGTCCCTGGGTACCCAGGCCCTAGTAGCTAGTCCATCCGTGGCAGCTGGTGAGGGCCCTTTCACCAGAAAAGGAAAATTAAACAGTCAGCAGTACAGTAATTCCATTTGGATTTAATGTGGCAATTCAACAGGGAGCGACCCAATTAGTACTCCACGACCTCCAAAGAAGATATGGTCCTTCAATGTCAGCAGGGCTACTTTTGATCTCCAAGAGACTCCTCACACATTTATATGGTAAAAAAAGAAAGCACTATACCAGGCAGGCTGCATCTGTATCCCAATCGCAATTACTGCACAATAACCAGGAGAACACACAGCAGATTCAGTTCCTGACAGACCGAGTGTAATTCAACAATTTCTTCAGTCTTCTACAGGGTGAGCCTGGTTTCTACTTCAGAGATCCTTTGATTCTTTTCACAGGACTGATTCAGTCCTAACAAGCAGTTACACAAGTTGTAGACGGAACTCTGGGCCTTGCACACGTTTTTTGACTGAAACTGTGCACTGAAGGAGCACAGGGTTTCTTTCCCCTTCACTTTCAGATCTCAAACTGAAACTCCCAACAGACAAAAACCGGGCACTTCCTTTGAGTTCCTCCCAGTTCTTGACTGGATTGGCTGTCACTCACAATAGACTACTGCTGTTGGTCCAAAAAGACACCGAAGTCTAAACTACATCTCCCAGAGTCACTGCCCATACAATCCTCTTGTGGCTGGCTCAGATTATGAGTCCCAAGTTCTGATTCGTCCAAGGCATCATTTTAGAGCTAGTTTACCCCACACTGATTGGTCCAGTTCAGCAGTTCAAAACCAGAATGGGGAACTAGGCAGACAGTTCTGACTGCAAAGAAAGCAGGTTAGACAAACTGTATTTTATTATTACTGTAAATGATTTCTGTAATCAGTTACATCTTTCAGAAAGGTTCCTTTGCACTCCTAGTGACTGCAAAAATGGGGTGAATTGGCAGCAGCAGGTGGTACTCAATCAAAGAAACACACAGTCCCCATACAAACTAATTATGTCTGCAAGCAGACAGCTCTTAAAGGACAGTACCAGAGGTTCTAAAACACTCACTGATAAATGGCTTAGACACCAAACACCATTCAGGCTTGGAGCATTCAAGCAAGCTCCTGGAAGTCTTTTGGGAACCCCCATTTGCAGGGGGGTTACACACATACATGCAAGTAGGGGAAGGACCAAGGCAACACAACCAATCACACACAACAACCACCAGGTAACAGGAATAACATACAAGTATGTAAACCACAAAACCACAAACCCATGCTCCCATCGGGCTGTCGCATGGGGTCATCACTGCTAACTCTCATCCTGGACATTCCACGCACTGCTAAACACATATCATTACAGACTACTGGACATCTTGCACCACACACTGCCACCAACACATAACACAGACTACACATATGGTATTTTGGGGTTATGAAGTTCCAAAGCTGGGTTTTGCTAATCCTTGACATATTTTGAAAATCACTTTCACAAATGCAAAAGTGTTGTATATCATACTGCCTCATGAAAGTATTTGTGAAACTATACTCCTACTAACTGCACATCTTTGCCATCATCCTGCAAGCAAATGGTTGAAACTCAGAAACATAGAATTTGATGGCAGATAAGGATCGCTGGACCACCTAGTCTGCCCATTTCCTAGGTAATGGATAAGCTGCAGATCCCAGTTAACCAACAGCCTACTTCCTCCTACCACCCTCTAGAATTGCCTTATGTCTGTCCCATGCATTCTTGAATTTCTACCTTATGACTCTACGACCTTCACAAGAAGGCTGTTCCATGCATCCACAAGCCTCTCTGTGAAGAAATACTTCTCACATTACCTCTGAGCTCGTGCCCCTTTATCTTCAAATTGTGCCCTTTGTCCTTGCACATCTCTTTTTCTGAAAGATGCTACCATTTTGGACTTTGTTGATTCCCTTGAGGTATTTGAAAGTTTCTGTCATGCCCCCCTTCCTCGAGGCTTTATATCTTAAGTTCCTTTAGTCTTTCTTCATATGTCTTCTGGTGCAGACCCTGCACCATTTTGTTAACTCCTCTGGACAGCCTCCACCCTGTCTATGTCTTTGGGAGATGAGGTCTCCAGAACTGTCACGAGTACTCCAGATGTGGTCTTACCAACTGTCTGTACAGAGGGCCAACAACTTCCTGTTTTCTACTGTTGATGCTTCTCCCTATGCATCCCATTATCCAACCAGCCCTCCCTACTGCCTTTTCTCATTGCTGGACCACCTTTAGATCATCTAATATGACTACCCCAGGTCCCTTTCCATTTTTGTTGTTGATATCAGTATCTTACCCCCATGTGTACTCTTCTGCTGGGTTTTTGTTACCCAGCTACATTACTTGCACTTCTTTGCATTGAATCTAAGCTGCCATACATTTGACCATTCCTCCAACCTTGCCAAACCCTTTTATCCTTTCCACCTCACCTTGCGTATCAACCCTGTAGCAGATCTTTGTGTCCTCTGCAAAGAGACATACTTTCCCTTCCAGTCCCTCTGCAATGTCACTTATAAAGGCATTAAAAAGGACCAGCCCCAGTACTGAACCCTGCGGTACCACACTAGTAACCCTCCTTTCTTCACTGTGGACTCCATTTACTATTACCCACTGTGTCCTGTTGTCTTGCCAGTGTTTTACCCTGGCTACCACCCTGGGACCCACTCCCAGGCTGGCTAATTTGTTTATTAATGTTTTGTGTGGGACTGTGTCAAATGCCTTGCTAAAGTCTAGGTAGACCATGTCCACAGCCCATCCCTGGTCTACTACTTTAGTCACCCAGTCAAAGAAATCAATTAGATTTGCCTGACATGACATTCCCACTGTGAATCCATGCTGCCTTGGGTCCTGTGCACCACTGGCCTCTAGGTTCTCAACAATTCTGTCCTTCAGAAGTGATTTCATCATTTTCCCTACCACTATGGTCAAACTGACAGGTCTGTAATTTCCTGCCTCTGTCTTGCTCCCACTTTTGTGAAGGAGAATCATATCCACCCTTCTTCGGTCCTCAGGTACCAAACCATCCTCCCATGATTTATTAAAAAGGGTAGTCAGTGGTGTTACTAGTTCTTCCCTTAGTTCTTTTAGAATTCTGAGGTGAATCCCATCAGGTCCCATTGCTTTATCTACTTTCAGTTTTAAGAGTTCTTTCAGAACCCTTTCTTCTGTGAAAGGACTAATATCAACCCCCCTATCCAGAGTGCTTCTATTGACTGGATTAGGTATCTACACCTACTTTTCCATTGTGAATACTAAGCAGAAATATTAGTTCAGTATCCCTGCTTTTTCACTGTCGCTCTCTGCCCAACCACCTTCCTCTTTATTCAGTCTCAGTATCCCTGCCTTAGTCTTTCTTTGCTCCCTAATGTACCTATAAAATGTTTTATCCCCTTCTTAACTGAGTTGGCTATCTTTTTCTCAGTTTGGGCCTTTACTATTCTGACTGCCTTTCGCTCTTCCTTCTGCTTTAACTGGTATAGTTCTCTGTCCTGCTTCTTCTGTGTTTCCTTATACTTCCTGACTGCTACCTTTTTCTCCCTTACCTTCCCCACCACTTCTTTTGAGAACCATAGTGTTTTTTATTTTGTTTTGATTTGTTTATCTGCTTCACACAGAGGCTTGTTGCCTCTGTGATGGTGGTTTTGATGTTTCCCCATTGTTGTTCCCCCCCACCTTCTTGCCTGTTTGCTAGTGCTTTTCTAAGGCACTCTCCCATTTTGACAAAATCAGTCCTCCTGAAGTCCAGTACCTTCACTTTTGTGTAGCTTGACTTTACAGCTAAGTTTATCATGAACCACACTGTTTGGTGGTCACTTGTTTCCAGATGTGTACCCACTTCAAGATCAGAGATCCTCTCTCTGTCCCCATTTGGGAGTACCAAGTCTAAGATTGCTCCCTCTGAGTTAGCTCCAAAACTAGTTTTCTGAGGCATGCCCCCTGTAGGGCATTGAGAATGGCCCTGCTCTTGGATGTGGCTGCAGCAATGGTGCTCCAGTTGACATCTGGCATATTCACGTCCCCCATCAGCAATATGTCCCCTTTCTCTGCCATCCCAAGGATGTCTTCTATCATTTACTTGTCCATTTCCTCCTCCTAAGATGGGGGTCTGTATACAACCCCTGTGCGGATTGTGGAGCCATTTTCAGTCTCCAGGGTGACCCACAGTGCCTCTCTCCTCCTCATTTACCCTTTTAGTTCTGTTGTTTGATCCCTTCCTTACACAGAGCTCCTCCTCCTCTTCTTCTCTCCTGTCCCTCCTGTAGATTGTGCCCTGGTATGTTGAGATCCCAGTCATGGTTCTCTATACCATATTTCTGTGACTGCCACAATATCCAGGCATCCCTCTTCCATCAAGTCCACCATTTTGGGGAGCTTCTTACCTAGACTACGTGCATTGGTACTCATTACCCTCCATTTTTTATGGCTTTATTTCTTTTTGCCCCATCCCTGTCCTTACTGCCTTTGTCTTTTTCTCCATTTACCCCACCCTTCTCCTTATCGACTGCTCTATCTTGGTGTTTACCTCACTAATTACCCTGATTTATTTTTTTTTGGGGGGGGTAGGATTTTCCTTCTCCTTTTCAGTGCCCTTTCGCCTCAAATTTGCAGGATGGCAAGACCTGGTCCCACAGATGTGCTTTTTCCTGCTATTGCATTACAGTACTGAATGATTACAAACTTACACTGTTCCAAAATTTAGCAATTTACCATAGACTAACATTGCAGCACCCATCATGCCTTTCACCAGCCATACTTTGAAAACAAAGCAGGTACATCATTTTCGCTTGCCAACTTGGTTCACCTTACGTGAACTAATCTCAAAGAACAACTTTGTAAATAATCTATGATATCTCAGTTGATTTCTCCACTTCCCACAGTAGCACAGCTATACACCTGCTGCTGGATGTGTGATTGGTTGTGTTGCCTTGGTCCTTCCCTACTTGCATGTATATGTGTGTGTGTGTGTGTGTGTGTGTGTGTGGTGGATGGGGAATGCACAGAAAGGGTTTTCAACACCAAATTTCCTCACTTTTGTCGCTGTGAAACAACCCTAACTGATGCATTAAACAGAGTTTTTTGCCATGTGTGTGTGTGTGTATATATATATATATATATTTATATATATATATATATATATATATATATACATACACAATAGGGGTGAGGATTTATTTTCATAAATGAAACCATGTATTCTCACTGCCAACAACTAAATGAATGATGATGTAGACACTGTGATTTTTCTTGACATGTATACCAACAGTGTTTACATCATCAGTTGATTTATTTTGACTGTGGTGATGTTACTCATCCACACTCAGATTCTGCCTAAGAGCTGGAACTGTTTTCATGACGTTAATGACAAGAATTCAGCTCACCTGTCACACCTGCACCTGCAAATCCCTCTTTCCCTCTCATCTTGTGTAATCCATCAAAGCCCCACAGCAAGCACACAACAGCCTGAGATTCATTCTAGGAAAAAAAAACAAAACAGAACAAAACCTTTCACATCCACAAATACCTCAACTACCTAGGAAAACAGTCTGCTTCATCACAAATGGCAAGACAGCGTTTCAGCTTGTTTAGCAGAATTCTCCTTTTATCCTCTGTCTTCTTTGTCTATTCCACAAGATAAAGTGAAATAAAAAAAAACACATTCTGGAAACCCCTAGGGCCAGATATTCAAAAGGGTTGCTCCATGCTCAACATGGTTGCGCATGCTCAAGTCCTACATTACGCCATTCTGCGATATTCAGCAGGAGGCAGTTGCGGCACTGAAAACAGGCTGAGCAACAGCGCAATGCAAATGAATGCATGCTCAACAGGAGGGGGAAGAATCATGCATAAACTGCACAGCCCGATATTCAGCCGGGCTGTGCAGAGTTGTGCAGGCGCAACCCCAACTCTGAGCCTGCAGGACCCTTGACAAAAAAAACAAACTCACGAGGGCCACCCACAGGTGAGCTGCTGTATTGCAGGGCTTAACACAGCAGCTGCCACCTGTGGCTGGCCCCCAACTCAGTCCCTGTGCCCCCAGCCCGATCGCAGGCATAGTGTACTCCCACCAGGCTGATTGCGGGCATCAATGTGTCCCTCCCGCTCACATCCCTGGTGGTCCAGTGGACCATAATGCCCAATCATGGGCAGAATGTAAAATGACACCCCCAACATCTCCCTGGTGGTCCAGTGAACTGTAATGCCTGATCGCAGGCAGAATGTAAAGAACCCCCACCCAAACATCTCCCTGGTTGGTGTCCCCCACCCCACCCACCTACCCAAGCCCCACCCCACTCCCCCGGCAGCCGCATAATAATGGCCTCAGAGCAAAATATGAACATTTGGAATTCTATATTGCTTATATGTCAGGAACTGTACAATGCAGAAAAAAAATTTAAATTTCATATTATGTATTACTTTCCTGGATAGTGGGAAGGTTGGGGGTGCTGGTGGCTGGCATGGCTGGGTGGAGAGGTGGAGGACACTAGACTACCAGGAAATGGCAGATCGAATCTATTTTATCATGATGGAGGGCCGCTAGACTACCAAGGATATGAAAACATAATTAATTTTATAAAGATTGGGGGCTACTACTACCAGGGATATACAAAGTATCATTTATGAAATACATATTGAGAGGGCCACTAGACTACCAGGGAACTGGAGATCATACTGCATTTTATCATGATCGGGGGGGTGCTAAACTACCAGGGATATGGACAAGATTAATTTTATACAGATCAGGGGGACCGCTAGACTACAAAGCATTATTGTATTAAATACACATTGGGGGACACACTAGACTAGGGAAATGAAGAACATTACTCTTTTGATAGAGATCAGAGGGGGGGCCGCTAGACTACCAGAGATATTGAAAACATGATGTGTTTTATTCAGATGGGGCAGAACGAAGCCCCCTGAGCAAAACCCACCCTCATTTAACTTCCTACGGCACCCCGGGCTGAGAAAATAGATTTTAAAATCTGGCCATCTCATCCCTCGCTCCTGACGCACGATCGCAATCAAATAATCTCACGATTAAAGAATTTGCAAGCTCATGATCAAAGATCATTAGCAAGCCGCGAATTCAGATTTTAAAAGCTCATAAGTCTATTTTTGACCAATTTGGATGAAACCAAAGGCATGACACGATAGATTGAGTCCCCTGAGTAAACCCCATCCACGTTTACTTCAGAAGTAACCCTGAGCCGAGATATTTGTGTTTTAAGATTGGAAATTTAAAAACAAGATGGGGAACCTCAATCAAAGATTTTAAAATTCTCAGGGACAAAGATTCTTGAACCGTAAGACTGCAAATTCTTTTATAGCCATAAATTTTCCCATTGACTTATAATGGGAAACTAAAGTGGCATAACTTTTGAATGCCTTAATATTTTTTCACGAAATGAAAAGCGGCATGTTCGGCCACCAAAGCTCTTTCAAACAAGCTATCTTGCTAAGCAGCACACCACACAATGACAGTGCAGGGCCACATCCAAAGTCCCCAAAGCTGCCACCAAAAATGGATAATTTTGCATTTTTCAGTGTTTTTGTTTGCAAAGACCGTAAGTCTGACCAAAGAGCAATATGACAAATCAAGAGACCTACCATACACCACTGCGCATGCCAAATGTCAGACAAATCCATTGAACGGATCCAAAGTTATTAATGTGCAAAATTGTGAGTTTAACATAGAAGTGACAACTGAACCCAAACCCTGACCACGCCACTATAATATATATATATATATATATATATATATATATAGGACAGTCATAAATCATATGACTTTTAAATTTTTTTTCTACGTCGTAAGGTTCTTGAGATATATCCTATTTAGTATTCCAAGTCCTCATTTTCTGCTCCGATACCCATTATTATGCATACATTCTTTGTACTCACTGTCTTTCTCTGTGCAGCTTTTGCGGAAAACCAGTCTGTGCCCTTACATTACTGTTACCATTGCCCTTTCCGCTTGTGGTTCTGTACCTGTTTCACTTACCGTTGACGTCTACGCCACCATGTGTGTTATCCTTTGCATTTTCATTTGCGCTTATGTTTCTGTTATTTTTTGCCATGTGTGTCTACAATACTGTTTCTCTTTCGGTTTCACTTTGCGTCATCATGCCCATTGACATTTCCATTTGGAGGCACCATGTTACTATGTGACAACAAATCACGTGGCAGACTGTTCCCGTCTACGCCACCATGTGCGTTACCCTTTCTGTTCTCATTCACACTTGTGTTATCATGTGCGCCACTGTTAGTGCTTCTGTTTCCATTGCTGTTCCTGTTACTATGCCACAAGACATCATGTGGCAGGAGAGCAGGGCCCTTTGGGCCCCACGCTCCCGCAGCTGCATTGCATTCACTATTTCTCATTATCATTCTCAAAAAGAAGGGAAATTAGAGGCAAAACACTCCATTTAATGCATTAGTTAGGGTTGTTCCACGCGCACCCCAATCCCGGTTGGGGGGGGTGGGCAGGGGGTCCAAGAGGGGTTTTCAACCCTAACACCAAATTTCCTCACTTTTGTCGCTGTGGAACAACCCTAACTAATGCATTAAACTGAGTTTTTTGCCTTTGATATATATATATATTCAGTGTTAGTGGCTCAACAGGTTGCACACTCACTCACTCTGATGCCAAAAGATCAGAAGGCTTTGGGTTCTATCCCCACACTAGGCACTTAGGTTAATTTCCAACTCTGTAGTGCAGCAGTAGGGGGGTGCTGCACTCCTGAGGTGCCGTCTTTCACATGAGACATTAAACTGAGGTTCCATCTGACTATTCTGGTGGTAGTTTAGGGTGATGTTAAAGATTGAAAAAAGTAACGGGAGATCCCCTGTGTCCTGACCAAATTTCCCCCATTCACTAAAAATACTACCAAAAGCTTATTTTATTTTAAGAAATAATCAGAATTACAACCCTTTGAGTCAGGGACTCATTTAGAAAG
The DNA here is from genome assembly GCA_016271365.2 of Neoceratodus forsteri. Classification (NCBI taxonomy): domain Eukaryota; kingdom Metazoa; phylum Chordata; order Ceratodontiformes; family Ceratodontidae; genus Neoceratodus; species Neoceratodus forsteri. Next base: position 809,248,962 of record CM028138.1, on the reverse strand, counting down.
GCTTCATGTCAGGAAGACATATACATTTGTAGCATGCAAAATACAAACATAATGAGCTAACATAATGAGCCAATAAAAGCAAACAGTCAAAAATTAAGGGCAGGATACAAAGGCCCCACATCAATGAAAATTAGCAATAATAACCATTCATAAACTATAGAGCAGACTTAATCGGACAAAGGAAGGGCAGATGTAAAGGTAGGCAGACAGAGAGGAGTGATGCAGAGAAAACTCAGCCAGGGCAGTTAAAATGGCAAGAGGAGAGGAGGTGTTTCTTGAGGGCAGTTTTAAAATGCCCCAGACCCCAGCTTAATCTGTTTCAAGGTCAGTTGGCATTCAACTGTATTCCTCTGCCCCAGGTCGTGCCTGAAAATAGGCAGCATTTGTCTAGTGCGCTTACCCAGCCAACATAAAACTAAATGTATATGTGCAAAAATGTCAATCTGAAGTGTAATTTAAAGGGGTTCAGAATGAGGAACATAATAGAACCCAACAATATTTGTTGGAAAACGTATTTCAGTACAGATGTGGGATGCAGTTTGTCTATGTAGCCATGGATGTTTAAAGCTTAAAAATTACTCAAAGCATAAAAGTGCAAATAAAGGAACCTACGCAGGAAGGATGTGAAAACAGAACGAGAAACTATGGAACACTTATTTTTGTAATGTCCATTCATATAACCTTTTCATAAATCTTGTCAGTAAAATGGAAAGATCCTGGATGGAAAGAAATGACATATGAAAACGTTATTTTGGGTACTTCACATCTAGATGGACATATGACAAGAGTATACTTCATCTTATATTCACTTCTCTGAAATTTTATTTATGATAGTTACATTATACATCATTTTTCAGTAACTGGAGTAGAACCAGATAGCAGTAATAGGACTTACTGAAAATGAACTAAGGAAATAAACAAGATTTATGTTTCTGTGAACACATTACAATCAAAATGGAAATACGTAGATTGGATAATAGAAGAGTAACTGAGAGAACAACAGTAAGTTGTATTATTTTCCATTGTATAAATAGCATTCTGTATAGCAACTTTCTAAAACAAGTTCATTTTGTAAAAGTAATTAAGATCAGGAGTGAAAAAGTGTAAGTTAAGAAATTATGAGCCAGATTGAAAAATTGTTAGCTAAGAACAAGGGCATTTTTTACACAAGAGAAAAAGCTTGGATAATTTTACTTGAGTTTGTTTTAATTATTATAAGAATACATAGATATTATTTATTAAATAAAATTTCCCCATCTCTTTTCGAGAAGTGCAATGCAATCTTTAAAGTCCACCTGCACAGCCACCAGAACAGGCATTGCCCACAAATGTATTAGTTTGTGTAGGATTGTAGTAATAAATGAAGACAGACCCAACCAATCAGTAACATGACTGAGCTGCATGTAGGGACGACTGGAATACACATCCAGTTGTCAGATAGAAGTGTTGACAAAAAAAAGAGTGTCCCTTTGTTTCAGCATTAGAAGGAGGTTTTGTATTATTTCCTAGAATCTCTATTACAGATTATTTTAGTGTATTTGTATTTTTTCAAGAGTGACAAATCCTGCGTCCTTGTGGAGCAAATACCAATCACTTTCAGTATGTGGTCCTCCATGTCCAAGCAAAAGGGCAAATGATGCAACCCTCTTGAAAACATGGAAACACTTTAGTAACAATGTTAACACTTAGTAAAGAAATGGCTAAACATGATGCAGGCAGGATACTTGAACTAACCGCACTTGGGAATGATATAATTTACAACATGCTTTGTTTTCTGTCAGGAATTCTTAAAGCAACAAGTTATAAGGATATATAAAGAAAGTGCAGTAGAATTCTACTGGATTGGAATGACGGATCAAGCACAAGAAGGAGAGTGGATCTGGGTGGACAAGACTCCTTGTGATTGTAAGACAACAAGAGGGTGAGTTGCCAATGTAGAGCTTAAGTAGCGATCCTCCCCAATTAATAATTCAGTCAGTTGCTGGTAGTTCTGATGGTAATTTATATATGGATTTCCCTATAAAGTAATCGTGATGGTACTTTATGAAACAATTTTCTAGAAAGGTAACAGTGATTGTACTTTTTTAATGAATTTCCCTGTATTGTAACTGTGATGGCACAATACTTTATAAATGAACTTTCCTGGGCAGTAATTTGTACCATGAAAAGGGTCACACTAAACACCTTAGCGTGATGCTAGTCACTGAATATCTCATAGCACCTGGATCCATGTTTAGTTTGCCCCTTGCATATATTATAGTTTGCGTGGTGCTAATGCGGTTTGCTCATGCTATTTGGCCTTTTGAATATAGCAGACCCACGCTAATCCTGCACTAAACCCATGCAAACGGTTTGTGCACTGTGCAAAGATTTGAATATCTGCACCTCAGTATGACAAAACAGGTACAATAATGGCAGAACTACAATATGGAACTATAACATCCCTAATGAGGGACCCAGGTGCAGCCTGTGAAACATGGGTAGACCACACTAGTATTACAGCACCAGTGGATAATGATGAAGTACTTAATCACAACAAGATTTGGTGCCAAAATTCCAAAAAATGCCTGAGATAGGCATTAAAGTTAAAAAACCTATTTATTGCATTATACAGCTTACCGGCATATCCTCAGTTCGCGGTAGGCTTTAAAGAATGCAGTCATGTTCCTGATCCACTGAAGATTGTCGTGCGAGCTCGGAGGTAAGTATGGAATACGACACGGGATGTTTGCCACACTGGGGTGGGCTGCCAGCATTGAAGCTGGAAGGCTGTTTGGGGGCTAGGAGCCGGCGGGGATTGGGCACCCCCGTCAACCATAATAATTTTTGCCATGCTTGGGTGGGCTCCCAGCGTGGCACCTGGAAAGCTTTTTGGGGGGGCCGTGGAGCTGATGGGGGATTGGGCTCCCCAGTCTGCCATATGGTGTGTGTGTGGGGGGGGTGCATGAGCACGCAATATGAGTGTGTGCATGCGTGTGGAGGGAGGAGCACTGCTCACTGAAGTGGAACTCTACCTTTCAACTGTACGGCACTGCATTTTCAACTGCTGTCATAGACAGCTGCAGCATTCATTGGAGAACTGTGGCCATGCCTGCAAACACACTGCCTGAATTGTAAGACAGGTGCCACACCTCTGAAAACTCGGATGGTGGCACTATGTTTCTTGCACATGCGTGCAAGCAAACATAAAAGAGTATTCATTATTAAGCAATTTATAATACCATTATTATTGTATGTAGGATGGGTATTTCCAATACCAGTAAATGTAGGACCAAAAATACAGTATATTTTTCCATATGCTATAGAAGCAGACTGAACCCTGTAAAGAGAATTTAAATACTTATCTAGACAGCAAGGAGGGTTTGGGATGGTGAACCCTATTGTTTTTCATACAATATTTTGTACAGGGACAATAAGGAACATAATACTACCAGGTGGAGAAGGGTAGGAAGAGATGATATGGACAAAAGCTTTAATGGAAAAGTACTTAAAACTGGCAGGATGAACCCCTGCAGATACCACTGAGGTTGCAGATACCAGATTTTAAAAAAACTACTATAAAAAATATATAAATTGGAAAATAACAAAAACATAATTATTATCACATAACAGGAAACAAATATGTGAAGATCCCCTGCCTCTCTCCCTAGCCCTGGCCCACCGTCTTCCTCTCTTGCCCTCCTTCAACTCCCTTCCCCTCTCCCTTTTCTAATCTGCTCAACCCACCCACTGTTGCACTTGTTCCGCGATCCTTGCCTCCCACCCACCTCTCCTTCTACCTCCCTCCCAGTTACCCCTCTACACCCACCCTCACTTCCACTTCCCTACGCTACCTGGCACAATTGACAGCAACTCAGTTTTCTCTCTACCTTTCCTTTGACAGTGCCCTTCTGGCAGCTTTAATTCATGTAAATATTATTGTTGTGACTCATCATTCTTAAATGTATGACTTATTCTGTTGTTCTAACTGTTATTTATATTACCTGTGCTTTTAGACTATGTATAGCCTGCACTGAATTGTGTATTCAAACTGCTTGCCTGCTAATGTCACACAGACTGTACTTCTATTCTTTTGTACACTGATGTGGGACCTTTGTAAAAACCATTGGCTCAAAGGTATTTACCAAAATTCTAATAAATCTGGCTAAATCTAAATCTGGAAGAAATAATGCAGAAAACTGGGCTAGCTGAGCCATAATTTAAATTCTGTACACAAAATAACTTGAAAGGGGCGTGTGGTCTGGCCAACGAGGGAATGGCTGCCTAACTTCTCTGCTCCTCTGACTCTGGCAAAGTTTAGTGTCTATTTGGCCAGACCCTTGGGGATCCCCAACTCCAAACATAGTTTCTCGATTCCGGTTGATGTCCCTCATTGCCCGGTATGACTAATCTGTGTACATACAGCGGTCTTCTATTGCTTTTAGCGCCACTCGCTCCAGTGCTCGCAAGCCAACCATGCGCTTAGGCCGTGGGTGCCATGGCCCTCTTCACAACACACCAGTACTGCTTTGGCCCTCATACTTTCTCCTCCGACATAGAGTAAAGGCATTAAATTGAAGTTTCTCACCTCAGGGAAGGATGGACAGCAGCAATCTGCCCCCATCGGCCCATGATCAGCCGGAGACAGGCATATCCTCTGACTCAGTGGGGGAATCGCTGAGCTACATAACCCGCATGCTGGAAACGGTACTCCTCAGGGTGGATGACATTAGCTCTACCTAACTGGCACCATGGCTGATGTCAGATCCCTCCAAGACTGGCTCAATGTGGTGGAACAAGAGCTGAAGCATTAGCATCTCAGCAGGCAAAGCTCCAGTATACAGTCCAATGTCAGACGGAAAAACTGGAGATTCTAACCGCAAGGGTGGAAGACCAGGAGAACAGAGGGCGCTGCAACAATTTATGAATCATCGGTGTCCCAGAAGAGGCCAAGGGGGTTTCTATGGAGCGATTTCTGAATGAGGAGCTCCCTGTGATGCTTGGTCTAGATGGAGGGGTCCAGTGGAGGTTGGAGAGCCCACCGGATCACAGGGAGAAGAGACAGATCTAATGCTTCCCAAGACCTATAGCAGCATATCTCCTTCAGTATTCCACCAAGGAACGTATACTTAAGGCAGCTCATGACAAATGGGAGATTAAGTGGCAAGGAGCATCTATCTCGATCTATAGGGAATTTGCACAGAAGACTGACAGCAGGCGCAGGGCCTTTGGTCCCATAAAAAAAAATTCTTGTCATCATACAATTTTCAATACAGTTTCAAGGGACTCACCAAACTGTTGGTCCACAAGGATGGAAGGGAGCTGCTAGCAGAGAGGCCCGACGAGGTGGAGTGTTGGACTGCATGGTTTTGGCCCAATTTGCCTCCCATGACTACGAATCCCAGAAGGCTTTGGGAGCTTAGGGATGCTTCAACACCTAGAAACCTTGCCATCATTAAGTCACCATCCAGGGAACGTTTTGCCACTGCACCAGGTCCATCTACTAGGTCTCCCCCATGCTCAAGAACTCAGATCACGCGGATCTGACAGCCGTGGCTGGCATAGCTTCCACATCGGAGCAATCAGTCCTCCTTCCTAGAACCGTGGGGGCCTATGTGCAATCCAGGCAATGGTTCAGAAATGACCAGCTAACTCTGTGAGACCAGATAGAAACTGCCCCCACGGCTAAAATACCAAGGGATACATCTCCTGCCTATATTGGCATGAGCATATCTCCTGCACAGCCCCACGACAGGAGACCACCATGGACTGGGCAGATATCCCAGACACTACCCTGGTGGAAATGAAGGACTCATCCAGCAAAACTCATCCTGGGGATAAAATCTATGCCGCAGTGATTTCAACAGCTCTGGTCCCTACTTCACCCGACCTGATGCCTTAACTGGAGGAAGCTGACCCTGGGGAGAGTAGCAAGAAGTTGCCTGGCTGAACTTTATACTGTACTACTGGACTTGCAACAGTCTTTCTAGGCAATAATCTGTATGTTGTTACAATGTGGTTCAACCCCCTCCCAGCGGATTACTCAGCTAAAGAATGCCCAGGGCAAGGAAGGGTGGGTCGAGCCTGCAGACTCCCCCACCACAAATGCGTCAGATGCTGATTTTAACAGCTCCTCCCTCCGTCTCCCCCCCTCCTTCCTAGTACAAGCTTAGCTGGTAATTCCTAATGGGAGGGTATACCATAGACTTTTGGGCTATGGGGGGGGCAGAGACCCCCCAATGGGGAAGGTCCCACCCCTTTACACAGGCTGGGCTGCGGCTACTTGGCTACTGTAATATATGGTGGAGGCGTACTATTAAACCTCCCCCCTTCACGCTAATTCCCCCTTCCTTGCTATCCCCTTTACGTCCACCACCCCCTGGGTCCACCTGTTTTTTTTGGACTGAATGCCCGACGAGGAGTGGTGCTTTTTGCCAGTTGCCTCCTTTCCTTCTTCTCCCACAAGGGTGGATGTTCGCGTAGCTGAGGATACCAAGACCTGTGCCATCCTCTTTCACAATAGTGTCCACTGCTCCTAGCGTAAATCGCATACTGTTTGTAATTGTAGATTTTTTTAAACATATAATTGTTTTTCTTTATATTTGCAGACATACTGCTTTAGTCTTTTACTTGCCATTGTTTATATACACTACTGGCTGTTAATTGTAATTCTGTCCAGCCATTACTATTGGACACGCCCCTGTTTAAAGTACCATGACTTTTCCTTGTGCCCAATTGTTCACACTCCTGTAACTTGCTATATACCCTGTTCTGTAGGTCATCACAGTCCATAGGCTATAGTCTTTCCTCACTCTTCTTCCCTCCCCATATACCCTCTCCCCCACAAGTTAGCCTATATAGATGGCACTAAGTTGAATTTTGTGTAGAATGTTAAGGGGCTTAACACCCTTTAAATGCACCAAGTAATACAATATCTTCGCCTCACATACCGGTGTAGCTCTCCTACAAGGATGCACCTGCTCAGTAAATCAAACAGTGGCTTAAAAAGTCATGGGTTGGTGCAGTATATGAAGCTCAGCCAAGTCTAAAACAAAAGGGGTGGCCATCCTTATCAGACGCTCCAGCAGCTGGATGGTAGAGGAAACCAGAACCAACAAGCAGGGGTGATGGATCCTGGCCAGATTGGCATCCCCCACGGGCAAGTTGATTCTGGGCAACATATATGCACCAAATACTGACCAGGCTGATTTATTCCCTGAAGTGAGCCAAGCTATCTCCCTATTAGAACAAGCCAATGGTTCCACCCCATTATGATTGGGGGGAGACTTTAATTTAGTGTCTGACATCTTCCTAGACAAATCCTCACCCACCCCCCCAGACGCACTCCTAAATCTCATGCTGCTTCAAGCATTGCAGGAGGAATGGGGTCTGAAAGATATCTGGAGTTTTCCCATGCCACTGGTTGGGACTATTCGTCTACTTGGCCTCACATGGGGTCCACTGCTGAACTGATTACTGGCTAACTAATAAAGCCACCTCTGGGGACATGTTGGACAACATTTTTGGAAGCATCATCATCTCAGATCATGCCCCAGTGTTGACCATATACTCCCCCTCAGCGCCCCACATTAAGGGCACGAGATGGAGATGCAATCCCCTATTGCTCAGAGACCCAGATTTCCAAAATGCAATGCGCAAAGCGGCCCGGGAATATTTTGAAATGAGTATGGACTTGTGGAGTGCCAGTTGTGACAGTGTGGGACGCCTTCAAAGCCAGTATCAGGGGGCAACTTATTGCCTTTGCCACCCATAAAAATAAAGCCAGAAACCGATCAGTCGTCAGACTAAAAACGGAATTAGAAAGTCTGAAAACCTGCTTTAAGGCCTCCCATACGACCAGCTAGGACACCTCGCTCATATGCCAGATTAATGGGCTCAAGAATAAAATCAATTCCCTCCTCTCCAACCGGGCAGAAAGGCTACTTCTGAGATCCAAGCACTCTTACTGGGAAAGGGGGAGATAAGGGTGGGAAGCTGCTACCATACCAACTGCATAAGCAGCAAACTGTCACTAAAATTCACACCCTGCACTCAGCCTCTGGCACGATGGTCACAGACTCCACTGGCATTAATGCAACTATGTGGGCCTTCTATCAGTCATTTTATGAGTCCCAGTCCTCCCAGTCAGCAGTGCAGTTGCCACATAATCTGTCAAAATTCTGCCACAGCTTTACCACCCCTACCCTCTCAGTCGAACAATCCAGCTTGCTGGATTCAGCGATCACAGGCCCGGAATTGTGACAGTTGTATCCAGCCTACCAAAGGTAAGGCTCCAGGTCCCGACGGCTAAAGGTGGAATTATATCAAGCCCAAGAACAAAAGATTACCTCTCCTTTCTTACAGGTGTTGCAGGCAGCTCATTCCTCTGGCACTTTACCACCCTCAAAGGATGAGGCCCTGATTACCCTTCTACCTAAGAAGTCTAGCGACCCTTTCGATTGCACCAACTTCTATCCTATTTCTTTGATTCCCATTGACACTAAAATCCTGGCAAAAATATTAGCCACTAGGCTACAAGCCATTCTTCCCTCAGTGATACACCCCTCTCAGGTAGGCTTCATGTCTGGTAAGATGGGCTCTGACAATACTAGATTGCTTCTCAATTTAAAATGGATAGCAGCCAGGGCTAAGATCCCGATGGCTGCACTAGCTGTGGACTTCGCCAAAGCTTTTGATTCCTTGGAATGGAACTATTTGCACAAACTCCTCCACCTATATGGATTTGGGTCTCAATTTTGACAATGGGTATCAACCCTGTACAACTCCCCGAAAGCACGCATATTAACTAACTCAGATATATCCTCCCACTTCCCATTACACAGAGGCACGCAACAGGGTTGCCTCTTATCTCCTCTCCTCTTCCTACTCACCTTAGACCCACTGGTCAGAGCCCTGCATAATACAGATGAACTTTCTGGCATCTCAGTACATGGCAAGGATTATATCGTGGCAGCATATGTCGACGACTTGTTACTTACCTTGTCCCACCCTCATCGGTCCTTACCAAAGGCACTAGGCATTTTATATGAGTTTGCCTCACTCTCTGGGTTGTGGGTGAACCAGAGAAAGACCACTCTGGCCCCCCTAAATTCATTATGCACACGGGACTGCATCTCTGGCATGGACCTGAGTTGGGCTGCGTGAGGCTTTACCTACCTTGGGATTTTTATACCCACTAAGTGGACAGACCTTGAGTCCTCTAATTTTGGCCTGCTACAAAAATAGCTGAAAGTCGACATTGAACAATGGCACAGACTGCATCTATAGATGTCAGGAAGAGTGGCTGCTATTCGCATGCTCCTCCTCCCCAAGGTCACATACCTCTTTAACAACCTCCCGATATCCCTCTCTCACAAACTTCTTTCTTCGCTCAAGAAGATTGTGCCATCCTTTATATTGGAAGGCAATGCACACAGATGAAGCACAAACTACAAGCTCACTGGTCAAAAGGGGAGCTCGGGGTACCCTCATTTAAAGGGCACCAATTAGTAAGCATGATGGCACAAACCCTTATATGGTTCACTCCTCCCACTTCATCTTCCCCTCAATGGGTTGATCTTGAATTCAGTATTGCTTCGCCCATACCACTATGTGCCCTACTGGAGCAAGGTTCCCTAGGTGTCTCTAATCTTACCCCTATAATGCAAGAATCTTGAAATGCAGGGGTCGATGCATTCTCCTTTCATGTACTCCTAAGTCCTCATGGAGTCCGCTCTGAGATATGCAACACTATGGCATAATACCTCATTCGCCATAGGAGGCCAGCCTATTTACTGTCCCTCATGGGAATCCAAAGGCATATGTAGGGTGCAGGACCTCCTGATCCCAGACTCTGATATCATGCTATCCTTCCCACAGATCCAACAGAAATATCAGCTTCCTTGCACAGACTTCTGGAGGTTTCTTCAAATTCGTAGCACTGTTACATCCTTCTTCTCAAAAAATAAACCAGACAAGAATTGACTTTGGCTGTCCACCTTGCAAAAATCCACTTCAGTGAAAGGTCGCATTAGTAAGATTTATGCTATTATCCATGATGCCCAGGAGAACCACATGGAATCCTGCAGGGCTAAATGGGAGATAGAACTTGGGATAAACATTGCCCCAATAGCATGGTCTAGCTATCTTAGGGATGCCCACAAGGTGTATGAAGACTCTAAGAGTAACCTCTTGCAACTTAAAATATTGCTCAAATGGTACAAGACACCGGCTTTCCTCCATGCAGTGGGACTCCTCTCCCATTCCAATTGCTGGAGGTGCAACCAACCAGTTGCAAACATACTACATATACTGTGGAACTGCCCTCAGATTGCAGCCTTTTGGGCAACAATTATACAGAACTGCTTTAAGATATTGGAGATTACTCTTTTTCCTCTGGATCCCAAATGGCTTCTGGAAGACTCCACCAGTCTGGTTCGCCTACCTACAAATGCACGAAGACTAGATCATGCTGACATTTCTTGAAACAAAAAGGCTCATCCTGATGCACTAAAGGCAGGACAAAATTCCCAGCCTGGATCAATGGCGTGCTGCTGTGGCGAGACTGTCTCTAATGGAATGACTGAACTACACTAGTCGGGGCCAGCTGGAATTTTTCATAAGAAATGGAGTGCCTATCTTCAATCTTACATATGTAATCCCCAAATACCCCCCAGACAGTGGGCATTAGTTATATGAATAGTAATTTGTCTATTTTACAGTGGCTGTATGTTAACTGGAGTGCTGGACTGTTACTCTGTTATTGTTAGACTGTACTCCCACACAATCTGTTACCGTTAACATGTACTTAATGTGTTCTACTATGCTGTACTGACTTAAATGTGTATATCAAAACTTGTACCACCTCAACACAAAACTTTAATAAAACCTTCTATGATAAAAAAACACAACATAATTTGAAATGGTATTTGATACAATTGAATAATCTAAGGATACCAGAATGGATGTGGGATAATTTATGGATACTATATGTGCGTATAGTCAGTTAAATGAAAGAAACCAAAACAAAGCCATTGAGAAAGGAAATGTCCATATTTAGAATGTCAGGAACCAGAGGAAACCATGTCAAATTTTTATTAGGATGTAGCTATTCTAAAATCTATGGCATTTTTTGCAGGGAGATGAAACCTACCATGGATAGAAAGATTAACTTATGAAAACTAGTATTAGGACAGTATGAGGGAGATTAGCAGGTTACAACAAGTAATGTCGCAGGTATGTGGATAAGGATGACACGGGACAAGTATATATGGTACAACACACACGTATGTCATTTTATTTTATACAGAAGTATAACAATAATAAATAAAAATAATATTCACAAAAACAATAAAAAAAATAGCACAATGCTATTTTCAATATGCAAAATCACATTCATTTAGGCTTCAAATACAGTTTCAATACATCAGCTTTTCCTACTGTGTTGATGCCAACACCTATTCAGGTACAAGTTCTCTCTCTTGCCTTAACCTCAGGCAAGTGAGATCAGCTTCTCAGTTTATCTGGCTTTACTTGTTTTTGGAGGTTTTATATAGCCCTCCCACTTATGGGTACTCCCTCCCACAATATACAATTAAACATTTCTCGGCTCTCTAAGGCTCCCAACCATGTGTATACATAAAACAAAAATGCTTTGTTTCTAAGCCTGGAGAATAGAGAGCATTATTCTTTAGCAATACCACACACACACCATTAGGCTGGCCAGTTTTATTAAAGTATAACATTTAATGATCCTCTTTAAATAAACTCCTCCCCCGGCCAGCAAGTTTTGTAACACATTTCTGCTTAAATATAGGCCACTAGAGGTCACTGTCAACCTTTGGATTTCAGTGGTGTGGAGCTTTCCTGCAGCTCAGGTAATTTTTCTTTAATCTTGTTTGTTAACATTTTGTTTAAATACAGAGGTATGTACTGATTATAGCTCTCTGAAACATTTATCAGGGTTTGGTACAGAGTGGGGCACCTTACAGACCTGGTGTGTCCCTTTTTTTATTTTATTTCCAAAAGGTTTATTTTTATTTATTCAGTCCTACAGTTCCTTTATTCTTTTCTTTGAGGATAGCAGAACATTTATTTCAGTTATAGGGACTTCCAGTGCTTTTCTATCTCTGGTGCTAGCATGATGGTGTCTATTTAGGAGCAGGGCAGCTGAAAAGAAAAATATTGCTGCCCCACTTTTAACTGTGCCACTGTTCGGCAGTGGAGAGAGGGGGAAAACAAGCAAGGAGTGATGAGCTCCTTGTTTTAGTTTCCTTTTTATTTCTTTAAACTCTTTCTCTCTCTTTATTTTCTTTAGATCTCAAGGGTCTTTTTATTTCAAGAAGGACAACCAAGGAAAGCATTTCTGTCATGGGCAGCAGTAAAGAACACAAGGAAAATTATTGTTGCTCCATGTTAATCCTGACTCGATTTAGGATTTTAATTCTTTTAGAAGCAGCCCTGTTCCACTGCACATAATATTCAGTCTGACTCCTTCACAGATTTACTGGTACATTTCTAGGGCAGCAAATAGGCAGAGCCTGCAGCCTAACTGGATCAGCTCTAAAATGATCTACTGGATTTAGAGCTTGGAACAATTGCTTTGGAGTTTTCAAATGATCCTTCCATGTCTTTGCAGCCCTTCAATTTAACCCTTGTAGTGCTGGAGACTGAACATCTATCCAGAGCTCAAGCAAATAGATTCATTCTAGTTATTTTGGCAGCCTAGGGATTAAGAAACAAATGCTCTGGAGAATCCCCTCTCCTCCCCAACCTTGTAGTGCTTCAGTGAGTATAAGAAACACATGTTTTCTTTTAAATCTAACTTGGTAAAAAACATTTTTAGAGCTAATGCAAAAAGGGCTGCATACAGCCATCTTGCTGTCTATAGCTGGAAAAATGGAGCACCATGGCACACATTTTGAGAGTTTTCAGTGTATCATTCTCCAACTTGCCAGTTAAATAAAATACTCTCTTGTCTCTTGAGTAGACCTATTTCAACATTATTTTCTCAGCTTTTTTTTTCATTGCAATGTGACCTGCTATCTTTGGAGACTAATAATTTATTGTCATGACTTCAACAGATAACAGCATTTGACTTCGGAGTAGTTTCAAATTACCGTCATCTCTCCCAGTATGTGTGTGCATGTGTATAGCAATGATTTACAAGTATTTTCTCTGAAGACTTGATTTATGGTAACCCTTTCTGGACCTAATTTGTGGCATTGGAACTATCATGGTTTTATACTTGCAGAAAGGGTAAATAAATGCTAGGCAGCTAATGGTTTAAGTATTTTCTGAGATTGCAAGGGGCATCCTAAGGAATTACAAAGAATGACAGCAGTCTCATCTGCAATGTTCCCAGATTGAATAAAGCATTTCCCTGTAGGGCACCCTCATTTTCCCTGTATTTTCCATGTAAAACTGGGACAAAACTCCTGTATATTTTCCTGTATGCTCAAATTAATACATGTATGCAACTGACTTCATTATGCCTCAGTAAAATCACCATAACAACCATTAAGACTGTTTTTATTTATTTGAAATGGTAAAACTCACCTCAACATATCACAGAGCCTCTGAAAAAATGTTAGAATCTCTCAAGCTTATGCTCAATGTTCACATGTCTCCAGAACCTCTTGATGGTATTATAGCATTGTTACAATGTACTGACACAGAATGATAGCCTGGCTGAGATGCAGTATGTCATATTCAGCGGGGTCATACTTTTATCCATTTTGGCAATGTACTAACACAGGATAGCTTTGAGATGCAGGATCTCATTTTCAGAGGGGTTCTAATTTTACCCACTTCTACAATGTACTGATACAAGTTAGCCTGGCTAAGATGCAGTATCCCATTTTCAATGGGGTCTTAACTTTTCCCGGTGCTGACTTAAACAATGCATATGTGAGTATGGTGCATATGTAGTCATGTCAGTGCTGTCATGTTACGGATTGACTATTAGGCAAACTGTGCATGTCAAATATACACATGCACAGTTCTGTAATTGCAGCAGTATCAGTTACATCTGACTCTGGTGCAGTGAGAGCACTGCATTTTCTTTTCACCACTTGCCACTCTGAAAAGCTCTCCACAGCTGTATCGGCTCAATGCTGGCAAAAACTAAGGGATGGGCAACACTGGGGACTGCTCTACTGTCTTCATGTCCACAGTCTGTATTGGCAGGTCAGTTTAGAAGACCATCGCCTTCTGTGAAAAAAATTTGCTTCCTAATGTTACCCCTAAACTTGCTATCTGTGACCGTTAGAGCATGTTCATGTGTCCTGCTGGAGAACATATCCATATGTTCAATCCTGCCAATACCCCTTAAAATGGGAAGACTGAGCTCATGTCCCATCCCAGCCTGCTGTTTCACAGGGACAAGCAAAAGGATGAGGAGCACCCACATACGTAGAAAGTACCAGGACCGCAAAAACATTATTCAAAGTCCTTCATTTAACTAAAGTACATGGTGTACCCACACATAGTGAGCAAAAAAAGTGACAGCTGAGCCTTTCTGCAGTTAATATTTTCCTTGATCCCTGCCAGACAGCACAGTGATTCACTCTGATGATGACTGGAGGGGCCAGGAGAATTATAACTTTCAGAGCAGCTTAGCCATCACTTTTTATGCTCACTATGTGTGGTGCACTAAGCACTTAGTTAAATAAAGGAATTTGAATAATATTTTGCAGTCCTGGTACTTTCTACATATGTGGGTGCTCCTTATCCTTTGCCTGTTACAGTTTTTTCATTGCTGAGCACTATATTACTTCTCCCGCCACTCTGAATCAATTTTGCTTTGATCCACAGGGAGAAGATGGTAACAACTACTAGTAAACATAAATGTGGATATATCTGTTAGACCCTCCCAGGTATTGCTGTTTTGAAAATGCAGCTTCACTTAACAGTGGTATCTAAACAGAAAGCCCACCAGCAAATTTATTTTTATTTCAGTACTAAAAATATTCACTTTACTGCTACAATAAATGTAAACACTAGAGGAAATATGAAGAAACTGATAGATCGAAACTTACAAAGGATGCCAGTTGACATTTTATGTGACTGTATAAATATGTAGAACTAAATGCTATATAAATCCAGTGTGACTAAGCAAGTGGCAGATGAAGGGGGGGGTTGTCAACACAAAAATGGGGTTTGGTTAGCAATCAGAGAGGAGTGAGAAGGTCAGTTTTCTTATGTGGGACAGTGACCCACAGGGTGCAAAAAGTTGTGGTTATTGAAACTATGATGGATCATAATGGTGTACATAGCCCATTTTCTTAAAGCAGCAGTTAAATCATCAAAGAAGAAAAAAAAGGTGGGTCTAAATTGACAACCATCTGACATTTTTCACAATCCCCCACTCAAAAATGAATGCCAACACAATTTTACTTGCTGCACTATAAGACTGCACCAAAGAATTCAGCATCTATGCCAAGCTGGTGTTTCTCAGCTTGACGTATGTGTTCGCAAGCAAAATCTTTGCAACACATAGTCACTGTGCAAGAGATCCTTTAATCTTTTCCAAAAAGTGCTCCAGTGCTCAAATTCAAAGCAAGCAGTCACGTCACAGGATGGACACACCTCGACCAGTTTCATACATAGCGTGCATCTTCAGGACATACAGTATGTGTTGCAGTCTTTCAGCAGGATCTTTATAGAATATAGTACCAAAACAAATTTTCTTCACCTTATTTTCACTTCCATCTAAATGCACCCTAACCCCTTTCTGCCCTGATGTCATGATATTTAGGGCTTAAGTAAAGCTGTATCCAAATTTCCTTCCTGTGGACCAAGTTAAACTTTTCAATGCCTCCCAAAAAGACTAGCAATGCATTCCTGGCTTTGAATGAATTTAATATGGGGTGATATTATACTTGCATAGTCTTGTGTTCCATGAGTCTAGTATGCTCATCTATTAAAACAGCAGTGCAACAATCTGGTGAAAATTTAGACATATATTATTCTATGCCATTTTAGATTGCACTTACCTTCTGACTTGTGTGATTCCTTCTTTCCACAGTTGTAATCTGCTTTAGTACTTTTTATTTCTGAAATAATAAAAGGAGCACTGCTTTTAACCCTTGCTGTGCCATGAACTGATACTTCAGTCCAAAATTCTATATGTTCTAATTCTTTCAGCATCCTGAGGGTAACTACGTGTGGACCAGGTCTTCATCAGTATTTTCAGTTGTTTATGTCCATCTGTTGTTTATATATCACTTCTGTTGTGACTAAAATTAACTATTATGCAGCAGTCAGTGCTCTCTGACCTTACAGAACAATAGTTGTTCAAAAACGGCTACAAATACTGATAAAAACCTGGTCCAAGCCATATGGCAAGGAACAAGGGAACATTGTTTAACCAGGAGCACACTAAGTCAAAGCTTGTTTCCAGATGTGACCTGGGAGCACAAGGAAGTTAAGTGACTTGCTCAGAATCACACAGTATGTACCTAGGTGGCTGTGAGATTCAAACCCAGGTCTCCAGCTCAGAGCCTTAACCCACTGTGCTATACTGCCTCCTAGATTCCCATATGAAAAGGATTGCTATTTTCATTATTTCAGACATGAAAAAAGGTACTCACACAGACTCAAACTGTGAAAAGAAGGGTATCATATAAGTCAGGAGGTAAGTGGCAATCTAAAATAGCATAACAATGTACAGGTCACAATTTTCACCAGATTGTTGCATCGCTGCATTATGCGGCTATGTTGAATTCTGCAAATGTGGGCTCATAACTTTGGTAATATTCAATAATTTTACCACAACATTTCAACATAGCCATTTTGGTACAATGACTCATTACTGTAAAAGCTGTCAGTTTTCAACTCCTGCCCAAAATGTGTGTTTGCAGCCCAAAAGTTGACTATGCAGTCCCTGCACGACATCACCTTTAGTCCAGGAGCTGAACATTTTCTCTGCCCTTCTTTATGAGACAGGTTCATCACAAGGCTGTGTTGAAAATTAGGTGTAAAAATATTTCCAAAAAAATCATTTCCAATATTTTTAACACAGATTTCTCTCCTGCAGCCCTATTGGCTCTGGCCAGAGTTTGTTTCTCTTTTTAGAGCCAGCAGCTGAGAGTCTTCTCTGCTTATCTCTTTTCTTTTATCTACAAAAAATAGGGTTCAAACAGATTTCACTGAGCCATGGCAAAAGTGAAAGTGTTGCCTCTTGATGATGGCAAATCCTGCTTCAATGCAGGTTTCTTTCTTTTTAAAAAATACAAGGATGTCTTAGAGCTAAGGACTGTTATATCATGACATTTTATTATTCAAGGCAACAACAAAACAAAAGTAAAGGTTTCTTAGAGGCTGCTTATTAAAACAAAGATTCTAATTCTTTAAGCAGCTTTATTTCATATTCCTTAGTTTGTCCACCTTTCTCAAAGGTCATTTACATACAAACATAGAATTTGATGGCAGATAAGGACCACGTGGCCCACCAGTCTGTCCATTTCCCTACCTAATGGATAAGCTGCAGATCCTAGTTAACCAGCAGCCTACTTCTTTCTGCCCCCACCCCCTAGAATTGCCTTATGACTGTCCTATGCATGCTTGATTTCTACCACTGTTTTTGACTCCACAACCTCCCCAGAAGGCCATTCCATGCATCCACAACCCTCTCTGTGAAAAATACTTCCTTAAATTACCTCTGGGCCGACCCCTCTATCTTCAAATTGTGTCCCTTGTTCTTGCACACCTCTTGTTTTGAAAGATGCTACCCTCTTGGACTTTGTTGATTCCCTTGAGGTACTTGAAAGTTTCTATCATGCCCCCCCCTTTCCTCGAGGCTATACATATTAAGCTCCTTAAGTCTCTCTTCATATGTCTTCTGGTGCAGACCATGTACCATTTTAGTTGCCCTCCTCTGGACAGCTTCCACCCTGTCTATGTCTTTGCAGAGATGGGGTCTCCAGAACTACTGCAGTACTCCAGATGGGGACTGACCAGCTGTCTGTACAGAGGGATAATAACTTCCTGTTTTCTACTGGTGATGCCTCTCCCTATGCATCCCAGTATCCCCCCAGCCCTCCTTGCTGCCCTCTCACATTGCTTGCCCACCTTTAGGTCATCTTATATGACTACCCCCAGGTCCTTTCCATTTTTGTTGTTGTTAGTATCTCACCCCATTGTGTACTCTTCCCCTGGGTTTTTGTTTCCCAGGTGCATTACCTTGCACTTCTTAGCATTGAATCTAAGCTGCCATACATTTGACCATTCCTCTAACCTTGCCAAGTCCCTTCTCATCCTTTCCACCCCACCTTGTACATCAACTCTGTTGCAGATCTTTGTGTCATCTGCAAAAGACATTTTCCTTCCAGTCCCTCTGCAATGTCACTTATAAAGACATTGAAGAGGACTCAATATACTGAACCTTGCAGTACCCACTGGTAACCCCTTTCTTCAGAGTGGACTCCATTTACTATTACTCTCTGTGTCCTATTCTCCAGCCAATTCTTTACCCAGGCTGTCATCTTGGGACCCACTCCCAGACTGGCTAACTTGTATATTAATCTTTGTGTGGGACTGTGTCAAATGCCTTGCTAAAGTCTAGGTAGGCCATGTCCACAGCCCTCCTGATCTACTACTTTGGTCACCCAGTCAAAGAAATCTATCAGATTCATCAGGCATGACCTTCCTGCCAGTGAATCCATGCTGCTTGGGTCCTGTGCCCCTCTGGCCTCTAGATAATCGACAATTTTTCCTTCAAGTGATTCCATCATTTTCCCTACCACTGAGGTTAAACTAACAGGTCTGTAGTTTCCTGCTTCTGCCTTCTCCACTTTTGTGAAGGGAATCACATCTGCCCTCCTCCAGTCCTTGGGTACCACCCCATCCTCCCATGATTTGTTAAAGAGGGTAGTCAGTAGTGTCACTAGTTCTACCCTTAGTTCTTTTAGAATTCTGGGATGAATCCCATCAGGCCCCATTGCTTTGTCCACTTTCAGTTTTAAGAGTTCTTTCAGAACCCTTTCTTCTGTAAATGGGCTGGTATCAACTTCTATATCCAGAGTGTTTCTACTGTTTGTTTGGTGACCTCCCTCTTCCTTTGTAAATACTGAGCAAAAATATTTGTTTAGTATCTCTGCCTTTCACAGTCACCCTCTGCCCACCCTCCTCCCCTTTATTAAGCCTCACTATCCTCCCTTGGTCTTTCTTTGCTCCCTGATGTACCGATAAAAGGTTTTATCCCCCTTCTTAACTGAGTTGGCTATCTTTTCCTCGGTGTGGGCCTTTGCTGTTCTGATTGCCTTCCCAGCTTACTTTTGCTTTAACTGATACAGTTCTCTATCCTGCTTCTTCTGTGATTCCTTGTACTTCCTGAATGCTTTCTTTTTCTCTTGAACCTTCACTGCCACTTCCTTTGAGAACCATAGTGGTTTCTTACATCATTTCATTTTGTTTTTGCTTCACACAAAGGCTTGTTACCTCTGTGATGGCAGCTTTTATTATTCCCATTGTTCTTCCACCCTCCTTCCTGTCCATTTGCTAAGGTCACCATATCAAACAAGCTCTTAACATATTTTATTTCAACACATCAGTTGTGCAGTTGTATTGTCTATAGCATATGTGCACTTTATTTATTTATTTATTTATTTATTTATATTTTTTTTTCTAGGCACTGCAGCACTTTATTCCTTTGCATTATGCACACCGGCACTTTAACCATGTGTGTTTCCCAACCCAGGCACTTAATGTCGCTGAATCACTTTGGTTTTGATGTATACCAAGCATGCTGGATACTATATAGTGCATAGGTAGGGAGTGTTTGGTAAGGGATGGATATTGAATAGGGAAATAAAGTCAGATGGAAAAAGATGTTTCTAAGAATACATAAGGCTGACGTAGGTGGCTGACCTACATCAGTGGTAGAAATTAGTATAGAAAGTAGACAGAGATACTGTTGTGCAGCTATTTTTTTTTTTACTTTATTTATCACCTCCTTACACCTACCCCCAGACTCTCTCTGGTGGGGACACTCGACTCACCTTCCATCCTGCCCTGTCTGAAGGCTCAGTCCTACCAGTTGGCCAGCCAGCTCACTCCATCCTTCTGGTGCCCATTCCCATGAAATTAAGCCCCCCGGGGTGGGTCTGCCACTCTCCTCTGGTAACCTGTCTGAAATATGGATCTGCATTCTAGGAGATGGAGGAGCACTGACGGTAGCCAACGCACTCATCATTGGGTGTGGGGGGGTGATCCCTCATCCCCATCTTCGACTACTAGGAGAAGGGTTTTTTCCTGTTTTTTTCTGTTCCCCCTGAGCTCTGGACCTGCAGTTATGTCCTGCAAGCCATGTACATGCTTCTGCGCACACACATTGGTCATCTGCCAGAGCTCACCCACTTCTTGTAGCTGCCAGTTGCTGTACCCTCCAGCCACCACCAGAGGCCACTAGAACAGTGGCCAATTGTCCCTACCACCCCTGGGAAGTGACAGCAGTCCTCCAGATGCTCAATCACTTCCCATCCCTGCCAACCCCTGATGCCCCAGGCTCATTCCCAAACCAGGTCACCAGCATGGCATGAGGTGTGGGGTCCAGCACCACAACCCTCAGCACCACCAGGCTGGTTCAATGCAATCAATTTTAATAGGAAGGAAAAAGAAGATAGGAATGACATCCCTCCACCAAGGCATCTGGACAGGTAGAACACAGATCTACCACAGGTATATTAGGAGTGGTAATTGCTTGTCTAAAATTTTATTTGTGACAAGTTAAAAGCCAATCACGCATTCAGCAGCAATGAATGATTTGCTTAGCATTAGGAAACTGTGTGAATTGGCCAGTACAGAAGTATATTGTAAAGATGTAAAACATGTTCTAATATACAAGCAAACCAGATGAGGATTGGGTTACAAGCTAAGGTAATTGAGTAAGGTGGTGGCAGGAGGTATTAAAGCAGAGGCTGGGGAATGCATAGCAATTAAGGTGGATTTAAACTAGCTGTGAAGGAGGTGAGTGTGCAGCAGGAATGCAGAGCCATTAAGAGGGGAGCTGAATAGGCTCCCCCAGGCTGATAAGGATGATACCAGGGAGGCATAAGGGGCGGTGAAGAATGGAAATGTGACCCTATACCACTTTTGGTAAGTTGACCCCCCATAAATCAAAAGGACTACTACCCACACATGGCATATGTAGGCGTGTGGGATAACAGATGGAACACAACACAGTTTTTATAAGGTTAAACACTTTGTCTATTGTGATGTTTATTGCTTCATAATCATTTCCACAAGGCAGATGCAAAAGAGAGACTTCATAAATAATAAACAGAAAATGAACACAGATAAAATTTTAGATGTGGCAAACTTCTCTCAGCTTCCACTCTGCAGTAGTATGGGACTCCTATCAGTCCTGTACCTACATCAGCCAGCAGGAACTGACCCTATCTCCTCAGTCTCAGTCTAAAACTCACTTCAGAACTGAGTTACAGCTTTTATAAGCTTTAGAATTTGGTGAATTTCCATTCTTCTGTGATTGATATCAGACCTAACATAAAATTAGCCTCTAGGGGCCACTGTTGCTTGACAGAGAACAGTATAGAGGCACCTGCAAGTTTGTTTACAACACTGGAGAAAGATCAGACTCAGGGTCAGAACATTTTGTACTCCCAAGCTCAGCAGGGAAACTAAAAGATACAGGAACATAAAATGGGTGTGCTCCATTAACTAAACATATGAGCCATTTGCTTTGGCAAATAACAGTTTATACATTCCTGTCCTGAGTGTACTGTTGTTCAGAGCAATTCATTGCTGGTGCCAGTACTTTTCTTATAATCCCCACATGGTCTCTTTTATCAAAATTATGCAAAGATGACTTTCTTAACCTCTAAATAGTTAGATCTTTAAAAGGGAAAAGGAAATTAAAGTGGATGATAGCTAAGGGGGGTGCCTAAAGGTGGCCAGCAGTTTACACTGGAAAATACATAGAATAAAAGGAGAAATGAGAGAACTGTTGCAACAGAACTTTCAGTAAATGAAAACAGTGGTCCATTACCATGACAGGAGTACCCCTGTCACACATCCCACCTTAAGAGGGAACAGTTTTCTTTAAGACTGTTTTCCACCTTCCTATCCCTGGAGCGAGGAGCATCCATCCACCCAGTTCATAAACTCCATCTTAGGGTCCCTATTAATAACTTGCAATCACAAAGGTTTACCATTACCACAGTGATTTTACAGCAATGTAATTACCTTTAGAAAATTATGAACATTATATTTCATGATGTACATCTTCTACAGCTACATTGTATAACAAACATTACATTGTCATGGTTCAAGATATTTTCTCAACATCTGCCCCATATCACGACAAATAATCTGCATTCAGATGGGCAGTCCCTGCCCTATGGGATACTGTGAAGTGATAGGGCTGTAAGACTAAATACCACCTCATGATGCGGGGGGGGGTTCTCTCTCATTTGGTGGAGCTAACAGAGGGGGCTATGATCTTTCAGTACTTTCAATTCAGTTCTCCAGAAATAATACTTAAGGGGTTCCACATCTCATTTCAAAGCCATACATTCATTTTCAATTTTTGCATATTTCCTTTCCCTTTCATGCAACTTTCTACTGATTTAGATGATAGGATGTTCTTCCCCATCAGTTCTCTGGGTCAATACAGCCTCAGTTCCTGCCTCTGATGCATCTGTATGCACTTCAAAGGGCTGGGTAAAGTCAGGGCTCTGGAGAACAGGAGATGTACACAATATGGCCTTGATGCTCCTAAAGGCTGCATCGCATTCAGGGGACCATTGTACCTTATTGGGGCACCTTTTAATAAAGTCTGATAGGGGTCTGACAATAGCTGAAAAATTGTGGATGAATCTTTTATAATTGCCCGCTAACCTCAGGAAGGACCTAACATGCTTTTTGGTAGATGGTAACAGACTGTTGGCTACCGCAGTCACCTTCTCCATCTCTGGCTTCACCTGCCCATTTCCCAGAATGAAGCCTCAGTACCTTGTTTCCACATAACCAATGACACATTTGGATGGATTTATAGTCACCCCTGCCTCTTTAATTGCCTGTAACACTCTCCCAAGATGCACCATTGTAGTGATAGTATAATATGTTGATTATTGTCACTCCATTTTGTATGCTATTTCATGTAATGTATGTCATTTTATACTCCATTTTGTATTGTGTGACTCCATTTTACATGCTGCTTCATTTAATTGGTGTTTTGCTCTTTAGATAGCCTCATTATTATGTTTTGCTTCAGACGTGTATTTTGCTGACTTGAAGGTTGCATATTATCAGGCAACCTGTTTTTGTAGTTTTGTTTAAACTTCTGCTTAGCTCATAGTGTTCTAGGCACCCGGCCAGTGTTTGGAGCACAGTGACCTAGCAGGTGTAGGGAATTCTGAGCAGTCCTTATGGTGTGAATTTGCAGCATCCTGGGAGCCCGGCCAGCTTCTAGAATGTTGCAAAACAACACTATGAAGGCTGCATGGTTATTTTTAGCATAGAATAAGATATAAATGTAGCTTTCTCAATGCCTGGTTGGAAGCCTCATCTGCAGGGTGGACTCATCGCTGTGGAACTTTCTCCCAGTTCAAGACTCCTGGCCAGGTTGTGAGGTGATTAGGGGCTTCCCCAGCTACTGGGAAAAGGCTTGGATGTAGCATAGAATCGGTGATGTATCATGTTTTGCTTAATTGAAGTATATGTTAATGCTGATAGTAATATTGCTAATGAATGAATGCTAAAGTGTAATCATTAATGCTGATAGTGACATTGCTGCTAAATGAAGTGTAATTATCTTTTGTTTGCAATAAATTGTGCTGATGTGTGAATGCCAAGTATGATTATTCCTTTGTGACTCTTGATTAGGTAGACAACCATGTGGGTCTCCCAGTCAGTGCTAAACACCACATCATCATCCAGATAAGCTGAACAGTACTCTGTATGAGGCCTAAGCATTTGGTCCATAAACCACTGGAATGTGGCAGGGTCCCGATGCAGCCCAAATGGCATGTTTACAAAATGGTACAGACCCAGTGTGGTAATAAAAGAGGTTATCTCACATGACTCTGGGTAAGGGTATCTACCAATATCCCTTTGTTAGGTCTAATGTAGAGATATACTTTGCGTCACCCAACCTATCAATGAAGTCGTCAATTTGCAGCATAGGGTAGCCATCAAAAAGCGATGCATTGTTTATTCACCGGAAATCAAGACAGAGATGTATCCCTCCTTCTTTCTTATCAAACACCACAATGGGTGATGACCAGGCACTTTTTGATGAAACTATGATTCCCAGCTTTTCCAGTTTTTGTACTTCTTGGATTACCTCATCCCTTACCTTTACAGGTAATCGGTGAGGTTTCCTGATGTATGGGTCTGTCCTGTGTTACTGTGATAGTGGTACACTTTAGCCCTCCCTGGTATGTTGGTGAAGGTGCAGACATACTTTTGCAACATCTTTTACTTCTTGGTGCTGCTGGGGGTTTAGCTCTGGGTTTGCATGCATCTCATCTACACTACCAGGTTTCTCTAACCTATGGTATGCTATCCCCAATTCTAACTCCTGCCTTAAGATAGATGTAGCACATAGAGTACTCTTCCCATGGCATTTTTTAGCAGGTTGATGTGATATACCTTTGGGAGGAGGTCTCTTTCCTGGCATCCTAATCTCATAATTCACTGGTCCTGTCTGTCTCAAGACAGGAAGGGCATGCCATCTCATTAGTCAATTTATTCTCTGTTGAGCAACAATAGGACCTGATT
Source organism: Neoceratodus forsteri (assembly GCA_016271365.2). Taxonomy (NCBI): domain Eukaryota; kingdom Metazoa; phylum Chordata; order Ceratodontiformes; family Ceratodontidae; genus Neoceratodus; species Neoceratodus forsteri. The sequence continues at coordinate 809,224,242 of CM028138.1, read as the reverse complement.
CCCTACTTGGAATGTTTTGGTACCCACCCCTTGGTTACACTGTACCTTTTGTATAGCCTGTTTGTGCCCTAGGTTTGGTGCACTAGTTCCACATATCTCATGCGGCATTTTCTGAGACTAGTCATGTATTCTAGGATGTTACATTACCCCACTCTTTTCCTTCCTCCCAGTGCTCCTTCACCACATCTAAGGGCCCTCCAGGGTTTCACCCATACAAAAGGAGAAGGGAAGAAACCTGTAGATGCCTGGGAATCTCTCAGAAAGCAAACAGTAGATAAGGGAGATACCTATCCCAGTCCCTACCTTCCTCACTCACAAACTTTTTAACATAGTCTTCAATGTCTGGTTAAATCTTTTGACTAACTCATCCATCTGAGAGTGGTAAGGGAGGTATGGACTGCAGCTATTCCCAGGAGGTGGTAGAGTTCCTTCAACATGCTGACATTGAAGTTGCTTCCTTGATCTGTTAATATTTCATTAGGGACAGCCATCTGGCTGAACACTTTTGCCAGTTCCTCTGCTATCCTAAGGGCAGTGACAGTCCTCATGAGTATAGGTTCGGGGTAGTGGGTAGCATAATTGCATATGACAAGAATAAAGCAATTTTCCTTGGAATTTTTTTCCAGGGGGCCCACTACATCCATGGCCATTGTGTCAAATTGAAGGAACACTGTAGGGATAGGTTGAAGGGACCTTATCCTTCCTCCCTATTCAAACCACTTTCTGGCACTCAAGACACTTTATGTAGTCAACAATGTGCTCATGGTGGTGCTGTCTCTACCAGCATGTCCTGCTAAAGCTACATCATGGGCTAACTGTATGACATGTCCTCTAAATTTTCTCATATCAAGAATTGGGTAACAACTTCCTCTGTCCTGAGGTTGGTACTTCCTAATAGAACAGCCTTTCATGTATTCGGCTGCAGGTCATAATGTTGTATGCTTAATAGCATACGGCATTATAGTGCATTCTGGACCTGTCGCTCTCGAGTTGGACCCCCAGAGTTGTAATCTTTGAGTAGGGTCCAGGGGTTGCAACCCCATAATGGGGGAGTGTGGTGGAGGAGATCCCCACAGAAACTAAAATAACATGAAATTGCACAATACGATTGTGCCACGTGGCATTCTGCTATGCAACATTATGACACCGTGTCTCATGTATTACATATTTTGGGGCCCCTTTGACTGTCTCCATTCCCCACATGTAAAAAGAAAGGGGTTAGGGTAGGATCAACAGTCTGTTCCTCATGTATACTGTTATCCTGAAATAAATGTCCCATGTCAGGATGGACCACAGCAGGCTTATCATGTCAGTCCTTCTTGTCTTTTCTTCTTTTGAACTTGGATTTTTGGTCCTTCCCAGGAGCCTGACATACTGTATGTCATCATCAAAAGAAAAGAGATCTGGCAAATGCCCTTGTTTAACCTGTGCCCTTTTAGTAACACCAACAAGTGGTGCCTGAAGAGTATGACATTCAACAAAGAGGAAAAGTCTGGATGGTCCTGTCTGATGATTGTAGGTACAGGCACATGTGGTACTAATCCCACCTCTATCTCATGGGTATTTCCTTGAACAGTTATTTCCAAAGGGTAATGGGGTAGTAATGGGTATCACTGTGGATGCACACCACAGTGGTTCCCCTTCCTTGTTTTCTTGGGGTATCCACAAATCAGCTTGTACTAATGTTTGTCAACTGCCAGAGTCTATCAGCCCCAATAGCTGATGAGCTCCCACCTCCACAGCAGGCAGAAAGGGTCCCCAGTTTGCAAACACCAAGTTCCCCAGTTCTTTCTTTATAGCAGGGCAGTTCCTAATCAAATAGCCCATCTTCTGACACCATGGCACTCAATTTCTGACAAAGGGTATCCTCTTTTCTCTGCTCTCCAGTCACTTTTGCCAATCTGAGTAGTATTAGAAAATGGTGGGTTTCTAACCAGGTAAGTAGAAATGGAGGTGATCCCTTGGGTGCATTACAGTCTCGAAGGTCTAGCAGCCAGGAAGTCTTCTGACAAGGCTATTGTTTTCTCTGATCCTCCAGTTTGTGTTCCACACCCAGATCTGGATATCCTGAGGCAACACCTTTATGAACTGCCCAATGATGATGGCTTCTAGCAGCTGATGCAATGTCTTATTATCAAGTTGCAAACATTTGTAGCAAGATTCTTCCAGTCTGGCATAGGGAAGAGAAGAAATGCTACAGGTCAGGAGTAGGTTTGATGGGTGGACCTGGTAAGTTAAGTGCTGGGTATCGGGTAGAGTCAGGCTAGTGGAAGCAGTCACAGCTGGCATTTGTTACTAGTTGATGTCACAGCTTCCTCTTACGTGAACTCAGGGTGGCAGCTGAGGCAACATCATGACTAAGTGAATTAATCCATCCAGGGGCATGGTATGCAAAAGACCTTTGGCTTCGGGAGGTGCAACAGCGAGGAATATTAAAGATCTGAGTATCTGTACTTCTAGTGCGAAGCTGATTGTTGGGGAGGGTGAGTAGATTCATTACCTCTAGAGGCATGAGTGAAATGCAGCCAAGCCAGCAAGCTGATCGTCAGCTAGAAAGATACCTCAGGGGTCATTAAGAGTGACTGCCAAGAAACCAAGTCCACCATGAAAAAACTTGTATGTGGTGTTTTTGCCTCCCTCTCTCCCAAGTGCCTTTCTAGTGGAGAACATCCAAGGAAAACTACTTATTCCATCTCCCCCACCCACATAAGCAGTGGACCTGGACAGTCCCATTACTGCACAGGAAGTGTCAAAAACCATAAATGCTCTCAACCTGCACAGATCCCTTGGGGGAGATGGATTCCAGGCTGATATCTGTCACCTGCTCACAGACGGGTTTATGCCCTTCCCCCTGAGAGATTTCCAGGAATCCTTGGAAGTAGTTCTCTTCTCCTGTCCATGAAGGAAGCAGTTATAACTGTGATATTCAGATAAGGTAAGGATGCAACTTCCCCAGAAGCTATCACCCTTACAAAGAAACATAGAATTTGATGGAAGATAAGGACTGCTTGGCCCACCCAGTCTGCCCATTTCCTACCTACTGGAAAGGCTGCAGATCCTAGTTACCCAGCAGCCTACTTCTTCCTACCCCCACCCCCAGAACTTGCCTTATGACTATCCATGCATGCTTGAATTCCACCACTGATTTTGACTCCACAACCTCCTCCAGAAGGCTGTTCCATGCATCCACAACCCTCTCTGTGAAAAAATACTTCCTTAAATTACCTCTGAGGCCCCCCCTCTATCTTCAAATTGTGCCCTCTTGTTCTTGCACACCTCTTTTTTTGAAAGATGCTACCCTCTTGGACTTTGTTGATTCCCTTGAGGTACTTGAAAGTTTCTATCATGTCCCCCCTCTCCCGCCTTTCCTCGAGGCTATACATATTAAGCTCCTTAAGTCTCTCTTCATATGTCTTCCAGTGCAGACCCTGCACCATTTTAGTTGCCCTCCTCTGGACAGCTTCCATCCTGTCTATGTCTTTGCGGATTGGGTCTCCAGAACTGCACACAGTACTCAGATGGGGTCTCACCAGCTGTCTGTACAGAGGGATAATAACTTCCTGTTTTCTACTGGTGATGCCTCTCCCTATGCATCCCAGTATCCCCATCCAGTATCCCCCCAGCCCTCCTTGCTGCCCTCTCACATTGCTTGCCCATCTTTAGGTCATCTGATGTGACTACCCCCAGGTCCTCTCCATTTTGCTGTTGTTAGTATCTCACCCCCATTGTGTACTCTTCCCTGGGTTTTGTTTCCCAGGTGCATTACCTTGCACTTCTTAGCATTGAATCTAAGCTGCCATACATTTGACCATTCCTCTAACCTTGCCAAGTCCCTTCTCATCCTTTCCACCCCACCCTGTGCATCAACTCTGTTGCAGATCTTAGTGTCATCTGCAAAGAGACATACTTTTCCTTCCAGTCCTTCTGCAATGTCGCTTATAAAGACATTGAAGAGGACCAGTCCTAATACTGAACCCTGCATTACCCCACTAGTAACCCTCCTTTCTTCTGAGTGGACTCCATTTACTATTACTCTCTGTGTCCTATTCTCCAGCCAATTCTTTACCCAGGCTGTCATCTTGGTACCCACTCCCAGGCTGGCTAACTTGTATATTAATCTTGTGTGTGGGATTGTGTCAAATGCCTTGCTAAAGTCTAGGTAGGCCATGTCCACAGCCCCTCCCTGATCTACTACTTTGGTCACCCAGTCAAAGAAATCTATCAGATTCATCTGGCATGACCTTCCCGCTGTGAATCCATGCTGCCTAGGGTCCTGTGCCCCTCTGGCCTCTAGATACTCGACAATTCTTTCCTTTGAAGTGATTCCATCATTTTCCCTATCACTGAGGTTAAACTAACAGGTCTATAGTTTTCTGCTTCTGCCTTGCTCCCACTTTTGTGAAGGGAATCACATCTGCCCTCCTCCAGTCCTCGGGTACCACCCCATCCTCCCATGATTTGTTAAAGGGTAGTCAGTGGTGTCACTAGTTCTACCCTTAGTTCTTTTAGAATTCTGGGATGAATCCCATCAGGCCCCATTGCTTTGTCCACCTTCAGTTTTAGAGTTCTTTCAGAACCCTTTCTTCTGTAAATGGGCTGGTATCAACTTCTGTATCCAGCGTGTTACTACTGTTTGTTTTATGTACCTCCCCTCTTCCTTTGTAAATACTGAGCAAAAATATTTGTTTAGTATCTCTGCCTTTTCATAGTCTCCTCTGCCCACCCTCCTCCCCTTTATTAAGCCTCACTATCCCTCCCTTGGTCTTCCTTCGCTCCCTGATGTACCTATAAAAGGTTTTATCCCCCTTCTTAACTGAGTTGGCTATCTTTTCCTCGGTTTGGGCCTTTGCTGTTCTGACTGCCTTCCCAGCCTCCTTTTGCTTTAACTGATGCAGTTCTCTGTCCTGCTCCTTCTGCGATCCCTTGTACTTCCTGAATGCTTTCTTTTTCTCTTGAACCTTCACTGTCACTTCCTTTGAGAACCATAGTGGTTTCTTACATCGTCTTGTTTTGTTTATTTGCTTCACACAAAGGCTATATTTCTCATTAATGTTGATGTAAAAGTCCTGGAAAAAGTGCTAGCCACCGGGCTAGGAAAAAGTCTTATTGGGGCTTATGCACCCTGCACAGCTATGTTTATGAAAAGAAGCTGGGTTCAAATCACCTGAGGACACTCCTCTCTCTCTTATACAAAGCACAGTCAGATAACTCCCCAGCAGCTGCCCTTGCCATTTACTTTGAGGAGGCCTTGGACAAAATGGCAATATCTTCATACTATCCTTCAGATGATGGGTTTCAGTCCATCCTTTGAGAACTGGATCCAACCCCTGTATGCATCACCCATGGCCTCCATCCTCATTAATGGTTTCCTTTCTTCCATCTTCCCCTTATAGAGGGTGCCCCTCTTAGAATTACTGTTTATTCTGCCTATTGTATCTTTAGTCAATGCTATAAGGAAGCATCCACACAATCATGATCTCAAAGTGGGGGATAAAGAGTACACCACCGCCCTTTATGCAGGTGATCTGCTGATTCACTTGACAAGGCTCCGGAGACAATCTCACAGTTTATGACCTCCCTCAAAGCCTTGTCAAAAGCCTCTAGCCTCAGTGTTAACCAAAGGAAGACTAAAGCCTTCTGCCTGAATGATCTCTGTACCCCTGATGCTTTCAATGCTGCAGGCAAGTCATGGGCACCAGATGGCATCACCTACCTCAGTATTATCCACAGAAAACCCCTAAAACCTCTACTGTGACAAGGTACATTTGTAAATGAGCCTATGGCTCAAAGGTTTTCCAAACTGCTGTTTAAATAAAATAAAATAAATAAAAATAAAGAATGGTGGTTAGAAATGTACAACCCATATTAATCTCCACTACAACTGATTTGTAGAGGTATAGGACCCTACATCTATCCCTGGCAAATAAAATAGATGCCATCAAACTTATCGTCCACCCAGATTCCTTAACATCCAGTCCCATTTTCAACTTTGCATTCCCCCACTATATTTCCATAAGATAGGTACAATAAGGAGCAAATAGAGACCAAGGGATGGATAGTAAGGCTTAATAAAGAGGGAGAGGGGTGGACAGAGGGTGGCAGTGAAAAGGCAGAGATACTGAATGAATACTTTTGTTCAATATTCAAAAAAGAAGAGGAGGGGTACGTACAAAAACCAAACAATAGAAGCACTCTGGATAGGGGGGTTGATTCTAAAAGAATTAAGGGGAGAACTAGTGACACCACTGACTTCCCTTTTAAACAAATCATGGGAGGATGGTATGGTACCCGAGGACTGGAGGAAGGCAGATGTGATTCCTATTCACAAAGGTTGGAGCAAAGCAGAGGCAGAAAACTACAAACCTGTTAGTTTGAACTCATTGGTAGAGAAAATGATGGAATCACTTCTGAAAGAAAGAACTGTTGAGTACCTAGAGACCAGAGGGGTAGAGGACCCAAGGCAGCATAGATTCACAGTGGGAAGATCGTGTCAGATGAATCTTATAGATTTTTTTGAGTGGGTGACCAAAGTAGTAGACCAAGGAGGGGCTGTGGACATGGCCTACTTAGACTTTAGCAATGCATTTGACACAGTCACACACAAAAGATTAACAAACAAGTTAGCCAGCCTGTGAGCAGGTCCCAGGATGGTAGCCTGGGTAACAAACTGGCTGGCAACAGGACACAGAGGGTAATAGTAAATGGAGTTCACTCCAAAGAAAGGGGAGTTACTAGCAGGTTAGCACAGGGTTTAGTTCTAGTGCGGTCCTCTTTAATGTCTTTATAAGTGACATCGCAGATGGGACTGGAAGGAAACGTATGCCTCTTTGCAGATGACACAAAGATCTGCAACAGGGTTGATAAACAAGGAGTGTGAAAAGGATGAGATGGGACTTGGCAAGATTGGAGGAATGGTCAAAAGTATAGCAGCTTAGATTCAATGCAAAGAAGTGCAAAGTAATGCACCTGGGAAACATAAACCCAGGGGAAGAGTACACTGTGGGGGGGAGGTACTAAAAACAATAAAAATGGAAAGGGACCTGGGGACAGTCATATCAAATGGCCTAAAGGTAGGCAGGCAATGTAAGAAGACAGTAAGGAGGGCAGGGCGGATGCTGGCATGCACAGGGAGAGGCATCACCAGTAGAAAACAGGAAGTTGTCATACCTCCCTACAGACAGTTGGCGACACCCCTTCTGGAGTACTGCATGTAGTTCTAGAGACCCCATCTCCACAAGGACATAGACAGGATAGAGGCTGTCCAGAGGAGAAAAACTAAAATGGTGCAAGGTCTGCACAAGAAATATACGACGAGAGACTAAAGTAGCTTAATATGTATACCTTCGAGGAAAGAAGGGAGAGGGGGGACATAATATTAACTTTCAAGTACCTCAAGGGAATCAACAAAGTCCAAGAGGGTAGCATCTTTCAGAAGAGATGTGCAAGAACAAGGGGACACAATCTGAAGATAGAAGGGGGATGGCTTAGGGGAATGTGAGGAAGTATTTTTTCTTGGAGAGTGTGGTGGATGAATGGAATGGCCTTCCAGAGGAGGTTGTGCAGTCAAAAATAGTAGGGGAATTCAAGAATGCCTGTGACAGGCATAAGGCAATTATAGTAGGGGGTAGTAGGAAGTAGGCTGTTGGTAAGTATCTGCAGCTTATCAAATAGGCAAGGAAATGGACCCAAATCGAAGCAGAAGGTTGCACTGGGCTGGGGTGCTAGGTCAAAAAACCATAAGTCCACTTTCAAAAGTCCAGCTCTCACCACCACTTAATATAAAAAGCTGCTAGCTTGTAGTCCACAGAAAGTGCTAATCTTTATAAAGTGCCAGTGCCCAACACATCTAACACATCTTAACTAGTTTCGGACAAAGATTCCTTTATCAAAAGACATGCATTTCAAATCACACATACAGCTTATATAGTCTATTAGTTATGACATCATAATTAGGTACCTAGCGCAGGCCACAGGTGAAATGTGTAAACACAATACCAGAACACAGTACAAGACAACACATTTAAAAGTGTATAGTGCTCAGCGCATCACCACAAAAGCTTATACTAAACAACATTTCAAAACAGAATAAATATTTATTTATAGAACAAATATAAATATGATTAAAGGTGCATCAGAGTTCCTACTTTCTGCTTATAAAGTCTTGTGGTAACACTGAGATGTAATTAAAAGGAGAAACTCCATGTAGATTTAATCAGTCTCATATAGAAATATGAGATGTCCAAAAAGAAAGAAAAAAGGAAAATTATGTCAAAAAGACAGTATGCAAAGAAGACATATAAATACTACAATGTATACACAAATGTATGTCAATTAAAAAGTGACCATTATGTCAAATTCATATGACCTACTTACATTGTGGACATTACATGTATACTGTTTCAGAGATGGTGGTGGATGCATGGACCAGCCTTCCTGAGGAGGTTGTGGGGTCTAAAACTATGGGAGAATTCAAGAATGCATGGGACAGACATAAAGCAATTTTTGTTGGGGGTAGGAAGAAATAGGCTGTTGGTTAAATAGGTTCTGCAGCTCATGCTCTAGGTAGGGAAATGGGCAGACTAGGTGGGCCAAGTGGTCCTTATCTGCCATCAAAGTCTATGTTTCTATGTCTATGTTTCTATGTAATAAGCATAAATCTCATCAGTGTCCCATTCTCTCCCTTCCCCCCTTGCAACCCTTGAAAGGACTGGTCCTGGCCACTTGACCCACCAGACCGTTCATTATTCCCCCTGCATTTTAGTACCAGATGCTGCCCACTTCATTTTAAGTAAACAAGCCTAAATTTACAATTGGTTCAGGTACACGCAGCCCTGTTGTAAGCCCAGCATGACTTGGCTCCGCTCTGCTCCACAGTCTTATTGGTCGCTTCTGCCATCACTCCCGACTGGCCAGACAAGGTTCTGACCCATAACTCCGAGAATGTATAGTCCCACCTTAAGTCACCCTTCCCTGCCATCCGCTGCCGGAAAGCCTCGTCATACTCCAACCACCTATTACCTTTCTGGACCTTGTAAGAGTCCCTAATTATGGCTGTAGAGGTCTCGAGTGGAATGGCCAACGCTGGTTGTTTTTCTAGCACAGTGGCACTGTATATCAAAAATCCTGCTTGCCAAGTGTCTAATGTCTTACCCTTATATGTGGCTTCTTCCTCCTTATGGCCCACCACTGCCAGAGCTACTGCCATTTCTGATTTTCCTACCGTTTCGTTCTGCTCATACTTTTTGGTTATCTTTTTGTCTAATAATCAAATATGTTAACGTATTCCCCTTCCCATATTTTGTCCTTGATGGAGGCGAGTACATGGTCCCCCAAAGAAAACCCTGGAGGGGTGTTGTAAAGCTACCTCCCACCAGCCATGCCTAAACCTGCCCCCCAGGACACCACTGCCCCCTTTGCATTTCTTAAACTCCTCCAGGATTTTCTACATTGTGTCTAGCCCTTTTCCCCCTTCTTCTCTAATGACACTGCCAGATAATCCTTGAGGCTGCCCTGTCCTGAGAGTTCACCTGTAACCTTACCCACTCCTTTGTCTGGGTCCAAAGATTCTGATGTGGGTTCTGGTAGGGGGAGCAGCTCTCTGTCTGGGGCTGGCTCACTCTGGGTGATTGCCTCCTGCTCCCCTTGCCCCAGGGCCCTGCTGGCTGCTTTCTTTTTCTCTCTACTGCCTCCTCCTCTTCCCTCTTCTGGGCCCTGTCAATGAGCGCTGTCATACCCATTCTTACCCATCTTACCCATTAAGGCAGCCATTTCTGAGTGTAACTGAGCACTGCAGGATGGCATGAGCTGCTTCTTAGGTGCCATTTCCTGGCATAAATAATATAACAAGAAAATAGGAAATTAAGAAACGTATTATGGCTAGCACATTAATCCCAGCAGCCACTACCCCTTGTGCAGTATGATAAAACCTTAATGTTTACAAAATGCAACAACATATAGATGCCTTGGACCCCTCCTTCACCCCCATTCCTGCATGAGTCCCAAAGGGTGCCACTTACATCCATATGTTCAAGACCATTTGCCTGCCCCCACCCCAGCGACTTCCACCTAGTTCTGAAAGAGAAAGAGCCATCACCTGCCCCAACCAGATGCCTCCCCTCCAGGTGCTTCCACCACAACAGAAAAAATTCCTTCTGGGGGCACACCTGCTAGATTCATCCCTATCAGTAGGCAAAAACTTCCCCAACCTCTGGGGGGGTTCCCTTTCTCTTGTGCCTCAGATCCCTCAGGTGACCTAGCCCTAAGGTGTCTGTCTGGGCTGTGTCCCATTGCTGAGGCCCCAGGCCCTCCCCTGGTGCCCCCCCATGACCTTCGTATTTTCCAGGCTGAGTCCACTCACCCATGTGGCCCAAGGGCCCCTGGCCTGTTCCATCATGTGGCATACTCCCAAAGACAGCACCAACCCAAACCCACCATGGTCAATGGTGCCCGTGTTCCAGCAGGGGTCTCCCTCTGTGGTTCACCATGTTCGTAGAATACATGAAATCCTCAGCTCCACTAATGCGTGCCAACTTGTGAACATAAAGTTGTGAGGAAAAAACAACGGCACCGCAAGTATATGGAAATCTTAAATTTTAATTTTAATCAGTGCATAATATATGCTCAGCCGCTCAGCAGTACAGGCTACAACCTCAGCTAGTTTCGCACCAAATGTGCATCATCAGGAGGATGGTCTACCTACAATCCACACCTTTAAAAAGCTAACATTTAAAGTGACAGTACCAAATTACCATACACCTCTATATACAAAAAACCCTTATATGAAAAACCAATATTAATATATCACTATACATAAAATTACAAGACATATACAAGTGAATCACTATAGATCAAAATAATTAAAAATTGCATTTAAGACAATATATGTATTTTAAATGCTCTATTAAATATGTTAGTCCATCTAGGACAACCCTGGTCCTTTAACCATTAATCTTACCAGTAACCATTATGACCAGGTGACTTTTGTAGATTTACTAACGAAGTCCAAATGTGTAACATAGTTTGATAGTTTTTCAAAAAAAATTTTCAGGCAATCTTATGTATAGACATACAAATTGTATCAACGCCATCTAGGGAGAAAGGAGAGAAAAAAGGAGAAAAAAATGTATGTTTATAACAACAATATACATCATTATATATCCAATATCATCTTAGATCATTAATATACCATAGATAGAAATACAAACTAATATTCCTTATCTAAGTAACTTTTTTTATATAAAAATCATTTCTTCTTTCTCATATTGATCAAGGAAACAACATCAACTTTGTCATTCAAACCCAGTGATTTAAGACCACCAAGAGTATATATCCAGTATGCCTCTCTATTAAGTAACAAATCATTGATATTTCCACCCTGGGGTCCAAGTTTAACCCATTCAATCCCACAGAATTTAAAGACATGTTTCACACCGTCAACCCCCTGCTTACATATATGTGTAGCTAATGCACTTCTGTCATCATTTTTTGCTATACTACGCATATGTTCACCAATTCGAACCTTAAATTGGAGTATAGTCTTGCCAATATAAAATGCACCACATGTGCATGTTGCCAGATATATCAAGTTTTCAGTAACACAGCTAAAGAAGGACTGCATTTTATATGTCTTATCAGAATTAACAGTTGCAAATGTTGTGTTTTTACAATAGTAGCACAATATTTGCAATTTTCACATGCATAGGCACCATTAGGTTTACATGGTAACCAAGTTTTAACCTCCTGCATCACCTTTTGAATAGGTTGGTAACTATTGGTAATGACATCACCAAGGTTTTTACCCCGACGATACACTATGCGTGGCAAAATATTTGCCACTTCTTTAAGTTTAGGTTCCAGACTTAAGAGTGGCCAATGTTTCCTAATAACATCACCAATAGCACCAGACTGTTTACAATATGTTGTAACAAAATGAATGGATTTCTCAGTTGAACCAAATTTAGCCTTAGGTTTCATTACATCCTCACGTTTTCTAATAGAGACATCGTCCATAGCATCCTCCACTGATTGTCTCGAATATCCTCTATCTAGAAACCTACCACACATCTCTGTGCCTTCTTTCACAAAATCACCATCAGAGCTGCAATTTCTCCATACACTAAGTAATTGGGCCCTGGGAATGTTGTTAATCATAGGCCTGGGATGGCAACTGGATGCATGCAGAAGGGAATTTCTATCAGTGTTTTTCCTAAAAAGAGAGGTCTGTATACCATCATCAACATCTCTTCTAATTTCCAAATCCAAAAATGTGACCATATCTTTATCACTTGTCACACTGAACTTCAAATTAGGATTACTGGTTTCCAAATATAGAACAAAATCTCTCAACTCACATACAGTGCCCTTCCAGATCAAAAAAATGTCATCAATAAAACGACGCCACAGATCAATCCTATAGTAAAAAGGATTGACCTCTTCGTCTTAGACCACTGCTTTCTCCCATAGACCCAAATAAAGGTTAGCATAATTGGGTGCAAATGTAGCACTCATTGCTGTGCCCTTAGTTTGGAGAAAATACTCACCTTGAAACAAAAAAACATTTTTCTCCAACACATTTTCAACACAGCTTAAGATGAATCTTTTCTTCTGTTCATCCAATGTTAAATCCATACTTAACCAATGATCCAATGCTAGTAGCCCCCCTGTATGTGGTATATTTGAATATAAAGACCCTATATCCATTGAGACAAGGAGGGAGTCAGAGTCTAATTGGATATCCTGTAATTTTCCTAATATATCAGCTGAATCTTTAACATAAGATCACAATTTAGGCACATACTGCTTAATATATGTATCAACATATCATGATAATGGTTCAAGTTAATGAACCAATACCAGCCACTATCGGTCTACCAGGGGGATTCTCCAAATCTTTATGTATCTTAGGTACATAAATTGTTGATCTTACAGGATGTGCAACTACCATAAAGGAATGTTCTTTCTGATCTATCATTCCCTCCACAAGTGTCGCATCAAGCATTTGATCATTATCAGATTTAAACTTATTAGTAGGATCCCCCCGAAGTTTTTTGTAAAAATTACAATCTGCCAATTGTTTTCTGATTTCAGCGATATATTTTATTGTATCCATAACGACTATGGCTCCCCCCCTTATCAGCAGGCTTAATAACCAATAATGGATTATCCTGTAATGATTTTACTGCCGCTCTTTCATTATTAGATAAATTAACATAGTTAGAACCATCATTCAAAGTGATAGCTTCCACATCATTCAATACAGCTCTTTCAAAGATTCTAACTATATCAGAATAGGGCGGGTTAAATGTAGATGGTAACCTTAAAGGGGGGACACCACCAGGTATTACTGATGGTACCCCTACTATATCCATAGAAACACCATTTAAATTTGTAACACTATTATACCCCATATCTGCGGCAAAAATTACCTAAGATTTAATGTTCTAGAAAGGCGCTTGATATCCAAATAAACTTCAAAATAATTAATATTAGATGTAGGTACAAAAGTCAACCCTTTTTGCAGTACCTGGATCTCAATATCAGATAAGGGTACCTGTGATATATTCTCACAATATTCTCCGGTACATGAGTAGTTGTTAATACCCCTTCCAACTGTCCCTCTGATTTCCTCTTCTGGGCCTGGTAATGTTTGCCCCCCCTCTGCATCTGTTTGGGTATCGGAGGTAATGTTGGTGATATGGGCGCTCAGAGTTTCCCTGGTTCCCCTTTATATTGATTCCCAAATTCCTGGGTTCCTGAAACTGAACTTGCTTCTCACTCCTCCTTGGTTGGGAATATCTGGAAATCTTAGGAGTAGAGACAGTTAATCTGGCTGATAATTCCTCTTGTTCTTCCTCCAAAAACAGATCTTCATTGTTGTCAGAATCACTTGTACTAGTATAGTTGGAAGATGATGGAGAGATACCTCTTTTATGCAGAATTGATTTCGGGCCAGTAGCTGCCCCTGTATATGCACCACCTTTATTAGCAACAAACTTTTTATGTTGTTGTTGTTGCTGTTTCCTTGGCGTATTCAATCTCTTATTCCAGGTAAACACCCGATCCAGAAGGTAATCTTGTCTATCCCATTCAAATTCTTAAGCTTCCTTTGTTTGATTTTATTTTCTTCTGTATTAATTACTTCCTGAAGTTGTTGTTCATAAGCCGGAAATCTAGGATCCTCCTTGAAATGTAATACAATCTCTTCCTTAGCTTTAATATCTGCTTTAATAATTGGTTGCTGATTAAAATAATCCTTAATGACAGCTTGCATCAGGGCATCTGTTCCCAATTGTAACCCTCTGTTCCAATCAGAAACAAAAGATGGTCAATCCATGCCATAACCCTGTATGTTGAGGGCTTGTAACCCTCGGGGGGATCTACCAACTTTCAAATAGGCTTCTAAGGATACCCAGTTCCAATAATGACGTCGACCCTTAAGAGTAGCTCTTTCAAATTGAATAAAGGCTAAATCTATGCCAACATCTGTGTTATTGATCTCTGTTACAGATTCTTCAATAAAATTTTCTGCGTCAACAATATTGAGTTGTTCCTTGATCAAATCTCCCTCTCCTCTAGTGGCGAAAACAGAAGTAGACATAAGTCCTGTCACCTCCCCCAAATGAAACACCGTATAATTCTCCTGGGACATACCTGAAGTTGAAAAACAATCGATGTTTCAAATCAAGAGTATATACAATAAAAGTGGAGAGGTAGTGTTCATTCACGCAATCCCTTCAATGAACTGCCCCATTTTGCCTTCTGTCCCCCTTTATTCCCGAGAAAAAAGACTTTCTTCAGCATGTGCCTGCTCCTCACTCTCCAGCCTGTGGGCCCCTTTTTACCTCCTCCTGTATCAGGCCCATGGTCCTTCTTGAAGTCCCTCCTAAACTGTACATTATTGTTTTTTTTTTTAATTTGCTGGTTCAACTCTGTAATGCTGACTGCACAAAGAACTGCCCCCATGCAAACTTTGCCCTGATCCTGCACCAAAAAAAGGAGACTGCACATTCCCACCTTGTTGCAGGCCCCCTTCCACCAGACTGCATGGTGACGATGGTAGACAACATCCCACACGGCTGCATGGTTGGCCTGGATCATGGCTTCAGCATCTGCCAGCAGCCTTAGTCTATCCTCCCAAAGGCCTCAAAACCATGCATAAAACCCCCTTAAAGCAAGCATTTGTCAATGCCAAATGTTTGCTTGCTCGTATTAGCATTGGAAATGCAGGAGTTAGACAGATGCAGAGTAGGAATGGCAGTGAAGTATTGAACATAATGCCATCCACATCTCCACCCTGCAGATACAGACAGGCATTGGGGCATGTGTTTGGGTTGTTGCCCATAAAGTTCATGCCATTTCACCTCACCCTTCTACTGCAGACACTGACAAGTATTGAGGTGTGCCTTGGGGTGTTCAGCTTTACAGTCACCCCACTCCATAAGGACATACACTGAAATGGGTGCAATATAGAATGGGGTGAACTGTGGGGCTGAAAAGTCCAAGGCACAGCTCGATGCCTGTCAGTGGCAGCAGGGTGAAGTGGGTTGAGTGGCATGAGCATTACAGTCGGCAATCCAAAGGCACACCCCTGATGCCTGTCAGTCTGTACAAGGTGGGACATTATGGTTAGAAACGCCCCGGGCATGTGTTGGTATTTGCAGTACAAATTTTAAACATGGGCATTTTGTGGCCCCCACCTCATGAAAGCATTTGGGACCTCTTCTCACGTACAGTGGCAATGTGATTTTGTCAATGTGTCCCGAAATTTGAGTTTCCAAAGCGACCATGCCAGATATACGAAAACAGATCTGACAGGATGTGAAGAATGACAGCTGTACCATTCATAGGGAGGTGTGAAGAGATGGCAATGTTGAAAATCTGTAGTGAAAGTATTAAAAATGCTCAAACTTCGGAGCGTAAGTGGAAACTGCGCAATGCATGCACGTAACATTGTCATTTAAATGACGATTTAAATTATCTCTTAAGGTACTACACCTTTGCTCTCTTAAACTCATACTCCTCTTCCTACTTATATCAGGAAATGTCCACCCGAAACCTGGCCTTGGCGGCCCGTGCCTTGGAAAAACCTCTGGGACTCTAACCCTGGAGACCCTTTATATCTGCAGTCTTCTGCCAAAGATTGATGCCCTTCAAGCCTTCATCCTCCAACACAACCCAGACATCCTTGGTGTTGTCAAAGCCTGGTTGATGACAAAAAGTCCTCAATCTGGCTTTAACCATAAAGGGCTACAATATTCACAGGTTGGACCGGGTTGCAAAAAAAAGAGGAGGATGCACCACATACAGTACATCAAAGACTCTCTCACGTGGCACCCAATAGATACTGTGTTACCTACTGCTACGGCCCAGATCGTACCAATCGGAATTCTCTTAGGTCCAAATCATAAAGCTCTCACCATTACCACTGTATACATTCCACCCAGAGTCCAAAAATTTGGACTCCACGATATTATAAGCTTCATAAACTCCCTTTTTCCCAGATTCTGAACTTATCCTGCTATGAGATTTCAACATCAACTGGCTTGCGCCAGATGCAAGTGCTTACAGATACTCTATTATAGCTGCAAACCTCTCTCAGATGGTTTCCTCCACTACCAGGACTAACTACAAAATGGGCACCAGTACTCTACTTGACTGGGTTCTCACGAACCACCCCGCTAGGATCTCCCACACCACGGTTCTGCCAGACTCTCTCAGTGACCACTCACCAGTCATCTGTGAATGGACAAACAAATTTGTAACCCCCTCCAAAAACATCATCTCAAGCAGAGTCCTCTCTCATGGCAACCTAACCCATCTCAAATAATACCTGAAACTTCAAGACTGGTCTCCCATATATAAGGCAATGGGTGTTAACCTGGCTCTTGACCATTTCATCTCGACCTTCAACAAAGCGTGTGACCACTTTGCCCTGGTTAAAAAACGTAAGGCTAAATCTATCTGCAACCCATGGATCACGGCAGGACTTCTTGCCCAGCTGAAATGGATCGACCATCTCTGGGCAGTAGCTAAAATAACCAGAAAGCAACCTGATATTCAAAAATATAAACCAGCCCAAAATGCCTGCACTAAAGCCATATGGCACATGAAAAACTCCTATAATAAAGACGCAGTCACCAACACCTGGGGAAATGGACAAGCTTTCTGGAAGAATATGAAGGAAATAACAGGGAAGCAGCCTGAAACCTCCCCAACCATGCTTGTAGTCAACGGATCAACTACCCTCGACCCAATGGTCATTGCTAACACCTTTAACATGGCATTTACAGACCTCAGTTCAGTCATCCCTCCTATTTCAAACAAAGCACCTCCTCCTCCTCCGGCCACCATCGTGCACAGTCTCATCTACCCCTCTTCTACTTTAGGGAGGTCAGACCATACAATGCACGCAGCTGTATTGCTATGGCTATCTCAAAATCCAGAACCAGTGGTGATACCTTGGACCTTAAGCTCCTGTCACTTACCCTTGATGAACTTCTTCTTCCCTTAACAAAAATTCTCAATCTCTCCCTCACTAGTAATAAATACCTGGACAGATGGAAAACAGCAGTCGTGACCCCTGTCCACAAAAGTGGTGACAAGACCAATCACTCAAACTATCACCCTATCTCAATACTTTCTCTGCTCTCTAGGCCCTTGAGTGGATAGTGGCAGACCAACTTACCGACCATCTGAAGAAACACATCTTAACTGCAAAACAATATAGTTTCTGGAAAGGACACAGTACCACCACTGCCCTTCTTGAGCTCACTGGAGCAGTTCACAACTCCTTTGACAACGGACAGCTCACTGGGGCCGTTTTCATCGACCTATCCAAGGCCTTTGACACTGTCCACCATGGGCTTCCTATTGACCAACTACTAATCGCCAGCCTGTCACCTGACTCTGCACTATGGTTCAACAGCTACCTAGATCACTGGAGGCAAAGAGTAAAATTGTCACTGCTCTCTCTGATACCCTGCCTGTCTGCTCAGGTGTCCCACAGGGTTCCATCCTGGGTCCCCTCCTTTTCAGTCTGTTTTTGAACTCACTACCACAATCCTGTTCTGAGCCTATTATACTGTATGCAGATGATGCAGTAGTCTTTTCATCTCACAGATATTTTTCATCACTGCAACGTTCTCTCCAGCATGGCTTCAGCTCCATTGAGTCCTGGTTCCAAAAGCACAAGCTAGTGCTTAATCACAAGAAAACTAAATCAATGCTTTTTCACAGTCACCAAAACCCGCACAAGCAACACCAGCTGGTTATCTCCACAGCAATTGGTAACACCCTGGATTAGGTCCAGTCTTTCAAATATCTAGGTATCATACTGGATCCTTGCCTCACATGTGTGGCCCACATTGATAATGTTGCCAAATCTGCTAATACACGACTTGGTCTACTTTACAAACACAGACAACATCTTACCCCTGAGGCACTGAAGATAGCTGTACAGAGTTCTGTGGTCTCAGTCATTGACTATGGTCTCATCATTTACGGCTCTGCCACAACGACAACCCTCACATGGATATCAGTTGACTTAAATAAGGCCTGCTGACTTATTACTGGTGCCCACCGTCTTACCCACACCTGTGACCTGTATGCTCAGACTGGTTGGCTCCAACTATTGAACAGTATCAAGTACCTCACCTGTATTATGGCGAAGAAAATCCACCTTGGCTTGGCACACCCTGGTGTCCTAGCCCTACTACCTGAAAGCACAAGTTGACGGAGCTCCAGGAGATCAAAGTGGCAGCTCCTAAAAGTCCCCTGTTGTCACACTAGCCTGGCCCAATGCTCCTTTGCCTACAAAGCTCCACTTTGGCTAAATGACCTCAGCCACACTACCTCCTCAGCCAAAACACTTGGGATGTTCAAAACCAGTCTCTGGCAACATCTCACAACCTCCAGCTCTTGTGATTGCTTCACCTAAAGCTGAGAAATCACTTTCTAAGCCGTTTCTGGCATCCCCACCACACACCACTCCAAATTGCCACACCTCGCAATCATGTACCCCCTTACGCACTTTTTTCCTTTCCACCTTGTCCTCCTGCCTTCACTTCCTCCTTCTCTTATCACTCCCCCCATGTGCTACATACTCTCTCCTCTTCAGACCACCCTCCCCCCAAGGATATAGCACTTAATGGCATATCTCGCCTGACAAATGCCTCTGGCTGCTTCATCGTCTTTCCCTCTGCCCCATGGTCTTACCGAAGGTCCTAATACTTATACTGACTGTAACCACTGCAATGTTAGCATCCTGTGAAATGCTTTGTTCCTTTGTAATGTTCTGCTGTCCCATTCTGTATTTCTCTGATGTGAAACCTTTGTAAAAGAGCCTTGGCTCAAAGGTATTTGTAATCTTAGACCTGAATAAATAAATAAATAAGATACAGTTAGTGGAATTATTTCACCAAATTTTCAACATAGGCATTTTGTGACCTCTGCTCAAGAACACTGTCACTATGATTTTCTTAATCTGTCCTAAATATTGATTTCCCACAGCAACCGTGGTATTCTGCGCTAGATGTATAAATGCATGTTTTGGGCAAGATGTGAAAAATGACAGCTGTACTGTTCATAAGGAGGTCTGAAAAAATGCCAGTGTTGAAAATATGGAGTGAAAATACTACAAATTTGCGAAGCTACATAGGTGCATGCAAACTGCATCATGCATGCTTGTAACACAGTCATTTTATGGACATTTGTCACCAAATTTTCAACATAGGAATTTTAGGACCTCTTCTCATGAACAGAGTCACTGTGATTTTACATACAAACATACATATGAACATGTGAACATATGAATCTGCCACCAGAACACACCAATTGTCTAGGTAAGTCTGCCCGAGTGTGCAGCTAGCACCCAAGATTGCAGCTGCCCCAGCCTCCTCCCCTAACCCCTGCCCCCGACTCTTCCTCTTGCTTTATCCCACTCCTCTTTAAAGCTATTGACTGTCCTACATGTTACCACCCCCTCTGGCAGTGCATTCCAACTAGACACCACCCTCTCAGAGAAGTAGTGCCTCCTCATGTCACTCTTGAAACATCCCCCTTTCAACCTTAGTCCATGCCACCTCATCTCTCTACCACTCCTTAATTTAAACACCCCCTCAGTGCAAGGTTTATTTACCCCCTCAGGTATTTAAAAGCTTCAATCATATTCCCCCATCCCTCTTCTCCTTCAGTGTGTACATGTCGAGCTCCTTCAATCTAACTTCATATTCCTTTCCTTCCATCCCCTTTAACATTTTTGTTGCCCTCCTTTGCACCCCCTCCAGTAACTTTATATCTCTCCTCATGTATGGCCTCTAGTATTGCACATAGTACTCTAGCTGTGGTCTGACCAATGATCTGTAGAGAGGTAGGATCACATCCCTGTGTCTGGATGAGAACCCTCTTGCGGGGCACCCCAGCATCCTGTTTGCCTTCGCTGCTGCTCTCGTGCAGTGAGCTGAGTTGTTCATGCTCCCAGTTACCAACACCTCTAGGTCCTTCTCCTCCTTTCTGATCCACAACCAATAGTTCCTCTTCTGGGTCTTAGCCCTGAAGTGCATCACCTTACACTTCTTTGCATTGAATCCTAGCTGCCACTCCACTGACCATATCTCTAGTTTGGTTAGGTCCCCCTGCAGTTTTTCCCATCCGTCCTCTTCATCCACCACCGCCCCCAATTTGGTATAATGTACAAACAGACTAACCCTGCTCCCCACTCCGTGTGCTATATCAGAGATAAACAGCTCAAATAGCACTGGGCCCAGCACTGACCCCTGTTGCATCCTGCTTGTCACTGCTCTGGGTGCCGAGAGCCGCCCCCCACCACCACCCTCTGCACCCTCCCCTGTAACCAGTTCTCTATCCATTTAGTCAGCTTTTTTCCCACCTCCACTGCCATCAGCTTCTCCCTCAGTCTCCCATGAGGCACTGTATCAAAGGCCTTACTGCAGTCCAAGTACAGAACATGTACCACATGGCCCCTGTCCAACTCCCTTGTCACCTAGTCATAATACTCTAGTAGGTTGGTTTGACAAGACCTCCCTGAGATGAACCCATGTTGCTGCCCATCTTGGAGGCCATTACTGTCTAGGAATGCCACCAGCCTCTCCTTCAGTATCACCTCCATAAGCTTACCCACTATGAACGTGAGACTTACCGGCTGATAATTTCCTGGCTCCTCCCTTGGCCCACTGTTGTGTATGGGCCCCACATGGGCCACCCTCAAGTCCTGGGGCACACACCCCATCTCCAAGGAGGTGTTGAACAGATCTGCCAGCGGCTCAGCCAACAGCTCCGTCATCTCCCTCAGCACCCTGGGGTGGATGCCATCGGGACTTGGTGCCTTGTCCACAATTACTGCCCTCAGCCTCTCTAGCACCCTACTTCCTGTGATCACTTTGTCCGTCACCTCCTCCCCCTTCCCCACCCCCCAGCCCATTCTGGTAGTGTGCCATCCCTCTCCTTAGTGAAAACAGAGCTGAAGTCCTCATTTAGAATTTCCACTTGCTCCTCCCCCTTTTTCACCCAATCCCCTCACCACTTTATCCTCACAATATGTTCCTTGCACTTCCTCTTTTCCCTGACATATCGAAAAATGTCCTTTTCCCTTCCCTTTGTGCCCCATTCAGAACTTAATTGCCTGGAGGCCTTAGCTTTTTTCACCCTCCTGGCAACCTCCCTTGACCAACTCCCAAAAGCCTCCTTATCCTCTCCCTTCCCTGTTCTCCTGTACTTTCGGTATGCAGACATCTTTGCCCTGACCCCTTGCAGCACTTCCTTGTTCAGCCAGCATGGTTTCTTGCCTCTGCTCTTCCTACTCCTGGCCCTGGTGTAGGCTACTGTGGCCTCTGTTAGCCCAGTCTTTATGACTCCCCACTTTTGTTCTGCATCCATCCCTGGCCTTATATCCTGGAGTCTCCCTTGCAGTATTGCTCCCATCTCCCCAAAGTCCACCCTAATAAAGTCTACCACCTTAGTGCCCATGCCTCCTGTCTCCCTGCCCAGTATGACAACGAGCCACACTGTTTGGTGGTCACTACCTGCTAGTTGGTCCTCTACCCTTACCTCCCTTACTGCCTCCCCATTTGCCAGTACTAGGTCCAGAGTGCTACCAAGCCTTGTAGGCCCACTTACCAATTGTGTCAGAAGACCATCCTGAATGCATCAAGGAGCACCTGCTCCCTTGTATTGCTAGTGGCCAGGGTGCTCCAGTCAACCTGTGAGAGGTTAAAATCCCCCACTGTCATCACATTCTCCCTTCTACACACCCTCCTTATCTGCTCTGCCAACTCCCCATCCAGTTCCCCGGATTGGGCTGGTGGTCTGTACACCACTCCCAGCCTCAGTTTTCTGCCCTTGGAGTCCAGGAGCTGCACCCAAAGCACCTCTCTCCTCTCCTCTCCTCTCCTCTTCTCCCTCGTCCTTTATGCATTTAATCCCTTCCCTCACATAGAGTGCATCCCCTCCTTCCAACCCCCTGGTCCCTGCTGCATATCCTGTATTCAGGGATTGCCAAGCCCCAATCATGGTACTCTGTGGCCCAAGTCTCTGTCACTGCAGCAATGTCCACCTTCCCCTTTGAAAGAAGCACCCGAAGCTCTGCTATTTTGTTCCCCAGGCTTCTTGCATTAAGAGAGACCACCTTCCACCCATTCCCCTCCTTCTCCTCACTCTTCTCCTCCTTAGCCTGTGTCCCTCCTCCCGGTAGTCCTCACCCTTTCTCCTTGCAATTCTTACCAGGTGGTGGTACCTTCTATATTACACTCAGACCACTCTACCCTCCCCTCCCAGGATTACTCCACCTCTGCCTTTACCTATATCTAGGGCGTGAGCTCATTTGGCTCCCCCTGTCTGGACCTTTCTACTGACCTCAGTCTTTTGCCGACCCCCCAATAGTTTAAATTTACCTTAGTGGAGATATACCCCTCTAATTCTGCCTTTAATACTCCCTTCCCCTTCCTGCTCAAGTGTACCCTGTCCCCCATGTACAAGTCACTATTTCTCCAGACCCTACCCCAGTTAGTCACTAACTCATAATTTTTGGTGTGGCACCAATCTGTCAGCCACTCGTTGAACTCCTCAATCTTACCCTTCCTCCCCATTCTTGCACATGGTACCAGGAGTACCTCCAAGAATGCCACCGACTCCCCAACCCCCTCACACTGCCTGACCAACTACTCTAACCTCCCCCTCACTACTTCCACAGTCTCCCCCGCCAAGTCATTTGTACTCACATGCAACAGTAAATGAGGTTTCTTCTTCCCCCTCGCTGCACACTTGAGCAGTGCCTGCCCTGCCCCTCCTGCAGTCAACCTGGGGATAGCTTCAACCTAAATACGGCTGTGCTTTCCCCCTTTCCGCCCCCTCTCACCCCTTTCAGTACAGAATCCCCTAGGATGAGTATCACCTCCATCATTTAGCCCCTTTCCTTTCTAATACCCCTTCCACCACCCCAATATTGACTTCTGTATCTGTACCCCCTACTTCTGCCTCACCCCTTTACTCTGCCTTATTCCTTCCATCCCCCTTCAACCCCTTCCCAGCCTGTCTGCTTCCTACTGGACTTCCCATATCAACCTCCCCACCTCCCCTGTTGATTTCCAACCCCTCTCCTATCACCGCTGTTGTCTATTTAGAGCCCCCATTCCCTTCTACCCCAATAGTGATGCCCCTCCCATCCTTCCCCATTCCCATAGCCTTCTCTCCTCTAGTCACCACCCCTCCTTCCTTACTAGCCCCCTTCTACCCTTTCATCCTTACTATCTCTTCCTATAGCTGTTGCCATCCCTCATGCCCTGCTTGTCCTCCCCCCCTTAAGTATGTTCCTGCTCCCCCCTCTCTTCCATAGCAGAGGCTCGAATCTATTCCTAGTTGATTCCTCTCCTACATCTCTTCCCCCTATTGGTTCCCCCTCTCCTACTTGTTCCCCTCCATGCCATCCCTGGTCCCAACCCTGGTCCCTCCCTACCCCAGCCATCTGCACTCTCCCCTGGTACTCCTCATGGTCTCTTCCTCCCCCAACAGGAGCCCCCCCTCACCTCGGGCACCCTCCCTTCTCCTCTCTTTTCTGCTAGTGCCTCTGATACTGGGGTCAGTTTCAGTCCCAAATTGTTTTTCCTCCATCCCCCTTGCCATCCCCTATTCCCCACCAGCCAGGATGCCTACCATTCTCATCTTCACTGACACTTAGACTCCTCCCTAACTTCCACAGTGCCTCCCTAAAACTAGCCAGTTGTCTACAGACCATACAGTCCCCCATCCTCCAAGCCCAGTCCAGGATCATGGCAGACCCACACCCTGTACACCCCGCCACCCCTCCAAAGATGCCCGCCATTTTGACATGTGCAGCTGCCCCATTTTATGTTATGGGCTCTTACTTCCAGGTTCTGTATCCTACTACAACTGTTAGGCCCCTATTTACTCAAATTTCTGTCCCCCCTCACATTAGTCCCCCTACTAACCCCTTGCCGATCGGGGTAATTCAGTCTCAAATTTCATCCATTAGATACTGTATTACTGTTGCAATCCTAAGGCCTCCTTGTCTGTTTTTCACCCCTCAGCAACCATACTTTTTGTTCTCAGCTCTCATATAGCCCAGTTAGAAATTATATTGCACTCCAAGTATTACTGAATTCAGTTAGAGAAATAAACAGAACAAATAAATATGTATTATTACAGCAGTCATAACAGCATACCTCTTATTGTGCCACATAATAATTTCAGCAATGTGAACCTGCTATCCACTGCAGCTGTGTGATTTTTGTTCTTCTTTGTGGTATCTTTACTGCTACTAGTACTAGTGACTTTTACTGCAGCAGTGCAGTACACTGTCCCCCCCGCCACGGCCCACCCCAACCAGCAAAGGTATGGTTTTCCAGATTTGAATTTCTGATGGTGAGCACTGGTTAGGTGTTGTGCCTTTGCATCTGCATCTCCTCAGTGTGCAGCACAATCTTAATATGTCTGTGCATTTGCATCTCTTTAGGGCCCAATCTCCTTCTGTAATTTAAGTCATAGTTGTTTCTTTGGCTTCCCTTCAGAGTACTGGACAGGTGTGGCGCATAATCCTGCATGAACATTGTACTCATTAATATGCGTTTTTAAGTCGGGACCATCATCACGAGTTACTCGTGATACAAATCACGTTCTTCATCATCACGGTCACAAATGCAGTCAAAATTCACAATCACGTCACGAATCACAACACTAATTTTTTGACTAGTTACTTGGATGTATTGTAAGCATGTTTTGTAATATCTCTCCAGGCTTCACCACCCCACCATTGTACTCATTAATGAGCGTTTTTAAGTCAGGGAGTTTGTGCTACAGCTCATTGGGGAAGTACAGCCATAGGCATTCATGTTCTCAATACAATTCCATATTGGTTCCATATTGGTTATCTCACACCGTCAGCACTGAATCACGTTCTTCATCATCACGGTCACAAATGCAGTCACAAATCACGATTCATGATCATGTCACGAATCTCAACATTAATTTTTTTACTAGTTACTTGGATGTATTGTAGGCATCTTTTGTAGTATCTCGCCAGGCTTCACCACTCCACCATTGTACTCATTAATAAGTGTTTTTAAGTTGGGGAGTTTTGTGCTACAGCTCATCGGGGAAGTACAGCCATAGGCATTTAAATTCCTTCCTGTACAGCATGTGAGTTACAGTACTATAAGCAGTGGTGGGTGAAGTGGCCCCAATTTGCTCCATGAAGTAATTCACTGAGTAAGGTGGAATTCAAGGAGAACTCCACAATGTGAAGCGGGGTACATCGCTTCATAATGAGGAACGCAAAGTCCATTGAAACCAATGACTTTGCATTATTCCGCCTTCCCCAACCCACTTCACCAATTTTAAGGGAAAGTACATTGAAGTTAATGTAGTTCACCTCACTTTGCCCTGTAATTGAGCTCAAAATGGAATTCTGCAGTTATTCATGGGATTGTAGGTCACATGGGCTCTAGATTGTTCGGCACAGCCTCAGTTCTGGCCTGGGTAATGTGTGTGCAGTGGTAGCTGGAGACAGTTTGGTATCAGAGCTCTGCAATTCAAAACCTCTAAAAGCTGTTTAAAATGCCTTTTTGAGTAATATTTTTTGCTTATAATTTAGTACCACGATTGTAGGAAACCTTTCTGTGCTCATATCATTGAGTGTTTATTATGTGTGGATTTTGAATGTTAATTTAGAACAGTCAGTCTGTGTACTGTGAAGTGTGCTTTGGGGAGGGGCGTATTTGTGGTTTAGGTAGATTAACTGGGAGAAAAAGACTGTCTTTCTGTTTTGGTTATATTTTTCTTGCATAACTGTGTTGATGTATGCACAGTAATATTTTTAGTAATTCTTGACATTTTTTTGCTGATTGTTCTGGTGCAACAGTGTACAATTCATCTGTTTAAAACATTTGGTTATATTACTAAAGGTTTTCAAATTGTTACGCATTACTTGAGTGTGCATGTGAGTGTGTGTGACATGTGCCATTAAATCAGACACCTTTTATTGTGTTACAGAGTAATTGCAGCAATGTGAATCTGCTAGCCACCGCACCTGCGTGAATTTTTTATACTGCTTCGTGGTATCTTTACTGGTAGTGGATTGTTACTGTCGTGCACTAATCCCCCAACTGGCAAAATATATTCCTTTCCAGATTTGGATTTGTGACTTGTGAGCACTGGTTAGGTGGTGTTCTGCCTTTTTGCATGCATCCCTTGAGTGTGCTATGCAATCTTAATCTGTGTTTGCATGGCACCATTAATTCTGTGAGACTGCATTTCTTGTTACACTTTCATTTCACTTTGGGAATGCACATTAATTCTAGTGACTGTGTGTGTTACCTGACCACTGCACACATGACTGAGTGCACCATTAATTCTGAGAGACTTTGCATTTTTTGTTACACTCTCATTTCACTTCATCAGCACTGGGGAGTTTTCTGAACACAAGACAGTAACATTTTGGGGATGCACATTCATTCTGGTGACTGTGTGGGTGGGATGCTGCTAATATTGTTGTCACTCTGCCTTACTTCACGTTTAAGGTGGAATGGCAATGTGAAGTAATAAAAACAAGGTGAAGTGAGCCTTTCCTATGGGGCACTCCACGTAGTGAAGTGCTAACACGAAGTGGCCACTTCGCATTTATTTCGCCAGAGGATTTTAAATTTGCTGCATCTCTATTCATGGTCGGCTTTGAAGAGTGCAGACATGTTCCTGGTCCACGGAAGATCATCGCGCTGGGCTATGGAGGTAAGTATGAGGTGAGAGGGGGGTGTGGGGAGGCAGGGTGCACAAAGGGTGTGCGTAGGTTGAGGGAGGAGCCACTGAACCAATGACGGACCATTTTCTGTTTTACAGGTTTTTAAAAAATGGAAAAAAATGAAAAACATTGCGGGACTTTTCTTTTACAGGGACATTTTGCACATTGGGGTGGGCTCCCAGCATGCTACCTGAGTGGTTGGGGGGGTTGTAGCCGATGAGGGAATTGGGCACTTCCACCAGCACATACTGAATGGAGGAGAGCCAAGGGGGATTGGACACCCCCCTTAGCACACAACAAATTGGGGAGGGGACATTATGCCATTGAGGAGTGGGCTCCCTCATTGGCAAATTGAACTGGGAAGGGGGGACTGAAGCTGACAGGGATTGGGCCCCCCATTGGCAAAGAAAGACTGTTGGGGGGTGCATGATGCCAAGGGAGATTGGGAACCCCCGTCAGCACACAACAAATGGGGTAGGGGGTTACAGTATGCCGACGGGGAGTGGGCTCTCCCATCAGAAAATGTACTGGGTCAATGCCATGTAGATGGCAAGGTACCACTCTGCAATGATGGGTGGCTCCCTCATTGCAGCAAAATGGCTGATGCTGCAATGATGAAGTGGCCACTGATTGCAGAGGCAAAAATGTTTCGACTTGGTGGCACTTCTGCAGAACCAGTGTCATCAGGACACTGGGCCTGCATTGGTTCACCAGGGCCAACCTCCCAAATGCAGTTCTGCAGTTGGCTGCCACAGTGCTGCATCTCCACAATTTGCTTCTTTCCTAAGCTGCGGCATAATGTTTCTTACGCATGCGCACAAGCAAACATAAAAATATGGTAAAAGCCTTCACGGTGGTCCCAAGATGATCTTCAGGTGTGGAGGGAGGGTACCCACTCTACCTCGCTCCTGTGCAGCCCACAGATCAAGCACTTTCCGAATGTTTAGGGGCCCACTAGGAAGGCCCTGACACATCAGCATGCCCTGTTGAGGTGTGGTGCTCCAAACTGAAACCAGCCACCAGTTTGGACACTCCATGCCTCCCCCAATTTTGCCACCATATGCAGCTGGCCTACTTGGTGGAAAACCCCCATTCTCTCCCCATTCATCCCCATGGCCCTGGAAGTGGATGCATGCTTGAACTGGGGAATCCCTGACCCCCACACAACAGTCTGGCTTTGATACTCTTCCAGAACTTCCACCACCATACCATCAATAAAAAGTTCCTTTTTATTTTTATTTTATGGGAACCCGCTGTCTTTCGCTATGCCCTGCAATGTCTGTGGTGATCCAGAATCTAAATGCTTACCAAATGGGAATATAGCAGCAGCTTCTCTACGAAGGCCATGCCTCCCTACCACATGGCAGGTAAGTCCTAAGCCACACCATCTAAGCTTAGCAAAGTGAATAAAATGTTCTACAAAACTAATGCCTGATACCTCGCTCAAGAGAAAACCACTGTCAAATTATCAGCATACTCAGCAAAGTAATGCACTTTGAACCTACACTGCCAATTCAGTCTCAGAAAAGGCCTCAATAATTGAAATCTGGGCCCAGCATGCCATGTGGTCAGCCCACGTTGCCAATAGGCCCCACCAGGCCCTCAGCCAGGAATACCACACTTGAACTTTTCTAAAATACCAGCATGGCCTAATCATGTAATTGTTAGAAGCAGAAAAAAACAGTAAGCTAAGAAATGCAAATGAGTGTGACTTTTACCTTTGAAATAAAGAAAATCAGCTTCAGAAAATCCTTCAGGGCCTGGTCGCCCAGTCCCCAGGGTTGCAATACTTTATCTAGTGGGGAAAACAATCAGTAGAATTGCCAAACGCTGTGCTGAGATCAACTCTAAATGAAAAATCCCAATAAAAAGAGGGAGCGAGCTCCCAAGCCTGGTCTTATAAACTCCTTAAGGACCCCTGGCAAGGACCCATCCAGGCCACTCCCCCAAGCCAATCCTGTGTCCCCTCAGGTGTACGCATCATTCCCTTGTAACCTACAAATCATGACTTCAGCTGTCCCTTCCCCTTCGACTACGTTCTACTACCTGCTGTCAGTCATGACCTCACTAAGTTCCGCCCTTCCCCTCTGTCCTACCTATTCACTCCCCTCCCTCCCTCCATTCCCCTCTCCCTACCCACCATGCTCCTAACCCCCCTTCGATTTCTCCAGGACTACCATCCAACAGTTCTGGTTGCCTTTTAATGGTGACCCTATTAAGTTATGACATCATAATTTGGTTCCTAGTGCAGGCCACTGGTGAAATGTGTAAACACAATACCAGCATACAGTACAAGACAACACATTTAAATGTGCATAGTGCTCAGGGCATCAGCACAAAAGTTTATACTAAAGAACATTTCAAAACAGAATAAATATTCATATATAAAATAACTATAAATAAGTTTAAAGGTGCATCGGAGTTCCTACTTTATGCTTACTGTATAAAGTCTCATGGTAACACTGTGATATAATTAAAAGGAGAAACTCCATGTAGATTTAATCAGTCTCATATAGGGAAGTGAGATGTCCGAAAAGAAAGTAAAAAGGGAAATTATGTCAAAAAGGCAGTATGCAAAGAAGACATATAAATACTACAATGTATGTCTTTTAAAAAGTGACTATTATGTCAAATTCATATGGACTACTTACATTGTGGACATTGCACATATACTGTTTCAGTAATCATAAATCTCTTCAGTGTCCCATCAAGAACATATCGGGGGGGGGTTGACTATCTGTATTTAATGTATGGAGTGATGTTAAATCTATCATTTAAGCCATCAGTTCTGCATGCTCCTAGGTATATATCCAGGGATCAACAAATTTCAAATTTGAGTGGTAGTTCAGGACAACTGGCCTATCCAAAAATGGTAGTCCCACTGTTGCGAGTGGTAGTCCGATGGTCGGAAGGTCATATTTTAAGGAAAACATGTAACAAATTATGTAGCAGCAAAGTAAATGGCTGTGGCATTCTATTATTAATATTACATAGATGTAGGCTATAGAAAACAGTAAAAATGAATATGTAACTATCTTTAAATGTTTATTTTAATACAGATTACTTTATCTGAAGTCTGAGTCAATTGGTGCCAGACTCCATCCAGTCCCACACAAGCCAGAATGAAGCAAAGAATAATTAGGGCAAATATAATCAGAATGCAGATTCAGAACTGTTGTCATCAACATTAAGTGTACTGGTGGTGGTGGTAGTGGTGCTAGGACAGGATGATGATGGAGCAGCAGCAGCAGTGCTAGCAGCATTAGATACCGAAGCATCAGATTCAGTTGTACCAGCAGCAGCATCCCCATAAACATGTTGAGTGCCTGGATCAGACAGCAGCCAGTGGTTTATTGCTGGATCTGGATCAAAGTCACATAGTTTGCGACCCTCTACTGCTATTTGAAGAAGTGACTGTAGTGTGTTGTCTGCCAGATGTGTCCTTATTTTTATCTTTATCAGGTTTTGAATGGAGAACACTCGTTCACACGTTACAGTTGACACACTAATTGCCAGTAGTATTTCCACTAACTCTAGAATGTGAGCAATCTGGGGCAGTTTTTCTTTCAGTAAACTTGTATACACCTGCATTGAGGGTTTGTCAACTGCAGATTTCAGCAGACCCTTAAATGCAGCATATTCTGATATAGTATTTTCCTGCTGCTCTTCAGTGAAAAAAATTAAATATGCTGACAAATTAGCCACTTCATTAGTCCCAAACTCTGCAAGTTGTTCTCTAAGTAGATCAAACTGTTTAAAATCCAGACAGATGAACCATGTCAGTGGCACCTCTGAGAAATTCTGAAATCTTACATCAATGTAATCTATTGCTGCAATTACTAAAGTCTGCAGTTGTGTATCTGTCCCAAAACTTATTTCAGGACAGTTGCCTTTGAATGTGAAGGGCACATTTTTCTCAACTCCCGACTGTGAAATTACATAATCCAAGTATCTGATTTGAGGTTTGTAATGTGCTAGAAAAACTGTCATATATTTCCCTCGCTTTGATTTCAGTTCCATTAGCTGGATAAGTTAGGTCTCGATGAGATGTGGTACTTCAAGAATTATTAAGTCATCTCTTTAAACTGCAGGGAAAGATTTCTAGGTATGGGCAAAAAATCTTGGAGGATATAGAGTGATTTGACAAAGTGCAGACTGTACCTCTCTTAACAGCACCTTTGCATTTGAACCATCAGCAGCAGATGTAGTTTGTTGCAGGTGCTGGGCAACTGTAGGTAGATTCACCTGAACTGCATGAAATGAACATGATCTGCTGGCCAGCCATCTCACCTGTTTAATTCTAATAAAATGTGTCAGATCAGTGTCTATCTCATGTGGAATTTCTTGTAGCTCGCTCATCTTTTTTGGACTATAGAGGTAGAATTTAAATTTGCCTTTTAGAGTACTTTTAAGCTTTGATATGAAAGGGTTTGTTTTAATCATATCAAGAACTACCAGATCCAACTTATGTGCAACACAGTGCATGGCAATGATGTGAGGACAGTGCTCCCATAACTTTGCAATGGTTCCACCCTTTTCACCCATCATTACACTTGCCCCATCCAAACTGGCAGAAATCGAAAGTGGCCCTGGATTGCTCACATTTGATAGGTCAGTGAGAGGAAGCTGTAGTGAATCTAATGCAGTTCTTATTGCATTAAAGACACCTTCAGCATGCAAGAATTCCAGGGGCACAACCTGGATCAGATATGTACATACATCTTTTGTGTTAGGATCTACAAAATGTAGGAAGACATTTTC
Organism: Neoceratodus forsteri; assembly: GCA_016271365.2. Taxonomy (NCBI): domain Eukaryota; kingdom Metazoa; phylum Chordata; order Ceratodontiformes; family Ceratodontidae; genus Neoceratodus; species Neoceratodus forsteri. Next base: position 809,192,219 of record CM028138.1, on the reverse strand, counting down.
CCATTCAATTATTATCAGTGCTGCTGTCAGTAAGAACCATCACATATTTTGCATTTTTAAGAGTCTGTATCTGGGTTTTGGATAGACTAGCAGATATTACTCTGCAAAAGTCCCTGGCTTGCTTATCACTGGTATAATTGGTACCAGGCTTAATACCATTTTTTTCTTGCAATTCACACAGCCATTCCATGTCGGAAAAAGGGTGCACATTTTTTGCAATGGAGTACTCTGTGATGAACAGAATTCTCATCTTCACCTTTAAGGCCTCTTCCAACTGTGCAAAGGCTTGATAAAGTGGTGATTCAGTAATATCACACTGAACTGCTCGTTGCTCACTTTCCAGAATATGATGGTTCTGGCTTAGCACATGTGGATTTGACTTTTCATGTGCCCATAGTGACTCAATACGAAAGTTGTTAGAGCCTGTGGCAAAGACATTTAGTTTTTTTGAAAAGGCTGGATTTGCAATAGTGGAGTACTTTTCACACACTGTGCAGTACATCAGTTTGTTTTTATCATTGTATCTCAACCATTTATAAGTTTTCAACCAGTGAGACTGAAACATTCTGGTCCTTTACTCCTGGTCATATTTTTTGTTTTTAGAGATTCTGTCTCCTTGCTGATGCAGCAAAGTTAGGTTCTTAGGACAGGAAACAGATGCTTCTGCTTCAGGGTTTAATTCAATTGATGGATGCTACACATCAGCACCAGTGGCTGTTATATCCATTACCACAGCAGAAAAAGACTAAATGTCACTTTTATCTTGAGAAGACTGTCTTTGTGTTTGGCTAGGCCCAGCGGCCACTGCTGCTGCTCCTGGCCACATAGAAAATGGATTCTTATGTTCTTTTTATTCCTTTGCATAGCCATATTTTTATTTATTGTGTTTTTAACTTTTTCCACACTTGCTTTGCTCTGCAAGTAAAATGTATTTTACAATATCTGTGTGTGTGTGTGTGTCCTTTCTTGACTGAGTGTGGGTGGGAGGGGGTAGTGCTTGGGTGGGAAAACATAGGAAACACACTTTATTCTGTTTGTTAAAGTTTAGTTTGTCCTCAAACTCAATGGTCAAGAACTTCACAACAAGCAGTCAGCCAGAGTCAGGGACACAGTGGAAGGGGACTAAAGTTGCCAGCAATATAGTGTAGTCACACTTGCTAAACTTTTTAACTTCAGTATACTTTCTTCAGAATACTTGTTTATTTATTTATTTTATATTTCTCTCTGTAGTGTACAAACAACACCCCACCTGCCACCACTTTTCAGTTTGTTTTAATTTCTGCCTTTCTTTCCCCTACTGTCCCTCAGCAGATACACAGCCACTGCAACCAGTTGATGTGGGCTGGATTTAGTGTCTCACATAGCAGCAGCAGTTTAATAATGAGATTTTTTTCTTTCTTTTTAATATCTTTTTCTTTTCCAAGTTCTACCTCTCTCCCTCCTGTCCTGTCCCTCACACAGTCAGGCACTTGTCTGTGGAGTTGACTCTCATTGTCAGTCAGTGCTCCAGCCCAGATCCAGTCTAGACTCTCTCACACAGTATGTTGTCCCAAAACCAAATCCTTGGTTAGTTAATAGTATTTATTTCAATTTCTGTCTTTCTTCTCCTCCTCCTGTCCCTCGGCAGACAAGCAGTTGAAGTGGATGGACTGGGTTCAATCCAGTGTCTCTCAAGCAGCTACTATGATTTTCTGAGGGTGGGGGTCCTTTTTTCAATGAGTAACTTTTTCAATTTCTGCTTCTCGTTCTCACCTGTTTCTCACTAGACAGACACACAGCACGTGGTAGTTGATGTGGTCTAACCAGAGAAAATATAGCCAATTCAGTTAAGAAGGGGGATAAAACCTATTATAGGCACATTAGGGAGCATAGAAAGACAAAGGGAGGGATAGTGAGGCTGAATAGAATGGATGGTGGGTGGGCAGAGAGCAACAGTGAAAAAGCAGGGACACTGAATGAATACTTCTGCTCAGTATTCACAAAAGAGGAGGAGGAGGTACTTAATCCAATTAACAGAAGCACTCTGGGTAGGGGAGTTGATCCCAGTCCTTTCACAGAAGAAAGGGTTCTGAAAGAACTCCTAAAACTGAAGGTGGACAAAGCAATGGGGCCTGATGGGATTCACCTCAGAATTCTAAAAGAACTAAGTGTAGAACTAGTGACACCACTGACTACCCTTTTTAACAAATCATGGGAGGATGGGGTGGTACCTGAGGACTGGAGGAGGGTGGATGTAATTCCCCTTCACAAAAGTGGGAGAAAGACAGAGGCAGGAAACTACATACCTGTCAGTTTGACCTCTGTGATAGGGAAAATGATGGAATCACTTCTGAAGGAAAGAACTGTTGAGTACCTAGAGGCCAGTGGGGCACAGGACCAAAGGCAGTATGGATTCACTGTGGGAAGGTCATGTCAGATGAATCTAATCAATTTCTTTGACTGGGTGACCAAAGTAGTAGACCAGGGAGGGGCTGTGGACATGGCCTACCTAGACTTTAGCAAGACATTTAACATAGTCCCACACAAAAGATTAACAAACAAATTAGCCAGCCTGGGAGTGCATCCCAGGGTGGTAGCCTGGGTAAAACATTGGCTGGACAACAGAACACAGAAGGTAATAGTAAATAGAGTTCATTCTGAAGAAATGGGGGTTACTAGTGGGGTATCGCAGTGTTCAGTACTGGGTCCAGTCCTTTTTAAGGCCTTTATGAGTGACATAGCAGATGGACTAGAAGAAAATGTATGCCTCTTTGCAGATGACACAAAGATCTGCAACAGGACTGATACACAAGGGGGAGTGGAACGGATGAGAAAGGACTTGGCAAGGTTGGAGGAATGGCCAGAAGTATGTCAGCTTGGATTCAATGCAAAGAAGTGCAAAATAATGCATCAGGGAAACAAAAACCCAAGGGAAGAGTACACAATGAAGGGGAGGTAGTAACAACAACAAAAATGGAAAGGGATCTGGGGTAATCATATCAGATGACCTTAAGGTTGGCAAGCAATGTGAGAAGTCAGTAGGGTGGGCTTGGGGGATACTGGGATATATAGGGAGATGCATCACCAGCAGAAAACAGGAAGTTGTTATCCCTCTATACAGACACTTGGTGAGACCCCATCTGGAGTACTGCGTCCAGTTCTGGAGACCCCATCTCCTCATGGACATAGACAGGATGGAGGTAGTCCAGAGGAGGGCAACTAAAATGGTGCAGGGTCTGCAAGAGAAGCCATATGAGGAGAGACTAAAGGAGTTTAATATGTAAACCCTTGAGGAAAGGATGAAGAGGGGGGACATGATAGAAACTTTTAAGTACCTCAGTGGAATCAACAAAGTCCAAGAGGGTAGCATCTTTCAGAAAAAGAGATGTGCAAGAACAAGAGGACACAATTTGTAGATAGAGGAAGGATGGCTCAGAGGCAATGTGAGGAAGTATTTATTCACAAAGAGGGTGGTAGATGCATGGAACCACCTTCCTGAGAAGACTGTGGGGTCTAAAACTGTGGGAGAATTCAAGAATGCATGGGACAGACATAAGGCAATTCTGGTGGAGGGTAAGAAGAAAAAGGCTGTTGATTAACTAGGATGTGCAGCTTATCCAGTAGGTAAGGAAATGGGTAGACTAGGTGGGCCAAACGGTCCTTATCTGCTGTCAAAGTCTATGCTTCTATGAGGAATCAAGTCTTTCCTCAGTTCACATGGCTGCTGCTTCACACAGTAATACCACACACAAACTAAAGTAAAAAAAGAGTAAGAAACCTGTTTTTCCCCCATAGTACTGTTATTTATATTTCCTCAATTTCTGCCCCTCTCCCAGTCTCCCTACCATCCATCACCTGACAAGCCCAAAGGTTGCTATTGGGGCTCTCAGCCACTCACACAATGACCCACCTATCCCTGCCCCCTTTTTAATTTCCCTTCTTGCTTGCTTATTCCCTTGATTTTCTCTCTTTTTTTAAATCTTTCCCCCTTTCTGTGTAATCAGTAAATGAGTCCCTATAAAATACTGAAGGTCTTGCAGTAACAATGTCTAATTGAAAGCTCTGAGGGAAGATAATTCCTGTAAACATACCACAACTCATGTCTTGGTATGAGAAACTGTGCAACACTCTTGTTCCCTACCTTGCTCACTCCACCTCCCAACAGTGAGCTCAGCCAATAGTGTGAAGCAAGGGGAAGGAGTCACGCTGCAATTGGCAACTCCTTCTGTCAGTCCCCCCTCCCATTGCTGGGCACCCACGTTCCTCCTCAGCTGCTCAGGTGGCATGTGCCTTCAGCCCTTACACTGGCTTGTGATCAGTTGACTGTGAGAAGCATAATCATGTGATGCAGCTGGCTCCTGTCACACCTGCTGCATGGCTCACATCTGACCTCTTCAGCAGATGCAAATTACGAGCCACAATGAGCATCCTCATTATGCCACCTCTGGTTGTGCAGTGTGCATGCCTGCTAGCTCCTTCAGCTCCACTAGACCACTTGGCTTCAGAATGGATACAGCGACCCCTCCTGCTCAGATGCCAAAAGTACAGGTTATGAAAATATGTAATGCAGACACTGTAGAGCGATGGTTGTCCATGGACAAGTGACCCCTTAATAAATAGTTGTCTATGCCAAAAAAGTGGTAGCCTGGAAACATTGGGCAACGGGATTTGTTGATCCCGGCCAGAAGCCCTCTCTCTGTACTATTCCATTCTTCTAGTGGGGCAATTAGAGCTAATTGCTCTGTAGTAACAGGTTCCCCAAATACGGTATTTGAAAAAATGGATAGAGAAGTTGAACAAATAATAATAAATGAGGATCTATTTGCTCAATGTCCAGATACATTGTCAAAGTGTACATTTAAGACATTAACACATCCTGTTATGGCAAATATAGTACTGCTAGAGACATTAAGGGATTTAAAATCTACTTTGGAAAACTCTGTTAACACTTTTTTTGTTAAATTGCAACAACTAGAGGAAAAAAATGGATGGAGTTGTTTGCCATAAAAAGTCTAATAAGTTATCTTTTTCATCAATTTGTATCCCAGACAATCAACCAAAAAATAAGAAGCAATGGAAAGGTTTTAAGAAACAAAAGGAAAGAAAAAGAGGTGGAAACAAACACTCAAAGAAAGCAACAATAAAAGTAATAAAGGAAACAGAAAATCAGAAAGAAGGTAGGGTAGAACAACATTTAATGCCTGATCTAGTAAAAAAAGAAAATCAAAAAAATCAAGAAAGCTCAGCAAACAATGGTGCATACAAAGTGAGAGAGATGCCTATATAAATTATATGTACAGACTGCAATAATAGGCCCATTAACAAGTTCACTAAAGTACATGAGGAAACTGAAAGACTACTTGATGGAAAAGAAGTTTGTCTGCGAACTGATGGTGTGTATCATAAGAGTGATGAATCTCCAGAATCATTAAAGGACCTTATTAAGTATTTAATTGCTGCAGAGTTAGGCATCCCTCAAGCTAAGGACAACATTATTATGGTCTGTAGGGATGAAAGAATGGAGAATAAACCAGTGTATGTATTAGTTTCTGATATGTCTTCAGCAAAATCCATTTGGGCTAAATCATACAGAATTTCCTTTTTAGGGTTAAGTGTATGGGCTCCTATCTCATGGAAGACTGTTATAGCCCACACTAAACAGTACTGTGAGACTGGTGATTACTTAACTTTGAATCATTTGAAAGGGAAGTTATTTACACTTCAATGGGATTTTAGTAAATTTTCAATAGATTCTAGTGGGGATTCCAACCCTTGTATTCTGTCTTTATTTGGTACAGACAGATTTTTAGGAGAAAACAAGGAAATCCTGGATGTTTATATAAAGTCCCTTACAGGGTCATACCTTCAAAAACCAAAGGGAGAAAAATGTATCAGATACACAAAGAAAGTGTTTGCAGATAAAGAAAATAGTCAAATAGATATATCATGCATATCAGCAGATTTATTCTCTCTGATAAAAAGGAATGTGAATATTTTTGATAGTGTTTTGATAGAGATTGGGGGCAGATTTAGATGCTTCTCTTCTTAAATATCCTAGAGGTCTGTTTATTATATTAGGGGATTTTAATGCTCGTATTGCAGATCATGATAATTTTTCAAACTTAGAGAATCAGTTAGATCTTAAGTTTTATAAAAAGAGAGTCAGTAAAGATAAAGGCGTAAATGATAGAGGCCAAAGTGTAATTAAATTCCTTGAGGAAAATGCTTTAATGTTTGTGGACATGGTGACTCTTAATGATGAAAGGATTAAAGGTTTGGATACAGAGCACTGACTAGGAACTACAGAAGAAAATTCTACAGAGATTACCCTAAACTCTACACAAAATAATTATTTGCTGAAAGTATTAACTTGGAACATTGATGGATTTTGTAAAAAATTAGCAGACTGTGAATGTATGGACTTTCTTTCCAAATATGAAAATGCTGGCCCTACAAGAGATGTGGGCTTTGGATAATATAAATATTAATGGATATCAAGTAATATTAAACTCAGCAATTAGAGCAAAGAAATTTGGCAGAGCAAAAGGAGGGTTGGTCCTGTTTGTTAAAATTGGACCTAGTATAACAATATTAGAAATTTTTAAAAATGTGCAATATTATATCATGGCCATCATAGAAATAGATATGGTTGTGCTAATTTTGGTCAATCTATATCTTCCATCAGTTAATAAATCAGAGCAGATTGGTAATATTTGGAGTTCATTGGGGGCGGATTTAAATGCTTCTCTTCTTAAATATCCTAGAGGTCTGTTTATTATATTAGGGGATTTTAATGCTCTTATTGCAGATCATGATAATTTTTCAAACTTAGAGAATCAGTTAGATCTTAAGTTTTGTAAAAAGAGAGTCAGTAAATATAAAGGTGTAAACGATAGAGGCCTAAGTTTAATTAAATTCCTTGAGGAAAATGCTTTAATGATTCTGAATGGAAGAATTGAGGGGGACTGTGAAGGTGAATTCTCTTTCTCTTCGGGGGTAGGCCCAAGTATAATAGATTACGTTATAATTAATCCTGAGAGTTTAGAGACTTTTGTCTCTGTAAAAATCCTTTCTCGAGCAGAAAGTGATCATGCAGCCTTAAGCTTACAAATGAAGCTAGATAAAGATATTCTTCTCTCTGAACAGCCCACTTGTATTCCACTGGCACAATTATATTTAAAAGGGAAACAGCATTTGAACTACAAGGCTGTTTATGAGAATAAGATTCAAAATATCTTGATAGAATTTGGAAAAAAAAGGGAAATGCAAAATTATGATTGGGAAAACATAGAATGAGTAACTCTGGAACTGGATAAACTTAATCTGGACCTAAGAGCATCACTCTATACAGATGTTAATTCTGGCCGGAAGAAATCTTATATAACATGGTTTGATAAAGAATGTAAAACTGAAAAAAGGATACTTAAGAAACTTAATAGAAAGACCAGAAATCATCCCTCAAAGGAAAATTGTGCATTTTTAAATAGGGCTAGGAAGTTATATAACAATTTTTTTCAGATGAAGAAGTTATTCTTTCAAAATGATACTTGGGATGAAATGTTTCAGATTATTAAGAATAAGGATGTTAAAGCATTTTGCAGTATGGTAGCAAAGGGAACTAACCAATATCAGTCGGCTCTCTCAGTAAATGTACCAAGAGACACTTGGGTAGAATATTTTAAGGAAATATCTAGTAAGACTTCCTCTTCCTCTGATAGTATAGTTTCATTTAGCTTGTGTAAAGTAGAATCTATGATAATTTTTACTCTTGAGGAGGTAGAATATGAGGTATTATGAAATTAAAAAATAATAAGACACCAGGTCCAGATTACATTCCCCCAGTAGTATACAAAGAATATAAAGATTTCTGGATTCCTATGCTTACAATGTTTTTTCAATTTGTGTGTTAAACATAACTTTATTCCTATTTCATGGACGCTTAATATTATAGTCCCAATTCACAAAAACGGATCACTATATGATCCATCAAATTTTCACCCTATTAGTTTATTAGATATAAGTTCTAAAATATTTACAAGACTTTTATTGAATAGGGTAAATGAATGGACTGAACTATCCTCACAGATATCAATTTACCAGGCCGGTTTTAAGGAGGGTTTTGCCACAACTGTTAACTTATACTGTCTTGCCCATTTGATGGAAAAATATGTATTTCTTAGGAAGTCTACGTTATACACAGTTTTTGTAGATTTCGAATCGGCTTTTGATTTGGCAAATAGACTAAAATTATGGGAACTATTATATAAGAAGGGTATGGACCCATGTCTTCTTAGGTTGATTCAGAAACTTTATTCAGATACACTTACATATATTAGGTATGATAACGAAGGCAGGTTGTCTCAGCCATTTAAGTCAAATTGTGGAGTTAAACAGAGCTGCCTATTGGCCCCTGTTCTCTTTAATTTATATATCAATGAACTGTTAATAGTTCAAGATACAGAAGTAGTTGACTCTCCTAAAATAAATAATATACCAATACATTCATTGGCATATGCAGATGATTTGGTAATATTCTCACTTTCTAGAACTGGGATACAGAGAAAATTTGATATGTTGCAGCAGAAATGCAAAGTGTTAGAACTGCGGATAAATACAAAAAACCCCGAAAACAATGGTTTTTAGAAAGAGGAATAATAATTTGAATGGCCCGAGGTTAAAAATAGGAGATGTTAATATTGAGTTAGTAAAAGAATACTGTTATTGGGGGGTACAACTTACTTCCTCTTGCTCTTGGATTGTTCATATTAATAATCAAGCAAATAAAGCTAGACTAGCCACAATAGCATTATTGACATTTAACTCTGTGTATGGAGGAAATACAGTAGTATCAGCATTAGCTGCTGGTGAGGCAAAAATATAACCATTATTTCTGTTTGGCTCAGAAGTATGGGGGTATGCAAGTAAGAAGGATCTGGAGAAACCTCTGTCATAATATTACAAAGCACTTTTAATGGTACCCTCCTCTACCTCAAACACCATGGCAAGAGCTGAGTTGGGTAGAGTTCCGATTTGTTTTCTTAAAGACCATAGGTTGATCTCATATTGGATTAGAATAATAAATCATAAGAAAAATATACTTCCAAAAACATGTTTAAAAGAAAAAATGCAAATGGGCAGATAGAGATTTACCATCATTATGGCTAAATGGACTTCGAAGTAAATAAGATCAAAATAATATGGGCCATTTGTGGTCATACTTCTCCAGAGGAATTATGATTCTTCCTCAATATGGACAACAGGCCCCCCAAAAATGTATTCCCTAGGGAAAAGTAAAGATATGGCACAAATATGAAAACAAAAATGTGCAAGATGGTATAAGGAGAATAAAATTGACCATGAGTTGGAATTGTATCTTTCCTTTTGGATGATTCCGCCATATAGAAAAGCTATCACCTGGATGAGGATGGGGCTAGTAAATTCAAAGTACACATATTTTAATGTAGTTAGTGCAGTTGATGATGTAATAGGGTCAGAAAAATTATATCAGTGTAATAAAGGACATGAAGAAACTTTAAAGCATATTCTATTGCTGTGTCCCCAGTATAACCAGGCCAGAAATCAGTTTTTAAAGAATTATCTGTTAATTTATGCAGATTCAGGTTATGATGTGATGCTTATTCTGCTACACCCGCAAACAATAGAAGATGCTATTCTGCCTGAAAATTTTAAAATGTTGTTATTAATAGGAAAAAGAAAAATTATAGGCAGCTAACTTAAGAGCAATAATATGTGAGTATAGAGTGAAAGGATTACTGTATTAGGAATGTTAAAAGGTTTTTAAATTATTTAGATAGAATGTTATTTATGTTTGTATATTCATATGGTTTGTATGCCTAACTTTGTTATATGTATGTGTTGAAAATAATCAAGTTACTCGTTATCTTGATTGATCAAATAAAGCATTGAACTTGAACTTGAACTTGTAGTCACCCTCTCTGGGCTTCAGCATAACTTTCTCAATTGCCTGAAACATAAACTTGTTTGCCAGAATTGATGGACCCTTTAATGTGGAGTGCTGAAGCATATGTAAGGTCCTCTTGTTTTATGGCTCTGCAGTGCTCACCCACTCAGTATTTGAAAGCTGTTTCCATTTTGTCACTGAAGAAGGCACCACAGCAGCATTTGGCTAGATAAATGACACCCTAAGTGCCACACGTAATTAACTGACGAATTTCAAAAACTCTGCTGTTGTCTGGGCTATTGAACTCCCTTCCTGAGTTATTCACTGGACAGTAAACGTATCTCTAACAGGGGAAGCAGCTTACACAAGTGTTGGTGAGCCATGTCTTTACAACTGGATTATTGAGTCTGCTAAGAACAAGGTAATCCCTAAGTGTGTTAGCTTGTCTGTAGGAGAGAAGGTGTATATTATGAAAAAAGTCCCTCAGGTGTATGGTCCCCCTAAGGATATTCCAGTTCCTCTGTATAGTCGCTCTTGTTTTGTTTGCATGTACAGAATAGTAACAAAGAAATACAAAATCACACATATCACCATAATACAAAGCATCATGGGCTGTATATGCAAATCAACACAAAATGTTCATTTCGATCCTGACTGGTCTGTTCTGTAGAGCAATATCTCTGGGTATGTTTCTGACTGTAGTGTTTGTCTCTTGCACCTTTCTTGCACTATATCGCCTGTCTATAAATCTGGCCTGTAGATCAGAGGCTGCCATATCATATTTATCTATATAGTTGCAATTTATTTTTACTCTAAGGAATTGCCCTTTAGGAATGTTATCCACTACATGGCATGGATGGCAGCTTGAGGACAGTATGAGTATTCCTGTTACACTCTTTCCTACAGCTATTTGTACCTATATTTCCCTCTCTGTCCTAAGTGATCTGTAGGTCTCGAAAAGAAGTTTCAGTCTCACTAACACTGAACCTGAAACAAAGGTTTGGGTTAGTTTTGTGCAAGAAGTCCAGAAATAAGCCCAGTTCCTCTATATTATCCTTCCAAATCAAAATCAGATCATCGATAAAATGACAGTATAGTTTCATTTTATCAACAAATGGATTGTGCTCTGAATCTCTCAAATATTTATTTTCCCACATCCCCATGTATAGGTTAGCTATACTGGGGCAAAAGTAGCCCTCATAGCCATTCCTTGTGTTTGCAGGAAAAATTGGTCCAAAAAGGTGATGGTGTTGTATGGCAAAACAAATTCAAACAAGTTCACAAGAAATGCAATTAGGCTCCCTATTGTTGTCTTGGCTAGCCAGAAAATGTTCTATGCTCCCCAAGGTCCCTTGGATGGGTATGTTGGTGTATAAGGACTCCAAATCTTAGGTGACTAAAAGGGAGTCCCTGCCTACCTCAGTATCCTCCAAAACATTCAGAATATCTCCTGTATCCCTAATGCATGATCCCAAGGTTTCAACAAAGGTCTTAAGTAGTGGTCAGTATATTGCTATAGGGGTTTGGTAAGAGATCCTATACCACTTACTATAAGTCAACCTGGCGGGGGGTGCTTGAAAAGTCTTGTGCACCATAGGAAGGGTATATAGAGTTGTTCTAATTGGAAAGTCAACAGTTAGAAAATTAAGAACATTAGAATCAAGCCATCCTTTTTGAAAAGCAATCTGAATGTAGCTGTCGAGCTGCTGTTTACACCTGGGAGTGGGGTCCGTGGTCATTTTTTTACAAAATGATTTATTATTAAGTTGCCTCTCAATTTCTTGAATATAATCTGTAGTATTTTGAATGATCACAGTCCTGCCCTTGTCCGCAGGTTTATTAACAATGTTCTTACCATTTTTAAGATCATTCAATGCTTTTCTTTCATCTTTAGAGAGATTGTTGTATGGAATGCCTGGTAAATTATTGAACAGGGATTCCATTTCATGTTCACATACCTCCTGGAATGTGATAATGGCAGCTGATGGGGCTGGAAAAAAATGAGGATTTGCCCCTGAAGCTGGCTGCAGATCCAGTATGTAGAAAGGAACAGTGACTTCATTATCAGCATTCACACCTTCAGAATTAATGTCCACAGATGCCTCAGTTAGACCTTGTTTCTTGGAAAAAAATGATGTTATGCTCATATTGCTGCAGAATTTTTTAAAGTCTACAAAAATTTAAAATTTATTCACAGCATATGTAGAGGCAAATGATAAGCCCTTATTCAGAAGATCATATTCAATGTTAGTTAAAGTTCTGTCAGAGAGGTTTATCACTTTCTGTAACCCGTTTGTTGTTGGTACTGGTGAGGGGTTGGGGCTTTGTGATAGTTGTGCCCCTGGTTGAACTGATGCTATTGTGGTTATGGTGGCTGATACCAGGGATTCTGAGTTGGGGGGGTCTGGTGGTATGCTTCCTGCCATTCTCTTGCACCACCTCTGCCCCCCTCCTCATTTTCCTCCATTGTTTCATCTGTTCGTTTGACCCAACCTCTCCCTCGTGAGTATGGTATTTGAAAACCCTGAAAGCAATTTTGTCTATTGCTTCTCCTAAATGGGATGGCTTTTGGTGAAGAGGTGTGTGGTTCTGATAGTTCCTCACTAGATGTGACAGTTTCTCACTCACTGGTACTTAAATTAAAGGAGATTCTTCTATCAAGCATAAGAATCCCTTTAGGGGCCTTGTTTGACTTTTTCCAGTTATATATATAGCCTAGTTGGTAATCATCCAAGTCTCTTTTGAATTTTGTCAGCTTCTTATTTTTAAGATCAAAATCCAGTTTAACAAACGTGCCTTTTAGTCGCTTACTACAAATATCAAAGTCAGCATTATTTTTAAAAGTTTACACAATCTTCTCCTGTTCTTTTATGTCATTTAATAAAGTTTGGCATACCTTCTTGCCTCAATTGATAATCAGTCTCATAAGCTTGCTAGATGCCTCTTGCAAAATAGCTCTCCATTCATTAATAAAAACCTCAACGTCCTGTCTGAACAATGGATTTTTGAGCAAACTCAAACTGCATGGAATGCGTTTAACTTATAGGTAGGTGTCTAAATTTGTGATATTCCAATGTATCTTACAGGTTTTTGTGATAAGTTTTTCAAGTGTTCGCCAGAAGTGAATTTGCTGGTGTGCCAACAACGTCATCTGCATTCCTGGCCCCCAATAGAAAAGGACTGGCATTTTCTGCTTTCTGTATGGAAATGTGCAGACTGGGTGGGCCAAGCGGTCCTTATCTGCCATCAGAATCTATGTTTCTAAGATCGATTGGATCTTGGGAAACTTCTTTTGAGAGGGCATACCCCTCAAGATACAGTAAAGCTAAACTTATATGCCACTGGAGCAGGAAGGTCTGGGGCCTCCCCTGTTTCCAAGAGGTATCCCATTAAATGAGTGAGTTAATATGAGCGAGTCAATATTGGCGAGTGTCATATGAGTGACCTGTGTATAACAGTGATCATCTTGTAAGCAGATTTCAGTTCTGCTACAGTGACTTGTGTTGTGGTAATAGTTACCAATACTTGTACAGTAATTTGCAGGCTGCTGAAGATGATTATATATAGTCTGGGTGGCTCAGGGCAAAGCCCCACAATGGGAGTTGAGGAAAGCATAACCTCCTACATAAAATACAATGTAGATTTGAGATATATATATATATATATATATACACATATATATTATATATAGATATATATATATATATATATATATATATATATATATATATATATATATATATATATATATATATATATATATATATATATGTGTGTGTGTGTTTTTCTTCCAAAGCACACCTTGTCTTCTCCCCTTCTGCCTGGCAACTCCACCAGGGTATCCAGCCACCGTACACTCTCCTGCACTGCCTCAGGGTCTGCCTTGTTCCCTGCAGCTTACCCCCCACAGTGGCATAGTGGGGAGCCCCCAACTCACCCACTGGAATGGATCCAGATCAGGCATAGCCCCAGAGTCAGAGATCTTTGAATGGCCATCATGTCACTCAACAAGGCTGCCAGTTTCCTCTTTTCTGTTTCCCACTGAGCTGGCAGGTGTGCAATGACACCATCAGAGGAGAGCAGCGCACATCTGCACATGATCCCTCCTGGCATCTGCTCCCAACTCACCTCAGAGAACATCATGCATCTTGTCCCCCAGCCTTTGCCTGGGGGAAATCATGCGTCAACTGTTGAGAAACCCCCACCCTGGAAAGGGAGAGCAGTCCATCGGACGCTTGATCCCTTTCCTCCCATGCCAGCTTCCGGTGACCTGTGCTTGTTCTCGAACACCAGTCACTGGTGTAGCATGAGTTGCAGACAACCAGTACCTCAGCCCTCAGTGCCACTGGGCTGGTGCTGAGACTGTTTTTCTTATGTTTTTTTTTTATACTGCAGACACTGTTCTGACATTTGGTTTTATAGATACTCGCTGTACATGTTTCCACTGTTTTTTCCTCACTCATATGGTCAGTGCTGTTTTTGTTTTGCCCTTTTGACAGGGAACTATTCCAAAGCTGTCCTTTGGCCTTCCTCTCTGCCCAGACCTAGTTCAAGACCCACTCTGGAGATAACTAGAGGCAGACTTAAGAGGCTGGCACGCCCCTGCTGTGACATCATAATCCAAGAGAGGGTACCAGGGCAACCCTTTTCCTGCTGTATCACTCTCCTGGACATATTGGATGAAACCACACCACTGGACAGGTGATGACCCCACCCCATGGATGTGGTCTCCCCATGGAGCAACTTGAATATTCAGATCGGGGCACAGACAATATACTTGTGCCAATGAGAAAAACAGGACAATCATTTTACATAGAAACATAGAAATTGTCAGCAGATGAGGACTGCTTGGCCCATCCAGTCTGCCTATAAGCCCTACACTTGTATGTGGCCTATTACCCTACCTGGTCAATGGCTTTTCACCTCTTCTTCTCACCACTAAGATTCCCTTATGCCCATCCCAGGCACATTTAAATCCTTCCACTGTTCTCACTCCCACCACCTTGTGTGGCAGGCTATTGCATGCATCCACCACCCTCTCTGTGACAAAAAACTTCCTCACATTCCCCCTCAATGTGCCACCTTTCAATTTCATAACATGTCCCCTTGTTCTTGTACCCCTCATGTATTGGAAGATGTCTCCCCCCTGCACATTGTTTATGCCCTGAGGATACGTGAATGTTTCAGGGACTTGAACTTTTTCAGGGACCTGCTCTCCCCTGTGCATGCTCACCACCTCTACTTTGAAGGACTAGCCCAGATATTGAAGCTCTCTAAGCAAGATTCTTGGAGATTCTTGAAGATTTAGGATGCAGTACACAAGTTAAAACCCAGAGGCAAAAGCACTCCGATTTTCACAATTGCACATCTTGCATCGGTGGACAAAACTTCATTGTGGGAGTGTTAGTCTGATGTAGAAAACATTTTGGGGTGCCCAGCCAGACCTCTACCAAACACCCAGAGTTTGCTGGCAGGAAAGACTGGGCTAGCAGACCACTATTTGACAATGGAACCACTGTTGGGACAGATTCCATAGAGCCTGTAGAGATGGTAGGAGCAGGCTGATTAAGCAATAAACCTCAACAGGGTGTGGGTTATGCAGGGATTTCCCCGCATCAGAAGTGGTTAAATCCCTGCATAACCCACACCTTGGAGTGGTTTATTGTGATTATACAATGTCCCCCTTTTTTTAGTGAAAAAAATAGAAATGGTTTCTTTTTGTATTTTAAACTATTTTTATTCAATTTATTGCTCCGCAGAAAATAAAAATAGTTCTGTGTTGCTAGGGAGACTGTGCCATTTGGCAGCATGAAAGGAGCTGCAGGGTGAATGTTGGAATGAGCAGTTGCCCAAATCTGCTTCTGTGTTTGATATGGCTTCAGCAGTTCAGTGAATTGTTAGTTTTTATTTGTTTATTTTTACAGTGCGTTTCAGTCCCCGTCCTCCGAAGTATTAAGCTGTCCAGTAGGGCTAGGTTGAAATTACAAAGACAGCAACATTTCCACTGAAAGTCACATGCCAGCATGACTCAGCAGCTGCTGTCATCTGCTTCAATATTTCACATGCCTTTAGTGGTTCTGGGTTTCTTGGAAGGAAGTAACAGTTTGCATCGGTGTTTTCATTCATTGGCATAGTGAGACCGGGCATTCATCTAAACAGGGCAGATGGTGATTGTAATGCAGGATGGAGTGAGAATTACTGGTCTGGGAAATGGAGGTGAGAGGGTGTGCAGCAGCCGGCAATCACTGACCATTGAGGTGATAACATTACGTATTTTTTAAAAGATCGGTCATTAGAACATTTAAGTAAATTTGTTTTCGAAGTTTTGGAGGGTTTAAACATGAGCAGATTAAACAGCCAAAGTGGTGACTGTTATGCTGCAATTTTTGTGAGAGTTCAACTTGATGGTTTTAATTATTTTATTTTTGGGGTTCTGTCTAGCATGGTTGTTTATGGCACTGAAGGCCTGCCATGAAGATCTGGTTCTGGGGTTAATGTGCTCTTTCCTGTGAGGAGGTAGTTGATGCGAGGTGATGCTCCCACTCTGCATTTTTATGTTCATTTTTGTCAATGAGCATGTACCATGGAGCTGTGGGGACCGCGATGGCAGAGCTGACACCAAGGCTGAATGAAGGCTGAAGTAAACGGAAAAGAGGTAGTGATTTCTTGTGTTGTGCAGTAGTCGGGATGGTCAGAACTTTACCCTTGGGTTATGCTGGGATTTACCCATGGGTAAAGACCCCAGCTGACCAATCAGGTTAGTGAATTTACAGACCCCGTTGCATAATATAATATAAGACACTACACAGATGGTACCATACCCCTTGGGTGCTTCAACCTATAGATCTACAGAACCATGACTCCTGCTGGAGGTGCAAGGCACCAGGAGCATCCTTTTTGCATATTGTATAGAAGTGCCTGCCTCTACACTCCTTCTGGAACTAGGTCCAGACAATATGCAACAAAACACTGTAAACACATATCAGGCCTCAGCTGAGGCCATCTTAGTGGGTTGCTTTCCCATCTCTACTCCCAGAAACACACAACTGAATCACCATTGCTGGAGTGGCAGCAAAATGCCTCTTCCTATTCAGGTGGAAAACTCAAGACGTCCTCTCAGACCCTGAGTGACTCCTCTCCCTATGGCAACTAATAACAAGAGAGACTCTTGATCTTTGCAACCCACACTATAATATGGTACTGACAGTGCTGGACACCATTTCTTAACTTTCCATTTTGTCAGCTTACAGCTGGGAAAGTGCCAGACAAAGTCCCATCACCTCCTTTCCCCACTGCTCTCCCAGTTCCTGTACAACCCCCCTGTACTCCTGTGGCCCAAATAATCTCAGGTAACAGCAGGTTCTCTTTCTTTGATTCTATTTCTGGGTGTGTGTTAGTAAAGTGCTAGTATAATGAGCCTAGAACTATAGGTGAGCATGTGCTCTTATATCACATGACTGCCAGCAGACTCCCACATCCTCACACTAGCTGGGTATCATCATGGTATGACACCTGAACTATGATTTGGTCAGTTATGTGCTGTTAAGACTATGTATTACTTTTTTTTTTATTTTATTTAGTTGTTTAACCAGGTATAGCACACTAAGCTGAAAGCTTTTTTACAGGAGCGACCTGGGAGCACAAGGAGGTTAAGTGACTTGCTCAGGGTCACACAGTATGCAAGTGGAAGCTGTGGGATTCAAACCCAGGTCTGGTCTGCTGGATGTCATCAAATTTGCAGCTCAGAGCCTTAGACCACTGCGCTATACTTCTTCCTGTATGTATATACATGCATTACTATATATATATTTATCTATCTATCTATCTATCTATCTATCTATCTATCTATCTATCTATCTATCTATCTATCTATCTATCTATCTATCTAAATTTATACAATAGGGGTGAGTGGTAAATGAGTGTGATAAAAACATGTATTACTCACACAGTGGGATAAATTCTAGGTGACATATGCACTGTGATAATATCAAAGTGATATACACATGGTGCATACGTCAGCACCTGATATCACCACAGTGCATACGTCAACAATCACTATCATTACTCAGCCTTAGGTAGTGAATGTGTTCTGCACCACCGAAATAAAAATGCACTCAGAAAAAGATACCCCAAATCATTCAGTCTGATTCTAATTCTAAGAAAGATTTCCACATGGTACTAAGCCCCACCAAGAAACAGCGAAGACATAAAAGCACAGAAGCTGTTACAAAAAAATCACTACATACCTCACTGTTTTCTACTGTCCTGTGAAGTAAACTGGAGAGTGATGAAAATTCAACTAGCATATCCCAAGTCTGGTGACGGCAAACTGTGAGAAGCACAAACATACAGTCCCCAATAGAATAAAATAAAATCTAGCCAGCACAAAAATATCTCCAGGAAATAAAGCTAGTGCCCAACAAAAAAGCCAAACTCCCCGGCATGCAAACATGGAAATCCCAGCCCCCAAAGTCCCAATGCTCCAATCATAAAGCATGCAAAGACATGCAGAATGACAGAAACCAATCACAGCACAGCATAGCACAGCAAACCCATTCAAAAATACAACCAATCAAATCTCACAGACAACTCTCATTCACAGACATACAATGACGAGAACAGCCATCTCTCAGACTGGTAACTAGAAAATATCACTGAACAAACCTCAAAACTCCACAAAGAAGCCTATTGTATAAATAGAATACATGGGCCTGGATATTCAGACTGCACCTGGGAATGGCGCAAGCATGGGCACAGTGCATCTGGGATGTGCCGGAGCCAGGACCAGGTGATATTCAACGGCAATGCTCCATGGCATAGCACCATTGAATATGGCACAGAATGTGCATGGCACAGTGACAATGTGCACAGCACAGTGACATTGCACCAGCACAAGCCACAGATAGGGAGCACGGGGATGAGCCAGCGCAAATGCAGTTGTGCTTGGTGCAGCACCCATGATATTCAGAAGAGGGCATGCAAATGTCATTACGGCCCCATTTGCATGCGTTGCACAGGGCAGTCTGGTGAAATGTGGTTGGTGCCCTGCACAGAATGACGTGTGGACTGAGGGGGTCCTGAGGCATCTCCCACCTGTAGCCGTGATTGTGGGTAATAGTAAATAAAACACAATCCCTGGTAACCTAGTGGTACCCCCCATTGCCGCGATAGTGGGTAATAGTAACTAAAACACAATCTCTGATAATCTAGTGGTACCCCCTCCCTCCTGTAGCCATGATCATGGGTAATAGTAAATAAAACACAATCCCCAGTTTATAAAATGGGTAATAAAAAAGGAATCAAGTTGTCGGTTGAAACACATCAGCTGACAGTGAGTATGTTGGAGCACGACCACACACCTGCACTTTCACCCCCCCTCCAAATCAAATTTGCCATTTTATAATATAGATAACCCACTCTAGGGTGTGCAGTCGCGCTCTGATATAAGAACACATTGAGTGGTTGATGCACTCAACATGCGGCCTCGTGTGTAACAACACACACCAAGGCGTGCATATATCAGAACGCGACCATACACCCTAGAGCTGGTTATCTAGTACATATATATATATGTGTGTGTATATATATATATATTATTAGTCATGTTAACAGTTTTTTACTGTATTTTTCCCCTGTAACCAGGATTATATATAAAGGATACCTTTTATAAATGAGCAGTCAACTCAAAGAGAATTGCCTTAGTCAATCTGCTGAATAAAAATTCATTATTACTTCTACTACATGTACTGAACTACCTAATGTGCTAGATACGCTGAAAAGAAAGGGGAACCTACCACCCTGCTGCTGGACTTTAACAAATGTGGACACCTAATGCTAGTCATATAAGAGCCTGATAGACTTCTAGATGCTGTTCCCAGGTCTTTCAACTCCATTGTGTTATACTTTGATGAGCTACAAGATATCATGTATATGGACATGTCTGCCTCTTGCTACATTGTTTCTGCTTATCTGTCTGTTGATTGTATGTTTTATTCTTTATAAAAATGGTTAACCACAAAAACATGCTACAATTATTTAATAGTTTATATATTATTTTCCAAGGACAATTCTGGTGAGATACATCTTATTTATAGTGTGTGTGTGTGTGTGTGTGTGCTCACACACATGTGTGTTGGGGGGAACTGCTTCCTATTCCATTTTATAGCAGGGTGGACAGAAGCACAGGGAAGTCAATGATTTTGCAGAAGTTCACACAGTGAGACAGTTTCTTGGGTGGGGTTAGAGCCTGGGACCTACTGTTTTGAGTTCTATCTAACCTCTATTTCACACTGTCAAATATATCATATCTAGCACTGAATATAAAACTGGAGTGGGGATACAAATGATGAGATAGAACAGATATATTGGCTAGTGACAACAATAGCAGCAAAAAATCAAAAATATATTGTCCTTACTGTTGTCATAATGGATGTTTTAAAGAGTTAGTGGATCCAAAACAGGCAAAAGGAAAATAAAAGAAAATTTAAGAAGTAGTCAGTTGTAACTTTATTTTTTCATTTAATAATACTTTATTGTTTTTTTAGTTAACAGAAACAAGCCACTTAACAAACACATAACAACAACAATTATCATAAAAAGGGTAGACAACACATCTCGCCCACCCTCAGAGCTCAGTGACCCTTTGGGGGGCTATGAGAGAAGTCAGAGGAGCAGTACTGGTGGATACAGGAGTGATGGTGGGAAGAAAGAAAAAATTACTTACCTTAGTAATTATGTTTCTTCTAATGGAGTCTTGCTGTATTCTGATTATTGCAGTTGGCTCCAGTACTCAAACTTACCCGGAGAGTAGAGGGTTAATTCTCTATGCAGAGCATAGAATGTTGAGCTTGAGCTCGGTTCAGATCTCTGTCTGCTGCACTTAGAAATGCAACTGTCAGATTCTTATGAGCTAATACTAACTAACTACTATGTGGAAATAGTTAAATTTTTACTAGCCAAATGGCAACCAAATATTTTGGATCCCCAAAAGACTCAAGTCAAGAAATCCAAAATCAAAAACCAGGTAGTGAACAACTTAAGACTGTTAAATTAATAATATAACCCACTCCTCCTCTCTAAAAGGATGGAGTACCCAAGTGTACCCCTGGGGTGCAACACTGCACCTGCTAGCCCACTTCCCAAAAACAGGTTCTGAGAGGGGAGGTAGGGATGGAGGTTAGAATACAGCAAGACTCCATTGGAAGAAACATAATTACTAAGGTGAGTAATTTTTTCTTCAAACAACATGAAGTCTTGCTGTATTCTGACTATTGCAGACAACCAAGCAGTACCTCCATGGAGGAGGGAATCGAACCTATCTTAGGAATAGGCTCTGCAGTATTGCTGTACCAAACCGAGCATCACTCCTAGCCTGGATGTCCAGGGAGTAATGCTTGGTAAATGTATGGACTGTTTTCCAGGTGACTGCTTTACATATCTCTAGCAAGGGAATATCCCTGGCCGCAGCCAAGGAAGCAACTATACCTCTAGTCAAATGATCCCTCAGGCCTGAGGGAGGTATGTTGCCCAGCTTCTCATAGCAGAATTGAATACAAGAGACAATCCACCTGGCAATAGTTCTCTTAGTGGCAGGTTTGCCCTTACCCACTTCCCCATAAGTGAGAAACAACTGAAGGAAGTCAAACCTGTAAGCCTTAGCACTCTCAATGTAGTAACTAAGGGCTCTTTTAACATCCAAACTGTGTAAACTTCTTTCTCCTGAAGTAGAATGATCAGTCATGAACACAGGGAGAGACATAGATTAGTTCAGATGAAAATCTGAAACCACATTAGTTAAAAACTTCCTATTAGTGCTAAGAACCACCTTATCTCTATGGAATGAAATAAAAGCAGGCTCCACTGGCAGAGCTTGCAATTAACTGATACACGTGGCAGAGGTAATAGCTACCAGGAACACAGTTTTCCAAGTCAAGTATTTAAGCTCTGTTGAAGACAAAGACTCAAAAGGGGGTTGCATAAGCTGAGCAATGCAAACATTAAGATCCCAAGCAGGGGTAGGATCCTTAAAGGGGGGATTGGTATGAAGCAATCCCATGAAACATTTACAGAATGCAGGGTAAGATGACAGTGAGGAAGGCTTTCCCACTGACAGAAAAGCAGAAACAGCTGACAAATGTACTTTGAGAGAAGCTGGTCTGAGGCCTAGGTCACTAAGAGGACCCATATAATCCAGAACTGTAGACAATTCAGCAGTGTCTGGGGATATATGCTTCTTGGAACACCAAATGCTGAATCTTTTCCATTTGGAGTTGTAAGTTTTTCTGGTGACAGTCTTTTGAGAGGCTTTGGGAATATCCAGAACCCCTTGGGACAGATGCAAATCTGCATGCTCTAACTCTTCAAGAGCCATGCCTTGAGATTGAGCGACCGAAGATCAGGGTACCAAATTCTCCCCTGAGAGGAGGTTAACAGGTTGTAATTCCTGGGAAGAGACAGGGGAAGATGGACTACTAGGGACAGCAACAGGGGGTACCAAGACTGTCTGGCCCAGTTTGGAGCAATCAGAATCACTTTGCAAGGTTGTGACCTTACCTCAACCAGAACCTTGAACAGTAGAGGAAAACGAGGGAAGGCATATAGAAATTTCCCTTCCCAGTTCTAAATCAGAGCATCCAGTGGGACTGAGCCCAATACTGGGGGTCTGCAACAAAACAGAGGAAGTTGGTGATTGTCTGGGTCTGCAAAGAGATCTATCTCTGGAGTGCCCACCTTGAAAAAATCACTTTCAACACCAGAGGGTCCAGGGACCATTCGTGATGGCCCTGGGAGATCCTGCTCAATGCAGCTGCTAGCACATTGTCCTTCCCTGGAAGGTGAACTGCTATCAGAAAGGTCTGCAGAGAATAAGCTAGGGACCACAATTTCATGGCTTCCATGCACAAGGCCATGGACCGAGTGCCTCCAGCTTGTTGATGTATCACATGGCGGTGGTGTTGTGTGTCCTGACCTGAACCACCTTGTTCTGCAGTGACTGAGAGAAAGCTTGCAGGGCCAGAAAAACTGCCCTGAGTTCCAAGAGATTGATATGAAGAAGGGATTCCAGAGGGGACCACAGTCCCTGGGCTGTGACAGCCCCCAGATGGGCTCCCCACCCCATTAGAGAAGCATCTGTGGTTAGGACCACAGAATGTGACTGTGTGATGAATGGGACTCCTTGTCTGAGGTTGCCCTGATCCTGCCACCATTGGAGAGCCTGGATCAGAGTCTGGGTCACTGGAACTAGTTTGGTTAGATAATCTTTCTTCTGAGACCAAAAGGCCCTCAGGTGAAACTGAATGTCCCTCATCTGAAATCAGGCCCCTTGGACCACTGCTGTAGAAGCTGCCATGTAGCCCAGAAGTTGAAGGAAGTGCCTTGCTGGCTGAGAGAACAGAAGGTGGAATGAAGAAGCCAGATCTCCAATAGCCCTTGCCCTTTCCAGGGGAAAAAAAGCTCTTGCTGTGACTGTAGCCAGCTCTACCCCTATGAAGGTGAGGAGCTGTACAGGCTCGAGAACTGACTTGGGAAGATTGAGAAGGAATCCTAGGTAAGTGAGCACTTGCTGAGTCACTTGAAGGCCTGACTTGACTTGGTCTGGGGACTGACCCACAATGAGCCAGTCGTCCAGGTATGGAAATATGGAAATATTTTTCCTTCTTAAAAAGGCCACTACTACTGCTAGGTATTTTGTGAATACCCTTGGAACTGATGTCAGGCCGAAAGGGCATAGCTTTGAACTGATAATGGCCTGAAGGCAATTCGAACCTGAGGTACTTTCTGTCGGAGCACCTGATGGGAATGTGAAAGTAGGCATCTTTTAAGTCCAGGGAGGCTAGCCAGTCCCCTGGCCTTAGAGAGGGAAGGATTATTCCCAGAGTCACCATTCTGAGTTTTGGTTTTAAAAGATGTTTGTTCAGGTATCTGAAGTCTAGAATGGGTCACCACTCCCCTGTCTATTTTTGGGGTAAGAAAGTACCTGGAGTACAGCCCTTTGCCCCTGTGCAATGTAAGAACTCTCTCTACAGCCTTTAGAGCCAGTAGAGATGAAACCTCTGCCTCTAGGGCAATGGTGTTGGAGATACTTGCAGGTGGAAAAAATCTGGCCCTCAGCTTTGGAAATTTCTTGAAGATGAGAACCAGCCTCTGGCTTACCACCTCCAGGACCCACTTGTCTGAGGTAACAGACATCCAGTCCTGGAAGAAGTAAGCCAGCCTGCCTCCTACAGGAATGGGGGAGTCAACCTGAGCTGACACGTCAGGGTGTCTGCTTGACAGAAGCCTTAGGTTGAGGGATGGATGCAGCCCTGCTCATCCCCCTTCTGCCTCTCCCTCCAAAGAACCCCCTCTGAGGAAAGGGAGAAGAGGCCTGTGCTTGGTAGAAAGGCCTATGAAAAGGACCGCCCCTGCCTCTAGCCTGCTGCCTTTGAGGAGTTGCCTGCCTTTCCTTGGCCTGTGCACTCCTATAGGTGGTCCTATACTCATCCATCTTTTTCATGTAATTCTCTGTCTGCTCCCCAAACAGAGAATTATCCACCACAGGGAAATCCATTGCCTTAGCCTGGGTGTCCTGTGAGAGACTAGTACATCTGAGCCAAGCCATTCTCCGAAGAGCCACAGATGAAGCCATGACTCTAGAGAACACATCATTGGAGTCCACAGCAGCATGGAACTGTACCTTAGATTCCCCAATCCCATCAGCAGCCACCCTCTCTAGCTTTGAGGCTAGCTGGGGAGAGGTCTGCTTAGCCAGTGCCAGTACAGTGTCCCACCCAGACCTCTGGTACCTGGCTGCATAGGCCATATAATTAGCCTGCCTGAGTCCCAAGGCAGATGCCATGTATTGTTTCTTTGCCATGACATCCAGCTTCCTAGAATCTTTATCTGGGGGGTGTGAAGCCGAGGGTATATTAGCCTTATCACAGGCTGCAGTCTGCACAACCCCAACATGGCTGCATTGTTGATACAAGTACTCTGTACCAGAGCCTGATAAGGTGTACCTTTTGTCCATCCTTCTGTTGACAGGAGGTACAGAATTTGGAGTTTTTAAAATCTTTTGTGACTGTTTCCCAAAAGACTTATGAAGCAGAATAGACAGTCTTGTAGACTCTGGGATGTCCATCATCTCCACATAATCAGATTACCTTTGTTCCTCTACAGCTTCTTCCACAGGGAACTGGAGGGTTTCTGCCACTTTCCTATAAAACATGTAGTGGGAAGAGGACTCAGAAAACCTAAGAGGGGAAGCACCAGAAGGCCTGTCTGGGGAGATGTCAGTTCAATGGGCTCAACCAGACCTCCCACACCATCGTCATCGTCATCATCATAATCTTCATCCCCCTTCAAATCCGGTTCATAGAAATCTTCAGGGGCAGAATCTTGAACCGGAGGAACCGACCAAACTGAGAACTTGCCAGAAGGCGCCGGATCAGATGGAACTGGATGAAGCAATTCTACAATCCTTATCGCATTGGCAATCTCTTCGGTGGTCAGAAAATGGGTCTCTGGGACCGAACCAGATGATTTTTCTTTTCTTTTCCTTTTTGTAGGAACTGATCCCTCAGGATCGGCTCTCCTCTTGCCCAAAGAAGTATTGCCCTGGTCAGAGGACACTCCCTGAGGTTCGGACCAGGCTGGCCATCCGGGTCAGTGGACTTCATTGCCTCCTTATGCCTGAGCCCACCTAATCTTTTTTCCAGGGTAGACTTAGGGAAATTTTTACAGATTTGGCAGTCTGAATCGAGGTGGTCAAACCCCAGACAATAAACACAGGTGGTGTGTTAATCAGCCTTAGCAAATACCTCCCCACACACACTGCAGTGTTGAAACCCAGTGAGCCCAGTTTTTCTTTTAGGTTTCTCAGA
The DNA here is from genome assembly GCA_016271365.2 of Neoceratodus forsteri. Taxonomy (NCBI): domain Eukaryota; kingdom Metazoa; phylum Chordata; order Ceratodontiformes; family Ceratodontidae; genus Neoceratodus; species Neoceratodus forsteri. The sequence continues at coordinate 809,166,458 of CM028138.1, read as the reverse complement.
CATAGCCATCCTAACCACCAACTTACCATTTTTATGACAAATAACCAGGCAAGACACCCTTATCGGTTTCTAACCGTGTCACAGGTATTGGAAAAACCACAAGAAAATGCAGTTTTTTTTAAAACCGATAAGGGCTGGTAACCACACTCTAAGTTTAAAAACAAAGACAGAATATATAAATCACTAAAAGGCCGGTTCAGCCGAACCGGTCGAAAAATACATTTTTACAACTTCCACAAGTTTACTATGTCTAGTTCACTACCTAGTACTTACTGTACCACAGACAGAGATCTGAACCGAAACTTGGGAAAAATAATCGATAAAACTGAGGACTTTAGCTGGCTTACGAACTGTGAGCAAAGGAGAAATCTCCAAAGCGGCCATTCAGTGAGGCGGAGTAAAGAATCTGACAGTTGCGCTTCAAAGTGCAGCAGACAGAGGTTTGAACCGAGCTCGAGCTCAATGTTCTATGCTCTGCATAGAAAATTAACCCTCTACTCTCTGGGCAGTTCAAGTGCTGGGGCTAACTGCAATAGTCAGAATACAGCAAGACTTCATGTTGTTTGAAAAAAGGTTGTGACCTCACAGAAGATATAGACAGAAGTGTGCAAGGTGATTCCTATCTACTATGGAATCAATTACATTTATAACATTGCCATAAGAAAGCAATCTGTTTCTAAACCATAATCACTGTCAGAATCTCCTGGTGACACTCCTTATATGAGCCAACATAGATGTAACAAAAAGAAAACAGTGCTTAAGCTTTTGGACTAGCCACGTCCTTCCTTGGAAGCTTATGCTTCAGTCTGAGGAAGGACTTGGTTGGTCCGAAAGCTAAAGCACTGTTTTCCTTTCATTACATATATGTTGGTCCAATCAAAGATATCAAACCATTTGCTTCTGGACCTATAATTACAAGGAGCAACACAGTAACTAAACTAATTCTGTATGGCTTTTTATGGGGGAACTGCATTGTCTTTCCAGTGATGAAGTATAACTAATTTCACTATTGTTGAGATTAATGCCATATGGGCTTACAAATACTAGATAAATCTCAAGGAAAGAAATCCATAATGACAATACTAAGAGTCAAAAGGTTGTCTAAACCCAGAAAAGGGTCAATGGAAGACTTTATAATGTTTCACAAGGGAATCACTTTTATACTGTCCCATAGGATGTGTGTGAGGTGTACTTCTACAGGGTTACATTGAGAGCACAAAGGGGAAAAAACTTACTCAAGTTATACAGCTTAGATGAGTATAGTATAAATTACGGAGTATGTGAAATTGAATGTCACAGTCTATCTTGCTTAATGTATTTACAGTATATAAATCACACCAAAGCAAATGCCATACTTTAGGATAATCCATTATGCTCAAAGCCTGTGTCCAATAATAACACACTCCGGTGGGAGTATTGGCATCTAATGACTAGAAGATCTGTAACGTTTTATTTTGGAAGTATTTTTCTTCTCCATTTTGATCAATAGGAAGTCTATGAAATTTTGAACTACTGTAACTTACATTTTAAACAACAATTACCTCTCTATTTAGCATGTTCTATTGATCTTCCCATATACTATCATTTACATTTTCTATTATCTTGTTCCAAAGCTGATTAAGTGTAAGGATAGAAATAATTTCAGAATTGTTTTTTTTTTTATTTATTTAGTTTTTATTGACCGGGTAGGGTGCACTAGCCATAGCAATGACTATTTTCAGGCGTGACCCGGGAGGTTACAGAACAATTCATATGAAAATAATAACAGTACAGTGAATATAATATATGGTTGGACAATTTTCAAGGAAACAGAAGTACACTGCATACATCAGAAATAAGCAAACGGTAGGGTAAAATACAATACGGTGTCAACACAGGAGTATAAGGATGGAATACAAAAATAAGGTCATTAGATCTTCATTCGGAAAACAGATTAAGGTATGATTATACACTGATGACTGTGGATAATATAATAGTAAAGGACATAAGTAGTACATTGCCAGACTTTGAGCCCCTATAATGTCCTCACCCCTCATGCAAAAGTCATGTAACCTGGTGATCTTTAGCAATAATACATACCAATGTATGACAAATTAAAGAATTTTTAGAAAACTCCACAAAATTCCATGGAATCAGAATGTACAAATTTTATCAAGCCCTTTTATAATTTAACTCCCATGAAGAGTTAGTACATGTTATGTGATTATGTGTGTATGTATTTATTATTTTATTTTACCAAGAATGTGGGCTGGATCAAGTACCTATTTCATCCATGGCTAAGGATAAAAGGGTATACAACTGAAATCAAATAAATTACCACACGCATTATACAGAGTTAAAATCATGAAACAAAGGTTGCACACAATGCCTGTGAAATATCTATATTATAGGGGTGCAATAGTGCCCCTATATGTTGGGTGGTATAGACAGTTCTTTGTTAAATTCAGAATTGTGTTGCTTAAAAACTTTGGCATTTTTTGATGAAATAGCCTGAAGTTTGGCATGCATGGTCAACCTGTAAATATCTCAAGATGTAGAAAGCTTTGTTACAGCATCTTGTATGGTCTGTGAGATATAAAGTGGTAAAAAACAGAAAAAAAAAACACTTTTTTCCCCACTTGTTAGCATGGTCATTGTTTGCTCTCATCTACAGATCAGAGGGAGTAACATTTTTACCTGAGATTTTCAGGGATGATAGGGGAAGTGTCATGGTTGTGCCTTTGGATAGTTCAGTAAAAAGAAATTCTACCTTTTTTTGAATTATAATGAATTTTGTGATGGCTGCCAGTCAGGCATGTTAATGAAAACTGTTCAAACTATTAATTGTTATGGATTTACCAGTGGAACATCAGAGAAATATTATTTGTGCTTCCGCCATCCCCCCACCCACACACACACACAAACACTTTTTAAATTGGATTTTTAAAGAAATCGTACTTGGTTATGACTGACCAAGATCTGTATTTAGGTCTCAGTCACATGCTTAGTTCCATTATTGTATTATTAATTAAAAACTTTCATGTTAGCTATATGTTTTTTTTGGGGGGGATCATATTGCCCATCCCTCAATTTGTAAGGATCAATCAATGTGAAAATAACTGTTCGAAGTTCTTTATAGATCAAACTGTAAAGACTTCGAACAGTAAAAGTCCATGACAGTTCAAACTGTCATATTCCCATCTGTGTCCTGTAGATAAAAATTTCATTTACAGAAACCCTCACACTCCCTCATCTGTATGCTGTTCACCCCACTCTGTGTTCCCAGTCCCAGGACCCAGCTTTCAGTTCAACCCTCCTGCTCCCTCCCTCTGTATGCTGTCTGCCCCCACCTTCTTTTCCTCATCCTGGCACCCGGCTATGTCATCTGGAAATGAGCCTTGGTTCACTGTGTCTTTTCTGTCTACAAGTTTCAAATATTCTCCTTCCTGTTACCAGTTACACAGTATGTCTGCTGTAATGCCTGTTGGAGTATTATTACTGTTTTGTTGTTAGTTAACCTGTATGTTCGAGTTATAATTTTTTTTTTGTTAGTCTACTTCTGACATCCACCTGCATCCCTACCCCCTTGACACATCTGGGAACAAACCGTTTCCCAACTTGGCATAGCTTCCTGATCACACAGACCTAATTTAAGAGTAAAGTTTGTTCACTGTAGAAAAGAAAGAGCAGATTTACATTCATATTTAGTATTAATACAAAGTATGGGACAGGTGTGTATTGTAATTCAATCAGGGCCTTAAGAAATTAAAGCATCAGAGTGCACAAAAAGAAGCCAGAGAAGAAAAATATGCTGCTGGTAATGGAGTCCCTGCCCCTCCTGGTCCTCCAGTACCCCAGTGGGAATCTTTGATATCTGTTCCTCTTATCAATTAATGTTTCAAAAGCATTCAAACTTCAGATCTAGTCATCAAATTCATCTACGCAGGACCTCATAATAACTCTACATAATCAGAAGTACAGTCACAGGAATGCTTAACATTCAATATTATGTTCCAAACCTGACCTTGATGGGCACTAAGTTCAAATATCCAAAAAGACTCTCTTCTGGCCATAAGGAACTGTAAAGTTCCTTTCTCATGAATCCAAGTGTATATTCCATATCCTGCAGAACCAAAATGTGTGTTATCCACTGTCATGCATGTCTTTCAGGTGCCTGAACAAAGCATTTTGTTCCTCTCTGAAGGCAAAGTAGTTATCATGTACAGCAATATGGATCATCAGTGTCAATTTTGTTCTACCCATATAAAAGACTTGCAAGTGGAAGTGCCTAAGTATATGACTCCGTGACTGTTACAGTTAATAGAATGGGTAATTTCATATTCCTTGTGGCCATTAAGTGTATGAAAAGTTGCATTTTTCTGAGGTTGCCACAATGGGTGCAGTTACTGCAAGGGAAACATTTGCGAGGAGATTTATTTAACCAGTTACCTGTTTGTTGCTTTACAGTTCTCTGTGACATGTGAACTAGTATATTAATGAGGTTGGACCCTTTAATGTACACCATCATGAGTGAACTATTAAAAATTGCAAGGTGTACAGGTAACTGGTTACTTAAACCTCCTCAGGGATGTTTCCCTTTTGGCTACTGTACCCATTGTGGCACCATGCATAGAAGTAAAACTGTAGTGCATGGCTGCAAAGAACATGAAATTAATCATTCCATTAACCCTTGCTGTGCTGCAGACTGATATATCCAAGGTATATGAGCCCCTACTGTCTGGTCTTGCCCTAAGCCAACTTATCTCCGAACCTACCAGGCCATCCTCCTCAGGGGTAAAAGGCACCCTCATTGACTGGATGCTGAGTAACAGGCTGGACTGCATCTCTGCATCTGGCATCTTCCCTGACTCCATCTTGGACCACTCTCCCACCTACTGTATCTGAAAATTCCTCTCCCCCAAAGTCCCCCATAAAGTGATCCAGATGAGGGACTACTCAAAATTCAACATTAATGACTTCCTCGCCGACCTCTGTATGACAGGCTGGTCCCAGGTTGCAGCTGCTAGTGACCCCACAGCTGCACTTGACTGCTTCCTTTCCTTATTTTCCCCCCTTCAGGATAAGCATGCCCACTTCACAAAAAGAAGGGTGAGGGGCACTGTCACCAAATGGCTGCATGGTGGCTTTTTGGCCCTTATAATGCTCAGGGATAAACTGACTAAAATTCAAAGCCTCTGGGGATAGCTCTGACTTCTCACAATACAGGCAGCTCAGGAACTCATGTAAGAGGGCTATCCACTCGGCAAAGAGTGTATTCTGCAAATCATTCCTTGAAGCTTCAGCCAAAAACCCTCAGAGCTTCTGGCATACCATCAAGCACACAGTGAGTGACCCTGCCAGCGCTCAGGTCTCTGACATTAAAATTGAAGGAGTCAGCTGCAACAATGCCCTGACTATCACCAATGCTTTCATTGCCCAGTTCTCGGACCTGTATGCCTTCATTCCCCCATCTCCTGCCTCCAATGTGGTAGCCCCCTCTGAGGCTGCTGTGACTCCTCATCACCCCCTCTACTTCAAGACTGTATCCTGGAGTGAGACATGGAAGATTCTAGCTGTACTCTCCCTTCACTCCGGTGCCAGGCACGACAATCTCGAGCCTAAGCTGCTCTGCCTAGGGGTCCACCCATTCTCACCCGGCCAATCTCCCTATCATCAACTGCTCATGGAGAGCAGCTGCAGAGCCTGATTGGCCTAAGGACTCTCCGGGAGTTCCTCTGATTGGCGGCTGTTGTACGGCTTGTCTTGTAATTGGGTACCTGGTGTTTCAGCACTCCACAGCTTTTTATTTATTTATTGTTTTCAATTACTCACATCCTGGGTGCCTCCACTTACACTAAATCTTGTGTCTTTGAATTTTCTTCCCACACCACCCACCCTGACCCTAGCCTCTATTAAATGCTCTTCCTCTGAGAGCTAGGCCAACCCTCTTATGTCTATTGCTCCGATTAATACTAACCATGCCTATCTCCTAGCCCCCTCTACCTGCTGGTTCTGCCTCTTAAAGTAGTCATCATCCATCAGGTCCCACCTATACTACATATAGCTACCTATACTAGGTGTTATCTCACTAACAATAATGCATGCAAGGGCACTATTCTGCTGAGCTGCCTCCTCCTTCTAAGTTTCGCAGCTGTCAGAATCCCTGTAGCTAACATGCACCTAGGCTGAATTTCACCTCATGTTCTGTTCTGCCCACTGCTATTACACATTGGCAAGACACAGAAGGGATGACTTCCTTATGGCCTTGCCTATCTTCACATCAGACCCTGATCAGAGAATATGAGAGGGTGCCTCTGAACCTGTTGGTTAGGACTATTATCTACACCGTATCCCTAATCAATTTCTCAGGCAGCCTTTACACGTCCCCTACCAAATGTACCAGGACCAGGTGAAGCAACAGGCAGCTACCCAGCAGGTTAAGTCACTACCTCAAGAAGCTAATACTGCTACTCTTACTCTGCTCTGGAAATGTTAAACTTAACCCAGGTCTGCCAGCTTCTCTAAGCAGTCCTGCTGACCTCCCACAATGCAAAGGTGCCCGCGTTCTCCACATGAATGTTTGTAGTCTCCTCAAGAAACTTGACCTGATTCAGACCTGGGCCCACATGCATCTCCTGACTTTTTATGATATCAGAATCATGGCTTATGCCATCAACCCCGAACAAAGTCATCAATCTACCAGAATTTACAGCATACCCGATGTGACAGACAAACCCGGTGTTGTAATACACACTAAGAATAAATTCTCTGTCACAGTTGTTGACTGTGCATCTAAGCCACAGAATTTGAATGCCTGGCCTTGAAGTTAGCCCTCTCAATGAAAAGGTTCTCCTTATTACTGTATGCTACCGCCTGCCATCTGGTGGCATTGTCCTCTTACCGCACCTCCAAAGCCTAATCAATTCGACTAACTCCGGTGTATCATAATGGGGGATCTCAATCAAAATTGGAATGACGAGAGCTCTAAGAAGCTCAAGGGCTTCTATGATACTAGTGGGCTAACACAATTAACTCCTACAGTCACCAGACCTAATAGAAAAACCCTTAGCGAAGCTCCCTACTCAATCTTATATTAGTTAACAAATCCCATAATTTCTCGCATACTGGAGTCTTCTTTAACGACCTAAGTGATCACTGTGCCATTGCCTACATCATACACTAGCCCCTATTAAAGTCTGCCTCCAAATTCACTCTGAAAATATGTCTGAAAAAGTTTTGCCAGAATGTCTTCCTGAGAGTCTTGGGTAGCATCAGATGGCAGGACTTCTACCTAGCCCCCTCACTTAAAGAGGCATTTAATATCTTCCACAGCCTTGTAAAGGATCTAATAGACAAACATGCCCCCCTAAGGCTGATCAAGACTAAAAAATGACCTCCTGGCTGGTTTTCTCCTATCCTGAAGAAAGCTCTCAAGGATAGAGACTATTGGTGGAAAAGGGCGAGAAAATCCCAAATGGATGCTGATTGGATAGCATTCCATACTGCTAAAAACGCCTGCACTAAATTAATTAGATCTGAAAAATCTAACTACTTCCAAGCTGCATTGGAAGACAACAAAAACAATGCTTCCAAATCTTGGAGCATCCTCAAAGAAGTCGAAGGACATATTACTGATGACTCCCTTCCTCACAAAATCATGTCCAGTGGCTCTACCCTTACTGACAGATCTGCCATATTAGACCATTTCAACAAACACTTTGCATCAGCTGGGTTGGCCTTTCATGCCTCGCCTATCACCAAGATCAGCCCATCAGGGGACCCCACTGCTATCCCTAATGCTAATGTCAACCTCAACCAATTTCATCCCTCCTCCTTCAGCTTCCATACAGTTACGTTTAAACAAATAGAAGACCTCCTATTTTCTTTGGATGCGAAAAAGAGTGCCGGGCCAACAATATTGATTCCTACTTCCTAAAATTGTACCATTGTTACTTAACTGCCCCAATCACCCATCTATTCAACATCTCTTTGATACAGGTCATGATACCTGTGCTTTGGAAAACTGCACATATTTGTTCAAATCGGGGGATCAGAGTGACCTGAACAATTGCAGGCCTATTTCCATATTATCTACCCTATCAAAGCTATTGGAAAATGTTGTCAACACTCAAATTAGAGAATACTTGGAGTCACAGAAACTGCTAAATCCTGCACAGTCTGGCTTTGGAGCCAAACATAGCATAGAATCTTTCCTTGCGAAAGTAACCACAGATTGGAAAATTGCCCTGGATTCTAAGAAGTATGTGTTAGCCCTTTTCCTTGCCCTTAGTAAGGCATTCAATACTGTGGACCACAATATTATACTTAATGCACTGTGCAATATCGGCCTCAACAAGACTGCCATTAAATGGTTCACCAGCTACCTCACCAACAGGCTACAACAAGTTAAAGCTTCAGGAGGCTTGTCCCCATTAAAAACACTACCACGAGGTGTCCACCAAGGCTCCATTTTAAGTTCTATCCTGTTTGCAATTTATATCAATAAACTTGATGCACAACTGCATACCACTAATGTGCACCTATTTGCAGACATTACTGTCCTTTACACCTCAAACTCGTCACTGAATTCAGCCTGTGAGGACCTACAGCATGATTTCATCTCTCTCCAACATAACTTGATCAAACATAAGCTCCTGCTCAATGCAAAAAAAATATAGCCATGATCCTCACACCTAGGGCAGCCCTGGGTCCAGCACACACGCATATGATTCTAACGCTATTAGGGGAACCCCTTGAAATAGTAGATACCTTCAAATACTTAGGATTCTGGCTGGACAACAAGCTCAACTTCTTATGCCACCTCAATGAGGTCTCAAAAAATTAAGGCAGTGGTTAGGTGTGTTCTACTGCATTAAGCAGCACCTACTTACCAAAGAAGCTAGAAAAAGACTAGTGCAATCCACATTCCTACCCATACTGGACTATGCGGACTTTCTCTACAATCATTGCCCTACAACTGTGCTCAGCAAACTTGACATGCTCTACCACCGGGCCTTAAGGTTCTTCCTAAACCTACCCTCTCACACCCACCATTGCATACTGTACTATGAGATGGGATGGTCCTCTCTTTCAACAAGGAAGAAAAGGAACGCTCTTCTTTGGTTCTTCAGAGCCTTGTCTGACAAACTCCCTGCCTACGTCTCAAGCTTCTTTGAATGTGCCAAGGGATCTTATGGGTTGATACGCTTCTCCTTACTCTGCTTCCTGATACCCATAGTAATAACAACCTATGGCGTGGCTGCAGTCACATTCTCCTTCCTGTCCTTATGGAACGCCATGCAAAGCTCACTTAAACTCTCTTTCCTTCCCGGTCCATTCACTTTCAAAGCACTAACAGCTGAATACCTTAAGGAAAACTGTAGCTGCTACAAGTGACCATGTACCAGTAGCCCCTAGTATCGTCCACAAATCTGACATCTCTGTAACCTTCTTAACTTTTCATCCCTGTTAAGAGGCAACTAGAACTTATTAGTCTCTCTCCTCTTCCCCTGTCCCTCCCTCCCACCCCCACTTCATATACATTCCCCTCTTTTCTTTCCCTCCCTGCATATCCTCTCTTATATGATAATAGCTGTCTTACATTGATGTATATCTAAGTTTTAAATGTTTAACGCTAAGATCTTCTAGTTATGACACTGTAACTGTATCACCCATGTTGTCAGGTATGCTTAGACCTACTAGTTATGACTCTGCAACCATGTTACCTATGTTAGTTTGGTATGTATAGACCTGAACAATCATACACATGTACTATGCCCCTGGTTTGTCAACTCTTCTGTTGTATGTTTTCTGTATTAATGTATAAGACCACCTTGAAAATGAGCTTGCTCAATGGTGTTGATGCCTGGTTAAATAAAGTTTGACTGATTGGTTGATTGATATCTGGGACTATCCCCTAACATGTGGAAGATGGCTCATGTGGTCCCAGTCCTCAAGCATGGTGACCCAAACATGCTAGAAAACTATCGCCCCATAGCAATCTTGTCAGCTGTTAGCAAGCTGCTCGAGAAGGTGGTGGCTTCCCAGCTCTCACTCTTCATCTACACCCACGGCCTCCTCTCCCCAGTGCAGCATGGGTTCTGCAAAGTACTGCCACTGCCCTCGCTCAGGTCACCTCTGAAATCAACACTGCAGCTGACCAAGGCAAACTTACTGGCGCCATCTTCATAGACCTGTCCAAGGCCTTTGATCTGGTTGAGCACACAATCCTTGGCTCCACCTTCTGGTCCCTTGACCTCTCCCCTCCAGTCCTAGTCTGATTTGCCAACTACCTATCAGGCAGGCAGCAGTACACAGGGTTCCAAAAAGCCCTCTCTGGGCCTACACCGGTGAGCTGTGGGGTGCCACAAGGGTCTGTAATTGGCCCTATACTGTTCTTCCTCTACATCAGTTAACTGCCTTCAGTCCCTGTCCTTGGGCATTCCACCTGTTCGCCAAAGATCTTGTGATAGTTACTAGTTCACAGGACATCAACATCATTAACTCCAGACTAAATACTGACCTTGCCCTTATTCAGTCTTGGCTGAAGGCCCATAAGCTTGTTCTCAACCTCTGAAAGACTCAGGCCATGCTCTTTGGTTCCCTGGTCAGGACAAGAGCATGCCCGACCCTTCTCAAAATCACTGGAGCGGCTGGTACTCCCTTACGAGTGGTCGACTCATTCAAGTACTTGGGGGCAACTCTTAATCCTCAGCTTGACTTCTCCCTCCATATACGCAATTCTTGTAAGGCCACAAACTGTAAGCTGGGCCTGGCTTTCAGAGCCAAAAGTTGCCTCACTCCCACTTCTCGACTTGCCCTTGCAAAAGGGGCACTTATCCCTACAATCTGCTATGGGATTCCCACCTTCCTGAATGCTCCAAAACCCTGGCTCTCTAAATGGGACACAGTGTACAATAACATTTGTCACTTCACCCTGTCAGTCCCCCGCTTCACACAGTACTGTCAGCTCTACTCCAGGCTCGGGTGCCTCTCCCCTGATAACCACCAAACTTTTGTTATGGGAAACCTCATTGACAATATAGTCAGATTGCTCACCCCTCTGGAGCTGTCTGAACTGCTCGAGCCTGCCCCCTCTGTCTACCAGCTGAGGTCAAGTGACTCCCAGGCCCTTAAGGTCCCCAAAACTCACTGCCTTGCTGGAGATTGGGCCTCGGCTGCCCTTGCTCCTAGAACTTGGAACCTTCTCCCTACCCAGGTAAGAGATGCTTCCTCACACACCAGCTTAAGGTCCTCCCTCTGGGGCCACCTGAAGCATGCATCTGCCTGCTCCTGCACCTAGTGCCCCACACTCAGTGGTGGGCCCAAAGACTCTTGGTCTCTGGGCGGATGTTTCTTGGGCCAGGGATTTTATACTGTGTATCCCCAAGCCCCCTGGCCTGTCTTGCTTGATGCCTAAGTCATCAGCTCTTGCTTCGCACTAAATTTACTCTGCTACACCCTCTTAGAGCAAGTGTCCCCTGCCAGGCTAGCAGCCTTGAGTTATTCTCTCATGCCCCCCTCCTCTTGGAACAACTCTTTTCAAATGTCTCCCCTCCCTGCTGCTCATGTTCCCTACTCTTTGCCCCTTGTGTACTCTAGGTGGGTACCCCTACCTACCTGCTCTGGGGCTATCTGATGTTATTTCTGATGTTATTCTTTTCTGTTCCTTGTTGACTGCCAACCAACTCAGTAATGTTTAACCTGTACCCAACTGTCCCTTGTTGATTGCTGTGCCTTGACTCTGTGCTGTTATTGCCTGTGCCTTGTAATTCTCCCAGGTCACACCTGAAAATAGGCACCTGACTGTCTAATGTGCATATCTGGAAAACAAAAGCTGAATAAATATCAGTCAAGAATTCCTATACATCCAATTCTGTTGGCAGTCTAAGGGTTAACTGTAAAAGTCTTAATGTCATCTTCCTAGCTACTTTGACATACATTTTTAGGTAGAGTCATTATGAATTCCTTTACTCACAAATGTGATGACTGTATTTTTAATGAATAACTGTCATGTATTCATTTTCATACTGTAAACTGTACTTCACAAATACAGTATATCACAAATTGTTCACATGTGGTTCTCGTTTATGTTATGTCTGGTTAAAAATGTTTCATTGTTTTTTTTTGTTTTTTGTTACTTTGTTTATCTCCGTTCCTGAAGAACTCATTCCAGCAACCCCGGGGCTACCCCGCCTCTACCCTCCTCTGTAACTAGTCTGTCTTTACCGTGCCACCAAAGTACCACCTCCTGGTCTCAACCCTCTGGAGGTAGGGCCACCCCATCTGACCAGGGTGCTCTATATTTTAGGGGAAGTGCCTGGCACATGAGTGGTCCCAGAGAGGAGATAGCTCAGATTTGGAGTTGTGGGCTAGGGCAGGCAAGGTGCCCTCATCTATCCCCAGGTACGGGGTTTTATCTCTTTTTTCTTCCTGTGTTCCTCTCCCTCCCCCTGTGGAGCCCGGCCAGCAAGGCAACATGTTGCCGTGGCTCTGCTCCCAGGCATTCACTAATGCCGCTGTTAATGGCCCCCTTTGGCAGCTGCCAGAAGTCGCTCCATGAGCAAGCGCACCGAGCCCACCCCCTGAGAAGAGAGAGAAGTCCTCTGGAAGCTCAATCTCTTCCCTCCCGGTGGCCCCGGCTCATTCCTGAACCCGGGTCACCAGCGTGGCATGAGGTGTGGTGTCCAGTGCCTCAACCCTCAGTGCCACCGGGCTGGCTAATGTTTCATTGTTAATGAAGTGTCTTACCCATGTTCCTAAATTGAAAGTATTGCATGCTGTCTACCTCCATTCTACATGCATTTTCAGCTTGCCTTTTATTTTTTGGCATGATTTATTTTTAGTCATTCTGCCCCTTTATAGTTTGCCCATAGAGTGATTTGTTTGCACCACGTTCTGTTTCTGTTTCCCTTCACCGTTATTGATTCCTGGTCTCCGGATCCTTTGAGGATTCAGTCCTCCTCCACAACAACTGAATAAGTATCAAAGTGTGAGAAGTTCCTCACTGAGGTTATAGGCACCCCAGGGGATGACACAGTTGGTGCCTTTTTTTTTTTTTTAGTTGTTTAGCCAGGCATAGCACACTAAGCTGAAAGCTTTTTTTATAGGCGTGACCTGGGAGCACAAGGAAGTTAAGTGACTTGCTCAGGATTACACAGTATGCAAGTGGAAGCTGTGAGATTCAAACCCAGGTCTGGTGGATGTCACCAGATTTGCAGCTCAGAGCCTTAGACCACTGCGCTATCCACCACCTTTACTTTGACTGGGTTACTCTAGAGCAGGCTTAGCTGACACAACATTCACACAGTTATGATATGGACTTCTGTCCATAAATTACATTATGTTCAGTTAGACAGTATTTCTCATGTGTGACTAGAGTGCTGCACTTTTCATAACGGCAGCAATTTCCTGAGTCAGATACTAGCCTGACTCACTAGTGGCAGTGGGGTCTTCCAGGGTTTCTGATTTCTGGCAGCAGGGCTGCACTTTGCATTTAGGAAGAGAACATTAGCAACAAGTACAGTTCAAGACTACACTGAGGTGTTTCAGACAGTGCAGAGTTGGGTTCATTTCTTTAAATGGGTCTAAATGAACATAACATCATTCATGGACAGAAGTCCCTATCACAACTGCGTTAATATTGTGTCTGCTGAGCTTGATCTTGAGTAACCTGTCAAATGGCATCATGAAGTAGACAACGGTATCCCTGATTTGTTAAGTGTGCTTTACAGTGAGACATCAGATCCACTTACTTCAGGAGTGTGGTTAGCTCACGCAGCATGTAGACAAACGATGCAGGTACGACTCATGCTAGCAGTCCATCTAACAAAAATAGCATAAATGGTCTCCCTTTCTCAAACTCCATATTATATACAGCCTGATAGCAGATATGTGCAGCTACAGGTAGGTATGAAGCTGTCACTGCTGCAATTCTTCTGAGTCATAGCTGTTTTTTTCCCCACTGTAAACTTCATACGTTTTCTTTTATGCACCTGACTTACAACAGTCTGTTTCTACCATACAACCATCAACTTCTGCTCTACATACAAATACAAACTGTCAGTAACTATACAAGCAGCAGTGCTTTTTCAAATCTGCTAATGTGCAGACAGAACTTCTTTGGCATTTCATATATATGTTCAGTTCAACTAAATCCACCACTCCATCTTTTTTTTCTTTCTTTTTTTTTTACAAACTGCATGCTGAACATGCTAATAAAATTAAAAAAAGAATGCATTACTGAAACTGTTATCACTCCACTAACTTAGCAACTGACACCATTTTAGCCATGATGGTTGTAACATCCCTCTACACTAATATTCTGCACATGGATGGCATTTCAGCCTGCCTTAAATACATATTTATAAGGTAGAAAAAGAAATGGGCAGACTGGATGGACCTTGCGGTCGTTATCTGCCGTCAACTTCTATGTTTCTATGTTTCTATACATGAGAAAGGACGGGACCAAAACATTGACCCTGAAGTGGTGGGGAAACTTATTAAATTCATTCTGACACATAACTTCAGCTTCAGTGATTAACATAATGTTCAAACTATAGGAGCATCAATGGGCACCAGGATGGTTCCACAGTATGCTAATCTTTTTATGGCGAATTTGGAGGAGGACTTTTTAAGGCACTGTTTATATAACCAGTCACTTATTTCCAATAGATTGATGATTTCTTTATCATTTGGAATGAGGGTGCTGACTTGCTCAAGGATTTTCATCAGTAACCTAATAACCTTTACTCAACCATAAAACTTTCCCTGGAATATTCTGCCACCAGTGTTAATTTTTTGGATACCACTGTCACCATCAAGCATGGAACCTTACATACATGTATTTACAGGAAGTCAGCAGACAGACAGAGTTACTTACACAAGAATAGTATATCACCCAAGCCAAACTAAGAAATCTGTCATGTACAGTCAAGCACTTCGGTATCACCATATTTGTTCAAATGAGGAGGACAGAGATGCACATTTGGCTATGTTTAAAAACACCTTTATTGAGCAGGGGCACTCTTCCAGAGAAATTGACAGAGCAGTAGAATGTGCAACACAGGTATCAAGAGAACAACTACTTCAGTACAAGAAAAGGACAACCATGGGAGGGCTTGCCCAAGGTTCAATGTGGGGAGCAGCTCCTTCCACAACCTCCACATAAGCCCTCCGCTAACACACGTCCCTTGCTTAGGGAGTGTTTTTCATTCCCCACAGTTCCTGCGTGGCATGGCTGTGCCCTCCTCCTGCTGCTTCTTCTGCTGTCTGTGTGTTTGTTTTGTTCTCCTTGCTGTGCTCTTCCTCCCCCTTTCCCTCTTTCAGTCATCTCCCCTTGTTAGTACCTGCCTGTTTCCTTGTTTTGTTTGTTGTCTTTTTCAGTGGCCCTGCCACCTCCCTGCTCTGTTGTCCCCTTGCCCTGGTCTTTTTTGGAGGCTTCTCTACCACCCTTTGCCCGGCACTCTGAGCCTCTACTGCTCCATCATTTTTATTAATTACACTTACCTCTGGCACCACTCTCGCAGCATGCCCACTTCCCTTCCATTCCGGGTTAGCTTCCTATCTCCTCACCTCCCTGGGATTCTCTCCCTCCATCCTTATTTACTGCATTGTACCCTTCTCACTTCCAACCTGCTCCACTTGCACCCTATGCGAGAAGCACTTTACTCCCCTGCTTTTGGAATTACTGTGATGCCCTTCATAAGCCACCTGCTCCACACAGTTCAGTGCTGTCCAGGATCCTACACTGCTTCCTGAGCCGATATCATATGTTGGGTTACGGTCTCCCAGTTTCCGACACTGGGGTCACTATCTAGCGGTGCTCATAATTTCCATATCCATGATGATAGTCCGACATCAATCAGGCCAGCAGGCTCCCTTGAGCCATTCCCAAGGTGAATGCAGATCTTTCATCATCTTATGAATGCACAGTTCTGTAAAGACTTCTCATCCAAATCTCTGTTCTAAATTTTATTTCCATTATTCCAAATACCCACCAACTGTTGTCGACAAGGCAATAGTACCGGCAGTCATCTTACTGTGCTGACTTCTTAGGTCTTGACAGTAACATGAATCTCATGGTAAAAAAAAAAAAACAATGAAAAAGCACTTTCGCAAACTGCCCTGCCTCTAGGGGACGAGGAGGATGAGATGGAGATGGGAATGGGGGATGGGGGCAGCAGACTTGCTGCATGCATGGTTCTGCTGAATGTTTCCCTGCTTAACCCAGTTCCTAACAAGCCCTCACCTGTCTGCCTATGCTATTTCTCTACTATCTCTCCATTACTGGACCCTCTCTACATCCATGTTCTTTATTCCTTGCCTCTTGCTGCATCCCCGTGACTGCCACTTCTATTACCTGTTTCCGACTGGCCTCATAGTTCAGTTGCACATCATCAGTCACTATGTAGCTTACAATTGCTGCCATTCTACTTGAATCCCTCCTTCACCTGCACATTTTTATCACAGTCAGATCTAGCCAGGATCATATATGGTGGATTCATGGTCTAGACAGTCCTGACCTACCTGATACCATGGATACTCTGCTAGTTCAGCATGCGACACCCTCTTGCTCTGATTGGATATTGCATCAGCTTTGGAGCATCACCTTCTTTCACTGGAACTCCCTGTCCTTCCTATACAGCACTGAGCCCCTGCTACCAGCAACCTCGATCTCCTCCCTCACATTTGTACTCCTCCACTGATATTGTCCATTTCTCTGAAGGGCTAATTCTTTCTCCATACTCTGCTATGAGGCCTGCCTCCTTTCAGCATATCGTTTTCTGTTTTTGTGTGCCTACCATCCATCTTTCTTTCATTTGTCCTGCCATGTAAGTGATGTCCATTTATGCCTTTTACACAGCAGTTTCCTCCTCTATACTTTCTGTCAAGCTGCATTCTACACTTTCTGCCAGCCCATACCAGCAGTACTCTGGTTTCCATCCCTAACTTGCACCTTCTGAGGTGCTGAGTGAAGGTAGGCTTCTCTTGTCTGCTGGGATGGGAGTTAGTTTCACTTAATACATCCTATTTCTACCAGCCTGACATTATCCATCCCTAACTCTGCTGGACAGCATCAAGTGAAGGTTTGCTTGCCCTGATGACCAGGGGTGTGAGTCATGTCTATGATGTATGGACTATTAACATACCTTCTCTAACCATACCAGCTGCCACTTCCCTTCAGGAATGGAACTTCATCCTACTTACCACTTTGACATTGTCCATCTCTAACTCTGCTGGATAGCATTGAGTGAAGGTTAGCCTGCCCCGACTACCAGGGATGGGAGCTGTATCTCCATTCTTCAAATTTCTACCTTACATTTTCTACCTTATACCTGTTACCACTTCCCTTCAGGAATGGAACTCTCATGCTCTGCGTACCATAATCATGCTACTCATGCTGCTTCAGGTTACTACTTCTCAGCCCGATGCAAAGCTACCTCTCCCTTCAGGATCCGGATTATGCCCTTCTTACTTCTCTATCTTACCTTGTCTGCAGCCTAGACTCATTGTCCTATCTGTTGCCTTCCACAGCCAGGATCCTGACTCTGACATGTACTGTCTCCACCATTGCAGCTCCATTGCTGCGGATTGTCATTCAAGTACAGATCTTCAACCTTGTTCTCATCGTCCTGCATTTCCTCAGCTCCTCCAGTCTGGATATTCATGCTTTGCTCATCCCTTCTGGAAATATGTTAATTCTCCTCCCTGCAGTTGTTCCTCTGGCCTCACTATTAAGCACCTTAAAACCACCATTGCCCTAGCTCACATTGCAGCGTCCGCTGTCTGCTTCTCTCCCTAATGCAGGTTTCAGCTTGCTTTCAGAACTGGGGCATTTTCACTCCTCCAGCCTTCCACCTCTCAGCTCGGTCTGCAACTTTACCCTATACCCTCCGATTCTCCTCCATCTAATCACTATGTCTCCTCAGATGTCTCATCTCATTGGCCATCTTCATAAATGGACAAGACCTAAATCCTTCTGTTCTATTCAGACTTCACAATCAGCATTGCTTCTACAGATACTGGGAATCTCAAAATAACCCATTCACCTATGGATTTCAGCCATTTTACCTTATGCTACCTCTAATTTTAACAATGACTCTGATGACTAATTTACTCAACTCCTACTTCCCAAGAGTCATTGCTTGATTTAGGAATTGCACAAATATTGTCCAGAATATTCATTGTGGGATCTCCATCGTCTAGCCGATTCCTGACTCCATGCTATCCACACTTTCGATTTCCCTCTATGACATTGTTATTCCTTATACTAGTATCCACCTGTTTACCTAGTACTTCTGCTGGGTTAACTTTTCTTCCAGCAGATCATTCAGTCTCCTCTTCTGAAAGCACTTTCGTTAATCTCTACAGTAAAGATCACCTTTGAGAACTGGCTCTCTTGAATTCTATCTGGAGATCCGTAACAGTCAAGACAAAGTCATCAACTCAGTCTTGCATCTCAATTGGTATTTATCTGCTTTAGCACAAAATCATATGGCATCCTGCATTTATTGATTTCACTACCATTCCATCCTACAGACTCTTCCTCGCATCTGTCCCAAGCTTTCCCCATGTACTTCAGTGTCAGGATTACCCATAAACTTAACACCTATGCCACCACAGTGCATCTCCTAAATGATCATACCACAGTACTATCCACATATAATTCAGACAGCATACCAGCTAAGGGTTAAGCATAAAGCCATGAACATCATGACAAAAGAAGTCATCTATTCTTTATACTGAATTTCCAATCATTTCTCATGTACACTAGGTTACCATCTGGATGGCTCTGCAAATCATCTTCCAGGGTGTTACTTATTACTTATGGCGTCACTCTCATCAGGCAGTCAAACTTCTCTACTTATTTTACTCTAGGATGCTTACCTAGTGACTTTCACTCACTAATTGATTGCTTAACTTCAGTCTTCCTTGAATATGAAACGTTATACGAATTGGAGTAGTCACTAATCATCACTACTACCACAGTGTACTGTCTGGTCTTATCTCAATCTCATCTTGCTCTCACGCCTCATAACCTCCATACAATTCCTTGGACATCCATCTTTCATCACTTCAGAAATACGATCTACATTAGTCCTTCTTTAACTGGATCTGCTCTACACATAGGATTTTACCATCCCTACAGAAAGATGTACCTTTCATCTTCAGGATCATCATTCAAGTTGTATCATCCTTGGATTGAGAATGAACCATCATCTCCATGGCACTAAAATACTCTTCTACAAATTATACTCTATAGATATTTTCTTAGCTACTCCTTGTTCAAAACAGGATTCCTAGCATCCAGACCTTACCCTCACATTCCAGCCTCTCACAAGTTGGATCACTCACTAATGACTTCTACCATTGCAGTTCTACCATTCCCAGTTTAGTACCTTATCGATCCAATCATGATTCCTCTGCCTATTACAATTCAGTTGGACAAGCATCATTCGTCATCTCGGATACTTGGACTTCCTTTGTCATCCTTCACTTGGATTTACTTTATACTCAGGATTCTATCACTCATTCAGAATGAATCTCCTCTTCAACCTCAGGATCATCATGCAATCTGCATCATCCATGGATCAAAGATGGATTATTGTCTCTCCAAGAAACTCACCAACCTCAAATTAGCTATGATTACTAGAACCTAGATCCTTCTCCATTTAGTATGCCCAGAAGGACAGGCAGACCTCTGGCCATGGGTCCACAGAGGTTTCCTCCACCTGGGGGATCCTCTCCAGAGTGCCAGGGGGTCATACTCTCTGAGAGTTGGAGGAGGTTTCTTTTTGGACCTTCTATTCCCTACAAATTATTACCTATCTACTACTCAAGGATAAGAATAGAGTAAAGCCATAAAAAGTTCAAAAGTTCCACAAGCACTCATTTACATTATCTGCTCATACTTACCCACTTCACCCTTACAGGGCCTAGAGGTTCATCAAATACTGTCTCACCAATTCTACAACCTGCTTCACCTAGGGGCCTGGAGGTCCATCTAACTTTATATCTACCTATTCGCATTAAGATCTATTGCCAACTCACTTTACCTGCCACCCACTCTGGACCAGAAGCTCCTACTGCTCCACTCTCTCTCTAAATCATGCAGCCTGCACCTAGCTCAATGATTTATCACTAAGGCCTTCATCTGCAACGTTTGCCAGGTGGAACGAACCAACTCCTCATATACTGGACTTGGAGTCTTAGCCATTTGGTTACTAGTTCCTTGGAGAAGACTTCTTTGTCTTCTGGAGTGCTTCACCAATGCAACTTTTGATGTTTCAAAATATTATCCTAAACCATGGATTCAATCTACTATTAGATTCTGCCCTGGACATGGATTTCTTAGACTAGGAGTTCACTAGAAGGATGTGCTGCCATCTTCACCTGACATTCAACATCAGTACTTTTATTCAGCATCCTGCTTTCACTGGATCAGGATCTACAGCTTTGGGTTTTGGATTAGCCAGCAACTTTAAATCATTAATTTAGGATTACTCTCCTTTAGTGTGCCCAGAAGTACAGGCAGGTCAGTAGCCATGGGTCCTCAGAGGTTTTCCCCCAAGGGGGGGTTTCCTCTCCTGTGTGCTAGTGGCTACACTCTCCTGAGTTGGAGGAGATAATCATACAATATCATAATTTCTTTTGGGGCGGTCTCATCCTATGTGTCTAAGCATCCTTCCTATGGTGGGATACAGAGAAAGGTCAGAACAATCAAGTCATAACAGCCTACTCATCATTTCAGGCATCTAAGCACCCTGTATATAGTATCCAATTCAAAAGTACTATAAGCACTGACTTGTTCATGTTCATGCTGGAGTATCTAAGCACTAACTATTTCATACAACTAATACCATGGAAGCATCATTCTAATTACTGGTCTGGCATCTGTATCCAAGCATAAACCTACATTACCCACTTACAGTATGTAGCACAAGCACTGAGCTATGAACCACACATAATATTTTGTAAATGGATTAAGCAGTATTTTGTAGTGGGTAGTAGTGGAACTTTTGTGAGAATGTGCTGTTTGAGTAGTGTCATTGAGGCGCAGGTCAGGAAGCATAGGAAAACCAGGAGCAGTTGTAGAATTTGCCAAAAATTATTTATTTACACTAGCAGTATCATAAAAAAATTTACTTTTTCAGAATAACTATGTGCAAAGGCAACATAAAATAGAGTTTTCCTTCAGTCTATGTGTTCCATTTTCTTCTTCGCCTCTTTGCAGTTGTTGCAGCTTAGCTCTTTTATTAGTAATTTAACCCCCATTCTTAGCGAGCATCCTGTTCCTGTACGTGTTCTGTTCTTGTAAGTTTCCGGAGCTGCTAGAACACAGTATGCTTGAGCTGAGAGGCCCCTTTTGCACAGCTTTTACAAAAGGCTTAAACATTTGCATTAAAGAAACCTCTAGAGTTTACAATAGCTTTCTTCAATCATCTCAAATTATAATTATATACATTTGAACAGTAACACTATATATTTTCTAAACAAAAGTGATCCCATTATCAGTTACATTTTCATACAATGATTTGCACATATTTTTATATTAGCATATATGCAAGGGAGGAAAAACAGACAGCAAGTGAAAGCTGAGAGACAGTGAAAGGCAAAGAATTGTGAGATTGTTGGGGTGATCAAATCTGAGGTCTCACATGAAAATTGGGTTATGCAACCAGACAGAGAAGAGACAGAAAAGGAAAGAATAGATCTTTGCATTTGAACACTTTCTCCATAACAACTGGGACAGGGTCCTATTCTACCCTGTCACAAGTAGTAAGTTCACATATTTTTTTTAGGTGGTATAATGTTTAACAGGCATGTTCACAAGGCTAGTAATATAATTTGTGGTTAACATTCATATGCCGTATAACTGGTGCATGTATGTTTCAATTAGGATAGCGTTATGCAGGAGAAGAATAACTTCAAAGTTTATACAATATGAATTTGTGTATTTTTTATTTTACAGGTACTGGCAGTTGAAACCAAATATGTAATTAAGATGCTCTGTCACTGTGTTGTTCTTTGAAAAATTGGTATTTTTCAGTACAGTATGAGTTTGTGAAAGGGTAACAGATAAGCTCATGCTGACTTATTTTTTCCATACTCCAGTGTTCTTCGCTGACTATGAAGCCCTTCATGTAGTGATATCCCTATACTAGGGTGTTAATGTTGTGTCTACCAGGGTCATCCTAGTGTAAACTGTCAAATAGAACTACAAAAGTGATAACAGCATCTCTTGTTTTTGATTAAATGAAATATTTCCTGTTTGGAGCCCCGCACAATGATCTTCGTTGGACCGGGAACACATCTGCACTCTTCAAACTGACCGCAAGCTGAGGAAACGCTGGTAAGCTGAAGAATGGCATAAATAGGGTTTTTCTAACTTAGATGGATATTTCAGCCATTTTTTTTGAATTTTGACACCAAATTTTCAACATGGGGTTCTTGACACCCCTTCTCATGAATTCAGTCACTGTCATGGCATTATTCGGTCCAGAAAGGTGATTTCGTGGTCACTGGGTGGAATCACCTTTTGGGACCGAGTAATGAAACGACAGTATTAGTGTTCATGAGGGGGATATCAAAAAGCCTATGTTGCAAATTGGAGAAAAAATTCCAAAAAATGACTATTTTAAGAGTATGCGTTGTACATTTTCCATGCACACTCATATGTTCGCTAATTTGTAATATTTTCACTCAAGATTTTCAAAATAGGCTTATTTCCACACCTCTTTATGAACAGTGCAGCTGTCAATTTTCACATCCTGGCTGAAATATGTTTTTGTGCTTCCAGCGCAAAATATATAGAAACATAGAAACATAGAAGTTGATGGCAGATAAGGACCACAAGGCCCATCCAGTCTGCCCATTTCTTTTTCTACCTTATAAATGTGCCATTGGCCTTTGCTCTGTCAGTGGCCTATCTATTCATAGTCATTTGTACTGCTCCCTTATGCCTATCCCATGCCTGTTTGAAGCCTTGCACTGTATTCATAGCCACCACTTCTTGTGGTAAGCCATTCCATGCATCCACCACCCTTTCTATGAAAAAGAATTTCCTCACATTCCCCCTTAATCGGCCCCCCTCTAATCTCATGCTGTGTCCCCTTGTCCTGCTATTTTTCTTATATTTAAAAATGTTAGACTCTTTCAACTTGTTAATGCCCTTAAGGTGTTTGAATACCTCGATCATATCGCCTCTCTCCCTCCTTTGCTCAAGGGTATACAAATTGAGCTCTGTTAATCTGTCCTCATATGTCTTCTGATGCAGTCCCTGCACCATTTTGGTTGTCCTTCTCTGGACTGCCTCAATTTGGTTAATGTCCTTGTGAAGGTGTGGCCTCCAATACTGCACGCAGCACTCCAGATGGGGCCTAACCAGTGTCTTGTAAAGAGGGATTATTACCTCCCTCTTATGACTTGTGATACCCCTACTAATACACCCTAACACTCCCCTAGCCTTAACTACTGCTTTAGAGGTCTGCTTGGATGATTTCAGGCCATCAGTGATGATGATGCCCAAGTCTCTTTCTTCCTTTGTGACTGCTAGCAACTCCCCCCTCCCAGCCTATAGGTGGCTTCAGGGTTTCTCTTCCCTATGTGCATGATTTTGTACTTCTTTGCATTAAATCCTAGTTGCCATTCTTCTGTCCATTTTGCTAGCTTATCCAGATCTCTTCTCATTCTGCCCACCCCATCTGGATCATCTACTCTGTTGCAGATCTTGGTGTCATCTGCAAACAGACAAGCCTTATCCTTTAGTCCATCTGCAAGGTCACTAATGAAGATGTTGAACAGGACTGGCCCCAGGACTGATCCCTGAGGTACCCCCACTTGTGACTTGAATCTCTTCTGACTGTATACCATTTACCACCACTCTCTGTTTTCTGTCCGTCAACCAGTTTGCCACCCAGTTGACCAACTTCTGACCCACCCAGAGCCTAGCCAGCTTATTTATCAATCTTCTATGTGGAACAGTGTCAAAAACTTTGCTGAAGTCAAGGTAGGCGACATCAACTGCTCTCCCTTGGTCCACCACTCTGGATACCCAGTCAAAGAAATCTATGAGATTAGTTTGACAGGACCTTCATTTTGTAAACCCATGCTGTCTTGGATCCTGTGCCCCTATGGATTCCAGGTGTTGCACTTTCCTTTCCTTAAGGAGTGCCTCCATAATCTTGCCCACTACTGAGGTAAGACTGACTGGTCTGTAGTTCCCCGCCTCCTCCCTGCTACCACTCTTGTGGAGTGAGATCACATGAGCCCTTCTCCAGTCTTCTGGGACCTCTCCTGTGCTCAGACACTCACTGAACAGTTCTGCTAATGGCTCTGCTAGTTCCACCTTTAGCTCCTTAAGTAACCTGCGATGTATGCCATCAGGTCCCATTGCTTTATCCACCCAGAGCTTAGCAAGCTCTTGTAGGACCCTTTCTTTTGTGAAGGGAGTAGTGCTCACCTCCCTCCCCCCTGTGTCCATGATGCTGAGCTGTGGGCCCTGTTCTACCTTCTCTTCAGTAAATACTGAGCAAAAGTGTCTATTTAGGATAGATGCCTTTACAGGGTCCTCCTCCTCCTCACATGCTCCCTTTTCTCCATTAAGCTTAGCAATACCCCCTCTGGACTTTCTTCTTTCACTAATGAATCTAAAGAAAGTCTTGTCACCTTTTTTTACTGTTCGTGCTAGTGTTTCCTCAGTTTGGGACTCTGCCTGCCTTACTGCCTTCCCTGCTTCCCTTAGGGCAGTTTGGTATGCCTCCCTATCTTCATCCCACTGTGTTCCCTTATATTTCCTGAAGGCCAGCCTTTTGGATCTGACTTTTTCTGCTACTGTATTTGAGAACCAAAGTGGTTTCCTTCTTCTTTTGCACTTCCTTTTCTAACACAATGGGATATTGCTTCAAGTATTGCATCCTTAATGCTTGCCCACTTTGCCTGTACCCCCTCACCTGTGTTTCTTTTTGCCAGGGCTAGCCTAACTCTGTTGGCCATCTTATCAAAGTCAGCTCCTCTGAAGTCCCATATTTTTGCCTTGGAATGGGATGATTTAGATGTAGTAGCCAAATTGAACCATACCATATGATGGTCACTGGCCTCCAGGTAACCTTCTACCTGGAGATCTGTGATCCCTTCCCTGTTAGTCAGTACTAGATCTAGGATAGCCCTGTCTCTTGTGGGTTGCTGTACCAGTTGTTTGAGGCCCTCCCCCTGCAGGGAATCCACTATGTGTCTAGTTCTGGCAGATGTTCCTGCTGGTATTGACCAATCTGTATCCAGCATGTTGAAGTCTCCCATTATCAGAACCTCCCCTTTAGCTGTCATGTTTTGTATATCTTCTAACAGTAATGTGTCTATGCCTTCCCCCTGGTCTTGGGGCCTGTAGACAACCCCAGTTCTTATGGCTGTCCCATTTTCTGTTTCCAGGGTGACCCACAGTTCTTCTGGCTCCTTATGTGTATTCTGAATTTCTGTTGCTTTGATATTTTCATTGACATACAGGGCCACTCCTCCCCCCCCTTTTTGCACCTAGGTCTCTTCTGAACGATACAGCCAGGTACTGAAGTCTCCCAAGTGTGGTTACTGGAAAACAATGTCTCACTAATTGCTACTATGTCTAGTTTAGCCTCTGACATTATTGCCTGCAGGTCTGGGATTTTATTTTCCAGGCTGTGAGCATATGTGTACATGATTTTCCATTGGGCCAGATTTTGGTGTGTTAGTTGTTGGGTGAGGTTTGGCATTACCCCTGTGTGTTGTATGGGGAGACAAACCTTTTTTCTTACCTAGTGATGCAAGTGAACTGCAAACATGCTGAATCCTTGTTTGACCACTAGCTGAGGGGGGCGGGGTGTTCTTCCCATTCGACGTATGGAGTGCTGCACCCCTCTGCCCATTTGCTAGTTTAAATATTCTGCAAAGATGTCAAACTTCTGCCCCAATGCACTGACTCCCTCCTTAGTCAGATGCAGTCCATCAAATTTAAAGAACATTTGATCCCAGAACTGTTGCCAGTTCCCTACAAACCTGTGTCCTTTTTCCTAGCACCAGCCCTTGAGCCAGGTGTTTAGCTCCCCTATCTCCCCTTCTCTGACCTTCCGTCCATCTGCTCCCCTCTCCCAGACTGGCAGGATCTCAGAGAAGGAGATACTGGATGAAATAGATGATAGTTTGTCACCCTGCCTGGTCAGGTGTTCCTTGGTCTCCACAACTGACCGGCTGGTGAGATCATTAGTCCCTATGTGTACTAGGACATCAATGTTTTCTCCTGCTTTTTGAACAGTTTTAGCAATGTGGTCAGTGTCTCTCCATGCTGATGTACCTGGGAGACATCTGACCGTTACCCCTGGCTGGAGATGGGTATCAACTCCCCGAATCATGGAGTCTCCTATGATCAGAAGTTTTTTGGATTTCCTTTTTGCTTTTTTTGTTTTGGTTCCTGATTTGGGTGAATTTTGTTGAGCTAGCTCCTGTGCTGCAGTGTCCTGCTCTGCAGCGTCTTCTGCCTCTTTGTTTGATTTTGGAGATAGAGGCAGATACCTGTTTGTAGTGTT
Organism: Neoceratodus forsteri; assembly: GCA_016271365.2. Lineage (NCBI taxonomy): Eukaryota > Metazoa > Chordata > Ceratodontiformes > Ceratodontidae > Neoceratodus > Neoceratodus forsteri. The sequence goes on along the minus strand of CM028138.1, from coordinate 809,139,924 downwards.
TATATGGTTTTTGGAGGTAATATGTTGGAGAGCAGAGAGTGATGGGGCACCCAATTTGCCCCTCCTAACCACCTGCCAACCTTCTGGACCATCTACCCTCTGCAGTAGAGGTTTTTCTGTTGGATGCTGGGGAAATGACAGGTGGTTCTTATAATGCATTTCCTCTTGAATATGAAATTTGAGGCATGCAATCTCTGCTCATGCTGCCCGGAGCTGAGCCCTAAGATCTCCAAAGGCCCAGCATGTAGGACAGTGTCCTAAATCCTGTAAGACTGTCAATCTGAAAATTGTTTCACAGTACCTGCAGTTAATGATATCCATTCCAGATAATTTGCTGGGTTTATAACCTAGTCAGAGTAAGTAGAAGGAAAGAAAAAGAAAAAAAAAATGCAAGTAATGGTTTGATTGTGTTTTGTTTAATTTGTTATAACAAGTTAAATTACTAGTGCCCCTGTAAATGAGCTCACCTTGTGGAGGCCCCACTGATCCACCCCTTCCTGCTCTGCCACAGGAAATATCACAGCTGTGGTACCCTATAAAAGGAATGTAGTGTGGGGTGGTTGGGGATGGGGTTGGGTGGCTGGGTCCTTCTCCTGCCAAAAAAGAAGAACCATGGATGAAAGAACAAGGAGGTAAGAGCAGAAACAATCAGTCAACAACAAATGCAGTTACCCTGAAAGCTTATCCTAATGTTAGATAAAACTGTAAATCCTGTAAAGCACCACCTGTAATAATTTCAGAGAAGATATACGCTGTAAGAAACACTTTGCTACAGAGAAAAATAAAGTAATGAAATGTTAGCAACAAACAGTAGCAATCCATGTGAGTAAAAAATAAAAACAACACCACACAGTAAATCTGCTTAGCCAAATAAGTCTTAATCCTTTTCCCTTGCTCTGCTAAGTTTCTCTACTCTGCCTTTCAAGCAGTCTTAGAAGGAAATAGCTCAGCTGAAGCTAGGAGCCTTGGCCAGCAAACCAAGTCTTCCAAAAATAGCATGGTCGCTGCTGGAAATCAGTGTTCACTACAGAGTAAGACAATCACAGTGGCACTGTTCATGAGCAGAGGTCCTAAAATGCCTATGTTGAGAATTTGGTGGCAAAAGTCCATAAAATGGCTGTTATGATCGTGGGTTGCCCAGTTCCTATGCACACTTGTAAGTTTGTGAATTTGTAATGCTTCCACTCCAGATTTTCAACACTGCCATTTTCCCACTTCTCCTTATGACTAGTAAAGCTGTCATTTTTCACATCCTAGCTGAAATGTGTTTTCGCACTTCCAGCGTGCAATAGCAAGGCAGCTGTGGGAAATCATGTTCAGTACAGAGTAAGAAAATCACAGTGACACTGTTCATGAGCAGATGTCCTAAAATGCCTATGTTGAAAACTTGGTGCAAAAATAAAAAAAAATGACTGTTTTACAAGCGTGCATTGTGCAGCTTCCATGCGCACTCATAACTTCGCAAGTACGTCATATTTTCACTCCAGATTTTCAACATTTGTATTTTTCCACACCTCCTTATGAACAGTATAGCTGTTATTTTTCACATCCTGGTCAAAATCTGTTTTCACACTTCCGTCACAGTATAGCGCGGTCGCTGTGGGAATTTAGGGTTAGGTATACAGTAAGAAAATGATACTGGCACTGTTCATGACCAGCGGTGACAAAATGCCTATGTTGAAAATTTGGTGAAATAATTCCATTGAATGACTGTGTTACATGTGCAGGGTGCACAGTTTCCACACAGGCTCATACCCTGGAGCACAACCAGGGCATTAGGGTTCCTAAGACAGACACTTTAGAAGTATGAGGGTTAAATGTTACTCAGGTGCAAGAGGAGTTGCAGAAAGGTACTCTGTTGGGATATGGTTGCTGAAGGGACATGGATACAATGGGCGGGATGGGCCTGCACAAATGCCAAACACCAGTGCAAATGCCAGCAAGTGAACATTCGGCATTTACAAATGCTTATTTATTAGGAGACACTGAGAAGACATAAGGTAGAATCAGAAGGGTTAGCTTGTTTTGTCATGTCAGACTGATTGTTTTATTAATATACAATCAGAAAGAGTAGTATATGTTTTAGTTTTGAAATCATTATAGTTTTTGTTGTACTTGCAACAGAGTTGTAAGGTTTAGAATGCTTTGTCTTGTTCTATTGTCATACTTTTGATCAGTTCATTAGGTCACAGTTCGAAGTGTTAGCATATTTTTTTGCTAGAGATATGTATGTTTATTATTTTAAAATAAGCTCAGGAGGCTTCTCTTTTTTGCTGCCATGTGGACATCTGTTATTTATACATAGTTGGAAGGTTGATGTTATTTTGTTATAATCAATTCTTTGCACAGATTCAGAAGTGTTAGCCTAATTTGTCATAATGTCTTATGCACAGTTATGAAGTTAATTATTTGCTTTCATGTGTTTATTTGTATGCTTTTTGGTTCATTTGCTAATATGGAATTAGGAGGCTTAGCATACTTTGTCATGTATGACTCCCTTTACTTATGTTTATTTTATTACCGCGTGCTCAGAAGCTCTCAGTTTCTTTGTTAATGTTATGTCACAGAATGGAATGTCTATGCCTGCAGTTATGTGGGGGAAGAGCTCCTGCCCCACATCCTATTTAATCAGGTAGGCTACAGCCGCTCTGCTTAGAATGAGTCTCACTCGCTGCTGTGCCATTGCTGGTCCATGGCAGCTCTTTGTTCTCACCACCCCCCCCCCCAGTTTTGTCCTGCCTGGCTTCGTTTTGTGGGTGTCCCTGCCTCCCTTCCATCTTTTCCCCACCTTCCCTTTTGTTCATGTGCTTTTCATTTTGGGGGGAGGTTCTGTGGTTTGTTCCTGCATGCTCATTCCCTGCCTTTCACACCCTGCTCCTACCTCCGCTTGCTTACCTGCACACTTGCCTTGTTGTCTCCTCTCTTCCCCTGAGCAGCCCAGCTCCATTCTCCAGTCCTTTGCCACTTTTCACTTCTTCTCCTGCTGTTGGCAGCTTGGGGCTTCCTTTTCAGTCACACTGCCACTGCCCACAGGGTTCATACATCCCTGTTGCTGCTGCCACGATTACCAAGCTTGCCTCCTTTCAGCGCCATCGCACCTGCTGCAGAACACTCTCATAGCTGCACATAACTTCATGTACTCCATCTGATGGCTGCTTTCCTTCACCTTTCCACTGCAGAGCGACCATGCACCTTTATATCTCTTGCAAACTCTGAAACATGGCTGCCAGCCATTTATTTTGCCTGCTCCGCTAGGCACTCTGCCTGCATTCAATGCATAGCATGCAAGCTCCCATCGGACAGCACATTTTACAGATGCATAGTATGTTCTGCTGCATGCTTCTCCACATGAGGAGGTTGGGAAGCACCATACTTTATTTACCACTCAGATAGTTTACGTGACTCTTGGCAGCACTTGTAACTCCAGCTCTCGACAGGATCTCAGGGACACCTTTATTTGGGACCTGTATGGAAGCACATGTTGCACTTCATTCACCTTTTTTGGCACTGTGCATTTAACTCACTAATGCCCTGCTCATTTTTTGCTTTCCTGCCCTTAAGGGTTTGATCACTGCTAACCTTATACCTTGAGCTGCTGTGCAGATTTAAAGTGAAATGCACTGTAAACCATTCCCCAGTGCCGTAAAACCTGTACAAATGTGTGTTTGGGTATTATTTGCAACCAGGAGAGACTAAGCAGTTGTTATTGCCACAACTACATGAAGTGGTGTTTTTATACCAAAATACACTGTGGGTATTGCAGCACCGATGAATCATCCATGCTATGACATTCTGTTTTCTCTGTTGTACCTGACTAATTGTTCTTAGCCTAGATAACATTTACTGCTTCCTTCCTGCCCAGTGTGTGGGTTTGCAGTCCTGTTAGCCTTCGTGGGGCCTAGCTGCTGCCTCTACTCCATCCTCGGCTGACCTACGTGTGGTTCAGCTGCTCATACTAACCCACGTATGGGCCTAGCTGCCTTGTCTTCGGCCCCTGGTTTCCTGCCATGCACCCCATCATTGCTTTCAGAACCCTACTTTGGATCTTTCCTGCAGACTGTCACCTAAGCTTATCCATCCAGATTGGATTCACTCCAGGATATCTCACCTTCAGTTATGCTAACTGAGTTCAGGATGCTGCAGCTCTCACCTTGCTTGTTTCACCACTCCATCCATCTAGGATATCCATCTATGCTCCTTCATCAATTTACTATTAGTTTACATCTTTGGATTTACATCAATGGCCCTGGATGCTTACCAAGTTGCTTTGCTGCATTTGATTTTATCACTACTGATCTACCAGCTGACCTACATGTTGTCCAACTGTGCATGCTAGCCTTCATGGGGTTTAGCTGCCATTCTCTGCTTACTCTACCAGCTGACCTACATGTGGTCTAGCCACACATGCTGGCCTCCATGGGGTCTAGCTACCGCTCTCTAACTCCTCCCTTCAGCCGATCTACGTGTGGTCTGGCTGCTCATTCTATCCCCACGTATGGGCTTAGCTGATTCATTGCCTTTGGCCTCAGGATTTCCTGCTATGATCCAGCCATGTGCTATGTTAATATGTTCACTTCCTTGCTCCAGATTCTCCCTGATGACCATTGCCTACCTTGTACTTCCTGATCTCAATATCAGCTCTATGCTGTATCCTGGATCACCTTCAGCAGACTTTGCTCAGTCATGTCTCTTGCCATTCATCCTTTGGATCTGTGCGTTCCTACACATTCCTCTTCTGCCTGCAGATGCATTGCCAGTGATGTCTCACCTTCAATCGCACCACTCTAGTTCTAGATGTGGCGGCTTTCACCTTGTTTGCTCACACCTACTTCCACTTGTCAAGAATAAGCTTCTTCCTTAGACTGGATTGACATCTGGATCACATCTCAGGATATTTGCCTCAGTTTCCTTGGGTGCTTCTTGCTATGCTGCTTCAACTGTTTCAGAGTTACTACTACTGACTCCATCTGAACTCCCAGCTGAGCTCTATTCCATACTGCCTTATGTATCATAACTTAAACCTAAGACATAGAACTACTACAGTTTCTGGATGCTTATTACCTCTAGTCGAGTTGTCAATGTATCCGCCCAGGTCTCTTCACTGCATTTTTTGCCCTCCTCGATCATCAGGATATGACAGTCTACAGCACCTTTCTAATGCTCATAAGTCTCATAAGTTTCCCTGTTATGCTTGTTACTTTGGATACAGAGGCTCTGTATTCGGATATTCCACATGAGGGGGGCTTTAGATGCCTCCTCATTTTATTTGAATGAGAATTATGACCACACAGCTCCACCTACAGAATTCCTTCTCATGTTTTTGGAGTTTAGTCTGACATTGAATGTTTTTACATTTGATAAAGTCCTGTGTAAACAAATTAAGGGGACTGCAATGGGGCAAAATGTGCTCCATCAGTGGCGAATCTTTAGGTGGGCCGGTGGGAGCACCTTTATATCCTTGATGTTACTAAGAATCCTTTCCATAGATTTATTTCTCTATGGAAAAGATTTATTGACAACGTATTACTTTTTTGGAATGGAACTTTAATAGATCTGCAGAATTTTATTGATTTCATGCATACTACAAATGAGAACCTTAGATTTACATATACGGCAAGTATGGATAGAGGGGCTTTTTAAGATTTACAGATACTACAAGATTCACTGGGGAATTTAAGCACTGAAATGTATAGAAAACAGGTGGATGGCAATATAGTCTTAGTAGCTTTGAATTGTCATCCTGCACATACTTTGATGAGTATTCCATGGGGAGAATTTCTACGCACTAAGAGAAATTGTGGTAATGACAGTGAATATCAAGAAAATGTTGATATTTTATAAAAGCGTCTTTTGGAAAGGGGGTATGGTAGTAAAAATATTAAACATGCTAGATTTTATGTTCAAAATATAGATAGAAATGATTTGCTAATGGATAAAGTAAATAGAACCAGAGAGGGAGGAGGGAGAATTAATGTAGTTACAACCTTTTCTGCACATGCATCCCTTTTTTCTGAGATCATTTTGAAGCATTGGGGTGTTTTATAGGCTGAGGAAAATCTGCAGCAGGTTGCAACATGTCTACCTAGATTCTCCTATAAAAAAGCAATGAGTTTGAAGAATAATTTGGTTCATAGTCATTTTGTCGATAGGAGAGAACAGCACACATGGCTAAATATACCAGTGGGTTGTTTTAGGTGCCAAAATTGTGTGAACTGTAAATTTATATCTACCAGTAAAATGTTTTCCACACAAAACAATAGGAAGGAATTTATGACTAGACGTTTGATAAGCTGCAACACTACAGGTGTAATTTATTTGGCAACCTGCATATGTGGAGCCTTTTATGTGGGTAAAACCAAGAGAAGTTTCAAGACTCATATTAGGGAGCATCAGAGAGCTATTAGAAATAGAGATGAAATGTATGCTACAGCAGCACATATTGTAGTGAATCTAAATGGGAATAGTGAACATTCTTTTAAATATGTGGCAATTGAGAAAGTATGTCCCAGTCCTAGAGGTAGGGCTTTTAGAGACTTTATTCTAAGTAGAGAATCCATTTGGATTGTGAACTTGAAAGCAAATTTACATCCAGGCTTAAATTGGGGTATAGATTTAAAGCCGTTTTTAGTGAACAGACATTAAGGAATTCCTTTTGAGTGTTTACTTTTCCCCATTTTCTGCTTTTTTTTTTACAATCAGGAGCCTTCTGTATACAATGGCTTCATTCCAGCTTTTTATACTAGCATATGTGTTAAAAGCTAGTAATTTAACTAGTATTGTTTAAGGCTGTACACCTGTATTTTCGTAGTGAGTTCAAAGTGGGCTCTTTTTCAACCCCCCCCACCTCCATTTATGTGTTTCTTGTTCTATATAATATTTGATGTAATTCATTTTGCTTTTGTTGTATGTATGCTTCATTATATAGCAATGTTTTTCTGAACTTATTTTGTTTATGAAATCAATAGCCATTTACTAAAGTTTAAATAAGGATTACTGTGATGTATTTATTGTATATAAAAATATTCCTTTATGTGTTTTTTTTCCTTTTTTTGTTTTTTTCCTTTGGTTTTTAATGAATTGTAGATTATCTTGTTCCTCTGATAGGATAATGACTGATTAGTATTTGTGATGTCATGGTGAAGATGGATATTTATTCAATATTTTTTTAATTAATTCAGTCTTTGAGAATGGGTCATGGTGACTAGAAATGCATCAGACTGTTCTTGTGTCAAATAAATGTTTTTAATACTTTAAATACTGCAGCTTAAGCCTTATTCTTTTGTGGTTTTGGTGAGTGCCTGGTTTTGATGTTGCAAAGTTTCTGTTTTTACCAAGAGCACCTCCCTTCTCCTGTTGTGAAGCTTTTTTGTTTGAAAATTAAGTATGGTATACAGTGGAGAGTATTGAGGGAATGAACATAAGCATGTAAATCAAAGAGCTTTCATTTGGTGAGAAATATGGTTCTACTGAGCAATGTATATACACATTCAAGAAGGCCAGAGTGGTACATCAGCTGGAATTAGACTTGTAAGACTGATGATGAGTCCTGCATTAACGTGCTTACTAGTCATAAATAATGATAAACGATGGAGAGGGCAGAGTCTGATAAAGTATTGTCGTAACAGGATCCAAGAAGCCTTAGAGCATTGGAGTAGAGTGATGTCGAGGCATAACTCATGAGAGAGAAAGTCTTCCAGATTGGCTCAACTAAGTGTCCTGGCAGGAGCATAGTAGTAGTAATAAATCCATGTGAACTGAAGCGGCAAGGCAGAAGCAACCAAAATAATAGATAACAAATGGTGAAACAAATGCAGATGTGAGTCCATAGTAGAAAGGAGCTCCTAAGGCTGGCAGACACGGCAGGCAGGCATAGAGTAGAATATACGAACCTCAAGGCTGATGCCGGGTTAGGCAAGTATGGAATAGAAGTAATCTAACCCCCAAGCCCTGATGGGCGAAGCAGGCCATGTAAGCAGGCAAGAGAATGCATAAGAAATATAAGGTCAAATACGTCCAGCCCTTAGGGGCGCAGGTCATTCAAAGTGAGTTAAAGTGACACCTCCAGTCTTGCGGGGCAAGGCAGGTTGTAGAGCAGTGATAGAGAATAATAGTAACTGACAAACCTGCATGCAATGCAGAAGTAGTACTGAGGAGTAAGAATTGATTGCATTGAGTATTGCAATGGTAGCGTATCCAGAGTCAATTCATATGTAGTAGTAATATATTCTAAGGCAGACTTATGAGCATTAGAAAGGTGCTGTAGACTGTTGTATCCTGATGATCGAGGATGGCAAAGAATGCAGTGAAGAGACCTGGGCGGATACATTGATAACTCGACTAGAGGTAATAAGCATCCAGAAACTGTAGTAGTTCTATGTCTTAGGTTTAAGTTATGATACATAAGGCAGTATGGAACAGAGCTCAGCTGGGAGTTCAGATGAAGTCAGTAGTAGTAACTCTGAAACAGATGAAGCAGCATAGCAAGAAGCACCCAAGGGAATTGAGGCAAATATACTGAGATGTAATCCAGATGTCAATCCAGTCTAAGGAAGAAGCTTATCCTTGACAAGTGGAAGTAGGTGTGAGCAAGCAAGTGAAGGCCACAGCATCTAGAACTAGAGTGGTGTGACTGAAGGCGAGACATCACTGGCAATGCATCCCTAGGCAGAAGAGGAATGTGTAGGAATGAACAGATCCAAAGGATGAATGGCAAGAGACATGACTGAGCAAACCCACTGAAGGTGATCCAGGATGCAGCATAGAGCTGATATTGAGATCAGGAAGTACAAGGTAGGCAATGGTCATAAGGGAGAATCCGGAGCAAGGAAGTGAACATATTAACATAGCACATGGCTGGGTCATAGCAGGAAATCCTGAGGCCAAAGGCAATGAATCTGCTAAGCCCATACGTGGGATAAGATAAGCAGCTGGACCACACGTAGATCAGCTGAAGGAAGGAGTAAAGAGCGGTAGCTAGACCGCATGGAGGCCAGCAAGTGTGGCTAGACCACATGGAGGTCAGCTGGTAGAGTAAGCAGAGAATGGCAGCTAAACCCCATGAAGGCTAGCATGCACAGTTCGACCACACGTAGGTCAGCTGGTAGATCAGTAGTGATAAAATCAAATGCAGCAAAGCAACTTGGTAAGCATCCAGGGCCATTGATGTAAATCCTAAGATGTAATCTAATAGTAAATTGATGAAGGAGCATAAATGGATATTCTAGATGGATGGAGTGGTGGAACAAGCAAGGTGAGAGCTGCAGCTTCCAGAACCCAGTTAGCATAACTGAAGGTGAGATATCCTGGAGTGAATCCAATCTGGATGGATAAGCTTAGGTGACAGTCTCCAGGAAAGATCCAAAGTAGGCGGCAGAAAGCAATGATGGGGTGCATGGCTAAAGTGCATGGCAGGAATCCAGGGGCCGAAGGCAAGGCAGCTAGGCCCATATGTGGGTTAGTATGAGCAGCTGAACCACATGTAGGTCAGCTGAGGATGGAGTAGAGGCAGCAGCTAGGCCCCACGAAGGCTAACAGGACCGCAAACCCACACACTGGGCAGGAAGGAAGCAGTAAATGTTATCTAGGCTAGGAATGATTAGTCAGGTACAACAGAGAAAACAGAATGTCATAGCATGGATGATTCATCGGTGCTGCAATACCCACAGTGTATTTTGGTATAAAAACACCACTTCATATAGTTGTGGCAATAACAACTGCTTAGTCTCTTCTGGTTGCAAATAATCCCCAAACACATGCTTTATACAAGTTTTATGGCACTGGGGAATGGTTTACAATGCATTTCACTTTAAATCTGCACAGTAGCTCAAGGTATGAGGTTAGCAGTGATCAAACCCTTAAGGGCAGAAAAGCACAAAATGAGTTGGGCATTAGTGAGTTAAATGCACAGTGCCAAAAAAGGTGAATGAAGTGCAACATGTGCTTCCATACAGGTCCCAAATAAAGGTGTCCTTGAGATCCTGGCGAGAGCTGGAGTTACAAGTGCTGCCAAGAAGTCACGTAAACTATCTGAGTGGTAAAAAAAGTATAGTGCTTCCCAACTTCCCCTTGTGGAGAAGCATGCAGCTGAACGTACTATGCATCTGTTGAATGTGCTGTCCAGTGGGAGCTTGCATGCTTCCTTTTGAATGCAGGCAGAGTACCTAGCAGAGCAGGTAAAATAAATGGCTAGCAGCCACGTTTCAGAGCTTGCAAGATATGTAAAGGTGCATGGTCGCTCTGCAAAGAAAAGGTGAAGGAAAGCAGCCACCAGATGGAGTGCATGAAGTTATGTGCAGCTACGAGACAGTGTTCTGCAACAGGTGCGATGGGGCCGAAAGGAGGCAAGCTTGGTGATTGTGGCAACAGCATCAGGGATGTATGAACCCTGTGGGCAGTGGTGGTGTGACTGGAAAGGAAGCCCCAAGCTGCCAACAGCAGGAGAAGATGTGAAAAGTGGCAAAGGACTGGAGAATGGAGCCGGGCTGCTCAAGGAAGAGAGGAGACAACAAGGCAAGTGTGCAGGTAAGCAAGCGGAGTCAGGAGCAGGGTGTGAAAGGCAGGCAATGAGCATGCAGGAACAAATCACAGAACCCCCCCAAAACAAAACAAAAACCACATGATCAAAAGGAAAGACGGGAAACAGATGGAAGGGAGGCAGGGAAACCCACAAAACGAAGCCAGGTAGGACAAAACGGGGGGGGGGAGAACAAAGAGCTGCCATGGACCAGCAATGGCACAGCAGTGAGTGAGACTCATTCTAAGCAGAGCGGCTGTAGCCTGCCTGATTAAATAAGATGTGGGTCAGGAGCTCTTCCCCCACTTAACTGCAGGCATAGACATTCCATTCTGTGACATAACATTAACAAAGAAACTGAGAGCTTCTGAACATGCGGTAATAAAATAAACATAAGTAAAGGGAGTCATACATGACAAAGTATGCTAAGCCTCCTAATTCCATATTAGCAAATGAACCAAAAAGCATACAAATAAACACATGAAAGCAAATAATTAACTTCATAACTGTTTGTTTATAAGAGATTATGACAAATTAGGCTAACACTTTTGAATCTGTGTAAACAACTGATTATAACAAAACAATGTCAGCCTTCCAACTATGTATAAATAACAGATGTCCACATGGCAGCAAAAAAGAGAAGCCTCCTGAGCTTATTTTAAAATAATAAACATACATAACTCTAGCAAAAAATACGCTAACACTTCCAACTGTGACCTCATGAACTGATCAAAAGTATGACAATAGAACGACAAAGCATTCTAAACCTTACAACTTGGTTGCAAGTACAATAAAAACTATAATGATTTCAAAACTAAAACATATACTACTCTTTCTGATTGTATATTAATAAAACAATCAGTCTGATATGACAAAACAAGCTAACCCTTCTGATTCTACCCTATGTCTTCTCAGTGTCTCCTAATAAACAAGCATTTGTCAATGCCGAATGTTCATTTGCTGGCATTTGCACTGGTGTTTGGCATTTGTGCAGGTCCACCCCCCCATTGTATTTATGTCCCTTCAGCAACCATATCCCAACAGAGTACCTTTCTGCAACTCCTCTTGCACCTGAGTAACATTTAACCCTCATACTTCTAAAGTGTCTGTCTTAGGAACCCTAATGCCCTGGTTGTGCTCCAGGGTATGAGCCTGTGTGGAAACTGCGCACTCTGCACATGTAACACAGTCATTCAGTGGAATTATTTCACTAAATTTTCAACACAGGCATTTTGTCACTGCTGGTCATGAACAGTGCCACTATGATTTTCTTACTGTGTACCGAACCCTAATTTCCCACAGCGACCATGCTATACTGTGACGGAAGTGTGAAAACAGATTTTGGCCAGGATGTGAAAAATGACAGCTGTACTATTCATAAGGAGGTGTGCAAAAATGCAAATGTTGAAAATCTGGAGTGAAAATATAACATATTTGCGAAGTTACGAGTGTGCATGGAAGCTGCACAACGCACGCTTGTAAAACAATAATTTTTTTGAATTTTTGCACTGAATTTTCAACATAGGCATTTTAGGACATCTGCTCACGAACAGTGTCACTGTGATTTTCTTACTCTGTACTGAACATGATTTCCCACAGCTGCCTTGCTATTGCATGCCGGAAGTGCGAAAACACATTTCAGCTAAGATGTGAAAAATGACAGCTGTACTGGTCATAAGGAGAAGTGGGAAAATGGCAATGTTGAAAATCTGGAGTGGAAGCATTACAAATTCACAGACTTACAAGTGTGCATAGGAACTGGGCAACTCATGCTCGTAACAGCCATTTTATGGACTTTTGCCACCAAATTCTCAACATAGGCATTTTAGGACCTCTGCTCATGAACAGTGTCACTGTGATTGTCTTACTCTGTAGCAAACACTGATTTTCAGCAGCGACCATGTAATTTTGCGCTGCAAGCACAAAAAACACATTTCAGCCAGGATGTGAAAATTGACAGCTGCACTGTTCATAAGGAGGTGTGGAAATAAGCCTATGTTGAAAATCTGGAGTGAAAATATTACAAATTCGTGAACCTATGAGTGTGCATGGAAAATGCACAATGCACACTCGCAAAACAGTCATTTGTTTTGGAATTTTTTCACCATATTTGCAACATAGGCTTTTTGAGAGCCCCCTCATGAACACCACCACTGTCGTTTCATTACTCGGTCCCAAAAGGTGATTCCGCCCAGTGACCACGAAATCACCTCTCTGGACCGAATAATGCTATGACAGTGATTGAATTCATGAGAAGGGGTGTCAAGAACCCCATGTTGAAAATTTGGTGTCAAAAGTCAAAAAAATGGCCGAGATATCCACCTAAGTTAGAAAAACCTTATTAATGTCATTCTACAGCTTACCAGCATTTCCTCAGTTTGCGGTCGGTTTGAAGAGTGCAGACATGTTCCCGGTCCACCGAAGATCATTGTGCAGGGCTCCAGATGCAAGTATGAGGTGAGGGGTGTGTGGGGAGGTGGGTGCAGAGAGTGAGAATGCGGGTTGGCGGGGGGGGTGCAGGGACTCACCGAAGGACCATATTCTTCTTTCACAGGATTTAAAAAAAGGAAAAAAAAGGATGCATTTGGCACACTGGGTTGGGCTTGCAGCATGCCACCTACCTGTGTGTTGGGGGGGACTGGAACCAGCAGGGGTGTGCGTGGGTGGGAGGCATAAGCACACTGGGGTGTGTTCCCAGCATGCCAACTGGGTGTCTGTTTGGGGGCAGGCTGCAGCCGATGGGGGATTGGGCACCCCGTTGACCACACAGTGTGCTGAGTGGGTGCATAAGCTGAGGGGGATTGGGCACCCCGCTTGGCACACAATGTCGGGGCAGGGAGCATACTAATGAGGAAGGGGGAGGACATTAGCAGAGGGAGGAAGCAGGAAGGTTTTTTAATGCTGAGCTGTGCATGACAGCAGTTCGGCTGATGTGTATGCTAATTGCATACACGTTACCACCGCTGATTGCAGCAGACCTTTTCTTTGAAGTGAAGACCAACACAGCTGAACTGCTGTCATATACACCTCAGTATATATTGGCCCGGTAGTATCGAGCCTGCTACACTGAACACTGGATTTGAGAGGAAGGTCACACACCTCCAAAAGTCATACTGTTGCAAGATGTTCCTTGTGCATGCATGCAAGCAAATATAAAAATTACAAAAACACATGCTAAGCCTTCTAAATAATTATAAATAAACCCACAAAAAGTTGATTATTTTTAAAATAATTATTATTACTTCATAACCAAATATGTCACACAACACAAGTGCTCCTTATTAGAAACGACATGGGAGCACTGCAGAAAATAACTAATGCACTCAGAGACACACAGCACACTAGTAGAAGCTGAAGGAATCAAACCCAGATTGCATACATGTAACAAGCCCATACACTCCTGCTTGCTCTAACCTCCAGGTTATACAGCTTGCCGTAATGAATGCAACAAAATAAAATATACCAACACACCTAGATATCTATCACAATAATATACTAACCCTACCAATGCTCTACTAATAAACACCACTTTAAGCATAACAAATAGGTCACATGTACAATGAAAAGTCTAACAAGTTCAAAATGAGCACATGTACTACTCATTGTGATTCTGCATTAATAAAACACTCAAACAGGTAAAATAGTTAACATTGCAAAACCAACTAACTCTTCTGATTCTACCCTATGCCTTCTTGCTGCCTCCAAACAAACAATTACAAAAAACAAAAGCTAAGGCTTCCAAATAGTGATAAATAAACCCACCTAAAGTTGTTTATTTTTATAATTATTACTTTTATTTTGCAACTAAATAAGACCACAAACACAACGGCCTCTTGTAAGACATGACCAGGGGAGCACTGTGGAGATTAACTAACTCACTCACTCAGACACACAAAGTGCTCATCTAGAGGTTGCGGGAATCAGACCCTAATCACCTACATATACCAAACCCATTCACAGCTCATTGCTCTACCATTCAGGCCATACTGCCAGCCCCTGCAAATTCAACAAAACAAAGCATACTCGTATTCCTAGATAACTATGACAAAAAATATCCTTACCCTTTGAACCCTCTACTAGTAACAAAATCAAAACTACACCACTTTAAACATTTTATTTATTTATTTATTAGAATAATCTGAATTACAATCCCTTTGAATCAAAGACTCATTTCCAAAGGCTCCTCATCAATAGGACATAGACATAGACAGAATACAAAGTTCAACAGACAAGTATATAGTTGCATGATTTTCAAGTTCCACAAGCAGGCAAATAGTTACAAGATTTACAAGTATACGTTGTTGAATGGTTACTTGACAACGGAGAATTTCAGATAAGTTTGGCTGGTATCTTATTACAAAAAGGTTAAAACCAAAGGCCAGAGCACTGTTTTATGCCTGCAAGCCAGTTCGTAGCAGTGCTTTTTACAGGTGGAAATAATAATAATGATAAATTTTATTTGATATAGCGCCTTTCACACATCAAAGCGCTGCGCAGCCAACTAAATCAAAGGAATTGAGGGTAAGCTTTTCCCCACAAAAAAAGGTCTTCAGTGCCTGCTTAAAGCACCCCACTGTCCTGCACTTCCGAACCTGATGGGGCAGAGAACTCCAGAGGAAAGGTGCCACAAATCCAAAGGCACGAGCACCAGATGACTTTAAACTCACCTCGGAATCTCCAGGAACCCCTCATCAGCTGAGCAGAGCTTTCACAGAGGGGTGTAAAGAACCAGGAGCTCTTTCAAGTGGTCAGGACCCTGTCCGTGTAGGGCTTTTTAAGTCAACAGACCTACCTTAAAGGTGATCCGCCACTGAATAGGCTGCCAGTACAGATCGCGCAGCACAGGGGTAATATGAGTTCTCCTGGAAACCCCAGTCAACAAACGTGTTGCAGCATTCTGCACTAGCTGCAAGCAGTGGATATCAACCCCAGGAAGCCCTAGGTAAAGGGAGTTGCGGTAGACAAGGCATGTTGCCACAAATGCATGGACCAAGACAGGCAGGTCGCTGGACGGAACAATGTGCCTGATCCTAGCAATGTTCCTAAGATGGTAAAAGGCCAGCTTGACAACTGCTGACACCTGATGATGAAGGGTCAGATCATCATCAAGCACCACTCCTAGGTCACGCACCCATTCAGAGGTGAGAATATGTGCCCCCCCCAGACTAAACCGGAGGGGAGCTCAGTCCTCAACCCCTCTGTCCTATGACCCGGGTCTACTACCAAGACCTCAGTCTTTCCTGGGTTCAACTTTAAACCACTGGCACTCATCCAATCTTGGATTTCTACGAGGCAGCTGTGCAGTACTGAGATAGCGCTAACCTGGTCGGGGCCAAAAGACTGGTAGAGCTGGGTGTCATCAGCGTAGCAGTGAAACCTCAGCCCATACCATCTTACAATGTCTCCAAGGGGCAGCATATACACTGCAAATAACATGGGAGACAGTACCAAGCCCTGAAGTACTCTGCAAGGCAGAGAGAAAGCCTCAGAGGAAAAAATACCAGAGACAACTGTCTGCATTCTACCGGCAAGGAAAGATGTAAATGATCTGAGAACTGACCATGACAGCCCACAGATGGACCTCAAATGCTCGAGCAGAACCCCATGTTCCACAGTGTCAAAGGCTGATGATAAATCAAGGAGAACCAAGAAGGAGCGGTGTCTCCGATCTCTTGCCATCAGGAGATCATTGAGCACCTGAACCAGAGCAATCTCAGTACTATGCCTCCTATGAAAACCCGATTGGAGAGGTTCATAGAAATTATGGATGGTTAAATGGTTCTCCAGTTGAGCTGCCACAACTTTCTCAATAACCTTCCCCACAAAAGGAAGGTTAGCGATAGGCCTGTAGTTTGCTAGGTTCTCCGGGTCTAAAGAAGCTTTCTTCAGGAGGGGTGTCACCACTCCCACCTTCAGGGAGCTAGGAAACTCACCCGAGTCCAAGCTAAGACCGGGCCTATTATGTCACTGCAACCCAAAATCAGGGAAGTAGAGCCCGGGTCTAAACTACAGCAAGTGGGATGCATCCCCTGGATAATCCTCATAATATACACAAACTCCAGCAGATCAAAGGTACTCCAGGAAACTCCGAGTTCTGTGACAAGGCACCAACCAACAGCATCCCCCATAGAGTGAAGTTGGCAGCACTCCTGCCTGAAGTCAGCCACCATATTTGCAAAGAAATGAGCGATCTCATCACACTCACTTTGTGAAAAGACTTGATGGAACTGCTGATAGGCTGGGTTGCACAGCCTGTCAACCGTTCTGAAGAGTTGAGCCAGTCAGTTCTGTGCGAGAGCAATTTCCCTGGACAGGAATTATGCCTTCTTATGGGAAATTTCTGTTTGATAGAGTTTATAATGCTGTAACAAAATAAGGTGGTTGGCATCTAAGGCTGTCCTCCGCCAGCGATGCTCTAACCTATGCCTCCATCTCCACAACTCCCTTAGAGTCCCATCAAACCATGGGGCCCCAGGGCGAAGCAGGAGGGGCCAAACTCAGACAGGAGCAATCAGATCGAGAGCTGAAGAAACGATCCTATTATAGGCCGTAACTAACTGCTCAGGATCTGTGCTAGTCTCGCCCAGCAGCGAGAGGTCAATTACTGCCATCAGATCTTTAGGGACCACATCCCACAAAGGGTGATAACTGACCATCTCCACAGGGGCTGACCTACCCATAGGGGCCGAAAAATTGAACCCAATGGTGTAGTGGTCGGACCAACCGACAGGTTCCACTACCAAGTCAGAGGCCTTGATCCCCAGGAGGAAGACCAAACCTAGGGAGTGACCACCATTGTGAGTAGCTGAGGAAACAACCTATGTGAAGCCCAGAGTTGTCTTCACCTGGAGGAAGTGTTGACCAAAAAGTGAGGATTTGTCATCGACCCAGGCATTGAAGTGGCTCAGAACCATCAGTCTGGGAGACTCCAATGCCATGTGGGCGGTGAAGTCCACTACCTCCTGCAGGAACAGCTTCTCATTGCCTGGTGGACGGTAGATGAGAGCTAGTCTGCACCCCACACCAGCTACCACAGAACACTCAAATGACCTGGTCTCAAGTGGTACATCAGTTAGGCCCAATTCGGTCTTGAAACAGACCGCGGGCCCCCCCCCCCGTGGTCCAATCTTGGGCGATGTATAACTGAGTACCCAGTGGGAATAGCTGCCTCCAAAATAGGGACAGCATTCTCATGTAACCAGGTCTCAGTAATGCAAACCAGATCTGCTGTACCAACAAAATCTGCAATAACAGCAGTCTTGTTGCAAACAGATCTGGCACTGCATAACAGCACCCAAGTTGGACGAGGTTGACGAGCCATCCCAACTACTTGCTGTCCCAAAACGGAGGTGCCCTTGGGTATGGGAACCAGAACAGGATCACCACATTCCAGACACCATTTTGCCCTAGGGCGTCTTCTGGTCCTAACCACCCCAATGGGGGAGTGCCACTCTTTCAGGCTCCGCTGTCCTTGACCCCCATCCCACACCTGACTCCCACCCCTGCGAGCAATCCCCAGCACTCGACAGCGCTGATAAATAGAAGCAGGCAGGGGGGAGAAGAGAGTGGGTGGAAGGCGTGGAGAGCAGAGGCTGAATAGCACAGGACAAGGGGGGCAAGCAGGCACATTCCACCAATAATTATAACCAAACAAAGAGAAAGCACACAAGACTCCAAATTCCTAAAACAGAGCTGTGAACGATTAAAAATCCTAAAAACCCCGAAACAATAATAATTTAGACAATAATCCCAAGCCAACAAAACATGTAGAACTACCATACTCCCACAAATGGATGGTTTTCAAACCCAAAAAATAAAATAATACAATCCCCTCTCACAGGATATAAAATACACAAATATAAATTCACCCCCTCCCACAGCCCTCTCACAGCCGAGGAAATGGGAGAATTCTGGGCACTCCCACTGCACAGAAAAAACAAAATAATCAAACACAACTAAAATGAGCATAAACATCAAAATAAAAAATAAAATAAATGTGGACACCCTGGTCCTCTCATCACCAGGAGATCATAAGGCAAATTAAAAAGAATCCAGGAGAGAAGTCATCCAACAGTAGGGGAAGTCATAAAATAAATCCAAATCAATGTAGGTCCAAACGGAAGGGTCCAGTAATACAACATAGATTTTAAATCCAAATGTCAAAGTCAAAAAAGAGTCGAACGACAAGGATCCAATAAATAAAAAGCTGCAAAACTTTATAAGGCCAGAAGAAAAACTCTGCAACCTAAAGGACCCCACCGGCAGAGAATACTACTGTGTCACCATGACCCCTGGAACTGGCCAAACAAATAACCAGACCCAGGAATCTAAGGGTACTCTGGGATCCCCAGCCAGCTTCCTGGCTGCCGATCCTCCTCGCCCCCGTGAAACAGCAGACTCCGGTGGAGAGACCCCCCCCTGCAGAGTCAGAATGGAACAATAATTACAAGTCTCAGGCCCCACGCAGAAAAATCCAGGCTGACCCACAGTTCTGAAATCCAAACTCCTAATATGTCCTAATTATGAGCTTCCCAGTATCAGCAGTCTGGCCCTCACAGTTCTTGCTTTCCAAGTTTGACCAGCAGGACCCCACTGATTCCTCCAAGAAAGAAACTGCCCATAGTACACACTGAGTCCCGTCAGGATCTCTGAACTTAAAAGGTAATCCAGTCTCATAAAAGACCTCACCCAGGACTGTAGAAGTAACTGTAGGACTGTAGAAATGCCACTCCTGATATTTATGGACTGCAGACAGAAGAAATACCCCAAAGCAACAGTAGAGGCACCATAAAAATCTCAGAAATCCAGTGCTCGCACGAAGCCAAAGCAAGTACTTTCCACACACCAGCAGTGTCGCCCGAACACACCACTGCCACAGCAAACAGCAAACAGCAGATCAGGGTGAGCCAACTGGACTGACCGAGCAAGTGAGGAAAACAAACGGACTCGGACTCCCAACACTTCAGCACCAACGCACCAAAATGGCAAATGGCAAAACAAAATTGCCGAACATAAATGATAAAAAATGATTAAAACACTAGAAAAAAAAGCCAGAAACGACAAGTTAAGCTGCTAATTTAGAGCTTCTGACATGCAGCTCATAGCACGCCCAGCCTGGCGGCCATATTAACATTGGCCTATACAATGAGGTAGCAAGACAGTAAATAGTGTGACCAGAGATTTGGCAGCTGGAGATAGATGGTAATTCGCAGCCCTAGGAGCACTATTAAGAAGATCGTAAGGTTGTGACTAGCCCCAGTGAGAGCGCACATGGGAATGGTGCACAGGACTGGCTATATACAGCTGCAGTGCTGTGAGGTAAGCGAGTGATTCCTGAGGCGAGTTTGAAAGTACCTGTTTTGGGGAGGTTGGTAATGGTGTCTGGGAGGGAGATGAACCAGGACAGGGCCCTATAGTAAAAGGATCTCTGAGCAAGTGATGTCCTGGCTCTAGGTATCAGAACGGTGGTCTTACAGGTTCTATGTGTAGGGATGGTAGTGGTTGCATGTTGGAGAGAGGAGGTCAATCCAGGAGGGAAGAGACCAAGAAGTATTTTCTTTGTCAACAGAACAGTCTGATAGCGAATCCTCTCCTCGAGGTGAGCATGTTGGTGGAGGAGTAGAGTGTGCAGGTATGGCTACACCTGTCCACACTGATCAGGATCGGATCCTGCAGGCCTTGTTAATGGATAAGTGGATTTTATTCAGTGCAGTTTGTCTGCTGCTGCATGTATCAGAAGTCCATAGTCTACTAGGGACAGGACTGAGGAGGTGATAGTTAGCCAAAGTGCATCAGGGGAAGGCAGTCCTTAAGGAAGTAGAGTAGGCCTATTCATGAGTTCATGGCAGAGCAGAGGGTGTTGATGTGGGAGTGGAAGGTGAGAGCTGTGTCAAAAGTGATGCCCAGTTATTTATAGGAGGCTACTTGCTCAAGGGGATGCTGTGTACTGGGTAGAATCTGGAATATGGAGTTTCTGAGATTGCTCTGATGATGGGTGAAAAGCATGTTTTTTTTTTAGGTTGATGACTAACCTGTGGTCAGAGAACCATTTCTCTATTTGGGTGAAAGAGTTTTGGGGCGTGACTTGCAGGGCAACTGGATTTTGATCTGATGCAAAGATGATAGCATCGTCAGCATAGAGCAGCACCCTTCCAGCACAGGAACTGGGAAGTGCAATAAGGTAGAGACTGAAAATGAGAGGACCCAGGATGGAGCCCTGGGGGACTCCAGAGTGAACAGGCAGTGTATTGGACAGGGTGTTATGGATTTTAACACACTGGGTTCTGGAAGACAGACAGCTGTGAAACCAGGCTAGGGGTACAGAGGAGAGGCCAAGCTGGAGGAGGGAATCTAGCAAGAGGAGATGGGAGACCATGTCAAAGGCCTTAGAGAGGTCAATGTACATGGCTCCAGCAAAGTTGCTGGAGTCTAAGGAAGAGTGTAAGAAATCAGAGAATTCTAATAGGGCAGTTGTGGTACTGTGTCCAGCTTGGAACCCATGCTGCTCCTTGCACATTATTTCATGTTTGACTAGGTATTCCATGAGCTGAACTGCTACTATTTTGTCAAATGCTTTTGAAGGGTGGGGGTATGGAGATCAGCCTATATTTGCTCGGGGAGGAGCAGTCACCACCTTTGAGTATGGGTGTAATGACTGCTGTTTTCCAGACAAGGGGAAACTGGCCCATGCATAACAATCGATTGAGAAGATCAGTGAGTGGGAGGAGGACCACGTCAAGTACCAACTGAAGGAGTCTGGTGTCCAGTTGGTCATTGCAAGGACTGGTGCCACTCCATTGAGGGCCTAAGCTAAATATGGCCTGGCTTCATGTGGGATATTGTCCATAGGTAGAAAGGAGCTCATTGGAGGCTGGGAGGTTGGGAGGGTGGGACAGGGGCAAAGAAACCATTGGGGAGGACTGCACTGAGGTCAGAGAAAGTGGTGTTCAGGCAGTCAGCAATACTCTAGAGGTCAGAGGAGACAGTGTCATCGATAGTAAGTACGGAGGGGGGGAATGGGACTTGTCATTCAGTTCTTTGATGTTATCCCAGAATTTCTGGGCAGTCCCCCAGGAGGAGGCAAGTGGAGTTTGGTAATGTTCAGCTTTGGCCTTGAAGATGGCCCATGAGCATTTATTGTGTTAGGTGTTACATGGTTGTCTATCAGCCATCTTACCAGATTCAACAGCTCTGTGCCAAAGATGGTCCCTATGTTTCAGTTGTTAGATAATGGATGGGGTAACTCAAGGTGCATTTTGCTCCTTGGAATGGGTTTTGGTAAGGGGGCATAGAGATCACAGGCCTTATTGAAGGAGCTAGAGAAGAAATCAAGTGCAGTGTCAATGCTTGTAGCACGGGAGATGGGGGACCATCCAATTGGGCAAGGAACCACTTGATCTTCTCAAGGTTGCCAGGGTGGAGGCATCGATTGAGGGTAGTCCTTGGCATGGGTTTAGGGCAGACCATGTGAACAAGACCAAAGAGTGGTCACTGAGAGAGTCTGGGAGGATTTTTATATCCAGAACATTGTGGGGACAGTTGGTGATGATGATGTCCAGGAGGGTGCTCATTCCACTAGAGGGGTTGTCCCTGGTTGACTGAGTGAAACATAGAAATATAGAAGTTGACAGCAGATAAGGACAGCAAGGCCCATCAAGTCTGCCCATTTCTTTTTCTACCTTATAAATGTGCCATCGGCCTTTGCTCTGACAGTGGCCTATCTATTCATACTCATCTGTATTGTCCCTTATGCCTATCCCATGCCTGTTTGAAGCCCTGCACTGTATTCATAGCCACCACTTCCTGAGGTAGGCCATTCCATGCATCCACCACCCTTTCTGTGAAAAAGAATTTCCTCACATTCCCCCTTAATCGGCCCCCTCTAATCTCATGCTGTGTCCTCTTGTCCTGCTATTTTTCTTATATTGAAACATGTTAGACTCTTTCACCTTGTTAATGCCCTTAAGGTGTTTGACTGTTTCGATCATATCACCTCTCTCCCTCCTTTGCTTTAGGGTATACATATTGAACTCAGTTAATCTGTCCTCATATGTTTTCTGATGCAGTCCCTGCACCATTTTGGTTTCCCTTCTCTGGACTGCCTCAATTTGGTTAATATCCTTCAGAATGTGTGGCCTCAGTACTGCATGCAGTATTCCAGATGGGGCCTAACCAGTGTCTTGTAAAGAGGATTATTACCTCCCTCTTCTGACGTGTGATACCCCTGCTAATACACCCTAACATCCCCCTAGCCTTACCTACTGCTTTAGTGGTCTGCTTGGATGATTTCAGGTCATCGTTGATGATGATGCCCATGTCTCTTTCTTCCCTTGTGACTGCCAGCAACTCCCCTCTCAGCCTATAGGTGGCTTCAGGGTTTCTCTTCCCTATGTGCATGATCTTGCACTTCTTTGAATTAAACCCCAGTTGCCACTCTTCTGTCAGTTTTGCTAGTTTATCCAGATCTCTTCTCATTCTTCCCACCCCATCTGCATCATCTACTCTGTTGCAGATCTTGGTGTCATCTGCAAACAGACAAACCTTACCATCCAGTCCATCTGCAATGCCACTGATGAAGGTATTGAAGAGGACTGGCCCCAGGACTGATCCCTGAGGTACCCCACTTGTAACTTGCATCTCTTCTGACTGTATACTGTTTACCATCACTCTCTGTTTTCTGCCCGTCAACCAGTTTGCCACCCAGTTGACCAACTTCTGACCCACCCCGAGCCTAACCAGCTTATTAATCAATCTTCTTTGTGGAACAGTATCGAAAGCTTTGCTGAAGTCAAGGTAGGTGACATCAACTGCTCCCCCTTGGTCCACCATTTTGTTTACTCAGTCAAATAAATCTATGAGATTAGTTTGACTGGACTTTCCTTTTGTAAACCCAGGCTGTCTTTGATCCTGTGCTACTATGGATTCCAGGTGTTGCACTATCCTTTCCTTAAGGAGTGCCTCCATAATCTTGCCCACTACTGAGGTAAGACTGACTGGTCTGTAGTTTCCTGCCTCCTCCCTGCTACCACTCTTGTGGAGCAGGGTCACATGATCCCTTCTCCAGTCTTCTGGGACCTCTCCTATCCTCAGAGACTCATTAAACAGTTCTGATAATGGCTCTGCTAGTTCCAACTTTAGCTACTTTAGTACCCTGGGATGTACGCCATCAGGTCCCATTGCCTTGTCCACCCTGAGTTTATCTAGCTCTTGTAGGACTCTTTCTTTTGTGAAGGGACTAGTGCTCACCTCCTTCCCCCCTGTGTCCATGATGCTGAACTGTGGGCCCTGCCCTACCTTCTCTTCCATAAATACTGAGCAGAAGTATCTATTTTGGATAGATGCTTTTACATGGTTCTCCTCCTCACACACCCCCTTATCTCTTTTGATCTTAGCAATACCCCCTCTGGACTTTCTCCTTTCACTAATGTATCTATAGAAAGTCTTGTCACCTTCTTTTACTGTCTGTGCTACTGTTTCCTCAGTTTGGGCCATTGCTGCCTTACTGCCTTCCCTGCTTCCCTTAGGGAAGTTTGGTATGCCTCCCTATCTTCATCCCGCTGCATTCCCTTATATTTCTGGAAGGCCAGCCTTTTGGCTCTGACCTTTTCTGCTACTGTTCTTGAGAACCAAAGTGGTTTCCTTCTTCTTTTGCACTTCTTTTTATCTCTAACACAGTGGGATGTTGCTTCAAGTATTGCATCCTTAATGCTTGCCCACTTTGCCTGTAGCCCCTCACATGTTTTTCTTTTTGCCAGGGCTAGCTTAACTCTGTCTGCCATCTTATCAAAGTCAGCTCCTCTGAAGTCCCATATTTTTGCCATGGAATGGGATGATTTAATTGTAGTGGCCAAACTGAACCATACCATGTGATGGTCACTGGCCCCCAGGTGACCTTCTACCTGGAGATCTGTGATCCATTCCCTTTTAGTCAGTACTAGATCTAGGATAGCCCTGTCTTTTGTGGGTTGTTGTCCAGTTGTTTGAGGCCCTCCCCCTGCAGGGAATCCACCATGTGTCTAGTTCTGGTAGGTGTTCCTGCTGGCATTGACCAATCTGCATTTGGCATGTTGAAGTCCCCCATTATCAGAACCTCCCCTTTAGCTGTCATGTTCTGTATATCTTCTAACATTTATGTTTCTATGTCCTCCCTCAGGTCTGGGGGCCTGTAGACAACCCCAGGTCTTATGGCTGTCCCATTTCCTGTTTCCAGGGTGACTCACAGTTCTTCTGGCTCCTTAAGTGAATTCTGAATTTCTGTAGCTTTAATATTTTCATTGACATATAGGGCTACTCCACTCCCCCTTTTTGTACCTCAGTCTCTTCTGAACAGTACATAGCCAGGTACTGAAGTCTCTCAAGTATGGTTACTGGTAAACCATGTCTCGCTAATTGCTACTATGTCCAGTTTAGCCTCTGTCATTATTGCCTGCAGGTCTGGGATCTTGTTTCCCAGACTATGAGCATATGTGTACATGATTTTCCATTGGCCAGATTTCGGTGTGTTAGTTGTTGGGTGAGGTCTGGCATTTTCCCTGTGCATTGTATGGGGAGCTGGACCTTTTTTCTTACCTGGTGATGCAAATGAACTACAAACATGCTGAACTCCTGTTTGACCACTAGCTGAGGGGGGGAGGGGTGTTCTTCCCATTCGACGTATGGGGTGCTGCACCCCCCCATTTGCTAGTTTAAATATTCTGCAAAGACATCAAACTTCTGCCCCAATGCACTGACTCCCACCTTAGTCAGATGCAGTCCATCAAATTTAAAGAACTTTCGCTCTCAAAACTGTTGCCAGTTCCCTACAAAATTTGTGTTCTTTTTCCAGGCACCAGCCCTTGAGCCACAAGTTTAGCTCCCCTATCTCCCCTTCTCTGACCTTCCATCCATCTGCCCCCTCTCCCAGACTGGTAGGATCTCAGAGAAGGAGATGCCAGATGAAATGGATGATAGTTTGTTACCCAGCCTGGTCAGGTGTTCCTTGGTCTCCACAACTCACCGGCTGGCGAGATCAATAGTCCCTATGTGTACCAGGATGTCAATGTTTTCCCTGCTTCCTGAACAGTTTTAGCAATGCGGTCAGTGTCTTTCCATGCTGATGTACCAGGGAGACATCTGACCATTACCCCTGGCTAGAGATAGGTATCAACTCCCTGAATCATGGAGTCTCCAATGATCAGAAGTTTTTTGGATTTCCTTTTTGCTTTTTTTGTTTTGGTTCCTGTTTTGGGTGAATTTTGTTGTGCTAGCTCCTGTGCTGCAGTGTCCTGCTCTGCAGTGTTCTCTGCCCCTTTGTTTGATTTAGGAGACAGAGGCAGATACCTGTTTGTAGTTTTGATATGGTTTGTGGAGGTAATATGTTGAAGAGCACTGAGTGATGGGACACCTGATTTGCCCCTCCTAACCACCTGCCAACCTCCTGGACCAACTACCCTTTGCGGTCGAGGTGCTTCTGTTGGATGTTGGATGAGTTGGGACATATCAAGGGCAGTGAAGGTGTCCCTGGTTTGGGAACTACACCAAAAAGACAGTTGATGTTTAGGTCCCCTAGCAGGATCTGCTCAGTCTTCTGAGGCAGGCTGGTGAGGTAGTCAGTGAAAGAAAGAATATCTGGGGTTTGGTTATGGGGAGGAACATAGGCAACTGTGAGGAACATTGGGGCCCTGGAAGGTTCCAGGGTGACCTTGAGAGAGAGGGTTTGAGCCCTGTGCTCAAGCTTGGGCACTGGGAGAGCATGGCCCATCAGGGTGTCGCACATGAAGAATGTGCACCCACCCTTGTACTTGCCTATTCAGTCCTCCCTGAAAAGTGTGTATCCTGGGAGAGTAAAGAAGGAGTCCAGGGTTGACTATGAGAGCCAGGTTTCTACTAGGGCTAGTATGTCGGGTTGGAGCTGGATAACCCAGCAGTGGAGAGGTGCCAATTTTTTCAGCAGGCTTCAAATGTTCATGGACTCAATACATAAGCCGGTTGATGTTGGTGGTCAGGCATGATTTGGGGGCATGGGGCCAGGGTTTGGGTGTATGTTTTCAGATAGGAGGAGTAGTAGTGAGAATATCCTTAGTAAAGCCAGGCACTGTATAGAGCCAGTAGTGGTCCGAGAGGGGGTGGACCTAGTGAGGATGGCTCAAGGGATGGTCAAGGAGCACAGTGTGGACATGGCAAGGAAAAGGGGTGGGCAGAGGATGTTAGGAGAGTCCAGGGGTGGAAGGTTGGCTGTGAGTGGTGGGTGTGTGGGGAAGATGGGTCTGTCCAGTTAGGCAGGTGGATGTGGGTGAGGTAGTGTAGTGTGGTGGGTAGGTGAGATCCCTGGGAAGGTGTCTGAGGTGGGGGATGGTCAGTGTCAGTAGTATCATAGTGGCCAAGCTGTATGAGTGTGCTAGTCTACCCATTGTAGCTAGAATAAGCTGCAAATGGAAAAGTGGGGATTTAGAATTCAGACCTACAGGAAGTCACATGACAGGGCAGTCCTTAACTTATGGGCTAAGCTTTGGTGGGAGAATGACTGGGGCGGGGCAGGGCAGTCGATGTGTAGTGTCAATAGGCTAACACCCCACTGAAATATCCAGGAGAGGGTCATTTTACCTCTTGAGCCTCTCAGTGCTGTTCTCCTACAGCTGGGGAGCTGGCTACTGCTAGCGTGGGGATCCTAGGAGGCCCATATAGGAACATGGGACAAAAGGGGAATTAGTATGCAGCAGGAGACCCCCTTGCCCAATGGGCCTTACTGTACACGTGTGGACTGTTCTCCCTTCAACTGGGAAAGCGCCTCTAGTGCACATGCGTGAATCAAGATGGCAATCTGGAGCCTGCCTGGAGATGCTACTACAGCAGATAGGCCCTTGCACAGGACTCCTGATCCAAACAGCAGGTACAGACAGTACAGTTTAGCTATTCGTAGTTCAAGCAGGCTAGCTAGCTAAAAGTACAATCAGATAGCACAGTATTAAAATGCAGGAATCCTGGTTAAAATGCTAAGCAAATCGAGCCCTTAAGGAACCCCTTAAACAGCCCCAACTGGTGGGCAGAAGCTAAACAGAAAAACAATCATTTCCTGTGTAGGGACACAAAAGGCACTTTAAATGTTGTTGGAAAACCCCATTGAAATATCCAGGAGAGGGGCTCTCTACTCCTTGAGCATCTCAGTTCTGTTCCCCTGAAGCTGTTCCCTAAGGCTGGAGAGCTGGCTACTGCTACATGATAACAAGTTCTGATCAGAGATGATAGTGCGGCAGGTAAGGAATGTGAGGTAAACATACTGACAATTACCGGAGTTAGGAGCCTGCATGTGAAAAATGTAATGTAGGTTCATAAATGTGTTGATATGTAATATTGTGCACCAATGTCTGAACATAGCCTTGTTATGATCCTGACTCATGAAGATAGGTAGAGAAAATGTTCAGCTCCTAGTTCAAAGGTGATTTTGCACAGGAACTCAGAAACCAACTTTTGGGATGGAAAAATTCATTTTGGCCAGGAGATGAAAAATGCCAGCTGCCACATTCATGAGTTGCTGTAAAGAGGACAGCAAGTGGGGACATGATTGAGACCTATAAGTGACTTAACAAGTAAGTGTGAAACAAAGATCCCACTGAGAATCATCACCTCCATAAAACAAAGATCTCAAGACTTGCCAGATACCTGAAGACTGACAATGATTTAGAGCAAACACAAAAATGGATAAAAGCATGCCCACACTTAAAATAAGATACCGAATCTCAGCCAGGCTATCCTGAGTCAGTACAATGCAAAAATGTGTAAAAGTATGACCCCACTGAAAATGAGATACTATTCTCAGCCAGGCTATCCTGTGTCAGTACAATGCAAAAGCGGGTAAAAGTATGACAAAACTGAAAATGAGACACCACATCTCAGCAGGGCTATCTTGTGTCAATACATTGCAAGGAGATGTAAATATTGATAAAAGTAATACCCCATTGAAAATGAGATACTGCATCCCAGACAGACTATCCCATGTCAGTACATTGGAAAAAGGGATAAAAGTATGTCCCTACTGAAAAAGAGATACTGCATCTCAGCCATGCTTATCTTGTGTCAGTACATTGCAAAAATGGGTAAAAGTATGACCCCTCTGCAAATGAGATACTGAATCTCAGGCAGACTATATTGTGTCAGTATATCTCAGAAATGGGTAAAAGCTGGGCCACACTGAAAATGACATGTTATATCTCAGCCAGACTATCTTGTGTCAGTACAATGCAAAAGTGGTAAAAGTATGACTCCACTGAAAGTGAGACCCTGCATCTCAGCAGAGCTATCTTGTGTCACTACTTTGCATGGAGATGTAAACATTGGTAAAAGCAAGACCCTACTGAAAATGAAACACTGCATGTCATTCGGGCTATCTTATATACTAATTGTCAGCAGATTAGGCCTTATGGTCTATCGAGTCTGCTCGAACCTCAGATCCCTAGTTGGGTGCCAAGTTTATTTTATTTATTTATTGGATATAATCGGAATTACAAACCTTTGAGTCACAGACTCTTTTGCAAAGGCTCCACGTCGGTTACATAGGGTGGAGGGTACACAAATACAGAGAACACACAATGAACAGGTAGAAATTCGTAACACAGTACTGCCAGTGCAGTCCAGGCATTAGCTTTGTTAACTGGTGACAGTAGTAGGCAGAGATACAAGATAACCCTTGTCAGAGAGGTTAATGATGCTGACTCTTGGGATCAATTGAGACCCCGTGTCGTGTGTATTGGGGGTGTGGGAAAACCAGAGGAGGGCAGAGAGTTAGCCACAGTCGCATTTTTCTGACTCCAGGAGTTGAGCTCTGAGGGCTGTTTTAAATTGGGAGAGGCTAAGGGTCTGAGAGATGGGGGGGTAGAGTGTTTAGCCAAAGAGGGGCACAGTAGCGGAAAGATCTTTGCCCAAGGGATGTTCTACAATGAGGGACCAGGAATGAGGAGGATGCTGCGAGTCTAGTGTTACGCCTGGGGGGGCAACACAGACTATTGAGAGAAGGCCTGCGGGCGCTAGCTGGAGATGGATCTTTTTTGCTAGCACGCAGGAGTGGTACTTAAGTCTTCCTTGGAAGTTTAGCTAACCAGCTAGTGCATAGAGCTCACAGGTATGTGTTAATCTGTCATACCCGGTGACTAGGCGGCAAGCTTTATTCAAAGCAGTGTTGATGCTACGAAGGGTGGTAGGGTCCGCAGAGCCGTATATCACTATCCCATAGTCTATGAGGGAGAGGATAGAGGAGGCGACCGCAAGCTGCATAGCCTGTGAGGGTAAGCAGTGTTTAAGTCTGTGGAGGATGCCCACTCTAGTGTTAACAGCGGAGGAGAGAAGTTGTATGTGATGATGGTAGGAGAGGGAAGTGTCTAATGTAATTCCCAGGTATTTAAAACACGTAACATGTTCAAGTGGGGCGCCTTGTTTGTTTTTGATTAGGAGAGCCGACTGGCTGTGTGTACTTTGTCGATGTGCAAAGATCATGGACTTTGTTTTTTGATAGTTGATGATCAGGCGGTGTTCTGTGAACCAGGTTTCTAGCTCCCAGAAGAAACCCTGAAGAGCTCGCTGGAGTGTGCTCGGCTGTGGGTGTTTCCAAAACACTACAGTGTCATCAGCGTAGAGTAGCAGGTTACTGCTACATGACTTGGGGAGAGAGTTTAAAAAGAGGGTGAATAGTAGAGGGCCAAGAATAGACCCCTGTGGGACACCTGAGGAAACTGTTTTATGGGAGGAGATGGTGGTATTTATCCTTACTTGCTGTGACCGGCCTGTTAGGTAGTCCTTGAACCAGGCAGTAACCTCTGGGACCACATTTAGTTGTGGAAGGACATTAAGCAATAGCTCATGACTGACCATGTCAAATGTCTTGCTCAGATTCACATAGATTGCCCCTGCTATAGAGCCTTGGTCGAGGGCCTCATGGATGAATGAGGTGACCTCAGTAAGAGCTGTGACGATACTGTGGCCGGACCGGAATCCGTGCTGTTCCGGGCAGAGAAGGTTGTGTTTAGACAGATGTTCTGATAGTTGGTCCGACATTATTTTCTCTAGGGCCTTGGAGAGAGGAGGAAGTAATTAAATTGATCTATAGTTGGTTGTGTTGGTGGGGTCGCCGCTCTTCAGTATGGGAGTGATTATGGCTCTCTTCCAGGTTGTGGGGAACTGACCTAGGCATAAAGAGAGGTTGAGAATTTTAGTGAGATGGGGTAGTGTGACATCCAGGGTTAGCCTAATGAGTTTTAGATCTAGGGAATCATTTCTGTGCCGGGTGTTGGCAATAGCTTTAGAGATGTATTGTTTCACCTCGAGGCTGGAAATGACTCTCAGCCGAAAGGGTATAGTATTTTTTTTACTCGAGGTATCCATGGGAGGGGGAGATGGGATTGTTTGGAAGTAGTTAGGGGGGTAAATATGGGAGAGGTCGGAGAAGGCAAAGTTGAGGGCTTCGGTGATAGAGGAGGGATCCTGGGTGATCTCCCCATTTACTGTAAGCTGGGTGGAAGTGGGTGAGCGGGATTTACCATTGAGTTCCTTTATATTGTCCCAGAATTTTTTACTGTCTCCCCAGGAGGAGGTGAGGGTATGTTGGTAGTAAGAGGCTTTCACCTGCCTTAGGGCCTAGGTACATTTGTTGCAGGCCTCTCGGTAGAGTTGTATATCCTGGACGCTTTGGGAGTCAAGTGACTTAAGCCATATGTTATCCCTATGTCGGAGCTGGTTAAGTAGTGATGTGGTGATCCAGGGTGTGGTTCTGCTTTTCACTACTTGCTTGGAGGGGGGAGCAAAAATGTCGCAGGCCATGTTGAAAGTGTTTATAAAGTGGGAGAGAGCCAGATCTACAGACTGCGTGGTGTAGATGGGGAGCCAATTGCTGGTAGATAGGTGGGATTTTAGCTTCTCTAAGCCTCCTCTTATCAGTCACCTCTGCCAGGTGATTAAGGGAGGGGCATGGGGTAGTTTTCCTGACCACCAGCAGGTCACAGGGGAGTGGTCACTGATAGTGTCTGGGAGGACAGTGGCTTTGGAGATGTTCCGTGGCCTGTTGGTGAAGATGAGGTCTAAGAGGGTGGATGTCCCTGTTCTATTGTCCCTTCTGGTGGGGGAGGTGACGAGTTGGGTTAGATCGTAAGACAGGGCAGTGTCTTTGAAGTTGGATGAGGCAGGGGATAACCAGTTGACATTAAAATCTCCCATCATGATAACTTCACTAGTGTTGGGTATGTGTGAGATACTGTGGAGGATAGAGCCAAATGCGAGTTTTTGGTTGCTCGGGGGGATATAGGCTGCAGTGATGTGGAGGGTCTTAGTACCCAGACTAAGTTTAACTGTTAGTGTCTGGGCACCCTATTGTGTTATAGGGGTTTGTATTTCAGTGGCATGAAGAGAGGATTTAACATAGATTGCACACCCACCGCCTCTTTTGCTGGACCTGTCAGCCCGGAAGATGGAATCATTACTGAGAGAGACTGACTCATTTGGTATTCTTTCAGAGAGCCAGGTCTCAGATAGGGCTAGGATGTCAGGGCATGCTGGGCAATCCAGCCTTGGAGGGATGTGTGTTTTTTTGGTAGGCTACATATATTAAGAGTATCCAGCAGGAGGTTCCCGCTTGGTCTGCTAGGTGGGGCCACAGTGCTTGGCGGGCCAGGGTTGGGGTGGATATTGCCAGACAATAAGAGAAGTAGTAGGAGGGCTAACCTACAGAGTTTGGACAACTGACGCTGGGTTTGGTAGGGTGTAGGACTTTTTGCATTGGGGGTGGGTCAGTATATCGCAAAAATGGGTAAAAGCTCAGCCGCACTGTAAATGAGACATTGTATCTCAACCAGGCTATCCTGTGTCAGTACACTGCAGAAATTGGTAAAAGTATGACCCCACTGAAAATGAAATACTGCATCTAAAGCATTTATTCACGTAAATGTATCAGAAACAGGATGTAGACAGCTTATATGTTAGGGGATGCTGAGGGACTGCTGAATGTTGACCTGGTGAGGCCTTCATTAATGTGATGTGCTCCATACTTTGCAGCTGGATCAGATATCTTCTTTGAGTTCCAGCTGCAAAAATGTGTGTGTGCGTGTGTGTGTGCATACCATGTGGCAGAAGGGACTGGGAAGAGGGTGGGATTCAGTTGGAAAGTATTTTCATGATTTGTGATGCGGTGGGTCCCTGCCATTCTGTCTGTGTTACTGCACTTCTCCTACCAGCACCACCCCCAGCTGACCACATCAGGTGCAATCAAATGCTTCACTGTGCTCCCCTTAGTCTCAAGCAGCTCTAGCAAATGACAAGTTTTGCATTGTTTCCTTTTCTGTATCAGAAAAGACAGCACAGTTTCATCTGGGTTTCTGCATTTGATGAGAGCAAGAGGGAGTCCCTTGTTAGCTGTATGCAGGAGCCAGTACTGCAACTGAGTGTTTGGCAGCACTGTTCCCCTCCTCCTTGCCATGCCTCACAGAATTTATTACCTATGTCTGCATATATTTTGAGGAAAAAAAAGACACCTTTTATTATCTCTTTTTTATGTTATTTCTTTGCCAAGCTCACCCATACTGTTAGAGCTAAATATTGACAGGCCTAGATTTAAAAAAAAAAACTGCATGTGTTTGTGTGTGTGTGTGTGTGTGTGTGTTCTATTCTTGACTTGCATATACCGGGTTAGACTAATTCAATAAAACACACAGACTCGGAGATAAGCTTCAGACATCTTTACTCCATTACTGTTCGTGTCAAATACACCCACGTCTTCATAACGTGGTGACATCATTCACATACATGACATACCCCCTTTACTTGGATTTAAACTTGTTACACTAACCAAATGAAATACTATTTGTTTTTATCTCACATCTCTTGTTCTCTTAATCTGTATATTTTACTTTTTTTTTTCTTACAGGACATCTTGAACATTCACCCCTTTACAGTAGTATTTTCAACCCGTCACCTTTGAGTCCTTTGTCTATTTTCTTTTTTTTTTTTTATTAGTACGGCTACTTAACAATAAAGTCTTTAAGTCTCTGAGGCAGTTTAGTTTGCCTATGAGGCCTGTCTGTTCTTGGTACTGGAGGCCTTTGTGGTAACTCCTGTGTAGATTCAATAGACCTCTCCACCATAGAACTCTGTACTCCAGTTTCTTCAGGTTCTGTAGTTTCAGTTGTCTGTAGAGCAATCTCCTCAGGTGTATACTTTTTCACGAACGTTGTGTTCCTAGAGTACCTAGCTCCTGTTGGTGACTGAATGACCACACAGTTTCCCTCTCTACTGACCACAGTGTGTGGTGCCTTATTAAAGGGTGTTGTGAACTTGTCCACTTTGTCTTGTTTTAGAAGAACCTGATCCCCAATGTCCACATCAGAGTGTTTGACTCTGCGCCGTTTGTCTGCATAGGCTTTGTACTTCCCTTTCTCCTCAGCATCCTGGTCCGTATCTCCAGATTACTCTGCAGCTTAGCTATATCTGGAAGTTTCCTCCTCAATTTCCTCTTGAAAAGGAGCTCAGCCGGGCTCCTGCCCATAGTGGAGTGATCGATGGATCTATAGACGGTGACATACTTGCATAGCTCCCGTTTCCAATCTAGCCCCTCAGCCTGTGCAATGCGAATTCTCTTCATGAGGGAGACATTCTGCCGCTCCACCTCACCATTTGCCTGTGCCCATTTTAGCGTCGTCTTCACATGCTGTATCCCATTTTCCTGGCAGAAGTTCTGAAACTGAGTTGACATGAACTGCGGGCCACAGTCAGACCTGATTGTTATGGGAAGACCATGACGACTGAAAATAGTCTCCAAACTGTCAATCAACTTTTCTGTAGTGGTGCACTGCATAATGTCATATTCATAATACCTGCTGTAGTAGTCTACAACTACCAGTATTGACTGTCCTGTTGGTAGCGGACCCAGCAGGTCAGTGGCAAGGTCCTGCCATGGTCCCTCAGGTAACATCATTGGTCTCAACGGTTCCAGCACGTCTGATCATGCTACGATCTGGCAACCATGACATGACTTGACATGTTTCTCTGCAGCCTTGTCCATGCCCAGCCACCATACTTTATCCCTGAGGTGCTGTTTTGTGCCCACAATGCGTAAGTGTCCGTCGTGGGCTAAGGCTAGAGAATGACTCCTGTGAAGTCCATGGGGCAACACAATGTGTGTTCCCCTGAGAACCAGTTGTCCAATTGTGCACAATTCATTTGCTATGGGTGCGTATGCCTGGCATTTCTCATAGCACCCCATCTGAATGATGTTTCTCACCTCTCTCAGCTCATCGTCGACAGCCAATGCTTCCTCCACTTCTCCTGAAGTTGCATTAATGGCCACAGACCTGATATACTCTTCTGCTCTGTGTATGTGAGATTCTTTCATTGCTGTCTCTCCCAGTAGACGAGACAAAGGGTCTGCTATATTGTGTCTCCCTGGTATGTGTACAACCTGGAAGTTATAAGGTTGGAGTCTCAGTACCCACCGTTCTATGCGAGTGCATGGCTTTGAGTGAGGACTGTAGATAGCCTCGAGCACCTTATGATCAGTCATTAAATCAAATCTCTTACCGTACATATATGGGTGAAGTTTTCCACAAACCCAAACCAATGCAAGGGCCTCGCACTCAGTCTGTGAGTACCTGCGTTCACACTCTGATAAGCTCCTGCTCACGTAAGAGACTGGAACCATTTCTCCATGTTGTTCCTGCACCAGCACAGCTCCTATGCCTACTGGTCCTGCATCTGCTATTACTTTAGTGGGGGCGTCCTTGTTGAAGTAAGCAAGCATCGCTGCTTCAGCTAGTTTGTTCTTCAGTGTCTGAAACGCTGCCTTCTGTTCCAGTCCGAATTGAAATATTGTATCCTTCTTTGTCAACATCCACAGAGGCTCTGTGAGTGTAGAGAACTGAGGAATAAACCTACTGCTGTATCCCACTAAACCCAAAAAACTGCGAACCTCTGACGCTGTCTCAGGCTCCCTGGCCTCGACCACTGCTCTCACTCTTTCAGCTGTGGAAGTAGCATGCCTATAAAAAACAACTTGTCCATATTGAACTGTCATTTGTCTGGGTTGAGAGTCAGACCACAGCTCTCTAATCTGTTGAGGACAGCATGCAGTCGCCGGTCATGGCTCTCCTTTTCTGGGGCGTGGACGATGATGTCATCCAAACTGTTCTCTGCTCCCTCAATGCCTGCCAGTGCTGTTGCGATTTCATGCTGATACTGCTAGCTGGCAGATGAAACCCCAAAAATGAGTCTTTTATATCTGTATGTCCCATTATGCACTGCAAACGTTGTTATGTCTCTCAATTCTGGTGTTATCTCCAATTGATGAAAGCCCCAATTAAGATCCAGTTTACTAAACATGACAGACCCATTCATGCCTTGCAACAGTTCATCCACTGTGGGAATTGGGTACCTGCCACATATGATTTCTGTGTTCTCTTGTCTCATGTCCAGACACATCCTTATTTCTTTGTTTGGTTACAGCACAACCACTACCAGATTCACCCATGGTGTGGCACCAACAACCTTCTCGATTATATCCATGTCCAATAGTTCCTTGATCTTGGTATCCACAGCTCCTCTCAGGTGAAAGGGTACCCGCCTAAGGGGCTGCGCTACTGGTGCCACATTCTCATCGATATGTAGGTTTATCTGCTTTGTGTTGAGCTTTCCCACCCCTTTAAACAATCCAGGGAATTGCTGCTTTATCTGTGCTCCCACATCAGTCACCGCTGCTACGTTGACACCTAGCTTAAGTACCATCAACTTTATAGCAGTCTCTTTTCCTAGTAAAGATTCACCATGTCCACATATCACTGTGAATTCAGCCTGTGTGCTGCGCTTGCCTATGGCTACTTTGCATGTGAAGACTCCCTTTACTGCCAGTGGCTCGGTTGCTGAGTATGTGTACAGTTTTTTGTCGGTCTCTGATGATTGACACTTGATTTGTTTGCTTTTCAGCATTTCCCAGGTCTGCTGGTCAACAATATTGCTAGTAGCCCCCGAGTCAATCAACATCAACAAATCAGCTCCTCCCACCGAGGTCATTGTTCTGTCTGAATTGCCTTTCCCATTTATCACGAATGCATAGTCTCTGTCTGGTTTCTCTGAATCAACACATTTGACTGTATGCTTCACATTACCTTTGGTTTTGCACATTCTAGCAAAATGGCTTCTGCCATTGCATTTCTTGCAAGTCTGCCCTCACGCTGGACAAGTGGGGTCCTTTGCAAAATGGTCTGCGTGACCGCAACGGTAACACACCTTCTCATTTTTACTTTTTCCATCTTCATTTTTCTGCTTTCTTTTGTGATGTCTCTCCTCACTTTTGAACACACGATTGACTGTTTCATTTTTTTGTACCTCTGAGCTCACGTGCATTGCGGACATTTGCACTTCAATTCTCTCACACTGTGCGGATAGCTCGAGTGACCACGCTAATGTCAGCCCGGGTCCCTCCTCTAGCAACTTGCGGGGCACATATTCAGAATTACATTTGCTTAGCATTGCATCTCTGATCTGATTATCTTTATCGCCAGCAAAATCACAGTCTTTAGCCAATTGTCTCAAATGAGTAACAAACTGCTGCACTGTCTCCCCAGTCTTTTGTTTTAACTGGTAAAAGGCTTGCCGCGTGAACGCAGCATTTACTTGCAGCACAAAGTAGGCATTCAACGCTGTTACCACCAAATCGTAATCCGTTGGCCCTCCGGTATCCCCGAGCATTGAAAAAATATCTTGTACATTTGTCCCAGCATGGTGTAGCAACAAAGCTCTTCTCCGTTGTTTCATAGCCGCACTCACGTTGTCAGCTAGTATCAACCCCTTTCCATCAGTGAACAGCTCGAAGGAAGTGAGCCATCATGTCCATCTCAGCCCAAGCGTGGCCGGTTCACTATAACAGTCGAATTTTGGTACAACACTTTCCATTGTTTCAACAGCTTACTGCATTTCCGATTTAACTATTGTCTTCACACATTATCCTTGCTGCCATTGTTCTATTCTTGGCTTGCATATACCAGGTTAGACTAATTCAATAAAATACACAGACTTGGAGATAAGCTTCTGACATCTTTACTCCATTACTGTTCATGTCAAATACACCCACGTCTTCATAACGTGGTGATGTCATTCCCATACATGACAGGGGGGAGGGGTTATGCCTAGCGTATGGATGCACCAGAAATCTAAGGCTAGATCATTACTTCTTGTAGGCTAAAAATGACACATGACGGAGCAAAAACATAAAATGCAACTTATGACAATGCTTGGTAACTTATACACTAGGGCGGAGGAAGTGGAGGCAGTTTATGAAATTGTGTTACTAGAACCATGCTCCACAGGTATAAGAAAGCCCTTGAACAAGTCTAAATTGATAATGGCAAGAGCTCTTTTTTCATCTTAGGAATACATATGAAACGTCTCAGGACTACGCCTAAAACTTCCCAGCTGTCAGTTTACATTTTATTTTATTTTTCCAGACTGAGGGTATTGTTCCATGGTGCCATGTCAACTGGTTTGGGAAAAAAGTAGTAAGGTAGCTGTCCTCTGGCATCCCCATGCAGTCAAAGGCTGCAAAGGAATTTGAACTTGTTGCTCAAAAAATCTGATTTGGTTAAAAGTGCTTGAAAATAGGTAGCCAAAAGTTAATTTCTAACAAGCATTTGTCAATGCCGAATGTTGGCTTGCTGGCATTGGCGGTGGTAGTGTAGAAGTTACAGAGTTGCATAATAGGAATAGCAGGGAAGTATTGAACAGACGTCAACCCCACCACCACCCTGCACAGAGTGACAGGCATTGGGGTGTGCCTTTGGGTCATCATGCAGCCATGCCATTTCACCACACCTACCCTGCAGACACTGACAAGTGTCACGGTGCTAGGGTGCTTTGGCCTTATGTGCACCCCATTCCATCAGGAAATACAGTGAGATGGTGCGGTATAGAGAATGGGGTGAACTTTTGGGGCCGAAGAGTCCAAGGCATACCTTGATGCCTCTCACTGGCTGCAGGGTGTGGAATGGTATGAGCATTACAGGTAAGAATCCCAAGTCACACCCCTGATGCCTGTCATTCTCTACAGGGTGGGGCGTTATGGTTGGAAACCCTAACACTGCAGGCATTCATTGGTATTTTCACTCCAAATTTTCAACATGTTTTTTTTTGTGGCCCCCACCTCATGAACAGTGGCAATATCAGTTTGTTAGCGGAAAGCTGCTTATGCACAGCGACTATGGCATTTAGCACCACAGGTGCAAAAACACATTTCAAACAGGATGTGAAAAATGACAGCTGTAGTGTTCATGGGGAGGTGTTAAAAATGGCAATGTTGCAAATCTGCAATAAAAATATTAAAAAACTGGTGAAGTCACTAGAGTGCATAGAAACTGTGCAACGCACATCCGTAATGTAATTAGTTTGGGGATTTTTTACAGCAGATTGTCAACACAGGCATTTTGGGACCTCTGATCATGAACAGTGTCACTGTGATTTTCTTTATCTGTCCAGAACAATGATTTCCCACAGCGACCACGCATCTCTGCGCTGAAAGTGTGAGAACACATTTCAGCCATGTTGTGAAAAATGGCAGTTGTACTGTTCATAAGGAAGTGTGGAAAAATGCCACTGGTGAAAATCTGGACTGAAAATATTACAAAGTCATGAACTTACGAGGGTGCGTGGAAACTGTGCAATGCTCACTTGTAACAGTCATTTTATGGACTTTTGTCACCAAATATTCAACATAGCCATTTTAAGACCTCTGTTCATGAACAGTGTAACTGTGATTTTCTTAATCTGTCCCAAACATTGCTTTCGCACACCGACTGCACCATAATGAGCTACATGTGCGGAAACACATTTTGGGCGACATGTGAAAAATGGCAGCTGTACTGCTCATAA
Organism: Neoceratodus forsteri; assembly: GCA_016271365.2. Taxonomy (NCBI): domain Eukaryota; kingdom Metazoa; phylum Chordata; order Ceratodontiformes; family Ceratodontidae; genus Neoceratodus; species Neoceratodus forsteri. The sequence goes on along the minus strand of CM028138.1, from coordinate 809,100,548 downwards.
GGACATGCAATAAAATGGCAATGTTGAAAATCTGGAGTAAAAATATTGAAAATTCACAAACTTACGAGCGTGGGTAGGAACTGCGCAACTCACGCTCATAAAACAGTCATTTTTAGGAATTTTTCCACCAAATTTTCAACATAGGCTATTTGAGAGCCCACCTTATGAACAGTGGCAGTGTCGTTTGGTTGCTCATTCCTGAAAGGTGATTTTGCGCAGTGACTGTGAAATCACCCCTTGGGCCATGACAGTGAGACCATTCATGAGAAGGGGTCCCAAAAACCCCATTTTTAAAATTTGGTGCAAAAATTCCAAAAAACGCTTGAGATATGCAGCAAAGTTGAAAAAACACTATATATCCCAATATACAGCTTACTGGCATTTCCTCAGTTCGCGGTCAGCTTTGAACAGTGCAGACGTGTTCCCTGTCCACCGAAGATCGTTGTGCCAGAGTCCAGAGGTAAGTATGGGGTGGGGGGTGTGGGGAGGCAGGGTGTGCAGTAGGTGGGCATGGGTGGGCTCGGTGAACACCATGGGAACGTTTTCTTGTTTACAGGTTTTTTTTTTAACAGGAAGATGACACAGGACATTTGCCACACTGCAGTGGCCTCCCAGTGTGGCAGCTAGAAGGCTGTTTGGGGGGTCTGGAGCCGATGGGGATTGGGCACCCTGACCGCCTGGACTTGTGCTTCTGTGGGGTGGGCTCCCAGCATGGCATCTGGAACTCTATTTGGGGGGAAGCGCAGCACAGCTGAGTCGGGAGATTGCACCCTCTCCGCCATACAGTGTGTGCGTGGGGGGTGAGCACACAGTATGCGTGCGCGTGTGTGTAAGGGGGAGCACGCATGAACAAGTGATATCTTATCGCTGCTCACTGAAGTGTAGCTCGCTCTTTCAACTGTATGCCACTGCATTTTCAACTGCTGTCATAGACAGCTCCAGCAGTGATTGGAGAACTGCGACCGCACCTGCAAACACACTGACTGAATTGGAAGACACTGACACACCTCCAAAAAACTCGGATGTTAGCACTATGTTTCTTGCACATGCATGCAAGCAAACATAAAAATCATAGAGTGGGTCCCCATTACTGTGTCACTATGTTTTAGGTTCGGGGCAAACCCTGCAAATGAAGCACATTTTAAATGTTAAGGCTCCCCTTGAAACATCCATCATTATTAAGGAGGAGGCAGTATAGCGCAGTGGTCTAAGGCTCTGAGCTGCAAATCTGGTGACATCCAACAGTCCGAACCTGGGTTTGAATCCCACAGCTTCCACTTGAATACTGTGTGACCATAAGCAAGTTACTTAATCTCCTTGTGCTCCCAGGTCGCTTCTGTAAAAAAGCTTTCAGCTTAGTGTGCTATACCTGGTTAAACAACTAAATTAAAACACCATCCAAACCTGAAACATTTTGGTCTTCAAGTTACTGAAGCTGTCCCATGTCATGTAAGCCTTGTTTTATGTAAACACAATTAACATCAAAATAAGGCTACTTTATAGCATTGTTGTGCCTGATAATCTCTAATATGTGCACTCGCAGCCTGTTTCAAGCATTGTCCTGGATTTCCCCCTTTTCCCAACAAAAGACAGACAATGGAGTTGTTGTTGTGCTCAGATTGGCAATTAATATTTTACATTTTCTTTGCATGTATCATCACCATTTTTCATTATTTATTTCCACAATTCTTTGTTTATATTGCCATAACATATCAAGCTCTGGTCTCCCCTCCTTCTTGTTCATCTTCTTCTGGTCTCCCCAGGTGAAAACTTGGGTGCCTTCCTCTTATCTCTTTCTTGTAGGAAACGGTGAGCACTGAGAATGCTCTTTTCTCCTTCTATTCCTTCTTCTCCTCATATTCCTTTATCCTTCTCACCCTTTTTCTCCTCCCCCCCTTTTCACCTTTTTCTCTGCCATCCACCTCTGGCAGTCCAACATTGTCCATACCGGACCCCTCTGCCATCCACATCTGGCAGTCCACATCCACTCCTCCTTTCACCCTACTCTCTTTTCTCCTTTTGATGGTGGTTGGGAGGAATAAAAAAACTCCAGCAAATAGAGACTGAAATGCTGCTGTGCGGGGGATTATGTACCCTGCACTAGCCCCTCCTATTTCTTATTTTCCCCCTATCCTTGTCTCTTCCTTCCTAAGCTCCCCCTTTCCTGTCTCCTCCCCTCTGTCCTGCTCCCTGGCCCTCCCCTCCCGAGCACAACCATCTATACCAAACCAGGGGAGGTGGAAAGGGTTCACCAGGACAACTTGGTCTGCCCTTTAAAGGGCAAACTCCATAGTCCTGGATTTCCCCCTTTTCCCCACAAAAGACAGACAATGGAGTTGTTGTGCTCAGATTGGCAATTTATTAATATTTTACATTTTCTTTGCATGTATCATCACCATTTTTCATTATTTATTTCCACAATTCTTTGTTTATATTGCCATAACATATCAATCTCTGGTCTCCCCTCCTTCTTATTCGTCTTCTTCTGGTCTCTCCAGGTGAAAACCTGGGAGCCTTCCTCTTCTCTCTTTCTTGTAGGTAACGGTGAACACCGAGACCGCTCTTTTCTCTTTCTGTTCCTTCTTCTTCTCGTCATATTCCTTTATCCTTCCCCCCTTTTCCCCCATAGCATGTTTCCAGCTTGCATTGGATGGTAGACCTTCCCACCTCTTCTTGTCCTTCTCTTCCTCCTATTATCTTCCTTCCTGCCTCCTCCACGCCTCAATAAAGCCCATCATTTCTGTATTAAACATGTCAATTGCTATATCCGATAAGTGTAGCCCGTCTGCTCTGTAAATTCGTCTACCCATTCTTCTACTCCCCTCAATATTACATGTCTCCCATAGTCCTTATTAGTGTCCCCACCCTTCTATTCATCTTCCTTCTGGCCCTATCCACTGTTACATAGCTGTGCTCGTGTCTCCATACCCTCCTTGGTATCATATCTGACCATGCTATGCTCACTGTCAGCCACCACTGTTTTATCTTTATAAGATCCTGTTTAACCCTCAAATATGTCTTGACCCACAGCTTCCCCCCAATATCGTTACCCCCAAGAGGTAAAATTATTAGATCCAGGTTGGGCAGCCTTTCTTTAATTTCTATTACGGTGGTGAGTAGCTGTGCCCATCTCATCCCCCTGCAGGACATGCCATAACAACCGACATTTCTTGGCATCTTGGTACAGCTGCTTTCCCCCAGCTTTCTTTTCTGCTCTCCTTTCTGTCCAATGGCCGAATATGTAGCAAAACCTACAAACCACCCTAAGCTCTGCTAGTGCAGTTTCCATTTGTCCCAGACCGCCCTTCCCTAGGGCCGCTATAATTTGACCAAAGTATTCTTTTATGCTGTCCCCCACTGTACCCAATACATGACCTGCAGGCCTGTTCCCTCCTTGTATCCTGCTGTCCCTGGGCTAAGTCAATCCATTTTCTGGTGGAGGGACTACTGTCTGCGGTGTCATGGGTGGAAGGCACAGTACTACTGGATGTTCCTGACTGGGTTCTGGAGCGGGTACCATCACTGGATCCAAGGGAGGTACTAATGGCTCAGGCATTAGGGGCTGCAGTGGTGTTGGACTAACCACTCGAGGTGGTGGCCCAATTGGGCTGCTCAGCCTTTCGGTCATTTTTTTTCCGCTGCCCCCTGCATCTATTTCCACTTTCCACTTCTCCCCTGCCTTCCCCAGTTCATCTCCTTCCACCATTTTTCACATGAGGTTGGCCTTCTCTGCCAGTTCAATGATGGCCTTGTACACCTCTTCCTTTGTTGGCTTGCTCTTCCTTGGTGCTATCCTGTTACCCGGTTGTCTTGTACTTGTGGATAAATTGACAAAATTGCCTTTGTTATTTTCCACTCATTAGTGTCTTAAATTAACTGTGCTGTTATCCTTCTCCAGCTTTAAATCTGAAATTACTCCCCCTAAGGCTTTGCACCTCTCCAGCAGGACGTCAGATGCCATTTTTTCATTGTGTGGCTTTTTGGACCAGGGTCTTTGTTCCATGTCCTTTCTAATTGCCACTTACTCTTTTTCCCCTTTTGCCCCTTTCTTTCGAAGGCCATTATTGCTTCTCCAAGTCCTTGTGTCCTTCATTTCCGTAGGACCACGCAGTGTGGCATCAGCGTGGCATCTCTGTCTATGCCCCTTGTACTCCTTCATCCTTGTTCCCTCTGTTATACCCCCTTTCATTTGGTTTTTTGCTCTCACTCCTCCCCTTAAGGCCTGATGGCCATCCTCCTAGTAAAGTCTCACTGCGTGACCCCAGACGCCATTCTTCTTTTGTATGGCCTCCCCATCTAAGCTGCCCACCCTCCTTGCCATCGTTGGAAACCAGGCCACCCCTACAGTAAGCAAGGGGGAGTGGCTACCTTCGGTGAAAAACTCATCGCGTCCCCATTAGGTCATCCTCTCCCTGTCCCGCTCCCAATATGCTCGCCTACCGCTATCCATACTAATAGCCACCCAAACCATCTGTGACAGCGCTCTCATCCCATCTACTTAAACCTCGCCCCTCCCCTGCTGTTCGTCATTCAAACCATGATGCTGCTGCAGTGTCCATGTAGCAAAACACGGGGGGAGGGGGTGGTAGGCCAAAGCACCACGCGGCCTTTGGCGTGCTTCCTCTGAAAACAGGCTACACTGTTCTAACCCCTGCTTCCTGCTACCCTCCTTAACCCAGAAAATGAGGCAAAGTTCTCTCTTTGCTCCTCTAGGACTGCTCAATTTTAAGCAGCCAGAAAGGCCTGCCACTTGGATCACTGGGCTCCAAAATGGCCGCACTGTCTGTATCCTCAGGCCACATGCCTCACTTCCTAATCAACTGAAAATGCTAGGGCAATTATTTAAAAGAAACCAACAAGCAGCTCGTCGATCACTTAAACAGATGGAAGCACTAGGCCACTCTCTTCTTGTAAACAAAAAAAGACTAGACCAACTTTTTTTTTTAAATGAAACCTCAGGTAGCTTTTATCTTTCACTTCAACCAGATGCCACCGCTAGGCCACTTGCTTCTTTGGAAACAAACACACAGGCTAGGGGCAGCTTATTAACCCAAACTGGGAGGCAGTATAGCGCAGTGGTTTAAGGCTCTGAGCTGCAAATCTGGTGACATCCAGCAGACCAAACCTGGGTTTGAATCCCACAGCTTCCACTTGCATACTGTGTGACCCTAAGCAAGTCACTTAACTTCCCTGTGCTCCCAAGTCGCTCCTGTAAAAAAGCTTTCAGCTTAGTGTGCTAATCCTGGTTAAACAACGAAATTAAAAAACAAACCAGGTAACTCGTCGCTCGCTTCACCAAACAAAAGTCATAGAATTCAAACTTAAATGATCTAGCGGCCCTACCACAATTCAGTATAATCTTTTTCTCCTAGCAGCATTCACTCAGGTTTAAATACCAAGCTTCAATACCAAGTTCAGCACTATCTAAGAAAACGTGCCTATCCTTCAGTAATGTCTCTGGTAACCAAACCTTACCACGCTGGTCTCAATTGGAACCGCCAAGGAAAACAATTTTTTTTTAAATTGCCAATCTGATGTGCTGTAGTTCTTCAATCAAAAGAAAAACTCCAGCAAAAAGAGGCTGATATGCTGCCATGCAGTGGATTGTGTACGCTGTACTAGCCCCTCCTATTTCTTATTTTCCTCTGTCCTTGTTTCTTCCTTCCTAAGCTCCCCCCTTTCCTATCTCCTCCCATCTGTCCTGCTCCTTGGCCCTCCCTCTCTTCCCCCTTCCCCGAGCACAACCATCTATACCAAACCGGGGGGTGGTGGTGTGGAAACAGTCCACCAAGACAACTTGGTCTGCCCCTTAAAGGGCAAACTCCATTAACAATTCCACCACAGTATAAAAGTATAATATGCCAGCTCCTGTCTTATAGCATTGTAATATATTTGGGTGAATTAATTTTTACCAACAGAACAGTATTGTTTTAAGTTACGATTTACTTTAAGCTCATATTTCGGTATTTTGCATGTTTTTCTTCCATGTGGGCTATTGTTTCCATATGCTAGCCTTCATTGAATGAAACATATTAATCAAAATAGACTTTTGTATAGTATATTGAAGTTGACGCAGGTGGGATTCCATTCATGGAAAGCAACATCAAATAGGGTGTATGAACTGTCCCTTCTGACATATTGATGTGACTAGACTGTATACAGTCCCAGTTGTCTCAACTTCAATATGCAAAAGACATTGTGCTTTAAAATGTCTACATCCATTTTGGCTTGCAAATACAAAGAATAGCCTGCTTGGAATGAACATGTGCAAAATACTGTACTGTCCTTGAAATTAGAATAAATCGTGACTTAAAGAAACAGCATTCAGTTGGTAAACATTCATTCACATAAATATATGACAAACAGCATGGAGACAGTTTGTATCCGAGTGAATGCTGACCTGTTCCTGTCAGGTGGGAGTGTATTAATTTGATGAACTTCATACTTTGCAACTCTGGGTCACCTATCTTCTTTGAGTACCAGCTGCAAAAGTGTATAGTGTGTGTGTGTGTGTGTGTGTGTGTGTGTGTGTGTTATGTGGGCAGAAGGGACAGGGAAAAGAGTAGGATTCAACTGCAAAGTATTTTGGTTTGTGATGCACTTGGTCCCTGACAGTTTTAACTCTATAGCGATTCTTTACAAAATTAAATAAACTGTAGTCCTTTGATGCTCTCCTCGTCCATTTAGGAGGTCGTGAGGGCACATTTGCAGAAGCCCACCCCTGAACTCGAGAGTTGGCCCCCCTGCCACACAGCACAGCAAGCAGCTGTCTTTGTCCATTTAGTAGGTCATATGGGCATATTTGCAGAAGCCCTCCCCCCGAGCTCGAGAGCTGGCCCCCCACCACACAGCACAACAAGCAGCTCTCCTCGTCCGTTTAGGAAATCATGAAGGCACATTTGCAGAAGCCCTCCCCTGAGCTCGAGAGCTGGCACGCTGCCACTTAGCACAGCAATCAGGTATGGCTTCACCCGCTCCTCAGCAGCTCAGCTGTGAGCAAGAATTTGGGCACCAAATTTGAATCTGGCCCACTCCGAGTCAGCAGACTAACTGAGAATGAATTTACCCTCAGCTACCTTTCATTAGACATGGATGCTTTCAGTCCATAGCAGGGTGCTTTTCATTTGTTCATTTGTAAAACAATCTCTCAAGACCTTAACTAAAAGTGTGCCCATTTGTGCTTTCTGCACCTCTCCGATTATAACTACTGTGCAAACAGAATTAATCGTTTAGTGCTAGCTACAGATTTATTTCCTATATCTCCGAGTTTAAAATTAAGCTTAATTCAATTAATGTTACTGCAGTCAGATTTAACTCCAGTATTGTGCTAGGAACTGTTCTTTTTAGTTACAATTACAATCAAGTGATGCAGTAGAGCTTAGCCTGCCCCATTCATACCTTATTTAATCCTGATCCCGCTTTTATTTTCTACAGCTCTCCTCATCCGTTTAGGAGGTCATGAGGGCACATTGCAGAAGTCCTCCCTGAGCTTGAGAGCTGGCGCTCAAGAACATGCACAGCAAGGCACGGCTTCACCCACTACTCGGCAGCTGAGCTGTGAGAACACACCACTGATGCTTCGTGCCAGCTACCCCACACCCCCCTTGGTGAGCTATGCTATAAATAGGAGTAGTCACATGCTCATCTAAAACCAATTATCCTAGTTTCCCATTTGCAGGCTATTCCCTACAACCACTAGTGGCCATCACTCTCACACAAAAATAAAAAAATACTTCCTAATCTCTCACATCTGCCTGCTCCTCCACAGTGCTACCTCTGTTCTTAACTTCCATCATCATCCTTGTCCCCTTGGTGTCCCTCCCCCCATATTCCTACCCTGAGCTGATGGGTTGGAAGGCACCATGCATCAGTTTGCCAACTAACATCTATTCCTTCACTACCAAGGATGACACACTCCACACAATATCAGTTGGTCCCACCGTACTGCCACCCACCTTCCAAATTAGCCAGTTTGCCCTACAGCCCCATGCTCGAAGGTCAACAGCTGCTATTGCTAAGCCCTACACCACCTCCCGTAAGCTATACTGGGCTGTGCACAACACCAAATTCCTGATCACACTACTGCTACTCCTAGCAGGCGATGTTGAGTCTAACCTCGGACCTAATCATCATCACACCCCTAACCCTAGCTTGCCAGTCCAACTTCCATCAGGCGTAAAAATGATCCACCTAAATATATGCAGCCTCCTTCATAAAGTAGCCCTGCTTCAGCCCCTCACCTTGCCCCTTAGTCAGGACATACTGAATGTCTCTGAAACTTGGCTGAAGTCCCACAACACTGACAGGGAATTCTCTCTACCTGGCTATACACTCATCTGACAAGATTGCAAGGGCAACAAAAAGGGGGCGGCATAGCCATGTATATTGCCTCCATACTCCAGTTCTCCCAAGTCACCCTGTCTCTGCATTCAGAGTCCATTGATGCACTAATGGCAAAACCTTCCATCCCCGATTCAACTCTGATTTTCATTGCAGGCACCTACTGTGCACCCGAATCCAATACAACTGCTATACTGGATCACCTAGGCACACTAAACTCCCTGGCTTCTGGTGGTGAGCTCCATATACTTGGGACGTTAACCAGAACTGGCTTGCTGGGGCAAACTCCAAGCTTTGCAACAAGGTGACTGCCCTAAATCTAGCTCAGCAAATCTCAGAACCCACCCAGTTAAACCATAAAACACTGAACCACACTCTCCTGGACTGGTCTCTCACCTCACAGGATCCTAGCTTCCAACCTCCTGCCCGATGCCTTAAGTGACCATCATAGATACATAGATACATAGATACATAGACAGTGTCGGCAGATAAGGGCCTATGGCCCACCCAGTCTGCCCATTTGAGCTTGTAAGTTCAGTTTATGTTTTCCTAGAAGTCTATTGCCCCTTACCCCTTACCTCCAGAATTCCTTTATGTCTATCCCATGCATTCTTAAATCCCGTGATTGTTTCAGCCTCCACCACTTCCTCTGGCAAGGTGTTCCACTTGTCCACCACCCGTTCAGTGAAGAAATTCTTCCTCATGTTTCCTCTGAATAGCATGCCCTCTAGTCCTGGAACATCTTTTTCGCTTAAAAATAGTGTGTTCCTGCACCCTGTTCCTCCCTGTGAGATACTTGAATGTCTCTATCATATCCCCTCTCTCCCTCCTCTCCTCCAGGGAGTACATGTTCAGTTCCTTCAACCTGTCTTCATAGGACTTGTGATGCAATCCATGCACCATCTTTGTTGCCCTCCTCTGTACCTTCTCTACCCTGTCTATGTCCTTACGTAGGTATGGTCTCCAGAACTGTACACTGTACTCCAGGTGGGGGCCTCACTAGTGTCTTGTATAGCGGAATTATGACCTCCCTTTCCTGCTGGTGATGCCCTGCCTAATCCCAGCATCCTATTTGCTTTACCTGCTGCCTTGTCACACTGTTTTCCTACCTTGAGGTCATCAGAGATGATAACCCCAAGACCCCTTTCCTGCTTGGTGCATGCTTTATCCTCACCCCTCAACTGATATATTGTGCCAGGTTTTGTGCCCCATATGCATTATCTTGCACTTTGCATTGAATTTCAACTGCCAAACCCCTGACCATTCTTCAAGTTTCTGCAGGTCCTTCTCATTCTGTCTACACCTCGGTGTGTCTACTGTGTTACAGAGCTTTGTGTCATCAGCGAACAGTGAAATTCTGCCTTCTAGGTCCTGTGCAATGTCACTGATGAAGATGTTGAATAGGACCTGTCCCAGCACTGATCCCTGTGGTACCCCACTGGTCACTCTTCCTCTGTGGAGTGACAGCCATTTACCACCACCCTCTGTGTCCTGCCACCCAGCCAGTTACCTACCCACCACACTACTGTCCTGCCCACACCCATATTCCCCAGTTTGTGTAATAGTCTCTATGTGGCACAGTGTCAAAGGCCTTGCTGAAGTCCAGATAGGCCATGTCCACTGCCCTCCCCTGATCCACCTCCCTAGTCACCCAGTCAAAAAATTCAATGAGGTTGGTCTGACATGACCTCCCCCTGGTGAAACCATGCTGCCTTGGGTCCTGTAGTCCATTGACAACCAGATGTTCCACCAATCTCTCCTTCAGTAGTGCTTCCATGATCTTCCCCACTACTGAGGTGAGGCTGACTGGTCTGTAGTTCCCTGCTTCCTCTTTGTTCCCGCTTTTGTATAAGGGGACACATCTGCTGTCCTCCAGTCTTTGGGTACCTCCCATGTTTCCAGTGATCAGCTAAACAGGATAGCCAGAGGTTCAGCCACCACCTCTCTTAGTTCTTTAAGGACCCTGGGGTGCACCCCATCTGGCCCCATTGCTTTATCAACTCTTATTACTTCCAGTTCCTTCAGGACCCTTTCTCGTGTAAAGGGACTTGTGTCCATTTCTGCACCATTCTCACCCTTGTACTCCCTTCAGACCCATTACCTCCTCTTCTCAGTAAAGACTGAGCAGAAATACCTGTTCAGTATGTCAGCTTTACTGCTGTCATCCTCCACGTGGCCCCATCCTCCCCTTCAGTCTCACTATCCCTCCCTTGTCTTTCTTTTTTCACTTATGTACCTGTAAAAGGTTTTGTCCCCTCTACCTACTGATTTTGCAATGTGTTCTTCTGTCTGAGCTTTGGCTTCCCTTACTGACCTCCCTGCCTCCCTTTACTTCTCCTGGTACTTCTCCCTGTCCTCTTCTGCCTATGTCTTTTTGTATTGCCTGAATGCAATCTTTTTGGCTTTCACTTTCTTTGCTACCTCTTTGGAAAACCATAATGGTCTCCTCTTCCTTTTCCTTTTGCTAACCTGCTTAATGCATAATTCTGTTGTTCTTGTAATCCCCATTTTAAATACTGCCCACTGTTCCTCAACCCTGATTCCTGTCCCATTCCCTCAATGCCTCTTCAAGTATCTCCCCATTTTCCCAAAGTCTGCCCCCTAAAATCCAGGATATGTGTTTTGTGTGGTTTGGTTCTGCTCTTTCTGTGATTTCAAACCACAATGACTGGTGGTCACTGTTCCCCAGGTGCTCCCCCACTGTTACCCCCATCACGCTGTCCCTGTTTGTGAGCACAAGGTTCAGTATTGCCTTCTGCTGAGTTGGTTCCATGACCAGTTGCTTGAGGAAGGCACCCTGAAGGAAGTCCAGGATAAATCGGCTCCTAGTTGATGCTGCTGCTGGATGCTCCAGTCCACGCCTGGAATATTGAAGTCTCCAACCAGTACTACTCACTTTGTCTGCCATCCTTGGATGGCTAGCATCAGCCCCATCTGTTTCTTCCTCCTGGGCTGGTGGTCTATAGACCACACCTGTGTGGATGGCTGTTCCCATTTTCCTTTCTGGCTTAACCCACAGTATCTCTCCCCATTTTGTTCCTCCTGGATCTCTGTGGCCCTTATGTCATTTTTCACGCATACAGGTGCCACTCCTCCTCCCTTCCTGCCTGCTCTGTCTCTTCTGAATATGTTGTAGCCAGGTATGGCCAGCTCCCAGTCATGGTTATCATTACACCAGGTTTCAGTGATGGCCACAATGTCCAGGTCTGACTGCACCATGACAGCCTCCAGATCTTCCATCTTGTTGCTAAGGCTCCTGGCATTTGCACGCATGGCTTTCCATGATTTGACCTCCCTAGACTGTTTCACTGTTCTACTCCAGCCCCTTCCTTGGTTGTCCTTTATCCCTGGCTCTCCTTGCTGTCTGCCCTTCTGCTGAATTTTGCCCCTTTTCTGCCTATCCACCTCTTGGGCACTAATCTCTATCTTTTGGACACATTGAGAAATGTGTGGTAAAGGTTAGCTGGTGAGCTGGCATCTATGGCATCTATTCAGTAAGAAAAATCCACAGGCCTAATACCCCCCCAATCCTAATGACTAGATCCTACAAGTCCCTGGACCACACCTCATTACTAATTGACTTGGCCAATACTGATTGGTCATTCATCAGCTGATCCACCTCCATTGATGTGGCCCTGGAGTTCTTCAAGATCAAATTCTCTGCCGTTTGGGACTGTTACACTCCCCTCAGGTGTTCCAGAGTCAGAAGCACACACCTCACATGGATCTCAACTCAACTCGTAGCCTCCTCAGGACCAGGGATAAAGCCTGGAAATCCTGTAAGTCTTCCAGCTCACCAGCTAACCTCCAGATTTATCACACATTTCTCAATGCATGCACTCGGAAAATCCACCAAGTAAAAGCTAACTATTTCAAAGTGTCATTCGATTTCACCTCACATCTGTCAGCCAAATTATGGAAAGTGGTAAAATCACTTCTCAGCCCTCTATCACAGCCCCCCACTCCTACCCTACAGGTAGGTGAGCTCACTGTCCCTGACTCCCCAGCTGTGGCCTCACAGTTTAACTCTCACTTCACAAATTGCCATGCAACCCTCCTGCCATCACCTCGCCCTGCACAGCAACTCAGCCTTACCTCCCCTGTCACAGACACACCCACAGCCCACTCGTTCTATTTTCAGCATGTCACCAAGGTTGAAGTATATAATGCACTGATTGCCCTTAATCCTAATAAGGACAAATGCCTAACAGGGTTGGACTCCAAAGTGCTCTACCTCTCTGCCCCCGCTATAGTCAAACCCTTGGCAGCCCTATTCAACCTATCCTTCTCCCTTGCTGAAGTCCCCTCTGAATGGAAACATACCACTGTAATCCCACTTCTCAGGGGAGTGGATGCCTCCAACCCAAACAATTACCGTCCTATTTCCCTACTAGCTATATTGGCAAAATTCCAGGAATGTCTAGTACTCTGTCGCCTGTCACCCTTTTTTGACTCCTCCTCTTTCTTCATCCCCTTCCAGTCTGGCTTGAGGAAATCCCACTCAACTATCTCCTCCTTTCTCAGGCTCACTGACTCCATCCTCACTGGTATGGATGCTGGCCACATAACAGCAGCCATTTTCATTGACCAGGCCAAGGCATTTCACACTGCCTCCCATTCACTCCTACTGACCAAACTCAGCAATGCTGGGCTGTCTAGCTGGGCTTCCAGTTGGTTCCACTCATACCTTGAAGGCAGGTCCCAATCTGTCAGAGTCAGTTCTGTCACCTCGGCCCCCCTCCCTGTTATTACAGGGGTACTGAAAGGTTCAGTCCTTGGCCCACTGCTGTTCTCCATCTTTCTTAGTAACCTGCTGTCTGCCTGCCCACACACCTCCATTCACATGTATGTGGATGATACTGTGCTGTATACATCTGGCCCATCTGTCACAGAGGTTATGACCAGATTGTAGCTGGACTTTGCTAAGGTCTAGCTCAGGCTATACTCAAATCAGCTCTCCCTCAGTGCCAAGAAAACCATCTCAGTGACCTTGGGCACTAGGCAGAGACTTTCTAGGCTCTCCTCCCCTATCACATTCCATACCCTGGACGGGACGCCCTTCGAGGTCTGTACCTCTTTCAGGTACCTTGGAGCATGGTTTGATCAGCACCTCAACTTTTCAGCACATGTTGACTCCAAACTCAAGAACCTACACCCCAGGCTCAGTGCACTTTATCGCAACTGTGATAATATCCCAGTCTCTGACCTTAGGGCCATCGAAAGAAAATGATCCTCCCTGTCTTAGCTTATGGGGATGTTGTCTACCGTGTGGGGCCCAAGTCCACCTTAGCCAGACTGGATCCCCTCTTCTACTCTTTCTGCCACTTTGTCCTGAACCACACCCATCACTGAGCCCTCTACCAATCAATGAACCTTACATCTCTAGATAACCATAGGCAGGCCCACTGGGCCAAAATCTCAGCCAAGTTCTGGTCCTAGTTGCCCCCCCCACCTCACCTCTGCCCTGGCCGACACAAGCACCCAAGTATATTCACTCAGAAGCAATGACCCACAGATCCTAGTTGTCCCACATAGATACACTGCCGTGGGCCAGGCAGCCTTTAGCTACCGTATGCCTAAGTTGTGGAACTCTTTCCCTGCAAACATACGTCACTTCTCTTCCTCCCCACATCTTAACTCCATGCTCCTAGCTCACTTCTCCCCTACCTGTTCATGTGTCTAGACCTTATAACAGACCACAGTGTGGCAGCCTTGGTTGCACATCCTATTGTACATTAAATGAGTGCCCGCCTATCCTAATATTTTAATGTATTGTATTTAAACTGTGCCTGTTTCAAGACAGTATCAATTGTTCTCTCATGCTGTTCTTGTCTCTGTATCAGTACCTAATGCATCATGTCTGTCCCTACTGGGTACTAAGCATTATGAATTATGAATCATACTATGTATTTGCTTCCTCAACTGTGTATGTACCACCCTTGCCCCAGGACACATCTGGAATTGAGTGGTAAGCCTGCTCAATATGCCTTCCTGGTAAAACGCTTAAAGAAATAAATGATCAAACTTCCACTATTACTGTTCACACAATGCAGACTAGTCAGATTTATGCAAAGGAATGTCACATCACTCACAGCTAGTGATTCTCCTAGGATTTCCTGCTCCCTGCTGTGCTCGATATATAGTTTAACCTGCACATCCTACAATAAGGAAAGTAAGAAGACTACAAGCCTAGGACTGACTGTTTAATGTAACTGAACTGGACTTTAACTGCGCTATGAGAATGCCGTGATGGAGTGACATGTATATATTCAACAATAGAATTTGGCATAGTTTTCATTGATCATTTACTGTCAGTCATCCGTGAGATAGCTTGCTTTACACAAAGGGCAGCTCAAAAGGACTGGGGGCCAGTGACAATATGAACACTATGCAGCAACCAAAGGAAAAAATCACAGTGTTCACACAGTTCAGTTAAAGTCCAGGTAAATTAAACAGTCCATAGACTGGTAGCCTTCCTACGGTGCTTATTGCAGGACAGGATATGCAGGTTAAAGTACAGGACAACATGGAGCAGAAAACTCCTAGGAGCAGAGGAATCGTGAGCTGTGACTACCGTGGCTTTTATTTTGTTTGTTTGTTGTTTGCATAGGTCTGACTAGTTTCCATTGTGTGAAGACCAGTAGGGGGACGTGTGCTCAGTAAAGGGTACAATTTATCTCACAAGCTGTTAACTACATTTTATGCACAACCACAGTGAGTGTCATTCTGCCATATAATGCAATTACAAAAGAGCAGACTTACTGCATTAAATGGCAGAATGACACTCTGGTTTTATATACACAAAATGTTGTTTACAGCTCACAAGACAGATTGTGCCCCTTGATGAGGAGACTTCTCCTACTTGCTTTCACACAATGCAGACAAGTCAGAGGCATGCAAATAAAAGCCAGTGTTCTGACAGCTCAGGATGTTTCTGCTCCATGCTGTGCTATAATTTACTGCACCAAGTGCACTGGTGGGATACAATTTCATGCTACAAATGGTAGCAGCAGTAAAACATAACTAAGTACAGGGGCAATCACTAGAGAGACGCAAGAATTATTTAAAGGACCCCGTGAAAATGCAGGTGACTGGACGCACACATAGCAGTAGAAGACAGTGAGTCCCAATATTTGGGAGCATGGATCTAAAGGTATCACCTGAATGTAGCCACTCTATCCACTTTTGGACAGTATTTTGTAATTACCACCACAACAACTCTATACTTGCTATTCATGGAACATCCTATGGTATTCCAGCCTAAAATCAGAATGCTAAAAATGAGTTGCTTCAATACTTACTGCCCAACTATACCACTAAGTATTCAGGTTGCATCCTAAACCACTGGAAGTATTTCTTCCCTGATGACGGCCTACCCACTTCCTTACAGGAGTTCTCAGCATTGGCAGAACAGGTTAGCAAACTTGTGGCCCCCACAGTCAGCATTGTAATTCTCTGACTCCCATAGAAAATCATCAGTAAGAAGGCTGTTATTCCAGCAAAGGATTCTGGTGACATCATAAACCACAGTAGCAAAGTTCCAGTGGTTTGTGATGTTACCAAAATCCTCAAATTGATTGACCATCCTGGTTACTGCTGGTTTTCTATCTGAGTGGAGCAGGGGTGGGGTAGAGGGAATTAGTGTACAGATGGGGATGATTGCAGAAAATAGTGCAGTGCTCCAATAGGTAGAGACAACATGGGTGGACTGTTTCATGGTGGAAGAGGCCACTATGATGTAATCCAACATGTTGTGAGGACGGAAGTAATGTCCCCTTTCTCAGTGATCATTATGTGTGGATCATAGCTCAGTGCTTATGTAACATAGTTGAATGATGAATAAGGTTGTTGGATACAGAGGACAGTGTTTACTAGGTAGTAGTATAGAATGATTTATGCTTAGGTACTTGGATGCTTAAATTGAATTGTTTGATAATATTTGATGGTTTTGGCCTTTCTTTGTATCCCACCTGTAGGAAGGAAGCTTGGTTTAGAATTAAGAAAGCCCCACGGGGGGATAAGAGTGCCGCAGAAGGAGGAGGTGTTGGGGAGGATGGTGGGTGAGTGTGACTCGCTCTAAGCAGAGCGGAAGTCAGCTGTTGATTTTAAATAGGCTGTGGGGGAGGAGCTCTGCCCCCACATAATACCAGGTTACCCTTTAATTATGTGTGGATCATAGCTCAGTGATTATGTAACATAGTTGAATGATGAATAAGGTTGTTGGATACAGAGGCCAGCATTAAGAGGACAATGTTTACTAGGTAGTAGTATAGAATGATTTGTGCTTAGGTACTTGGATGCTTAAATTGAGTTGTTTGATAATATTTGATGGTTTTGGCCTTTCTTTGTATCCCACCTGTAGGAAGGAAGCATGGTTTAGAATTATGAAAGCTCCCCGGGGGGATAAGAATGCCACAGAAGGAGGAGGTGTTGGGGAGGATGGTGGGTGAGTGCGACTCGCTCTAAGCAGAGCAGAAGTCAGCTGTTGATTTTAAATAGGCTGTGGGGGAGGAGCTCTGCCCCCACATAACACTGGGTTACCCTTTAATTATGTGTGGATCATAGCTCAGTGCTTATGTAACATAGTTGAATGATGAATAAGGTTGTTGGATACAGAGGCCAGCATTAAGAGGACAATGTTTACTAGGTAGTAGTAAAGAATGATTTGTGCTTAGGTACTTGGATGCTTGAATTGAGTCGTTTGGTAATATTTGATGGTTTTGGCCTTTCTCTGTATCCCACCTGTAGGAAGGAAGCTTGGTTTAGAATTATGAAAGCCCTAACAAGAATAAATATCAACGATTGTTCAGTAACTGAATGCTGAAAAAGTTGTGCATAACACTTTAATGATAAGAATAGATGATCCCCTCCTCCAACTCTGGAGAGTGTGACCAGTAGCACTCAGGAGAGGAAAAAACCCCTTGGGGGGAAACCTCTGAGGGCCCATGGCTACTGAACTGCTTGTCCTTCTGGGCATACTAAAGGAGAGAGATCCTAATTAAACTAGTTAATCAGCTAAATCTGAATTCTAATTTGTAGAATTTAATCCAGATAAATGGAGTTTAAGAAAGAACTGAATTGTAAATGTCCAGTGAAGTAATTTTCTCCTAATAAAGTCAGAGTCTGAGAATCCATGAACAATTCGGAATGATGGAGAGTGGATATATGAAGAACCTTCTTCCAGATTTCATTTGATAGTGGGCATAATCCAGGAAATGTATGATGGTGGAGATGACGTTGATAATTGACAAATTCAGTACAGAAGACCAGACGCAGATAGTTGCCTATAAACTTGATGTCAATGAGGCAGGATGAATAGAAGTAGTACGACTTCCTGATTTCTAATAGAGGGCTTGTATAGTATGTGTAATGAGAGAAGGCTTGTAGCCAGGCTGCTGACTGATGGATCCATTTCTGATAAGTGAAGTATAGTCTTAGGGATTGATATGAAGGCAATGGCTGTAGAGCTGAGCTGGAATAATGGCAAGCTGTAGAGGATAAATGGAGACACTGGTGCGAAGTATGAAGCATCCAAGTGGTAGGATATGGTGAACCCAAAAAGAAAGCAAATCAGGTGGACTGCTAATCCGAAGTGATAGGTAGTAGGAGCAGGGATTGCACCTACGAAAGCAGAGGAGAAGGAAGAAGACGTGGTAATCAGCCCCTGAAGAAAGTGCAGCTGAACTGATAGCTGGTGAGGGAGGAGAGAGGTGGCTGATTCCAGTATGTGAAGCACAGTCAGACCCAGGAATGTCTGCGAGCGTGGAAGAGAGTCTGTCGGCGAGATGCGCAGCAATCCATCAGCTGTAGAGGTACGAGAGGCAAGTAGCTCCAGGTAACATGAATGCAGCGACACCTACAAGGTCAGCTAGTAGAATAAGTGTGTCATAGAGCCTCTATGAGACACATCTTGAAGCATCTTTGAGCATTGTAGTACTGCAGCTGTAGGCAGACTTAGGGAATGAATGATGCTGAGGACCGATGTATCCAGATCGAGGAAGGCAGGGATCACATGAAAGAGACTGTGGCAGATATATGGCAACTGGACGAGAGGAATAACATCTAAAACTGAAGGTATGCAAAGTTCACGGTAGGAAAACCAGACAAGACCCGAAGAGTCCCAGATGTAGAGAACTGAAGAGGCTGAATCAAATGACGTAGCATTGTCACAGAGTCTAAATTCATTAGAGCACAATCAAGATAAGGAAGTCGGCAGGAGATGCCAACTAAGTGTCCTGGAAAGGGAAGCAGCAGCAATACCATGGCTGAGGCAGCACGGCAAAATATCCAAGAATATATGATGAAGAATAAATGTTGGATGTAATCCAGTAAAGGAGCTTCTGGTCGGCTGACATGGCAGCAAGTTGGCACATAATATAAAGAGAGGAGCTCCTATAAAGTGAGGATCTCCAGGCTTTGAGCAGGGCAAGACAGAGCAAAAACAGGAAAACCTCCCAGCCTGAAGGCGAAGGCAGGTCGAAAAAGCTGTACTCTCCAGGCCTGAGCAGAGCAAGCAGGTAAGCATAGAAGTAGGTAAACCTCCCAGCCCGATGGGCGAAGGCAGGTCATAAAGCTGAGAAGCTCTAGGCCCGAGCATAACAAGCAGGCAAGAGTAGAAGTAGGCAAACCTCCCAGCCTGAAGGGTGAAGGCAGGTCATATAAGCTGTGAATCTCCAGGCCCCGAGCTGGGCAAGGCAGGCATAGAATAGGAGTAGGTAACCTCCCAGCCCGAAGGCAGGTAGAAGAGGGTGCGAATTTCCAAGTCACAGTGCTTGACGAGGCAGACGTAGAGGAGAAGATATCGCAGTGTAGGCAGGAGCTGAGCTAAGTAAGTGCGAAGTAGCAGTGGAGCTGTAAACAATATAGGAAGGTAAACGATGCCTGAGACAGATGTATCCTGCAGATCGAGGATGGTAGGGATTGCAGTGAAGATCCATGCAAAAGAGTAGGCAATTTGTCGAGGCAACAAATCCAGGATCTGATAGACCAGGAGTGAGGCAAAGTTGCAATCATGGAAGCATGGTAGGCCAGCATGATTGAGGATCCAAAAAGAACATCCAAAGCACACTGAGTGAGAAAGCCAGAAGAACCATACTGGCCTTGCAAAGCCACATCTGAAACTAATGGAGGCTAAGGTAAAAAGGAGCAGTGTAGGAGCTGAGGAGCCATAGGGCAGTGGAATAGCCAGGAAGGAAAGAACCACACCTCCCGAATCCCCAGAGAGTTAGTGCAGAACCTGCAATACATATGAATGGCCAGAAGGTGAAGCAAGGTGAGAAGCAGGCATACCCTTCAATTATTCCTGGGTTGGTCAGGGACTACCAACAGAGCTTCCTAAGCATGCCATGTCCTTCATAAAGGTAGTGCATCCACAGCTGAAGCAGGGATTGAAGCAAACAACATCAGATGTAAGGTGACAGATAAGGTCCACCGAGGAAATGCAGTGCACTAAGCATCATAGCCAACTTGCTTCACGAGTGGATATCACCGATGTGAAGATGGGTCCTGACATACCTCTCAAGTGTCTCTGAATTTCAGGGATGTCCCTGATTTGCCTCAAAAATGTTTACGGTGTCCCTCCTAAAGTTGTGCATTTGAGGCCAAACAGTGGGAATTGGAAGCACAAATAATGCCAAACATGAAAGGTACAGACCTGGTCTCCTTAGAAATGCACTCTGCACCAAACTCCACTCTACAGCTTTCTGGGTAGATATCTCAAAGTTTGAAGATGAGTCCCTGATTCAGGTCATTTGTCCATGATTAGTATAAGCCTCGTCCCTAATTGATAAGGCAGGAGGTGGAGAAGCATCGCAATGCACAAGGATGAAAGGCAAACTAGCAGCAGTAAAAACACATGTAAATACAACATGCAGAGCTGGCAGGTCCATGCCGCAATGTGTCTCAGCACCGAGGAGTAAGTCCCACAGGGTGACCCAGGAAGAGTGACCAAAACTGGGAAAGCTGCACGTCTGAGGCAAATGCTGAGGTAGGAAAGAACGAACCATGTCAGAGAGTGCCTCGCAGGAGCACAGACTGCACTGGGAGTGTAATCGTCCCATAAAACTGGTAGGGAAGTGCAAGAAGCTTAGCAGGGTCTGACATCTGATGAGAGGCGTAGGCAGGCCAGAAATGAATGAGCAGGCATAAACAGCATAATGATGAACACTAAGGTTGCCGTAGGGAAATAGCTGTTAATTAAAACATGGAGGCTCCGAGGCGATACTGGAAGCAGCAACCAGCAGCATCTGAGAAGCATTGATCGAGTGTAGATGCCGAATGGGGAGTCAAGCAAAGTCACAGACAGAGGGCGCTGCGGAAGCTGGAATGAAACTGTGTGGGAGGCAAATGGACGCTGAAGCAGCCAAGATCCAGAAGTAGGTGCAATGCCAGAGATGATGCAGCGTAGGTGTCCACAGCAACGAAATAAATGGAGCCCAGCTCGAATGGTGGCATACTGTTGCCTGTAGGTGGAGCGGTAGAGTGACGGCGCGAGCCTTGTAGGCAGGGAGTCAGGAAGACAAGTATGGGACTAGGCGGAAGCATGGGCAATGGCTACTATAAAGAAACTAAAGCAGTAGAGGAAAGGGCATGGAGGCAGCCAGGAGGACATAGTAGAAGAGAGAAAGGGCGAAGGCTCATGAGAGTGAAAACCCCCAAAGAAAGGAATGAGAAAGAAAAGAACAGCGACAAGGAAGGAGCGAGGGGGGGGGATACAAATAGACAAACGGCAACAATGAACGAGCGGAAGGGGGCACAACAAAAAGAAGAAAGGAAAGAGTAGCTGAGCACCAGCAGCGCCACTAGTGAGTGTGACTCGCTCTAATCAGAGCGGAAGTCAGCTGTTGATTTTAAATAGGCTGTGGGGAAGGAGCTCTGCCCCCCACATAATACCGGGCTACCCTGTAATTATAGTGCTGCAGCGCTCTGCCATCTGCAGTACTGAAAACTATAAATAAGGTAACATAAAAAGTAAACTGAAACTGCTGTGGTAAGAGAGGAGTGAGGGGGAGTAAACCAGTTAACTGCCTGCATTTTGTGTCAGAAACTGTACACAAAGAGATTATGAGAAATGTTGTATGGTTATTGAAAAAAGGAAGTTACTTGTGACTACGTCTAAGTTTGTGACTGAGCTGGGGTGGGCTGGATAGAGCGCAGAGTGGGTAATGTTGTTGGGGACTGTGGGAAATTGGGGAAAGGTTTTGAGCCTGCACACACTGTGTAAGAATAATAATGAACAAAAATATTTAAGCTGGGGGTAGGAGTAGTAGTAGTAAACTTTATTTTTATACAGGAAGATCTGACACACTCATCATTAGGTCAATCACCCATTTTCAAGATGGTTCTGTTTCTAGAGAAAAAATGTACATCCTTAAGAAAAATGGGGGTGTGGTTTGACTGCTGACAAGATGGTAACATAAATCTTCTTCTCTGATCCACCACTAGTATCCACTCCAATCCACTTACACAGAAGCAACCCTCTGGCCTCTGTGGACTAAGGTGCATCAACTCTGCTGTCTCCCTCTGTCTCTCTCACCCAATGGTGGAGTCTCTATGTGCCTTGTGCTCAAAATGTGTCCTGCCCACAGAAGGATGGTAGAGAGTGTACCATCAACATGAGCCACTCTCCATGAGCAGAGGATGGGGGGGAGATACTTTCTGTCTTGCAATCTGTCACCAGCCACATAAAGAATGGCATGGGAAAAATACATGCCATCTGTCACCACTGCAGGTGGGGGGGTGGTGACAAAACTTGCATAGAATACAGCAAACACATACAACGATATCGTGCTCCATGGATCGCCACAAAATGCCACCACTTAGTACCTGCCAATCTGTGTCTGCCACTCTCTTTCTGCCTCTCTCTCTCTCTCTCTCTCACCTGTGGGTGTCTCACACTGCTGCTCCCTCACTCTCTCTACCTCGACTCTGTGTCTCTGATGATCACAGTGCTGTGCCACAGCCATTTATGCTCCTACTGACAGAACACAAAAATGGCATTGCAGACAGCAAACACTTGACAGACACCACTGGAGCACTTCGGCATGTCTGAAAGTTGCCGCACTCCATGGGATACATTTGGGGACCGAATGCAGCAGCCACAATGAGACAACACAAGCTGAAACTAACAAAACAAATAAAACAACATGTGTCAAGGTAACCTGCCGGCAGTCTTCATTTGTCACAGTACCTCCCTGCTGTGACACTACCACTCACTGCAGATATGTTTGCCCGTGTTCGGATTGCTGTGCCTCTCCCTGTGTGCACCCTATCCCCCCAAAATGCAAACAGACACAAGCTAGCTACACCACTTTATGTAGCCTCTCTGTACTGTGCAGAGAAGGGACCATTCTTTTATCATTCAATAAACTTTTCTCATTTTTACAGTCTTAACAGAAATGTGGGTAGCAGTTGGGCAATCAATCGATCACCAATGTACATGTTCACCAGCCATTACAAAATTAAAATAAGGTACATGTCAGAGGTAAAACCGTCTTCACCTCCCCCTCCCTTTCCCGTTTTTACCCTCTAAAATCCTTCTTAGCCCACCCCTTATCAAGTGTGTACCTATTTAATCCAGGCAAAAATACATATGAAGAAAAATGCACAAGCAAGACATCTAGTGATCCCCATCTAAGGTGGCAAATGTAAGACCGGTTACCCATAGATAAAATATGTTTCTTTAATTGGAGAGCAAATAACAGTTCTTTATGCCATTCCAAAAGTGTCAACACAGTACTGTCTTTCCAGTGTCTCATGATAATTAACTTGGCCGTGGCATATATCAAAGCCAAGTTGCTTTCCTAAGGCTGGGGTGCCCTTCGGAAAATGATATAATAAGCAGACCTCTGGAGTAAAAAGAGAGTTCAGACCCAGAAATGGATCAAGAATTTGCCTAATGGATTGCCAGAAGGTCTGGACAACTGAACAGGTCCATAGCATATGGTATAAAGTTCCAGGAAAGTTGCCAAATTTTGAACAGTCAGGGAAGGGCAAATGGCCCAGTTTGTAAAGTATAAGTGGGGTAAAATATATACTGTGCATGATATTGAACTGTATCAAGTGCAATTTGTCTTGTTTAACAAATTTATATGCAGTTTGCCATAAATTCCTCCAGAAGTCAGTTTCAGTACTGAGAAATAACACTTGGGACCAATAACAACTAACTCCCTGACGTAAGTTAGTCAAGTGATTGCACTTATTTATAGACTTTGGAGACTGCATGAGGTTCCCTAGCCAATTGCAAAGGTTTGTTTAAGCTATCAGTGGGTCACAGAAGTAAATCCTCTGTATCCCATATGGGCCATAATGGCTTCTTTGAGCTGCTTATATTTGAAAAAGGCTGTTGCAGGTATATTAAACCGAAGTCAAAAAATTAAAAAGGGGATTATTTTACCATTAACATATAGGTCAGAGACCTTCTTATTCATCAAAGGAGGCCAAAAAGTCGATAGGATGGGTTTGTGTCCAATTTTAAAGTATGGATTACCTACGATGGGTTGGTCAAATGAAATGTGCCATTTATGTGAAAGATGCATTTGCAACTGGTGTAAGGCTCTAACTGACCACCCTAATGGGGTATTCTGCAACAATTTGGGAAGTGCCCCAGGAGTGATATATACAAAGGAAAGGAGAGTGCAATGATGTTGAGCAGCTAGGAATCTCTCAATATCCAGCCACAGGGGAGAGTAAGTCTGTAGTTCATTGTCTTGAACCTCCTCTGACCAGTATGTCAGTCTATTAAGATGATGAGTACAGTAACAGGTGAAAAAGGAGGGTATAGATAAACCACCCTGCAGTTTTGAAACAGAGAGTTTTAAGTAAGAACGTCAAATGCCCTTGCCTTTCCACAAGAAGGCAGTTAGCATGGCTTGTAGCTTAGAGAACCATTTTTTGGGGAGAAAAAGTCCCAACATCCCCTTAGGATACAACACTTGGGGTAAAACATTAATTTTAACAGTATTTATTTTTCCCCATAATGAAAGAGGAAGACCACCCCATCTGTCAAGATCAGTTTTGATTGTATTCAATGAATCTGAAAGGTTGAATTTAAGCATAGTGGGGATATCTCTGGTGACCTGAATTCCAAGACAGGTAAGGGAGTTGGGTTCCCACAAAAGGTTAGTGTGGGTCAATACCGACTGGGGAGGTTTAATATTCAGAGGAAAAACTTTGGTTTTAGAGAGATTAAGTTTGTAGTGGGATACCACAGAAGAGCAGTTAACCTCCTCAATAAGGAAGGGGATACCCATTAGAGGATCCTCAAGATGTAAAAGAAGGTCATCTGCATATGCAGAGAGTGTGTAATGTTGATCCCCTATTCTAATTCCCTGAAACCATTGGGAGGATACCAGTCTTCCGATCAGGGGCTCTTAATAAAGGATGAACAGCAGTGGGGACAGGGAGCAACCTTGTCTGGTCGCTCTTTGAAGTGAAAAGGGATCAGACAATATACCATTGCACCAAATTTGAGCAGATGGGGAAGAGTATAACAGTCTGACCCATCTAAGGAATTCCAAGGAGAGACCAAAGTGGACCAGAGTTGCAAAAAGAAAATCCCAAGAGACCCTGTCAAATGCTTTTTTGGCATCCAGGGGCACAAGAACTGCAGGCAGATCTGAGTCCCTGGATGCTAAAAGCATGTACATTAGTTTATGCATATGATCAACTGATGACCTACCTG
The DNA here is from genome assembly GCA_016271365.2 of Neoceratodus forsteri. Lineage (NCBI taxonomy): Eukaryota > Metazoa > Chordata > Ceratodontiformes > Ceratodontidae > Neoceratodus > Neoceratodus forsteri. Next base: position 809,075,527 of record CM028138.1, on the reverse strand, counting down.
TCATGAAACCAATTTGTTCTCTACCAATGAGGTTATATAGTACAGGTCCCAACCTATTGGCCACAATTTTGGCTAGGATCTTAACATCAATGTTAATCAATGATATGGGTCGGTAACTTTCTGGATAAAGGGGATCCTTACCTGGCTTGGGGATAAAAGTGATTAATGCATTGAGGAAGTTTGATTCTAACATACCCTAAGAAAACCAGAAGTTATATACCTCCATTAGAAGAGGGGCTAGTTCTAGTAGGCAAATCTTGTATAAGTTGTTGGAAAGGCTATCCAGTCCAGGGGATTTATCTAATGAGTGCTGTTCAACTGCTGCATTAACTTCTTGAATATTAACCATATTACAAAGTGATATTATCTGATGACGGGGCAATTTGTGGAGATCAATAGAATTAAGATACTCAGTGATAGCCATAGTTGTAGGTAGATCAGATTGGTCTTCTGAATAGATTCTCTGATAGTAGGATCTTAACACATCAGCAGTATTTCTGGGGAAGTGATGATTTGATTATCTTTGTTAGATTTAATACTTGGGATGAATCAAGAAGCGTCAGCTTGCCTAAGCCAGATTGTTAATAGTTTAGATGCCTTCTTCCCTGTGTCAAGATATTTAATTTTAGTACATTTTAACAAAAACTCCACTTTCTGAAACATGAGGTCAGAATATTGGGCCTGTAAACCATGTAGGTTAGCCCAGTCAGCATCTGGAGATTGACGTTTAAGGGTATGCTCCAGTTGGTGAATGGCACGAAGCAGGGTGTCCTGTTGAGATCTAAATTGTCAGAATTTAGTGGCAGACAACTGGAGACACTCACCTTCTAAGGGAGCATTTCAGGGCTGCCCAGACCATATCTATTCTGGTTACTGACTCTCTATTATTAACTAGGAAGTTGGAGAGAAAGTCTTTGATCTGCTGCAAAGAATCAGGTCTTTGGAGCAACTGATTATTCAGCCACCAAAGAGCATCCCTTCTAATTCCAGGCCCAAGGAGGTATGTAAGGGAAATAGGTAAGTGGTGGATATGACCCTCTTATGTATGTCTGTATTTATTACACCCAGAAGAGAAAAGGAGCTCATAAGGAGGAAGTCAATTCGTGAGAAAGATTTATGTGAGGGTGAGAAAAAAAGTTTATTGGCATTCCTCAGGATTTAACACTCTCCACACATCCAAGAGATCTGCACCCCTCATGAGGTCATGTAGAGCCCTTTGTGAGGGGGTTAATCCTTGCCTTTGGGACTCAGATCTATCTATATGTGAATAGGGCATGGCGTTCCAGTCACCCCCTAAAACAGTCAATATGAGCAGATTAGCAGCCACTAGACCCAACAGATGTGTGAAAAAATGAAGGGATTCACAATTTGGACCATATATAGCCCACAGAATAATTTGTTGTGTTTTCAGGGATCCATGAAGAATAATACATCTACCATTAGGGTCCCAAATTTCTCTTTCCAATTTAAAGGGAATTTTTTATCTATTAGTATTGCAACCCTCTCCCCACTACTTGTAGACTTCCCTGCTCTGAATGTTTGTCCCACCCAGGTCTTAGACAAGAGATTCACATCTTCTTTCTGAATATGCGTCTCTTGGAGACATGCTATCCCAGCTTTTAAATGATGGAGGTATCGAAGAATAACTTGTCTCTTGCGCCTATCTTGGGCACCTTTAACGTTCCAACTTATCACATTATAGGGGCCACTCATAGTGACTGCTTAGGAAAGAAATGGCAGGTAGACCTAATTTATCTAAATTAGAAGAACCTGTAAGATTTGCTAGTCCAAGAGCTAAAAGAGGTTCTGCAAAGGCAGGTTGAAATAACACACTTGATTTCTTTTTCCCAAAAAACATTAAAACTGTAAAAGAAAACTTAACCTCACTTATATGCTATAACTCTCTCCTTAACCTATTCAAATCAGAACCCTTATTATACACAAAAAAACAAACAAACCCCAGTTCCAATGAACCGCACCACTATATTTACCCTGGTGAGTAATGTCTTTGCGCAAGAATGAGTTGCACCAGAAAAAAAAACCCTCCCTCGCTCCCGCCCTTCTCCTGCTACACCAATAGCGATCAAAACATTTAGGATATCTAACACTATGCAAGCAATACCATAATTCAAATAAAATCTGGAAGTCTGTATGCTAGTTAAGGTACACAGTATGTAAATCTAAATACTATCTTGTGTAATGCCACCATAGAGTCTTCACTATGTGTAAAGAAACAACTTAATTAATAGTTGGCCCCTATCCATCTGTGGGGGGCGTGTAAATAAAACAAAAGAAAGTGACCCATGAATATTCGAAAATACCATAGAGTATTACTAATATTCAGAGCCAAAAAGAATGTCTGACTACAGTCCATAGAAGATGGAAACAAAAAGTGCACATAGCTTTCAGTCTTGATCCGAAGTTTCTTGCAAAACAGTATCATTTAGTCATCTACAGTTAAACAATAAACCATATTCAGCATCGAGTCACCACATTAGTTAAGAGTCTAATTAAAGCTGGGAAATAAAAGGGCAGCACACTCTGAATCACTAAATAAACTCTGAGGCAGACTCCACATATGTCGCCACAGAAGATGAGTTAAATTGTGAAGGATGGGCTTCACTATAAGGTCGAGGCAAGTTTAGCAGGCACCGCTCAAGTTGCACCAAACTAAAGTTCCATAAGGCTGTTATTTGAAAAATATATCTAGCTTTAGAGATAGTAGGCTGCCCCCTCGAAACTGTCAGCAAATCCATCATGAATAACACACAGACACAACTTGTAGAGAATAAATGTGTTTCCACATACCCCCAGGGGTATCTTTACTTAAAGAGATCTGGAAAGAGGCCTTTGAGCTCTTGTACTGCTTGCTCATGGGTTTCGAACCACATCCACTGATCACTGGATTTTACTTGAAGCATCACTGGGTATCTCATTTGGTATGATGTGCCCGCAGCAAATAGCTTCGATACAGTCGGTGCATTTTTTGCCTTTTCACCCTTACCAACTGTGGAAGGTTTTGGGTGATCCTGATTCTGCGCCCTTCCCATAAAACATCTTACAATTCTCGAACTTTTGTCAGTATATGCTGCTTGTCAAGGAAGTTTAATAACTTGACTATGAGGGGTCTGGGTGGAGAATTAGGTGGTGGAGGAGGACGGAGGGCCCGATGGGCCCTTTCGATGATATAAGTGGTTCCATTCAGGGAGAGTCCTGTGATCTTTCCACATAGCTTCTGGAAAAAAAAAGTATGGGAGCAGTTCCCTCTTCCTTTTCAGGCACTTCAATAACTAGGAGGTTATTTCTCCTACTTCTACCCTCCAAGTCCTCTAATTCTCTTCAGGTTTTTTAAACATTTGAGCAAACTGTGTGACTGTTAGCTCATTCTTATCTTGTTATTTCTCTAAAGAAACCAGTTTGGCTTCCGAGTCTCCCACATGGATAGTTAAGGATTGTACTGAGGATTTAATTTGCTGTAGATCATCTGAGATTTCAGTTACTTTGTCTTGTAATGGCTGCATGATTTTCAGAAATCTCTCTTCCAAGACAGAGCCCACAGAAGCAGGAGATTTACTCGAGCCCGCAGGTTGGTGCTTGGGGCGTTTTGCGGCCTTGCATTTCTCCAGAGTTGGCGGAGGAGAGTGCCATGGTAGCATTTTTTTCATGTAGATATCCATAATAAAAGAGTCTTGCTGAAATCCCGGGATCTCTGAAACTTGAATAGTACAGTTTATAACTTGCTATTAGCTGTAGAAACTGAACAAAAGGACTGAGTTATGTAGCAGAGGCACGGGGCTATAGAGGGCTGCTCTTGCTCCTCAAGCTGCCATCACGTGACCTAGAGGGGACCATTCTGACAGACACTTACTGTACATACTTCAGCAAGCTGTGCTCGTTGATCCCTCCCTACAGATATATGCTGTGCTGGGTCTTTCTGCCACTCAGGTAACATATACCCCTCAGGAGTTGGCCAGCATGGATACAGACACTGCTTGTGAACTGCCATTCACTCTAATACTCGGTGGTGCTGTCTGTCACTGATCAGGATTCTTGTTGCCTGCTTTTCTGTTGGGGGGGATGAGGCCAGGGTACTATTCCACTGGCAGGACAGCCAGGAGATGGCAGGGAATTACTAACTTTCAATGTCAACAGCAATTCGAACAGTGAGCAGGGCAGGGGACCAGCGACATGATAAACTGTCATGGGTAAACAAAGGGACACTGTGATGGTGGGGGTAAATTCTTCCAGAGGGAACATCAGGGGGACCACTGCTTCTCGCTGTCTGATAATTTATCCTAGTCAATTAACATGGCAGCAGTATTTTAATCATTTGTACTATGTTACGCAGAAACAGAACAGGAAAGAGACCTAGTAATCACTATATTGAGAAACCTGAAGATGGCAAAGCACTGTGAGAAGGCAGTTGCTAGAGGCAGCACAGTGCTGGACTGCATCGGGAGGGGGATTACTAATAGCAGGAAAGTGGTCATAGTACTCATATACACCCATCTGGTTAGGCTGCATCTGTAAAATGGGGTCCAGTTCTGGAGGCCATATCTCAGGAAGGATGTGGGGAGGCTGGAGCATGTTCAGAGGAGGGCATTGATGATGATAAAGGGGCCAGCCACTTATCCTAGGAGGAAAGGTTAAGAAAATTGAACATGTACTCCCTGGAGCAGAGGAGGGAAAGGGGGGACATGACTGAGACCTTCAAGTACCTAAAAGGTATAAACCAAGTGCCAGTGGAGAGCATCTTCCAGCTGAAAAGAAATCAGAGGACTAGGGGGAATGGGTTGCTGACTGTGGGAAGGGGGCATTATGAAGTACTATATTACATAGAGGGTGGTGGATAATTGGAATAGCCTCTCATAGGAGTTGGTTGCAGAAACAACAGTGAAAGGGTTCAAACAAGCATGGGACAGACACAAGAACTGTTGGGGGGAGGCATATCCTAGCAGAAAACTAGGCAAGAGGGCAGGCCTGGCGGGCCTTTTCTGCCATCACATTTCTATGTATCTGTGTATGCATCCAGCACACTGAATATCCCAAATAAAAACATTGAATTAAACATAATACAACCTACAATGAAAGAAAAAGAAATGATGCAGGATTACAGAATAATGCTGAGCAATTCAAATACAGATAGTAATGAAAGGCTGACACCACTTGCGCTATGGTAATGTTATCAGCACTAAAACTTTTATGGCTTGAACTCCCCAGTGGTTCATGCTTTTGCCTCCGGAAGGTGCTACACAAAAACTATATATTTTATGCATGAAGTAGTTATTTTTTTTTTAAATCCTAGTGCGTGTGGACAAAACACACAGAAATCTTTTAGTTTGCAGTCTGAGTAATCAGATCACCATTTGACAAGAATGTTTCAGCCTTAGGATTTTAGGCAGATAAAAGCATCTCCTGTCCACTGAATTCAAGTAAAGGTGCATGCGTCCTTTAGGTTTAGGGTTACTAAGGTTGCATACTATCTCTAGCATAAGAGCTGATCCATCAAAGACAGGAATCTGTTAGGCAAGTGTAATTTCCTCTGTCCAGTCTCACTTCCTTTTTATCTCGATTGTTTGCAGTCTGCCCAAAGCCATCTGGTAATAAATTGTAAATTGTAATCACAAATCATAGCTTTCTCCTGGTGTGATGCCTTATGGGGGGGCATATTTCACACCCTTCTTGATGCCACTTCCAGTGACATGGTTTAGGAGACACAGAAAGTCAAGCATTAAACAAAATCTAAAAGCAGAAAAAAAATCATTGTCTTGTTGGGTGCCCTCATCACATTAGCAGAGCCACCGGTGCAGGTTTTCATTAATCTGTACTGAAAGACAATGTTCCATGTATACGGGTATATTTTCACTCTCTATACCATCTGGTAGAAATGTAACAGTCCAGACCCACTTCTTCTGTGCAGTCCTGCTCATTGTTTCCCTTAATTATTATGACAGTTTCAGTCTCCATACGATAACCCAGTAAGTAAATGAGCACTGATAGACTAGAACGTTAATCAAGCATTTATCAATGCCAAATGTTGCTTGCTGCCATTAGCAGTGGAAGTGCAGGAGTTAGACAGATGCAATATAGGAATGGCAGTGGAGTATTGAACTGACACCAACTCCACTCCCACCTTGAAGAGATGTACAGGCACTGGGGTGTGCCTTTGGGTCATCGCCCATAGCAGTCACGACATTTCACCTCACCCTACCCTGCAGACACTTACAAGTGTTGAGGTGTGCTTTGCAGTGTTCAGGCTTTACACTCACCTCATTCCATAAGGAAATACACTGAAATGGGTGCAGTATATGAGAACGGGGTGAACTCTGGGGCCAAAGGAGTCCAAGGCGCACCTCGATGCCTGCCACTGGCTGCATGGTGGGGGTGGAATGGCATGAGCATTACTGTCAACAATCCCAAGTCACACCCTTGATGGCTGTCAATTCCTACAGAGTCGAAAACCCTAGCATCCTGGGAGTTTCTTGGTATTTTTACTCCAAGTTTTCAACATGGGCTTTTTGTGATCCCACTGCATGAACAGTGACACTATCAGTTTGTTAGCTGAAAGGTGATTTTGCACAGCGTCTGAGCCATTTGTTGCCACAATTGTGAAGACACATTTCAAACAGGATGTGAAAAATGATAGCTGTGCTGTTCATGAGGAGGTGTAAAAAAATGGCAATGTTGAAAATCTGGAATAAAAATATAAAAAAAACTGGTGAAGTCACTAGTGTGCGTAGAAGCTGTGCAACACACACACCCATAATGTAATTAGTTTTGGGATTTTTTACAGCAGATTTTCAACATAGGCATTTTGGGATCTCTGCTCATGGACAGTGTCACTGATTTTTTTTAATCTATCCTGAACACTGATTTCCCACAGCGACTGTGCTATTCTTCGCCGGAAGTGCAAAAACACTTTTCAGCCAGGGTGTGAAAAATGACAGCTGTACTGTTCGTAAGGAGGTGTGGAAAATGCCAATGCTGAACCGGAAACATTACGAATTTGTGAACTTACGAGGGTGCGTGGAAATTGCACAATGCACACTCATAACACAATCATTTTATGGACTTTTGTCACCAATGTTTCAACATAGCCAGTTTACGACCTCTGCTCATGAACAGTGTCACAGTGATTTTCTTAATATGTCCTGAACATTGATTTTGCACACCAACCACGCCACTGTGTGCTAATGTGTGAAAACACATTTTGGGTGAGATGTGAAAAATGACACTTGTACTGTTGATAAGGAGGTGTGGTAAAATGGCAATGCTGGAAATCTGGAGTGAAAATATTAAAAATGCTCGAAGTTATGAACGTGCGTAGGAACTCCACAATGCACGTTAGTAAAACAGTCATTTTGGGGAATTTTTTCACCAAATTTTCTACATAAGGTTTTTGGGGCCTACCTCATGATCAGTGTCACTGTGATATTCTTAATCAGTCCTGAACACTGATTTTGCACATTGACCATGCCATTGTGCCCTACATGTGTGAAAACACATTTCAGGCGAGATGTGAAAAATGACAGCTGTACTGTTCATAAGAAGGTGTAGTAAAATGGCAATGTTGAAAATCGGGAGTGAAAATATTAAAAATGCCAAGTTACCAGCGTGCATAGAAACTTCGCAACACACACTAGTAAAACAGTCATTTTTGGGAATGTCTTCACCAAATTTTCAACATAGGTTTTTGGGAGCCTACCTCATGAACTGTGAAATTGTTGTTTTGTTAATCAGTCCCAAAAGGTGGTTCCATGCAGTGACTGTGAAATCGCCTTTTGGGACCAAATAAAATGACAGTGACTGAATTTATGAGGTGGGGTCCCAAGAAACCCATGTTGAAAATTTGGTGAAAAAATTCCCGAAAATGGCCGAGATATGTGCCAAAGTTGGAAAAGAAAACAATTTATGCCATTATACAGCTTACCGGTATTTCTTCAGTACACAGTTGGCTTTGGAGAGTGCAGACGTATTCCTGGTCCACCAAAGATCATCGCGCTGGGCTCCAGAGGTAAGTATAGGGTGAGGTGGGGGTATGGGATGGTGGGTACGAAGAAGGTGGGCACTGGTTGGGGGAGGGAGCAAGAGAATCAATGAGGGACCATTTTTTTCTTCTAGGTCTTTTTTTTTTTAAAGATGATGGCAGACTTTTGTCACACTGGGGTGGGCTCCCAGCATGGCACCAGGCAGTTTGTTTGGGGATAGTGGAGCTGACAGGGGATTGGGCACCCCCATCTGCCATACATTGTGCTGGAGGGAATGCATGAGCCATGAGGGGTGCATTATGCCAACGGGGATTGGGCACCCCATTGGCTTTTTTTTCTTTATTTATTGAAATGTTTCACCAGGAAGGCACACTGAACAACTGGCAGTGGCTTTCCATCAGTTTCCTGGGACTGTGAGAGGCCGACAGAGAAGCCATCACCATGAGGACACCACACAATCAGCTGTTTTGGTAGTTTGTAATGCACCAAAACAGCTGATTGCATGGTGACATGGTCAAATTTCTTGACGCATTGTGGCATGCTCTCTCACTGCTGACTCAATGTGTTTCTTGCAGATACGTGCAAGCGACACAAAAAATTAATTTCTTAAAAGAGAAGAGGACCTCCTTTGATCCAAATCCAGGACAGTAACTATCTTTTAATTATTTGTCTGATGTTGATTGTTTCCAAGGCAACTGCAAAACTAGATACAATATAAGGAAACGTGAGGTGGGGAGAGGTGATAAAATATGTCTGAGACATTTAACTGTTATGTATTTTATTTTGTCAGTGTCCACTTAAATGGCTGGATGTGTACCATCTCAGTGAATTGTATTGGGCTGTATCAGTGTCGTTCGTTCATTCAGTTGTGAGTGTGTGTGTGTGTGTTTCTGTCATCCTTTTAGTGTAGGCTGATACAGAGTTACCTACTAAAAGGTAATGTTAACGAAGAACTCTTTAGTGATTAGCCAGCATGGGATGAAAAACAGGTGACTAATGTAACAGCAAGTGCTGTTTCTGTGGTTTGTGGAGCATCCTAAATGCTCCTTGATTTTAGACTTGTGAAGGATTTTATATGGCTATATCAGTGCCACCGCATTATTCTTTTATTTATTTAATTTTTTAATTACATTTTCAAATAAATAATGGTAACATAGCTTAACCCTATTCCCAGAAGGCTAAAATATTTTTCCAAATTATGAGCTATTAGGACTCAAATGTGGAAACAAACATTTTTTTGCCACCGGGAAGTAGCGAGGACAGAGATGCTCCAATACTCTACAGAAAAGGCCCAGATTGTCTCTCTCGCTCCCATAACCTGTGGTACAGTTTGAGTGGCTGCAGGAGCATAAAGCAAAGGCATTGCATGTAAATAAATAAAACAACCTTAATAAATACTTTACAAATAAATAAGCCTATTCCAATGATGAGGTGACTTTATTGGGGTGGGGTGATGGGGGTAAGTGTTGTGACAAACCATTGGTTCACCAGATAGGTTTTTCATGGAGGGTCCCAACAACACCCCCACAATCCTGAAAGCTGTTTTGTAAACAACCTATGCAGGCACAGTATAGTAGACTACAAAGCCATCAGAGTATTCAAACTGGGAAGAAATACGGCACAATTAAAAAAAAATTATGCTACTCTAACTACCCTCATTGACATCCGTCTAAGAAGATCTCCCACCTTTAAATACACATATGTGAGATGTGCATGTGAGTGAATTCTGGAAGGGGGGAGGGGGTCAACTTACTATGCAATAATCCAGCCAGCAGGTTCGAAACTGATGTGTTCATAAGGCAATTTTCACACTGAGAAGTGAAGTTGAGTAGAAAACCATAAAGCTAAACTTCAGAAGAGGTGAAGCTGAACAGTCCCATCAGAGCAAATCCACACATTCCATTCATTCTGTTGCTAGAGTCATATGGTCCATGTTATGCACTTGCCGTATTAATTGTAGAAGGAGCAATTCAAGACATGCCAGAACTAAACAGTTCAGTTAATTGCATTTGCTAATGTGATTATTCCTAAACCATTTTTAATGTATAGTTTGGAAAGCTATGTGCTTTACATGTGTCAGAAAATAGCATCAAGAAAACAAATGTGGGAAATGCTTGCAATCTCTCTCTCGCTCTCAGTTTTAGAATTCATGTAATACAGCAGTGGCACCAACTCAGGCAAATAAGCAAATGCTTAAAACCGTTTTCCAGTTCATTTCATTTTAGTAATAATTATTTTCATCTATGCCCCAACGTTTCACCAAATTCTGGCTTCTTCTGGGGATCTCCTATGCACTTCTATAAGGCTCTTTCAAGGCTACACTAGTTTTTGACTGCTGACTTGTATTATCTATATAATGCTACTTTAAGCGCCATTGAAATGTGAAGGTTTTACCTTTTTGGAATGATTTATGCCTCTTATAAAGCTTGTGATTACATGGCTTCCAAATTTCAACGTAGCAGCCTTGTTCATGGTCAAAAAATGTTACATGGTGCTGAGGGTTGAAGCACTGGATGCCACACCTCGCACCACGCCAGTGACCAGTGTTTGGCTACGGACTTGGGTCACTGGGGATCAACAGGGGGAACTAGGATTGAGCTTCCCAACGGACACTCTCCTCCTTTCTGCACCCAACTTCCTTGAGGGTCAGTGGGAGCACCAACTTTTGGGGCACTGACGGCTCCTATGGGGTTGGAGTCGGGAAGGGGAGGACACTGTTAGGCACTTGGCAGGCATAGTGCATAAGCGCATAATCTGCCTGAGCTGGCATCCTCAGGGGGATGGAAGGGGATCACAAGAGAAATTGAAAACAACCCTCGGCAGTCCTATATGATGGCTGCTCCAAGCCATCCAGTCCAGGATCTATGGGAAGACCTCACTGTGCATGTGCTCCATGGAGGAGGTGAAAGGAAGGTAGGAGTTGCTGGGGCACTCTAGGGGCATACCCTACATCTGGGGTCTGGGTCTGGGATATGAATGGTATGAGCAGCCCAAACAAGTGGAACAATGAGGGTGAGTAGGAGGGATAAAAAGAAAGTAAAAAAAAAAAAAAGTTACATGAAATGTGTGAGCAGTTTTTATGGGGTAATATGAGGGTGTCTTAGAGTAAAGAGAAACTGCTCTGAAGAGTCTGATTTGGAGAAAAGTGCCAAAGAAATGTAGGACAGGTTTCTCAGCACAGCCAAGAGCAGGGATGTCATGAGTACAATAAACCAGTTGGCAACAGAGATATCGAGATCGGGACTAAGATAAATAATAATAAAAAAAAAAAGATGGAGAATTAACTGCCCTTAATTTTATTGCCACATACAGTACACTAGGCAATCTGCAGCTGTATACAAAACTGGGCATGGAACATCTGTTGGAGGAACATATCACCCAGAATGGTCCATAAATGTGGCAGGAACATTTCAGATAGATTGTTGCTCAGCTTGCAACCCTTGTAAAGGAAATCCAGGGAAACCTATTTAGTATTTTTTTATCTTCTGTTTTATCTCATGTCTTGTATTATACCGTATCCATATCCACATTTATGACCCTACCGTGGCACTTTATTTTAAATGTGCCCTAATGATATGAAATAGCCATTTAAAATGGCTTTGCATCAGTTTACATTTGTTTATATCTATATAGATATATGTATATATATATATATATATATATATATATATATATATATGAGGTAAAAAACTCCATTTAATGCATTAGTTAGGGTTGTTCCACAGCGACAGAAGTGAAGAAATTCGCTGTTAGGGTTGAAAACCCCCTTGGACCCCCACCCCTCCCCAACGGCATTGGGGTGTGCATTGGGATGTCAGCCCTAACTCTCACCCCATGACATGTGTAAAGCAGCAGAAGTATAGGAGAATGGGTGAGAGTTAGGACCCACAATCCCAATGCGCATGCCAATGCCGGTTGGGGGTGGGTTGGGGGTCCAAGGGATTTTCAACCCCAACAGCGAATTTTCTCACTTTGTCGCTGTGGAACAACCCTAACTAATGCATTAAATGGATTTTTTGCCTCTAATTCCCCTTCTTTTTGAGAATGATAACGAGAAATAGTGAATGTAATGCAGTGGCGGGAGCTCGGGGCCCTTTGGGCCCTTTGGGCCCCGCGCTCCCGCTGCATAATGCGGTGGAGGGGCCCTTTGACGTCTTCTGGCATACTAACAGGGACAGCAACGCAAACAGAAATGCTAACAGTGGCGCACATGGTAACACAAGTGCGAATGAGAACAGAAAGGGTAACGTACATGGTGGCGTAGACGGGAACGGTCTGCCACGTGATGTGTTGTCACATAGTAACGTGGTGCCTCCAAACAGAAATGTCAATGGGCATGGTGACGTAAAGTGAAAGAGAAAGATAAACAGTACTGTAGACAGAAATGGCAAAAAATAACAGAAACGCAAGCGCAAATGAAAACACAAAGGATAACGCACATGGTGGCGCAGGACGCCAATGGTAAGTGAACGGTACAGAACCGCAAGCGAAAGGGCAAAGTAACAGTAATGGGTGCACAGGCTGGTTTTCCCAAAACCTGCATAGAGAAAGACAGTGAGTACAAATAATGTATGCATAATAATGAGTATCAGGCAGAAAATGAGAACTTGAATACTAAATACGTTATATCTCAGGAACTGTATCAATGAGAAAAAAAATGTAAAAGTCATATTATTTACAACTGTCCTGGCTAATTTGATACTTAGCTCTCCAACAGGGGCTAGAATTTTTCCAACGAAAAGTCCGTATGCACCGTTTCGAGATGGCCCTGAAAGCGTGGCCAAAGTAATGTTATCTATGGAAAAAAGAAAAGTTCGAGCACCATAACTTTGCCTCCTGTAATGTTTTTTCACCAAACCACTGAAAGGCACATCTGTGGGCTGTTGGCTGTCTTCCTTCCAAATTTCAGGAAAAAAAAACTGTTATTTTGCAGCAGGGTGCCAAAGGATTCCTGTAATGCTTTGGGTGCCGTAATGTTATCCTATGGGGAAAACTGTCAACTTTGGAGTGCCATAACTTTGCTGCCATGTAATATTTTTTCAATACAACACTGAAAGGCATATCTGTGACATGTCAGCTGTGTTCCTTCCAAATTTCAGCCCAAAACTCCCAACGGTTATTTTGCAGTGCAGTGCCAAAGAATTGCTGTCATTTTCCCACAGACTAGAAAATTACTGTCGCAATTTGCGAAAGCTTTTGCAAAAAAGTTCGACACTTTCATGAGCACCTAAAGTAATTTATGATACTTTTTCCAGAAATTTGAAAAAATATTTCTGGGGTGTTTTACCACAAAATAAAGACATGGCATGCATCCTCAGGGCCCGACTAGGTGAATACAAAAAGAATTAGGTTGCTAGAGGGTCCCAAATTTAAATGCCAACCATTTTTCTGATCACCAAATGAAAACAAAATGGCGGATTTGCAAAAGTAATAGGCCCATTTTCGAAAGTAAAAATGCATTTGCGACACTGTCGAACTTTTTGTTAACTTTTCCCATTGACTTATAATGGGAAACTGTTTTTTGAATAACTTTTGAATCGTTTAATATTTTTTCACGAAATCTTCGAAAGACACATTGGGGACCCTGGCCACATGTTCCCTGAAGACTTCGGGCCGGTCACACAAACCGTACCACCTGTAGGCATGACCATAGAATTCCAGAAAAAGCGTAAACGCGCGTGCAGATCACACTTAATAACTCCGCAGCCATATATCTGACTGGTACGAAACTTGGCAGATCCCAAGGCCTATGGTTCTTGATCATGTATTCAAAATTTCAGGCAAATCCGTCAAACGGTTGCAAAGTTATTAAGGTGCAAAATTTTGGGTTTAACATAGAAATGGCTCCTCAACCCTAACTATAGTGGCACTACCGTGCCACTATAATATATATATATATATATTTGTTTTCTTTTTGGTTATTTATAGGGCTGTATAGACACAGTCCTCCACCTCACCCCCTGGACTTACCGCCACTGTTGATCCACCAAACATGCCCCCAGAGATGTCACACCCACCGTTTAAGACTTGGGCTGGCTGTATAGCCTAGAAAGCAGAGTAATAAGCTGTGAATGAGATTAGTACATCAAGCAGAGATGGGTTTGATTACCACAGCCTTCACTTTAAAGGCATAGGCATACTGAGCAATGGAATGCTCGTTTCCAGCTTCATTTGTATACTGTGTGACTATGAGCAAGGCACTTGTCCTCCCTAGTGCCACTGGTCCCCCCAAAATCAGACATTACATTGTTACCAATGATTAAAGAAAATATCACCTTTTTTGTTCACATTGCAGTAGCAGACAGCAAACACTGATCCCCAAACCTATGGGACAATAGGTGTATAACAAGAAAAGAGAAAACTGATAGAAACAAGCACCACACTCTATCAATAGAAAACAAAAACTGGACAGTGATGGGAATGGCCTGCCAGCTTTGTGCAGAGCTTGTAAACAAATTTGATGGTGTCTGAACGTTTGCAGCATCGTGGTAGCCCCAAGATGACCACATTATTGCAGGAGCGACACACCTTCAGGTCCTCAATGCATTTTTGAGAGAAAGAGAGAGAGAGAGAGGAGACAGAGGAGAGAGAGAGAGAGAGACGAGACAGAGAGAGAGAGAGAGGAGGGGAGGGAGAGAGAGAGAGACAGAGAGAGAGAGGTGGAGGGGAGAGAGAGAGAGAGAGAGAGAGAGAGAGAGAGAGAGAGAGAGAACTATCCCAGCAGACCTGCAAAGACTGCAGTGCTCTCACTGTTTTTATGTTTGCTTTCACGCATGTGCAAGAAACATAGTGCCTTCATCGGAGATTTCGGAGGTGTGTCACCTCCTCCTCCAATTCAGTCAGTGGGCTGGCAGACGCGGCCCCTGTAAGCAAATGCATTTTGGAGCTGTCTATGACATGCTCCAAATGCAGTGTAACTCTGATTGAAAGGGGGAGCTATGCTTCAGTGAGCACCGATAAGATATCGGCTGCTCACGTGCAACTCACCCCCTGAGACAGACGCGCGTGTCTCCATACTGAATAGCCGACGGGTGTCCAATCCCGCCGGCTGAACACCCCCTGTCCTTGTGCCACACTGGGAGCCCACCCCAGCATGGCAAACGGTGCCACGATTTTTTATTTTGCCCATGGGGATGCCCAATCCCCATTGGCTGAACACCCCAAGTCCTTGTCCATGCTGGGAGCTCACCCCAGCGTGGCAAACGTCCCACGATGTCTTTTTTTTGTTTTAGACCTGTAAAATAAAACTGTCCCGGCACGCCTCCCAACCCTCCCACAACCGCACCCAGCCTTCCCACAGCCCCCACCCCATACTTACCTCTGGACTCTGGCATGACGATCTTGCGTGGACCAGGAACACGTCTGCACTCTTCAAATCTGACCGCGAACTGAGGAAATGCCGGTGAAGCTGTATAATGGGTTCCATAGGAGGGTTTCAACTTTATTGCATATTTTTGGGAATGTTTGCACCAAATTTTCAACATAGGGTTTTTGGGACCACTTCTCATGAATTATGTCACTGTCATGGCGTTATTCAAGCCCGAAGGGTGATTTCGTGCAGTGACTGCGCAGTGGCTGTGAAATCACCCTTCAGGCCTGAATACCACCATGACAGTAACACTATTCATGAGAAGGGGTCCCAAAAACCCCATGTTGAAAATTTGGTGCCAAAATTCCAAAAAATGACTGTTTTATGAGGGTGCATTACGCAGTTCCTACGCAGGCTCATAAGTTCGTGAAATATCAATATTTTCACTCCAGATTTTCAACATTGCCATTTTACCACACCTTCTTATGAGTAGTACAGCTGACATTTTTCACATCTCACCTAAAATGTGTTTCCACCATGTAGCACAGAATGGCGCAGTCGGTTTGCGAAATCAATGTACGGGACAAATTAAGAAAATCACAGTGACACTGTTCATGAGCAGAGGTCTTAAAATGGCTATGTTGAAAATTTGGTGAAAAAATGCCTAAAAATGACTGTTTTACGAGGGTGCATTGAGCAGTTCCTACGCACACTCATAAGGTTGCGAATTTTCAATATTTTCACT
This sequence comes from Neoceratodus forsteri, assembly GCA_016271365.2. NCBI lineage: Eukaryota > Metazoa > Chordata > Ceratodontiformes > Ceratodontidae > Neoceratodus > Neoceratodus forsteri. The sequence continues at coordinate 809,059,485 of CM028138.1, read as the reverse complement.
CCAGATTTCCAACATTGCCATTTTATCACACCTTCTTATGAGCAGTATAGCTGTCATTTTTCACGTCACCGAAAATGTGTTTCTGCCCATGTAGCACACAATGGTGAAGTCGGTGTGCGAGATCAATGTACGGGACAAATTAAGAAAATCACAGTGACAGTGTTCATGAGCTCAGGTGTTAAAATGGCTATGTTAAAAATTTGGTGAAAAAATTCCTAAAAATGACAGTTTTACAAGCGTGCGTTGCACAGCTGCTATGTACGGTCGTAAGTTCATGAATTTTCAATATTTTCACTCCAGATTTCCAACATTGCCATTTTACCACACCTTCTTATGAGTAGTATAGCTGTCATTTTTCACATCTCACCCAAAACGTGTTTCCGCCCATGTAGCACACAATGGCGAAGTCGGTGTGCGAGATCAATGTACGGGACAAATTAAGAAAATCACAGTGACACTGTTCATGAGCAGAGGTCTTAAAATGGCTATGTTGAAAATTTGGTGAAAAAATTCCTAAAAATGACTGTTTTACGAGCGTGCATTGCAGTTCCTATGCATGCTCGTAAGTTTGCAAATTTTCAATATTTTCACTCCAGATTTTCAACATTGCCATTTTATTACACTTCCTTATGAACAGTACAGCTGCTCATTTTTCATATGTCGCCTAAAATGTGTTTTCGCATACGTAGCTTAATAATGGTGCTGTTGGTGTGCGAAAGCAATGTTTAGGACAGATTAAGAAAATCACAGTTACACTGTTCATGAGCAGAGGTCTTAAAATGGCTATGTTGAAAATTTGGTGACAAAGAATCCATAAAATGACTGTGTTGCAGGTGAGCAATGCGCAGATTTCCACGCTCCTCGTAAGTTCATGACTTTGTAATATTTTCAGTCCAGATTTTCACCAGTGGCATTTTTCACACTTCCTTATGAACAGTACAGCTGTCATTTTTCACAACATGGCTGAGTGTGTTTTCCACACACTTTCAGCGCTAGAGATGTAATTAAGCTGTGGGAAATCATTGTTCGGCACAGATAAAGAAAATCACAGTGACACTGTTCATGATCGGGGCACCAAAATGCCTGAGTTGACAATCTGCTGTAAATATCCCCAACCTAATTATATTACGGGTGTGCGTTGCACAAGTTTCTCGTACCCATGACTTCACCATTTTTAAATATTTGTACTGCAGATTTGCAACATTGCCATTTTTTACACCTCCCCATGAACAGTACAGCTGTCATTTTTTACATGCTGTTCGAATGTTTTTGCACCTAGAAAGCTAAATGCCGTATCACAGCATAAGCAGCTCGGCTAACAAACTGATATTCCCCTGTTCATGAGGTGGGGTCACAAAAAAACATGTTGAAAATTTGGGTGAAAATACCAATGAATGCCTGAGGTATTAGGGTTTCCAACCATAACCCCAACCCTGTAGAGAATGACAGGCATCAGGGTGTGACTTGGGATTCTTGCCTGTAATGCTCATACCATTCCACACCCTGCAGCCAGTGAGAGGCATCGAGGTATGCCTTGGACTCTTCAGCCCCAAAGTTCACCCCATTCTCCTATATACACACCATCTCACGCGTTTCCTAATGAAATGGGAGTCTTGCCAAAGCCAAACACCCCAAGGAACACCGTGACACTTGTCAGTGTCTGCAGGGTGGGGTGTGGTGAAATGGCGAGGCCGTTATGCCTGATGACCCAAATGCACACCCCAATGCCTGTCACTCTCTGCAGGGTGGTGGTGGAGTTGGCTTCAGTTCAGTACTTCACTGCCATTTTTATTACGCAGCTCTGTAACTTCTACATTACCACTGCCAATGCCAGCAAGCAAACATTCAGCATTGACAAATGCTTGTTTTTTTTTTTACTTTCCCACAGTTGGAATTCTTGATGCTTTGACCTGTTTACATGATGCTAGACAAGGTCTATAATAGGACTGATGCCATTTACAAGTGTTATCTGATTTCGTCTGTGTGTGTTCCAAAGCATGCATATTGAATTAACATGCACGCGACTGTCAAATACGGAGTTGTGCTTGTCAGTTTGCAGTTCACCCTAGAAACACTCAACATTTATTTTCTACTTGTGGGTATTGTTTTTCCTTTATTAGGGTCTAAGATTAAAAAAAAAAGAAATGTGTTCCTTTTTTTATATTTGAATCTGATCACACTGTACCTCATCTACAGAAGTCGTAGTGTATTTATTTTATTTTTCTACATGCTGTACTATGTATGTAAGATTTCTGACTATTCTTAATTTTTTTCATTATTCCTTCAATTTATTTTGTGGTGCTTAGCATAGTCAGTGGGCTGTATGCTGGTGAGTTGAAACTGTCATAGGTTAGCCCATGATCACCTGTATTACTTTCTAATTGTTTACAACTAGAAATGGACAGGTATTACTGTTTTTTTCTTTATGATGTAGTGCCCACTTGTCATTAGTTCTTGTAATGCCACCTCACACACACACACACACACACACACACACACACACACACACACACACACACACACCATTTAGACACATTTAGGCACACACACTTTGTAGTTTAGTTTTGTTGTCTAGTGTCAGGAAATTACCCTTGCTTGTTAGCAGGGTATAATTCAGCCACTTTGCATGAAGTTCGTCTGTGTGCCTGTCTTATGAAACTATCTCATTAAGACTTTTGTGGCATGCATGTGCTGTCAGAGATGAATGCAAAACATTTTCTGACCCCTCAGTATGTGAATAATGCTGTTCCTTATTGTAGCCTAACCTCAAAGCTGTATCTCACCAATATACTATATTATCCAGTCTCTGTACAGCACTCTCTTCATTCATGAGTCCCCAATCTGCAAAAGGTAAGCATGTGGCTTCATAAACTAGTGAGATAGAGTTGGAAATCCTACTGAGTGCCTACTCTACCAGCTCTGCACTTTCTCCCCTCTCAGTAGATGACACCTTAGTTACAGAGACCCCAGCAAATACTACAATCCTGTCTGAAGTCTGTCTGTTTCTGCTTTCTAGAAATGATCTGCTCAGCAACAGAGCCTGTTTTGGAAAGGCAGACAGTGGCCCTAGCTGTGATCGCCCTACACACAAACACCAACTTTGGGGACATTTTTAGGGATCCCAGATCCTCATTTATTCAAGTTGTCTCTTGATAAGCAGATTACTGATTGACTATAATCTGTACCCACCCCCAATCCACTGCAACCGCTATACAGAAGGGGGTGGGGGTGGGGATATGATGCAAGTACTTGTAAGGGCCTGGCATTGGGTGACAAAACTGGAAGTCTGATTTTTCCTTTATGTTTATTACCCCCATCGACAGAACTGTAACAAAAAACACATATCTTCATTTGCAAGGTTAGTTTGGACGATACCTTACTTTCTCTATAGAGAGGGTTCTGCAACATTACATCTATCCCCTCCCTGCCACACAATGACCTAAAGAAGACATGTGTTTTTCATTTCTTATTAGTTTTTTTTTCTTTCCCAACTATTTAGCACTAATAGGTTGACAGCTATTACCTCAACAGTACAGGCTGTGTGACCATTCCACAGATAAGATCGTTGCACATGATTAGGTGAAAGTGAAGTTATCGCATTTCCTTTTTTAAAGAATTTGCTCAATATCAGGAATAAAGGCAACTTCAGGAATAAAGGCAACTGGAAACATATCAGCAACTTTGTGTTATTTCACATCTTAGCTATGCATGCAACTAATTGCTTTTAGTTTACAAAAAAGTAGATGAGCACAGCATTGTTGCATTTTTTTTACACCACTGCATGTACTTCCCGGAGTTCTGAGAGTCTTATTATTGGTGAAAACCACTTGGGGTCATTTTAATCATCATTATTTTTTCTCCCCTACTAAAACATACATAAAGTATTGAACCCTGTAGTGAGCACCATACATTATTTTACTGTAAATGTAGATTTGTCTCTTGTTATGGATTTTTCTAATCCTAAATAACAGGCAGAAAAAATGGTATTGGCTGAAAGCAGCAGTTGAACTAAGATATCATGAATATAAGCAGCTGGCATTGGGTGGCTAAACTGAAAGTCTGATTTTCCTTTATATTTATAACCCTCATCGACAGAACTGTAAAAAGCATAGTTTTGTTTGTAAGCTTAATTTGGACAATGCCTTAATTTCTCTATAGAGGGGGTTCTGCGACATTATATCTACCTCCTCCCCACCACACAGTGACCTAAAGAAGAAATGTGTTTTTCAATTCTTATTTCTCTCCCAGTTATTTAGCACTTACAAGATGACATCTATTGCTTCACCATTACAGTCTGTGTGACCATCACACAGATAAGATTGCTGTGTGAGATTAGGTAAAAGTGCAATAATTGCATTTCCTATTTTGATGAATCTGCTCAATAATAGGAATAAACAAAAAGTGTGTTTCTTTAATTCATGAATGGCATGCTCTCATGCACAGAGTGACTTTTATCTAGCTCACTCACATAGCTGCTCTGAGTTTTGGACGTCTGCTGTTCTGTGTCAGAGCCCACGGTCTCGTACCAAATTAAATAACAAAAATAAATTATTCTCTAACAAAATGAACTCTAACAAAGGAAATAAAAGCAATTACAAAGGACATAGGAGCCTTAAGGAAACAGCTTTCTTATGTTCCCTTTTTAGCACTTCTGCCAAAGGAAAAACCTGGGTTTGAATCTCAGAGTCCCCACTTGCTTACTGTGTGATCCTGAGCAAGTCACTTAACTTCCCTGTGCTCCCAGGACACACCTGTAAACAAGCTTTCAGCTTAGCATTTCTCTCCTGGTTAAACAAATGGAAATCTTCTTTGTAACACTTGGTCCTTAAGGGCAGGGGATGGGGAATTGCGCTTGGTCATTGGGGGACCGATTGTCCGGTAAACAGAAAAGTAGTGCTGAAAAGTAAACTAGTGGGTGCATGAGAGTGAGGTGCAGTATGATACAGACTAAGAGCACTACAGACTGCCTGGCATGTATCCTGTATACATCTTAGGTAACCATGTCATATTTTGCTCTATAAAATGTGTTACCACTGCTTTTGTACATGAAAGAGGGACCACAACTAGGGAGTAGTAGAGCCATATTCAGAAATCAAAAATGACAACAGAGTACCAGCACCTACTAAAGACTCTCTATAGTACAGTGACTTGCTTAGGATCACACAGTATGCAAGTGTAGGCTGTGGGATTCAAAGGTTCTAGGTTTGCAGCTCTGTACCCTATACTGCAGTGCTAAACTGCTAACAATGCACAGACTCAACTGATATTAAGGAAGGTTTATTCCAGTTATGTCTGTTGTAAAGGAAGTTTTTCTTGGGTGTAATAGCCTGCATCAGTACATGCCCAGTGGGGAGAGAAACTGGAGTTAGGGATTGGTTAACACCCCTTGTCTACTTTTTCATCATGCTGACTGACTTCAACAATAGTTCTCAAACATGGATCCAACATAGCACTCGCCACCTCCTGAATAGAAGGACACCAGGCAATTTCTAAATAAACATATTATCACAAATAAATACAGACAAGCCTGTCTGATGTGTTTTAGATCAAAGGAGCCTTTAACAATGCATCAGGCAGGCTTGTATATTTTTAACTGTTGAACTTAACATAACAAGAGCTCTAAAACCAAACCATGGACATCTGCAGGGTCAGATAAAAGAATTACAATGCTGACTTAGCCAGGGGTGTCTGGGAAGGATTGTCAAGCTACCCATTGTAAGGGGGGGGGGATCCAGGATAATATGGGGACATGCCATCAAACCTAAGGAGAGCCACACTGACCACAGAGAAACAGAGTCAGGAGAAAGTCCCAGTGATGCTGTCGATGCTGTCGGGAGTGGTCAGTTGATCTTTTAGGTATCTGTAGGAAGGAAATGGGCTTCTAAAGAAAGTAATCTGCTGTGGTCCAGATGTGGCAGACCAATTTCGCAGCTATGATAGATGGTTGCCATTCCTTTCTGGGGTTCGGTATCAACATCGCCCTATCTTGAAGATCAGGTTTGGCCAGTTCATTGGGAAGGTGATTTTCTACACCTCAGGAAAGAGATTCAATATTTAGCCTGAGTGTGGGGTGTGAAACTGGAGTCCCTGAAAACGTAATGCTTTAATTAGAGGAATGTATGCTACGTAATTGGCTTGCATAGAGAAGAGATAACAAAAAAAACAAAACTTTTTGATCAGGAAGACTTCCTTAGATGCCGGACCTGAGTCAGACTATCCTGCCTGTCATTATAATGGAGGAAGTGGGTTATGATCGATCTTGATTATAAAAATACAATATATTCAGTTTCATTAATTGCATTGAAGAACATGGCACTAGAGGAATGGCACTGCTACTGATCTTTTATGGGGAGTAGACAGATTTTCATCTATTTTTAGTTACCTCTGGCTTTTGACCTCACAAAAGGAGCAACAGACATTGTTACAGGATGATGATCTGCCCATCAGTTTCCCTGTACCCCCTCACACCTGCAACAACCAAAAACAAATAGAGGGAAACTAGCATTTAAAAACAATAGGTGTATATTATTAATTTATTTATAGTACAAGTTGCAAACTATTAGCCATTACACAAGCAGCAGACACTTCTGTTTTTATGGCATCAGTTTGGCTAGGTTGGAAATTCCATCTGCAGTCGTTGGGTCAGACTGCCCAATCTGTGACAGTCAGGAGCAGAGTGAGGATCAACCATGTACTCTATACCTCCATATTTCATAGTTTCACTGCACATTTAGTTAGCTACATTATATGTTATCATGCCCCAAAGCCTGAAGCCCGTGTTTTTTTTTGTCGAGGGAGAGGGTGGGAATGACTTGAAGTAGGGCTCGGGATGAGTATCAAGTTGATGTTTCTCTTTTCAGTTATGTGATTGGAGTTGAGATAATAGATGAACAAAATAACACAGAGCATAAACAACTGTGAATAAGGGCACTACTGCAGCATGCCTTAGTCATCCACAGTATTGCTCTGGACTTCTGATTTCAGGAACTGAGCAATACAGAAATATAATCTGCCCTCCCATCTACCACAGACCAAAATAAATGAAGGGAAACAGTAAATTGAAATAAAAAATCTATTTATTTTCATTTACAGTGCAAGTCACAAATTATTAGCGAGTTTGAATGACACCGTTTTGATGGCAGATAAGGACCGCCTGGCCCTCCTACATCTGTACATTTCCCTTCCTACTGTATAAATTCCAGATCCTGCTTGATCTGCAGCCTACTGTATCCATCCATATTTAACATTTACACTACATTTTAACTAGCTTTTTTACGTGTGTTCATGCCCCAATGCTTAAGTCCCACTTTTTTTTGGGGGGGGGGCATCACATTTATGTATATCTTTCTGTTTATGTGATTCGATTTGAGAAACTGGGTGAACAATAAAGCAGTGTGTCTGAGACAACCATTGTCCTGCTCTGACTTTTGATTTCACAAAAATGAGCACCTAACACTAGCACAGAAACATGATCTGCCCCTCTATCTTCCTCTGTTCCCCTCCCATTCACAGCAAAAAGCAATAAAGGGAAACAGCACATTGACTGAAAACATTTTTATTGACAAAGCAAGCCACAAATTACTAGCCAGCTTGCAAGACAGCCATAGTGGCTGGGTAAGACGGTCCCCTTTGTGTCAGTCTGGAGCAGAGAGAGGACCAATCAACCATGTACTCTGTACCTCCTTATTTTATATTTGCACTGCATGTGTTCAGGTAGCTGCTTTACATGTCTACCTGCCCCTAATCCTAAACCCCATGTTTTTTTTATCGGTGGGGGGCACAGAAACATGATCTTTCCCTCCGTCTCCTTTTATTCCCCTCACATATAAAACAAACATAAACAGAGTGAAATGGCAAACTATATGGAAGGCTTTTTTTTAAATTACAGTGCAAGTCCCAAATTACTAGTCAGATTCAAGACAGCGTAGTAGTTGGCTGGAGGGGAGGCGTCCTGTCTGGAGTAGAAAGAGAACCAATTAACCATGTACTGTATACCTCTATATTTTATATTTACACTCTATGATTTAAGTAACTGATTTATATGTATCATACAGCAGAGCCAATTTTTTTTTTGGGGGGTCAGGAGTGACGTGTTAGGTTGGGATAGAGTATGAAGTTTACATTTCTTCTTTTATTTCTACGATTTGAGTTGAAGAAATTGAAAACACTATTGCTGTATGGATGAGTTATCCACAGTATTACTCCTGCTTTTCATTTCACAAAACGAGCAATACAGATTGTCATGGAAACATGATCTTCCCCTCAGTCTTCCTTTACTCTTACTCTCATTCCTAAAGAGAGATACACAATGATAAATCATATTACAGGCATTGCAATCATCAAGCAGGTGAAGACAGAACATTTCTGTACCTGTACAATGCAAATAACAGAATTAAACAAGAGATTTCAAATGTTCTGGAGAAAGCGGGGGTGGTGGAAAGAACAGAACTGAGTGAAAACATCGAGAGACAGAGCAGAAGCAGCTTTGGAGGCATAGATGTGAACTACTGGTGACATGGAAGCTGCAGTGCAGCAACACCAGGGGACTTCTTTAGGGTACATTTTTTTTTTATTTTAAGATTTTCGTTTTTTACAATTTTCTTACACAGGATAGCACAGTTGAGCTATACTGTGGAAAGTTTTTACTGACTTAAACATTTACAGATCTGATATTGCAAAATGCCATAGTATCAGTAAATAAAACCTTGCCAATACATAAAGCATTTATTTTCTTTAACACTCAACATTTAAAAATGGACAAACGGTATCATTTTTAAGTAAACTTGCTTTTTGAAAGGAACTTTTACTTAAAACAGCTATCTATTTTACCCCAGTCTGAAGACTGATTAATAGAGCAATCAGCAGTCTTCCAGATACAAGTAGGGCTAGTTACCAAGATTGTCTAGCAGAGGTTGGCCAACATCCTGCAGCAAGAAATACAGAAAGCATTGCATTGCAATGTAACAGTTAAAATTTATAAAGGGTCAAACAGCATTGTGTGGCACTATATGTCTTTGGGTCTGTGGGGCAAGACTGTACAAAGTGATGATTTCTTTTTCAGTTTCCTGGGCGCAGCACTGAGGTCGACTACATTTGGGTCACAGGCTGATGTACAATTACCTTTTGCAAATGAAACATATTTATACTACATAGTTTTACCTGCATGACAATCCATTTTATTTTTCATTCGACATATTCTCACTTCCGACAGCAGTCAGTGACAACCACCAGGAGCCGAGAAAAGCAAGGAAATAGCATACAGTATCAGAAGACATAGAATGCATTCATTCCCCTAAGCTAATTAGACATACTCTGATTACTGACTAGCTTTGGGGGAATGAATGCATTCTTCGTCTTAGAAACATAGAAACAGAAATTGTCGGCATATAAGGACCGCTAGGCCCATCCAGTTTGCCCATAGGCCCTATACATTGTATGTGGCCACTGATCCTGTGTGATCAATGGCTTGTCATCATTACCTCCCCTCTCTTGTGCCGGGCATGCTTAAACCCCTCCACATTGCTTGCCCCCACTACCTTCTGTGGCAGACTTTTCCATGTGTCGACTACCCTTTCTGTGTAGACAAACTTCCTCACATTACCTCTTAATCTACCCCCCTCCAATTTCATATTGTTCCCCTTATTCTAGTACTTTTTCTACATTGGAAAAGCTCCCCTGCCTGCACCTTATTTATGCCCTTAAGGTACTTGAAAGTGTCAGTCATGTCACTCTGCTGTCTCCTCTCCTCCAGTGAGTACATATTTAGGTCCCTTAATCTTTTCTCATATGTTTTATGGTGCAAGCCCTGGACCATCTTTGTTGCCCTTCTCTAGATAGTCTCCACCATATCTATGTCCTTGCACAGGTGTGGTCTCCAGAACTGCATACTGTACTCCAGGTAAGGCCTTACCAATGTTTTAAACAATGGCATCACCACCTCCTGCCTCCTGCTAGTGATAACTCTGATTATGCACCCCAGCATTCCACTGGCCCTCCCTGCTGCCTTTGTACACTGCTTTGATACCTTAAGGTCATCAGAGATGATAACCCCTAGGTCCCATTCCTCCTTGGTGGCAGTCAGCTCCTCTCACCCCAACCTGTAGCTCTCCCCAGGGTTCTCTCTACCCAGGTGCATTATTTTGTACTTCTTTACATTAAACCTCAGTTGCCAAATCTCTGACCATCTTTCAAGCTTCTCCAGGTCCCTCTTCATTTTCTGCACCCCTTCTGGAGTGCCCACCCTGTTGCAGATCTTGGTGTCATCTGCAAGCAGGCAGATGTTTCTTCCCAGCTCCTCTGCAATGTCACTAATGAAGACATTGAATAGGACAGGTCCTAGTACTGATCCTTGAGGTACCCCACTGGTCACCCCCCTCTCCCCAGATTGTACCCCATTTACCACCACCCTCTGTCTCCTGTCTGTTAACCAGTTCCTAACCCAGTTCACCACCTTGTTTCCCATGCCCAGACTACTCACCTAGTTAATCAGCCTTCTAGGTGGGACAGTGCCGAAGCCTTTGCTGAAATCCAGGTGGGCAACGTCTACTGCCCCTCCCTGATTAAGTTCCCTTGTCATCCAATCAAAACAAACTATTAAATTAATTTGACATGACCTTCCTGCTGTGAATCCGTATTGCCTCAGATCATGTACATCACTGGATTCCAAATGTGTCACTATCCTTTCTTTCAGCAGTGTCTCCATTATCTTTCCCACCACTGAGGTGAGGCAGACTGGCTTGTAGTTCCCCACCTCCTCCCAACTGCCACTTTTGTGCAGTGGGACCACATGTGCCCTCCTCCAGTCCTCTGGAATGACACCTGTGTTGAGTGACTCTGTGAACAGGGCTGCCAGAGGCACTATTAGTTCCTTTCACAGCTCATTTAATATCATCGGGTGGATGCCGTCTGGCCCCATGGCATTATCCACCTTCAGCTTTGTGAGTTCTTCCAGAACTCTCTCCACTTTGAATGGACTGAAGTTCATTCCCCCCCCCTCATTGCTTCTGCACCCCAACTGTGGTCCTTGATCTGCCCCCTCCTTAGTGAATATTGAACAGAAGTATTTGTTCAGTATTCTTGCCTTGTCCAGATCTCCCTCCTTGCACTCCCCTCCTCCCCTTTCAGTCTCACAACCCCTTTGGTTTTTCTTCTTTCACTAATGTACCTATAAAATGCCTTATCCCCTTTGTTTACAGACTATGCTAAGCTCTTCTGTCTGTGCCTTTGCCCTCCTAACAGCCTTCCCTGCTTCTCTTAGACATTTAAGGTACACCTCCCTGTTTTCCTCCCTTTGGCTCTCCTTATATTTCTTGAAACTCAGTTTTTTAGTCCTGACTTTGTCCCTCACCTCTTTGGAGAAACATGTTTTCCTTCTTCTTTTTCCTTTGGTCACTATCCTAATGCACTGGTTTGTTATATCCATTATGGCTTCCTTCAGTTTCTTCCATTGTTTTTCCACCCCCTCTACTATCTCTCACTTCCCCAGGACTGCTTGTATACATCTACCCATTTCAGTAAAATCTGCCCTCCAGAAATCTAATACTCTTGCCCTTGTATGGCTTGATTGATTGATGCAGAACCACACCATGTGGTGGTCACTGGACCCTAGCTGCCCTTCCACCTGTATTTCTTTGACTCTGTACCCATTGGCCCATACCAGGTCCAGAACTGTCTTGTCCCTGGTTGGCTCATGCACCAGCTGCCTGAATCCAACCCCCTGCAGGGATTCTAGGATGGCTGTGCTTCTGGCTGAAACAGCCATCTGGGTGGCCCAAGCCACATCCGGCATATTGAAATCCCCCAGTAGCAGAATTTCACCCTTAGTTGCCATGTCATCTACTGTATGTTCTCCACTAATTCTCTGTCTACTTCTTCCCTCTGTGCTGCAGGTCTGTAGATCACCGCAGTGCATATCACTGTTCCATTCTCTTGCTCCAGGGTGACCCACATTACCTTGGCCTCCCCCTGTCTTCCCCGTACTTCTGTAGCTTTTATATCATCTCTGATGTGCAAGGCCACTCCCCCACCCTTTTTACCCTCCCTGTCCCTCCTGAACAATGTATATCCTGGTACCTTGACTTCCCAGCCATGATTTGCAGAGTTCCATGTCTCTGTTATTGCTGCTATGTCAAGGTCTTCTGATATAATATTTCCTTGCTCATTTCAACTACCGCTGGTTGTCAGTGACTGCTGTCGAAACTGAAAATATCTCGAATTAAAAATAAAATGGTTTCTTCTGCAGGTAAAACTATGTGCTATAAATATATTTCATTTGCAAAAGGTAATTGCACATCAGCCTATGACCCAAATTTATTCAACCTCAGTGCTGTGCCCAGGAAATAAAAAAAAAAAATCATCACTTTGTACATTCCTGACCCACATCCCCAAAAGATACATACTGCCACACAATACTGTTTGCCCCTTTTTACATTTTAATGGTTGCAGTGTAATGCCATGCTTTCTGTATTCCTTGCTGCAGAACGTCGGTTGCAGTACTCTCATCTTTTATAAGGTTCTTACATTCTGTGTCTTCTGATATGATAATTCCTTGCTCATCTCGGGTCCCGCTGGTTGTCAGTGACTGCTGTCACACCTGAAAATATGTCAAATGAACAAAAAAATGGTTTCTTCTTCAGGTAAAACTATGTGGTATAAGTATTTTTCATTTGCAAAAGGTAATTGCACATCAGCCTATGACCCAAATTTGGTCTCCCACAGTGCTGCACCCAGGAAACCAGAAAAAAAAAAACACCACTTTGTACAGTCATTTTTCTTTCTCGAGGAAGGGAGTAATTCATTTTACACTACTCTCCGAGAGAGTATGCTCCCAAAACAAGTGTCCAAATGACCAAAGATATGAAGCTCAGCTGCACTTCATATATACTAAGCAGATCTGACCCATGCAGTTCTCCAGGGACCAGCAACTCTGGGTCTCCCAGCCATCCTCCTCCTCCTCATCACAGTAGCACTTCAGCTGGGTCAGTACCTCCTACAGCTGCCGTTTCACTGCCTGCACCGTGTCCTTCAGGTGGACCTGAATCTCCACTGTGTCCCATAACCAGTCTCCAGACACCTGAATCAGGATGAGCCCTTCCCTGTGGGCAGGCTCCAGCCAGAGCAGACTCTCAACCTGCACCTTGCACTCTGTGAGGGTCCGATCCTTGGGCAATGCTACCCTGCCGCTCTACAGCACATACTGATCGGTGTCCTGACTGGGGAGTTCCCATCACTCCAGCAGCCGGCCCTTCACTTCCCCCACCCAGTGAGAGCATCTTACCCACAGTGCTGCATACTGTCTGCCACCCCTTGGCACTGGGGCATACACCAGAAACTCCTCCTCTCCAGGCTGGGTCAGTCAGTACCAGCAGGACAGCTGGACTGCTGCTGGAGTCCAGAAAAAAACTGCTTGCTGGATCCTCATGCTGTCTCACTGCCGGCAGCAGTCACTGAACTCCCAGACAGAGGGCGTGTCAGCTGTCACCTGAACAGGGAGCTTCCCTCTCATCAGGCCCAGGTCCTGGAAAGTTAGAAAACTATAGGGGGCTCCAGATTTGGCCCGCTGTGGCTCTTGGAGCATGGCCTCCTTCAGTTCCCCTACTGACCACTCCGAGTTCATGGAAAAGGAGATCAAGTGGCTCCCATTTGTGCACTTCACTCTCACCTCCATCTCATCCATTGCTTGCCCTGCATGGTGACTGAGAATCAGGACGGAAGGACAGGGTTGCAATTCAGAGCTACTGGGGGCCGCTGCTAGGCAAGCTTTGGTGTAATGCCAATACTTGTCTCAAAGTACGCTGGCACTACATACACAGTTTATCCCATCTCCAAACACCTGATACAAAGTTTATCCTGTCACACTGTTGAAGTAGCTGCTAGCTGGGTGAAAAAAACTGGCGATCCCTCCCAGGACTCAGTCTGTGCTTCCTACTCTTTAACCACAGTTCTCTTCCATGGCTCCCCACCAAGAGGAAATGGTTGGCAGTGCTAGTGACCGGGGTGAGGGGTGTCACAAACTCACTCATCAGGTCAGCCCTCTACTCCCAAAGTGCCAACCTCTGAGCATAGAATTGTGAACAGTTTAACAGAACAAGGTAACCCTCTTGTCTGTTTTGTGGGTTCGAGTCACCTTAGTTCCAAGTTCTGGAGGGATTCAAACTGATAACCTCTTGTTAGCATACCCAATTGTCAGCCTCAGATAATTCTGTCTTTGGGGGGCCAGATATCTTTGCCTGTGGGCACCTAACCAGGTATAACAAAATGAATCCTTAGAACTCTATGCAAGACCTTAGAGAACTCTTATCTGTTTCCCAGTTTGGTATCACAATAAGCACATGCACAGGGTCAACTATAACCATCTAAGCTTCACTTATATAAAAAGAAGTTTCAAGGCACACCAAGCAGTTTCTGTTTTTAAAATATATATCTTTACTTTAAAATAGATAAAAATAGCAAAACAGTAAAATACAGAACACGATATTCCAACAGATACAGCTTTAAAAACAAAACAGGTTTAAGAGTACAAATTCCTACAATACATACACTCAGACTGGTTTTACCTAAGGTCTCCTTACTTCTTAATCTTTCAGTGCTTTGTTGTTTGTCTTTTCTCAGTCAGATAATAATGTCACTCTGTAAGGTCTGCTCAGTATATTTCAAAGCAGTCTTGAGCCGGCCTTCTCTCTGAGGTCATCTAACTCCACCTTGGTGTATTAAAATTTATATTTTATAACACAGAATGTCCTAATAAGATATTTTAATAAAACAGGTGACCAATGAATCTCCTCTCTCCAAACACATGCATATTGGACTCCCCCATTTAGTCTGGGACCAGCTTCACACTGACATCAAAGACTCTTTGATGTAATTTACTGGATAACCCCAAGCAAAATGCGCATTCTCCTTCTTTCAGGACACCTAGTGCAAATCAAAGGATTTCCCTGAGGGCATTATAAAATGGATATCTTGCTTCCTGCCTTCAAAGCAAACTAACAAGATAATTGCACCTCAGATATTTGCAGTTTAAGCTTCCTCCTGTCCTTTGAACTTATCCCTGGGGGGGGGGATTTGTTGTGTCAATTTCAGCAAGCCAGCATTTCCTCCTGCCAGACAGTCCATCACACATTTTTTTATATTTACAAAAAATGATACAGGGATCAGAACCAGCTGTCCAAGTGTGACAGGAGGGATGCGGCTCAGGTTCAGCACCAACAATGGCACTCCTCTCTGGCTACTGCAGGATGCTGCTCAAGAAGGTGGCGGCTCTCGACAGGCACTTGGCAATCCTCCCTGCATTGGGTCTCTCTGTATTGTCTACAGACCCTCATCCCACTTCTGTTTCCTGAGCACTGCAGGTCTATCAAGTAACCAAGATGCTGTGGATCAAGTGTTACAAATCACAACAAGGCAACTCATGACATAATTATTTTAGTCCAAACTTTAACCAATAACTTTCCACCTGATGTACACCCAGAGGTATCAAAAGGATAATTCTAACATAAGGATAGCAGGATAAGGATAAATAATGTTGCCCCACTACAAACTTTAAAAGCTTAAAGTGGAGACTTCCCCCTGCTGTGCAGTTGGTGTAAGAGTCAGAGAAATGAGGGAGGACATTAGGAATGGAGAAGGGAGAAGCTGGGCAGAGCAGGGGCTGGGAGGGGAGGAGCTGGGGATGATTGCAGAAAATATTGCAATGCTCCAGTTGGTAGAGACAACATGGGCAGACTGTTTCATGGTGGAAGAGGTCACTGTGACGCAATCTAACATGTTGTGAGGACAGCAGAAATGTCTCCTTTCTCAGTGATCATTATAGTGCTGTAGGGTGTACCCTCTGCAGCTCTAACAATGCTAAATCTTCTCACTCTGTTTTAATGAACAACTCAAACTATCATTATTAAACTATCACAACACATCCTATGATATCATTACTTGACACTACACCACAAAACATATAGCACTTTACAGTGCTCCATATATAACAAACAAATCTCTTGAAATACCAATCCACCAAAATGACACACAACACTCTTGCTTTGCTAATTCACAAAACAGCAGTGTTATAACAATGTTATTTAATAATACACACAAAAGCCCCTCTGTCAATGGATCAACAAAAAAAATTACTCAAACCCACACAATAAGCAACTGGAACTCCAGGAAATTAAACCCATCTATCCTGGTTATACCTGAACTGTTCACAGCTCTTTAACCTCTAATCTACACTGCCAGGCCCCATCCCCATCACTCTCTGTTCTCCAACATATTACCTCCAAAAAACATATAAACAATACAAACAGGTATCTGCCTCTATCTCTGAAATCAAACAAAGAGGCAGAAGACACTGCAGAGCAGGACACTGTGGCACAGGAGCTAGCACAACAAAACTCACCCAAATCAGGAACCAAAACAAAAAAAGCAAAAAGGAACTCCAAAAAACTTCTGATCATAGGAGACTCCATGATTCGGGGAGTTGATACCCATCTCCAGCTAGGGTAATGGTCAGATGTCTCCAGGTACATCAGCATGGAGAGACACTGACCGCATTGCTAAAATTGTTCACAAAGCAGGAGAAAACATTGATGTCATAGTACACAAAGGGACTAATGCTCTTGCCAGCCGGTCAGTTGTGGAGACCAAGGAACACCTGACTAGGCTGGGTGACAAACTATTATCCATTTCATCTGGCATCTCCTTCTCTGAGATCCTGCCAATGTGGGAGAGGGGGCAGATGGATGGAAGGTCAGAGAAGGGGAGATAGGGGAGCTAAACATGTGGCTCAAGAGCTGGTGCCAGGAAAAAGGACACAGATTTGTAGGGAACTGCCAACAGTTCTGGGAGCGAAAGTTCTTTAAATTTGATGGACTGCATCTGACTAAGGAGAGAGTCAGTGCATTGGGGCAGAAGTTTGACATCTTTGCAGAATATTTAAACTAGCAAATGGGGAGGGGTGCAGCACCCTACGTCGAATGGGAGAACACCCTCCCTCAGCTAGGGGTCAAACAGGGATTCAGCATGTTTGCAGTTCATTTGCATCACCAGGTAAGAAAAAGTGTTTTGTCTTCCCATACATGATGGGGCAATGCCAAACCCTCACCCAACAACTAACACACCGAAATCTGGCCAATGGAAAATCATGTACACAAATGCTCACAGCCTGGGAAATAAGATCCCAGACCTGCAGGCAATAATGTCAGAGGCTAAACTGGACATAGTAGCAATTAGTGAGACGTGGTTTACCAGTAACCACACTTGGGAGACTTCAGTACCTGGCTATATAGTGTTCAGAAGAGACCGAGGTGCAAAAAGGGGGGGAGGAGTGGCCCTGTATGTCAATGAAAATATCAAAGCTACAGAAATTCAGAATGCACATAAGGAGCCAGAAGAACTATGGGTCACCCTGGAAACAGGAAATGGGACAGCCATAAAAAACGGGGTTGTCTACAGGCCCCCAGACAAGGGGGAGGACACAGACACATTACTGTTAGAAGATATACAAAACATGACAGCTAAAGGGGAGGTTCTGATAATGGGAGACTTCAACATGCCGGATACAGATTGGTCAATACCTGCAGGAACATCTGCCAGAACTAGACACATAATGGATTCCCTGCAGGGGGAGGGCCTCAAACAACTGGTACAACAACCGACAAGAGACAGGGCTATCCTAGATCTAGTACTGACTAACAGGGAAGGGATCACAGATCTCCAGATAGAAGGTCACCTGGGGGCCAGTGACCATCAAATGGTATGGTTCAATTTGGCTACTACATCTAAATCATCCCATTCCAAGGCAAAGATATGGGACTTCAGAGGAGCTGACTTTGATAAGATGGCCAACAGAGTTATGCTAGCCCTGGCAAAAATAAACACAGGTGAGTGGGTACAGGCAAAGTGGGCAAGCATTAAGGATACAATACTTGAAGCAACATCCCATTGTGTTAGACAGAAAAGGACGTGCAAAAGAAGAAGGAAACCACTTTGGTTCTCAAATACAGTAGCAGAAAAGGTCAGAGCCAAAAGGCTGGCCTTCAGGAAATATAAGGGAACACAGCCGGATGAAGATAGGGAGGCATATCAAACTGCCCTAAGGGAAGCAGGGAAGTCAGAAAGGCAGGCAAAGTCCCAAACTGAGGAAACACTAGCACGAACAGTAAAAGAAGGTGATAAGACTTTCTATAGATACATTAGTGAAAGGAGAAAGTCCAAAGGAGGTATTGCTAAGCTTAATGGAGAAAAGGGAGCATGTGAGGAGGAGGACCCTGTAAAAGCATCTATCCTAAATAGATACTTTTGCTCAGTATTTACTGAAGAGAAGGTAGGGCAGGGCCACAGCCAGCACCATGGACACGGGGGAGGGAGGTGAGCACTACTCCCTTCACAAAAGAAAGGGTCCTACAAGAGCTTGCTAAGCTCAGGGTGGATAAGGCAATGGGACCTGATGGCATACATCCCAGGGTACTTAAGGAGCTAAGGGTGGAACTAGCAGAGCCATTAGCAGAACTGTTTAGTGAGTCTCTGAGCACAGGAGAGGTCCCAGAAGACTGGAGAAGGGCTCATGTGATCCTGTTCCACAAGAGTGGTAGCAGGGAGGAGGCAGGGAACTACAGACCAGTCAGTCTTACCTCAGTAGTGGGCAAGATTATGGAGGGACTCCTTAAGGAAAGGATAATGCAACACCTGGAATCCATAGGGCACAGGATCCAAGACAGCATGGGTTTACAAAGGAAGGTCCTGTCAAACTAATCTCATAGATTTCTTTGACTGGTAACCAGAGTGGTGGACCAAGGGGGCAGTTGATGTCACCTACCTTGACTTCAGCAAAGCTTTTGACACTGTTCCACATAGAAGATTGATAAATAAGCATGAGGGCTCGGATGGGTCAGTTAGTCAACTGGGTGGCAAACTGTTTGACGGGCAGAAAACAGAGAGTGGTGGTAAATGGTATACAGTCAGAAGAGATGCAAGTCACAAGTGAGGTACCTCAGGGATCAGTCCTGGCGCCAGTCCTCTTCAACATCTTCATTAGTGACCTTGCAGATGGACTAGAGGGTAAGGCTTGTCTGTTTGCAGATGACACCAAGATCTGCAATAGAGTAGATGATCCAGATGGAGTGGGCAGAATGAGAAGAGATCTGGATAAACTAGCAAAATGGTCAGAAGAGTGGCAACTGGGATTTAATGCAAAGAAGTGCAAGATCATGCACATAGGAAGAGAAACCCTGAAGCCACCTATAGGCTGGGAGGGGAGTTGCTAGCAGTCACAAAGGAAGAAAGAGACTTGGGCATCATCATCACTGATGACCTGAAATCATCCAAGCTGACCTCTAAAACAGTAGGTAAGGCTAGGGGGGTGTTAGGGTGTATTAGTAGGGGTATCACAAGTCATAAGAGGGAGGTAATAATCCCTAGTTACAAGACACTGGTTAGGCCCCATCTGGAGTACTGCATGCAGTATTGGAGGCCACACATTCACAAGGACATTAACCAAATTGAGGCAGTCCAGAGAAGGGCAACCAAAATGGTGCGGGGACTGCATCAGAAGACATATGAGGACAGATTAACAGAGCTCAATATGTATACCCTTGAGCAAAGGAGGGAGAGAGATGATATGATCGAGGCATTCAAACACCTTAAGGGCATTAACAAGGTGAAAGAGTCTAATATGTTTAAATATAAGAAAAATAGCAGGACAAGAGGACACAGCATGAGATTAGAGGGGGCGATTAAGGGGAATGAGAGAAATTCTTTTTCACAGAAAGGGTGGTGGATGCATGGAATGGTCTACCTCAAGAAGTGGTGGCTATGAATACAGTGCAGGGCTTCAAACAGGCATGGGATAGGCATAAGGGAGCAATACAAATGAGTATGAATAGATAGGCCACTGACACAGCAAAGGCAGATGGCACATTTATAAGGTAGAAAAAGAAATGGGCAGACTGGATGGACCTTGTGGTCCTTATCTGCCATCAACTTCTATGTTTCTATGTTTCAGGCCAAGCAAAACACTAGGGTAAGCAATAACATGAACAATATGACTATTGTTACAAAACTCCCACTGGAAAGGTGATTTTGTGGCCAGTTGATGAAATCACCTTTTAGGCATGAATTGTGTAATGGCATTCATATTGCTCATGAGGAGGGGGTCATAAGAAGGCTATGTTGAAAATTTGGGGTCAAAATTATTTAAAATGTCAAAATTATTACCATTTGTTGCTTTTTTGTTATGCATGCTCATAACTTTGGAAATGTAAAATATTTTGACCCCAATTTTCAACATGGCCATTTGAGAGCCCCAACTCATGAACAACACAACTGTCATTATAAAACTCTTGCTGGAAAGGTAATTTTGTGCTTAGTTGGAGAAATCACCTTTCAGACGGGATTTGTGTAATGACAGTCATATTGCTCATGTGGCGGGGGTCATAAGAAGACTATGTTGAAAATTAAGGGTCAGAATTATTAAGAAATTCCAAAATTATGATTAGTCATTGCAGTTTTACTATGCATGTTCATAACTTTGGAAATGTTAAATATTTTGACTGCAGATTTTCAACATTCTCTTCTTATTTCCCCATCTCATGTATGTCACAGCTTTTATTCAAATCCTGACCAACATGTGTTTTTGCACCTGTGGCATAGAATGGCATTGCAGTTGCACAGAATTATGTTTTGGCAGGGATTTGAAACTTTTTCTGTACCAGGTACATGTGGTGGGTTAATAAGATGGCTATGCTAATAATTTGGTCACTGTTGCTGAAAAAATTGAAGTGCAGGGTCCAGGAGACCACATGCTTCCACAGTTACATATATATACAAATCTGCAGTGGGACGGGAGAGCATAACTTCCACAGTAAAATAAGGATACTATTAAACTATCTCAAAAAGTAAGGAAATAAGTTGCAAAAAAATTCATTAATGCTCCAGTTAGGGTCAAAGTGACAACAGCTGGGAAATGAGGCTTTAGGGTTTCCTACCAAAGCACCTCACCTTCCTATGCTAGGCTGGAGAGCAGATGTGAGGTGTGCCGTGGGCTTCTCAAGCCTAACGCTCATCTCATTCTCATAATGTCTACACAACTGACCTTATTTACAGATAGAATGGCCTGAGCATTAGGCCTGAGAGGTCCAAGGCACACTCCACACCTGCTCTCCAGCTTGGTTTAAGAAGGTGGGGTGTTAGGGTTGCAAACCCTAGCGTCTCATTTCTCAACTTTTGTTGCTTTGATCCTAACTGAAGCATTAACAAAGTTTTTCACAATATTATTACAGTGGCACAGTAGTGCCACTATAGTTAGGGTTGCACTGCCACTTCTATGTTAAACCCCAAATTTTTCACTTTAGTAAATTTGTAACTGTATGACCGATGTGCAAAACACTTTTTGTGTGCCATCTGGTATATTAGATCTCTGGATCTGGCAAGTTTTCTTCTGGTCGGTGGTGCAGTTGCTGAGCTGCAGAATGCCAAAAATGTGAAATTTACCATTTAGGTGCAAATTCTTTCCTCATCCGTAAGAATGAAATGGTTTGGGGCTCTGTAATGCCTGTAGCCTAGGAAATAAGGTTCCAGACCAGGAAGCCTTGTTGGCAAATGTAGACCCTGACATAGCAGCAATAAAAGAGACATGGTACTCTGCTAATCATGACTGGGAAGTCAGTGTACCAGGCTTTACACTACTCAGGAGGGACAGGGAGGGTAAAAATGGTGGGGGAGTGGCCCTGTACATCAGAGATGGTATAAAGGCTACAGAAGTTCAGGGAAGACAGGGGGAGGCTGAGGTAATGTGAGTCACCCTGGAGTCAAATAATGGAACAACAATATGCACAGGGGTGATCTACAGACCTCCAGCACAGAGGGAGGAAGTAGAAAGTGAACTTGTGGAGAACATACTGTAGATGACATGGCAGCTAAAGGCAAAATCCTACTGCTGGGGGATTTCAATATGCCTGTCATTGATTGAGCCACTCAGGAGGCTGCTTCAGCCAGAAGCACAACTATCCTAGAATCCCTGCAGGAGGTTGGACTCAGGCAGATGGTGCATGAACCAAACAGGGACAAGTCAGTTCTGGACCTGGTATGGATCAATGGGAACAGAGTCAAAGAAATGCAGCTGGAAGGGCAGCTGAGGTCCAGTTACCATCGCATGGGGTGGCTTAGCATGGAGACATGGACTCAATTAAGCCACGCAGTGGCAACAGTAATAGATTTCATGGGGCAGATTTTGCTGAAATGGATAGATATATACAAGCAGTCCTAGGGAAGGGAGGAGTAATAGAGGGGGTGGAAGAATAATGGGAGAAACTGAAAAGAGCCATAGAGGAGATAACAAACTAGTGTGCTAGGATAGTGGCCAAAGGGAAAGAAGAAGGAAACCACTATGGTTCTCCAAAGAGGTGGGAGACAAAGTCAGAGGTAAAAGGCTGAATTTCAGGAAATATAAGGGAGCCAAAGGGAGGAGGACAGGGGGATGTATGTTGAATGTCTATGGAAACCAGGGAAGGCTATTAGGAGGGCAAAGGCAGAAACAGAAGAGGGTTTATCATGGTCTGTAAACAAAGGTGATAAGGCATTTTATAGGTACATCAGTGAAATCAGTGAAAAAAGAACAAATGGGGGGGGTTGTGAGGATCAAATGAGAGAAGGGAGAGTGTAAGGAGTGGGAGCTGGACAAGGCAGAAATTCTGAACAAATACTTCTGCTTAGTATTCACTAAGGAAGGGGAAGGTCAAGGACCACAGCTGGGTTGCAGAGGCCATTTGGGAGGGGAGTGGACACCAGTCCATTAACAGTGGAGAGAGTTCCGGAAGACCTCACAAAGCTGAAATTGAATAAGGCCGTGGGGGCCAGATGACATCCACCTGAGGATATTAAAGGAGCTGTGAAGGCAACTGGCAGCAGCTCTGGTGGCCCTGTTCACAGAGTCACTCAACATGGGTGTCATTCCAGAGGACTGGAGGAGGGCACATGTAGTCCCAATGCACAAAAGTGGCAGTAGGGTGGAGGTGTGGAACTACAGGTCAGTCAGCCTCTCCTCAGTGGTAGGAAAGATCATAGAGACACTGCTGAAAGAAAGGATAGTGGTACATATGGAATCCAGAGGTGCACATGACCTGAGGCAGCATGGATTCACAGCAGGAAGGTCCTGTGAAACTAATCTAATAGATTTTTTTGATTGTGTAACTAGGACAATAAATCAGGGAGGGGTGGTAGATGTCACCTACCTAGATTTCAGCAAAGCATTCAACACTGTCCCAGGTAGTCTGGGTAAATGGAAGACAAGGTGGTGGACTTGGTTAGGAGCTGGTTAACACACACGAAACAGAGGGTGGTGGTAAATGGTGTATATTCTAGGGAGAGGGGGTGACCAGTGGGGTACCACAGGAATAATACTATGACCAGTCCTGTTCAATGTCTTCATTAGTGACATTGCAGAGGGGCTGGAAGGAAAGATCTTCCTGTTTGCAGATGACACCATGATCTGAAACAGAGAGGACACTCCAGAAGGGGTGCAGAAAATGAAGAAGAACCTGGAGAAACTTGAAAGGTGGTCAGTGATGTGGCAACTGAGGTTCAATGTAAAGAAGTGCAAAATAATGCACCCGGGTAGAGAGAACTATGGGGAGAGCTACTGGTTGGGGGAGTTGCTGACTGTCACCAAAGAAGAAAAGGACCTAGGGGTTATCATCTCTGATGACCTTAAAGTATCAAAGCAGTGCACAAAGGCAACAGGGAGGGCCAGAGGCATGCTGGGGTGCATAGGCAGGGGGTATCACTAGCAGGAGGTGGGAGATGGTAATGCCGTTATATAAAACATTGGTAAGGCCTCACCTGGAGTACTGCATGCTGTTCTGGAGGTCACACCTGTACAAGGACATAGATAAGGTGGAGACTATCTAGACAAGGGCAACAACATATGAGGAGAGACTACGGGACCTCAGTATGTACTCAGTGGATGAGAGGAGACAGCGGGAGGACATGACTGAAGCTATAAAATACCTCAAGGACATAAACATGGTGTAGGTGGGGGACCATTTCCAATGTAGAAAAAGTACTAGAACAAGGGGGTACAATATGAAACTGGAAGGGGGTAGATTAAGACGTAATCTGAGGAAGCTTTTCTGCACAGAAAGGGTAGTCAACGCTTGGAATAGTCTGCCACAGGAGGTGGGGGGCAAGCACAGTGGAGCAGTTTAAGCATGCCTGGGACAGGCACAAGGGAAGTTTGAGAGGGGAGGGAGTGATTATAAACCAATGATCAAATAGGGCCAGTGGTCACATACAATGTATAGGGACTATGGGCAGACTGGATGGGCCTAGCGGTCCTTATCTGCTGACAATTTCTATATTTCTATGTTTCTGTATAGTATCGGTGTCAATGATGTGCCATTTGAAGGTTTGGTGAAAAAATATTTAATCCATTCAAAAGTTATTAAACTTTAAATTTCCCCATTATAGTCTATGGGAAAACATATTTTTGCCATGTGAAAGCACTTTCTGTTGTTGCGAAAGCACTTTTAACTCTTGCAAATGGGTTCTGTAGTGTAGTGCTGCTGCCATCTTGTTTTCAGTTTCAGTTAGCAAAGCGGAAAAAACATAATTCAAAATCAGAAGTTGTGTTAATTTAATCGGGGCACGAGGAACATGATCTTGGCGTTATTTTTTTTAAAACAGTAGTGAAAATTTGTCTTTTGCATTCAGCCATTGATAGTGCCGCAGTTTGCAAAACTGGAGCAAACTGCAGCAATTTTCACACAACTAATAGCACTGTTGTGAACAAACTGCTGCAAATTTGCAGCATTTTTTGTGAAAACTGCTACAAATTTGCTGCACTCCTTTAATAAAAAACATTCTGCACCCCTGAAAACCACCCTAACAGTTCTGGTCATTATTTATACAAAAACACAAAATGGGATTGCTTGGTCCCTGTTTAGGTAAACACCTACTGATGTCTACCTAATAAATGTATATCTTGTGCTTTAATTGCATTCAAGGGGGCTGAGGCATGTTTTAATTACAAATATAGTTTCTGCAGACATTCAGGGGCTAAATCCCCATGTCAGAGGTACAGATCCCCCCATAGTATGGGACACCGGGAAGCCCTTGTAACTTCAGCAGATTTTAATATTTTCACCCCAAATTTTCAAAATTGCCATTTCTATACACCTCCTCATGAGCAGTAGAGCTGTCATTTTTTACTTTGTGCCTGAAATGTGTTTTCACACCTGTGGCACAGAATGATTTGGTCACTGTGCAAAATCACCTTTTGCGGCCGATGAATGAAATGATAGTGCCTACAATCTTGGGGAGGGGTCCAAAAATTGCAATGTTAAAAATTTGGTGAACAAATTCCTAAAAATGCACTAGTTACATGCGTCCATTGAATTTATTCTATGCACGCTCATTACTTTGATACTTTTCAATATTTTGCTGCCAAATTTTTAACATAGCCAATTTTTCACACCACCTAATAAACAGTACAGCTGTCATTTTTCACATCCTGCCCATAATGTGTTTTCAAACCTATGCTGCAGAATGGTGTTGCAGTTGTGCATAATTACACTTTGCCTTGCATTTCACAATTACTCTGTACCGGGGTACATGAAGTGATGTAATAAGATGGCTATGTTGACATTTTGGTCACTGTTTTTCAACACATTGAAGCACAGGGCCAGAGGGCTTCCACACCTACATACATATAAACATCTACAAAGGGATTGGACGGCAGGGTCCAAAAAACCATGCAATCTCACAATAACAAAAGGATACTGTTATGATGTCTCAAAAACTAAGGAAATGCATTGCAAAAAACTCTGTTAATGCAGCAGTTAGGGTTCCTGTTACAGCGACAAAAGTATGGAAATCCACGCCGGTGACCCTTGTTTCCAGGAATGAGTGTGAGCCACCGGGGGTCGGAAGGGGTGGAGAAGGATAGAGCACCTGACAGCTGCTCTCCTTCTCCAGAAGGGGAATCTGCAAGCTCCTGCCACAATACCACCACCTGGAGGAGCTTGGGTGGTTGGTGCAGAATAGGGAGGAAGCAGTACGGGATAGGGTCAGATGTCAGCAAGAGGGCTGGAGTAGGAGGCACATCTCAGTGCATCTCATGGCTCATTGGCTCTCATTGCATGCTGACAACTGGGAGCAGAGTAAAAAGCATGGCAGAAATCTCCCACTGGCACTGGTAGATGGGTTTCAGGGGACAGCACTCGGGGAGGCTCTGGTACACCTGTGAAGGGTGCACACTCCACATCAAGGTAAGGGGCAGTCAATGGAGTGGCTCCTCCACCCCATTGGGGCGTAAACCAGTATCTAGGGTTTATGGAGTTGGGCACCTATGTGCGTGGATGGTTCCGGAGGGACTCCGAGGCAGGTCTACATTGAGACCCTGAAGAGAGGGGTCAGTGCAGACAGAGTGGGAGGATAAAAAATAGAGTAAAAAAAAAGTATGGAAATTCAGTGTTGAGTTCTCAGCCCTACAGCCAACTTCACACCCCACCTCCACATGACAAGAGATGTCAGGCATGCTAGAGGTCATTATCCTAACTCTCACCCATTCTCTATACTGTATCATCTCAGCTTCCTTACTAATGGAATGGGGTGAGAATTAGGGACAATAGCCCCAAGGTACACTCCGATACCTGTTGGTATGTGGAGGGTGGGGAAGTGTCAGGTGGTAGAGTTGGGAATCCTAACACAGAATTTCCATACTTTTGTCACTGTAATAGGAACCCTAACTGATGCATTAAAACAGTTTTAATAATGAATATTTTGCAAAATGTGCCTAATCATGGATGACACCAAGCTCTGTGGGAGAGTGGATAGAGCTGAAGGGATACAGGACCTGCAGGAAGATCTGGAAAAGCTGGTGAGGTTGTCCAGGATCTGGAAAGCATGGCTTCAATGCCAATAAATGCAAAGTTATGCATATTGGAGCCAAGAATCCCAGGACAGAGTACTACCTGGATGCAGTCTGAGTATCTGCACCAAAGGAGGAGAAGGATCTGTTAGTGATGATCACAATCGACCTGAAGCACTCCACGCAGTGCAAGAAAGCAGCAGAAAAGGCAAACAAGATGCTGGGATACATATCTAGAGGGCTCAGTAGTAGGAGAGAGGAGGTTATACTGCCATTTTACAGGTCACTGATAAGGCCACATCTAAAGTATGGAGTTCAGCACTGGTGCACACACCTTAAAAAGGACATTAACCTGCTGGAGAAGGTCCAGAGGAGAGCTACAAAGATGATAGCAGGTCAGCAAGGTGAGACATATGAGGAGAGGTTGAGGGCACTGAACATGTACTCCCTGGAAGACAGGAGAGAGAGGGGAGGCGGACATGATTGGGACCTTCAAGTACTTGAAAGGGATAAATATGGTTGATAAGTAGAATCTCCTTAAGCTGAGTGACAACCATAACATGAGGGGGCACAGTCTTAAGCTGGAGGATGGGAGGCTTAGGAGTGAGGTCAGGAAGCACTTCTTCACTGAGATGGTGGTGGACACTTGGAATGTGCTGTCCAAATATGTCATCTCATTGAAGATAGTGGGCTGTTTTAAGACAGGCTGGGATAGGCATAGGGTGGAAGATAAGGATCATGGGTAGAGAAGATTAAAGGAGCAGGGAAGGAGTGCAGGGACAATACTGTAGCTCAAGCTGTGGATGCTGCAGTATGAGAAGACTTGATAGACCAAATGGCCTTCTTCTGCTGGTTTCGTCATATGTTGATAGACAGACAGAGAGACATAGTTATAAAAACATAGATGGATATATATACTGTATTTGTATTATAGCTGCATGGTAGTGCAGCTATAGTTAGGGTTGCCCTGCTACTTCTACTACAGTATATGTTAAACCCCAAATTTTGCACTGTAATAACTTTGCAAACCATACAACAGATTTGCCTGAAATTTTGCATGTGGGTCACAGTATCATTGATCTCTGTATCTAGCAAGTTGTGTCATGGTCCAATGAGCAGTTGTGGAGCTGCCGAGCTCAAAAAAATGCACAAAAATTGAGTTTTTGAACATTTCTTTGCTTGGGCTACAGCCCAAACGATTTGTCCATCTGGCCTGAAATCTTCACTGAAAATGCAGCCTGGGTCAGTGGTGTGCCTTTTGAAGATTTAAAAAAAAAATATTAATCTGTTCAAAAGTTCTTCAGATTTAAAATTTTCCATTACAGTCTATGGAAAAAATACATGTGCCTTTCGAAGGCTCCCAGTAGTGTCACGACAGCACATTTTATTGTTGCAAGTGCCCTCTGTACTGTTGTACTGCCACCATCTTGTTTTCAGTTTGTGGCAGAGAACAAGGGCTGTAATTTAAAAGTTAGTGCCCCTAGGTAAACACCTACAGTTGTGGTTACCTAATCTGGGACAGAGGAACTCGATCCTGACCTTACATTTTAAAAATAATGTACAGAAATACATTGTTTTCACTTAGGCCTTTAGAAGTTTTGCAAATATTCGAAAGTAAGCTTGTGAAACTTTTGCAAATTTTCAACATTTTCACAAATTTGTGAAACATCCTATGTGAAACTTTTACAAACTTGCTACATTACTTTCACAAAAACCTTTTCTGGCCATTGTTTTAGAGAAATAATGGCAGGTTCATGTTTCTCAACCCCTGTTTAGGTAAACACCTGTAGGGGTTTACCTAAATAAAGGATGTATTATCCTTTATGCTCCTCCAGGGGGGCTGAGGAGTGTATAAATTGATGTATTTTGTTTTAAAGAGTTGAGCCTGATGACCCCCATGGCACACCCCGATGCCTGTTGGTGTGTGGAGGGTGGGGGGGGATGGTAGGGATGGGAACCCTAACAATGAATATCCAAGTTTTTGTCACTGTACTAGCAATGCTAACTGATGCACTAACAGAGTTTTTTGCATTATGTATATCTATATATTCTTTAAAAAATAATTACATTAATGCAACATTTAGGCTCACGGCAACAGCATCAAAAGTAGGGACATGTGACTTTAGGGTTTTCAAGCCTAAAGCCTCAATGCCAATCCTAAAGTAAATCAGAGATGGAGTCTTCCTAGGAGCTGCCAACCATAAAGTTCACCTGATTCTATACACTCCAGAGACAGACACACCTAACAGGGTGAGCTTTAGGGTTGACAACCCCATGGAAGACTCTGCCCCTTATTTGATTTATGGGTGGCACTGGGGTTTCAAGGCTGGAAATCCTCAAACCATATTTCCCTACTTATTACATTGTAGCCTCAACTTCAAAAGTTACATTAACACAGTTTTTTTAAAATAATTTCCTTCTTTTTTAAGGTAGTATAATGGTATCCTTATTTTCCTGTTGGAGCACAGGCCCTGACATCTGCACTTTTTGATATAGTGTATCATATTCTTATTTCTCTGACAGAGTGCAGGGCTGCAGATGCATATCTGGAGATAGAGACAGAGCTAGAGATAGAGATAGAGACATAGACAGCGCTACAGCCAGAGACAAAGACAGAGATATGTAGGACAAGTGCAACCATATTATCAACATAGCCTCCCTATTACCCCACCTAATCAGTTTGTCATCCTTTTACAAGGGAGCACTGGTTCGAATCCCATAGCCTACAGGATGTCTTCATATGTAGTAAAATCAAAAAAGGAAGGCTCAACAGTTCAGGCAGTGTAAAATAAAAAATCCAAAACTTTGGTTGCGGTTAAAACATTTTTTTCAATGTATAAAATCCACAGCAAAGTCTTGTTTTAACATCCAAAGCTATGGATTTGATTTTTTTTTTTTTGGCACAGGGTCATAATGTTGCAAGACATTATGCCCAGCAATATACTGTGCTGCCAATACAGCACAATATATTACCAGTGACCTAAGTCTTTGTTTTGCAGGGGCTTCGCCTCCACCTCCGACTAAAATAACTAACTCTGAGGGGGTTAACAGTTAAATTGCACTAAGTTTGAAAAATTAAAAAGCCACCGTCTGGGACCGAAATCAAAACCCGGTCCCAAATGCACCGCCTGCCTCCCTTTCTGCCATTGTCTCATTCTGTCAAGCAACAGCAGCTGCTTTCTAGCCCCTTGGCCCAGCAGAGGTCATGTCCTCTGCCTGGGAGAGTGAGAGTGTGCAGTACTGCGCATACACCCTTTCATGGTTTTGCACCCTTGTGCTCTTCCCTACCATGCTATTCCTGTTATGCGGTTATGTTGTGTTCTATTAAGTGTACAACATATTGACCCGGTTGGGTTTTACTGGGTTCTTTACCCAGTACTGGAGACTATGCCCCACCCACTCTGTTCATTGACCCCCCCAGGCCCAGGCTTAGACCCTGGGTGGGGCCACCTGGTGGGCACCCCCACTCCAAGGAAGACAGTCTCCTAGACCTGGCTTGCCCCAAAGGGTGGGGCCATGGGAGCGAGACCCCTTGGCAGACATTATTTGCAGCAGGAGTGGTGGCAGAGGCAGGGGCCACCATTAATAGCTTGGCATTTTGTTCTGTCAGAGATCCCAGGGTGGGGATGTACAATGATGCCGTCATCTACTCTGCCCCCCAATGTGTGTCACAGACCATGGTGGTATCCCCCAGCCTCCACCAGAGATGTACATAGCACCAGATACTCTTCCATCCTTCCCCGCTCCAGAGAAGAAGGAGAGTAGTCCCTTGGATGCTCAATCCTTCTCCTCCCAGATAGCCCTATAGCTCCCAAGTCCTTCACAAAACCTGGGATGTCAACACCACAAGCAGACACCTTGCCTCTGTGCTGGCAGGCTGGCTGTCAAGTTTTGGATTTTTTGTCTTGCACTGCCTGAACTGTCGAGCCCAGCTTTTCTGATTTTAAAACCCTGTCTCATAACCAGATAGTAAACATCTTAAAATTCCCACCAAAATGTCAAGGCATGTTTCCCATCAAGGAGATGATATTCACCATTTCACCTGTTCAGTGATTAAGGGTCTGTGGTTGGTGTGGGGTGGTGGGTGCTATGTGGGAGGTGGGGGTCACATTGGCAAGGGACACTTTTTGTTTTACTGGCGGCTAAAAAAAAGACATCAAGAGACTGTTTTCCATGTTAAAGGCAAAAACAAAATACAAGCAAAAGAGGGCAGGGGTTCCACTAGACACCAGAAAACATATAAAAACATGTGGAATAGGGGTTGGATGGCACAGGTGACACTAGACATCATGGAAATTACTTTTACGATGGGGCTGGGATGGGGGTGGGGCTCCAGACCCCAGGGCAAATTATTTTAATAAGACAAGGGGACTGGGACTGGAAAGTGGGAGGTGCTACTAAAAAACAGTTTTTTTATAAGAGGAAGGGGAAAGGGATTAGAGAGCAAGGGATCCCACAACACAGCAGTGTAAGCAGTTTTCTCTCATGAAAAAAATCCCTTTTTGTCACTCATGATAAGAAAAAATAATCTTTTTTTCACATCACACGATATGAAAAAGGATTTATAATCATCACAAAACAATATTTATGGGGCATTGCTGGAACAGTTAAGAGCATAATTCAGCTAAGGGGGGGGGGGGGTCCCAATAAGCAAGCTACACATGTTGATAGCTCCTGAAAACCACAGTTATATGTTTTTTTCAGTTTTACATTTTTTTGGCAAAACACAGAACAAGGTAATGGTTAAACAACAAAAGGATTTTCCTGAAATGAGAAAGGATGACATCAATATGAACAAGGAATTCTTTTTTCAGTTCACACAGCTATTTTGAGGTACTTGCTGAGTATGCTCAAAAATAATTTACAAAACTTAAAAAATCAAAAAACTTTGGAACAGATTAATATTTTTTCACCAAACCAGCAAAAGGCACATCTGTGGGTTAGCTCCTCCTACCCTGAACATTTCAGACCAAAATACCTAACAATCTGCACAGTAGACAAATTCCAAGAAAATCCCATTCAAACCAATTGGAAAAAGAAAACCTACCATTAATCACTCTTTTTCAGTATTCAGATCTTGGATACCACACATCCGACCAAAACAAAAAGTGACACATCCAGAGACTACTACCAGAGACCATGCATACAACAGTTTATGCAAATCCTTTGAATGGTTGCAAAGACATTAAAGTGCAAAGTTTCAGGTTTAACATAGAAACCCCAGTTTAACCATAAATACAGTGGCATGACCCAAATCCTATCATGCAAACTATCATTTATGTCCTCATATACAACACCACTAAAAGTAGCATAATCTGGCAATCAAATTAAAATACCACAGCAAAGAAACTCATGTACTATAATTTAAAACCTCACTAAACACACAATAATTACACACACACAAAATGTAAAACACCTACTTCCAATCAACACCTATTAACCACAACCATTAACCAATCAATCCCTATAAAAAAAACAATACCAACTTAGATTAGTTACAAACAGGAAGCAAACTGATTACACTGATCAAGTCTGCTTGGAATTGATAAAATAGCATGGAAATAAAAATGCAATAAAAAAACTAAGTTTGACATCACAATAATTAAAACCTACATTGCAAATCACAAAAAAAGATAACTTAAAAACACAACAAGGCAGATTTTCTTTTTACTTGTAATGTCTGTTTTGCTCTTTAAGACTAAGAACCTTTTCGCTTCTCCAGCTTAAAACGCAGGCTTGATATATTTCTGTTTCACACAGCACTTTAACACTATTTTTCTCTCCCTCTCTGGAACTTATCTGGGACTGATCTGATCTAAACCATCTAATTCTCTAGATCTCCCTTTTATTCCATCCCCAGTGTCAGGTGATCTGCCTTTTTTACCTTACAACATTAGGATATTTTGTTACATTTAAAAAAGGTATTCTCTTAAGCAAATATATGAAAGTTTAATACATAAACAGTAAATTCACACATGTGCACACCTAAAATATCTTCCCTGTCACAAGCGTGAAGATAATTATTTAAAAATATGCCTCTATGAGCTCCACACACTTTTATACCCTCCCTAAAGCAGCATTCAATAATTGCAAGTCCATGGCCAGCCATCGCCATGGCAACAGCACCAGCTGCAGCTGAGTGAGCTGAAGTTGCAGATGTCGTGCACTGAAACAGTCTGACATTTCATTTTCCTTTTTTTATCCCTTCTCTTTTGAAATTGTATCAGGGGAACCACACCATCCATTTGGCTCAAAATGTGAGCCAACAGTGTAACATAAAATATTTGAACTGTTCTTTCATTGCTGTGTTTATGTTAGTTTTAATTCAGGCTAAACCTAAGTGAGATTAATGTGTGTATCCTGCAGATGTACTGAAATGAAACACTTCCTTTGTACAAGCAGGGTTCAGACTTTAGCATGCTTTTTAAATCTCTTTTTTTATTTCAGATTCTTTTTTTGTATACTCATATGTTCAAGGTGGATTACGGAAAGTAAAAGTGGATGAATGGTACAAGGAAGGGAAATACAAGGGTCAGATAGATAAGAATATTGATAAAACGTGTGTGTGTTGGGGGGCCAACAGCATGGATAAAAAAGTGAAAGGATAGGCATATTTAAAAATATTTATATTTCATAGAGCATACTTTTCCTGGAATTTCCGTGGCCTACATCATGACAGGGCTCACCCTGTCACATATATATCAACTATCATTATGTATTATACAAAAAAAAAAGACCAGGGAAGTGTGGCATATGAGGATATATTGCCATCAATGGGGCTAATTAACTCAATAAATCCACTTGTCCTTCGGGCTTGTGGGTTACTGACTAATTAACTTCCTCAATGGCATTATATCCTCATATATTACACTTTTCTAGCATGTACTCTATATATGACATGGTTGGACCCATTCCCCCATTGAAAGAGCCATCATTTATTTCTTCATATATGATAGCAGCCAATTGGTCAGTAAGCATACATGACACCAAAACCCAAATAGCCAATTACCATATATGACACCAACACCATTCATAACTGAAGGCAATAAACTAACATTAATTAATGAATTACAGCATGTCATAACATTGTAATTAACAATTACAAGTGTAACATTATAATTAACACTCTATTACACATGTGGACAAAATATATACATGTTATCGTTGGACAATTAGCGTGTAGCAACCACCTGAATAACACACGTAGCAACAACCTACTAACCACACATATTACAGCCCTAACTGCCTCTCCAACTACAGCCCCTGCAAAAAACAGAACCCTCCCCTTCCCCAAAACCATTACAACCCACTTTTGCTGCACCCTCCATATCACTTGTCAGACTAACAATCACATAGAAATCAAAGTTAAACTGCACAAAACAACTTTCCAAACAATTGACATGCTGTGTATCATTTTCCTAACTGTGTAAAACAGGCCTACTGAAACACTCAAACATTTCATATGCTGTGCTATATTTTCCTAAATGTATAAAACAGGCTTAATGAAACATTCACGAAGCATTTCACCCCCACCCTGCACAGACCAACAGATGTGGGGGGGCCTTGCTGTCATCAGCCATAATGCTCATGCCATTCCACCACCACCTTCACCCCCATCCTGCAGACACTGAGAGGTGTTGGAGTGTGCCTTGGGTAGTCTGCCCTAATGCTTACCACATTCCCCTAAACTGTACCCATTTCACTTTACTTACTTATGGAATGGGGTGAGCATTTGGCCAGACAATCCCAAGGCACACCCCAATGTCTGTCAGTGTCTGCAGGTTGGGTGTTGTGGTAGAATGGCATGATCGTTATCGCCGATGACAGCAAGACACCCCTCATCTGTCAGTCTTTACATGGTGGTGGTGGGGTGTTAGGGTTGTAAACCCTAATGCCTCATTTCCCTCCTTTTGTTACTATAGTACTCACCCTAACTGATTCATTAGCAAAGTTATGTGCAATGAATTTCCCTACTTTTTGAGACAGTGTAATGTTACCTTTAATTGGTTGCGAGAACATCACTCCATAGTGTGTTGTGAGAGCACAGGGCCCTCTGATGCATATTATAATTGTCCCTGATTTTCTTCTTAGAGGGCAAGTCCCTCTGAACCCTCCACTCCCATCTATCCATAAGTGTAGAGACATTGTAATTAACCATCATGTTCCTGTGGAAGTTCCCATTACTGCATAATGGAGGGCCTGTGTTCCCATTACTGCATAATGATATTCATATGTGGTAGAGCAGGGTACACTGGAGACAGAGCGCAGACCTAATAACCCTTGTATTGCAAACAGCACAATATAACAGTAACCATAGGAACATTGAAAAAAAATTCACTTCAGTTATAATCATGGCCTGGCAACGTGCTCATGTAATTAGGTGTATTAAGCAACAGCAAAAAATCTGTAACTCAAACTATTTGAGATATAGCCTCTGAAAGGTACCTGTGGCCGACCACAACGTTATCCTATGGGAAATTTCAAAATTTTGGAATGTTACAATCATGGAACCAATGGAACTTTTATCAGCAAACCAGGAAAAGATGCATCTGTGGGACAGGCTCTTTCTACCCTGCAAATTTCATCCCAAAAGACCTAGTCATTTTTCTTTTGCAGTGAAGTGGCAAAGAAACAACATTTTTTAAAAGTAGTTTCAAAAACTTTCACAAGTTTTCCAAAAATTTGCAAATATTTTTTGAAATGTTTCACAAGTTTTTTGAAAACTTGCAAATGTTTTGGAAAAACTTTCACAAATTTATGGCCTTTTACTATTGCACAAAAAGTGTTGGAAGGGTGGAAGACTAGGTTTGCTGGCCAAGGCATCTAGCTTCACCTGAGTTCTTTCCTTCTAGATTGCTTGAAAGGACAGAGCAAAGAACCTTACCAGAGCAAGGGAAAGGATTAAGGCTTCTTTTGGCTAGGCAGGTTTACTGTGTGTTGTTATTTTTATTTTGTACTTACAGGGATTGTTGCTGTTTGTTGCTAACATTGTATTGCTTTATTTTTTTCTGATTCAAATTGTTGTTGTTGGGTATATCTTCTGCTGCATTATTACAGGGTGTGCCTGCAGGTGTGTGCTAACAGATTACTGCTATAATCTTCTGATTCAAATTGTCTTCTGCAAGGTATATCTTCTGTTACTGCTTTATTTTTCTCTGCTGCAAAGTGTTTCTTAGAAGGTATATCTTCTGTGAAATTATTACAGGTGGTGCTTTACAGGTTTTACAGTTTTATCTATCATTAGGATAAGCTTTCAGGGCTACTGCATTTGTTGCTGGCTGATTGTTTCTGCTCTTATCTCCTTGTTTCTTTCATCTGTGGTTCTTCTTTTTTGGCAGGGGAAGGACCCATCCACCCACCCCCATCCCCAATGACCCCACACTACACTCCTTTTACAGGGTAGCACAATTGTGACATTTCCTGTGGCAAAGCAAAAAGGGGCGGATAAGAGGGGTACCACACGGCGACTTCATTTACAGGGGAACTAGTAATTTAAATTGTTATAACAAGTTATACAAAAACAAACAAACAAAACACAAAATCAAACTTTTGCTTTCGTTTTCTTTCTTCTAGTTACTCTGACCAGGTTATAAACCCAGCAACTTATCTGGAATGGATATCATTAACTGCAGGTACTGTGGAACACTTTTCAGAAGGGCAGTTTTACAGGATTTAGGACACTGTCCTATATGCTGGGCCATTGGAGATCCATGGGCTTAGCTCCAGGCAACATGGGCAGAGATTGCATGCCTCAAATTGCATATTCAAGAGGAAATATATTATAAGAACCATCTGCCATTTCCCCAGCATCCAACAGAAGCACCTTGACCACAGAGGGTAGTTGGTCTGGGAGGTTAGCAGGTGGTTAGGAGGGGCAAATCGGGTGCCCCATGATTCATTGTGCTCCAACATATTACCTCCACAAACTATATAAAAACTACAAACATGTATCTGCCTCTATCTCAGAAATCAAACAAAGGGGCAGAGGACACTGCAGAGCAAGACACTGCAGCACAGGAGTTAGCACAACAAAGCTCACCCAAAACAGGAACCAAAACAAAAAAAGTAAAAAGTAAATCCAAAAAACTTCTGATCATAGGAGACTCCATGATTCAGCGAGCTGATACCTATCTCCAGCCAGGGGTAATGGTCAGACATCTCCCAGATGCATCAGCGTGGAGAGACATGGACCACATTGCTAAAATTGTTCAGGAAGCAGGAGAAAACATTGACATCCTGGTACACATAGGGAATAATGATCTTGCCAGCCGGTCAGTTGTGGAGACCAAGGAACACCTGACCAGGCTGAGAGACAAACTGTCATCTATTTCATCTGGCATTTCCTTCTCTGAGATCCTGCCAGTCTAGGAGAGGGAGGCAGATATACGGAAGGTCAGAGAAGGGGAGATAGGGGAGCTAAACATATGGCTCAAGGGCTGGTGCCAGGAAAAAGGACACAAATTTGTAGGGAACTGGCAACAGTTTTGGGAGCAAAAGTTCTTTAAATTTGATGGACTACATCTGACTAAGAAGGGAGTCAGTGCATTAGGGCAGAAGTTTGACATATTTTCAGAATGTTTAAACTAGCAAACGAGGAGAGGGGTGCATGACCCCATATGTTGAAAGGGAAGAACTCCCTTCCCCCTCAGCTGGTGGTCAAACAGGAGTTCAGCATGTTTGCAGTTCATTTGCATCTCAGGTAAGGAAAAAGGTCTTGCTCCCTATACGATGCACAGGGGAAATGCCTCATCTCACCCAACTAACACACTGAAATCTGGCCAATGGAAAATCATGTACACAAATGCTCGCAGGATGGGAAATAAGATCCCAGACCTGCAGGCAATAATGAGCGAGGCTAAACTGGACACAGTAGCAATCACCGAGACATGGTTTACCAGTAACCACACTTGGGAGACTTCCGTACCTGGCTATGTACTGTTCAGAAGAAACCGAGGTGCAAAAAGGGTGGGTGGAGTGGCCCTGTATGTCAATGAAAATATCAAAGCTACAGAAATTCAGAATACACATAAGGAGCCAGAAGAACTATGGGTCACCCTGGAAATAGGAAATGGGACAGACATACAAACTGGGGCTGTCTACAGGCTCCCAGATCAAGGGGATGACATAGACACTTTACTGTTAGAAGATATACAAAACATGACAGCTAAAGGGGAGGTTCTGATAATGGGAGACTTCAACATGCCAGATACAGATTGGTCAATATTAGCAGGAACATCTGGCAGAACTAGACACATGGTGGATTCCTGGCAGGGGGAGGGCCTCAAACAAATGGTACAACAACCCACAAGAGACAGGGCTATCCTAGATCCAGTACTGACTAACAGGGAAAGGATCATAGATCTCCAGGTAGACCAGGGAGCCAGTGACCATCACATGGTATGGTTCAATTTGGCCACTAGAACTAAATCATCCCATTCCAAGGCAAAAATATGGGACTTCAGAGGAGCTGACTTTGATAAGATGGCCAACAGGGTTAAGCTAGCCCTGGCAAAAAGAAATACAGGTGAGGGGGTACAGGCAAAGTGACAAGCATTAAGGATGCAATGCTCAAAGCAACATTCCATTGTGTTACAGAGAAAAGGAAGTGCAAAAGAAGAAGGAAACCATTTTGGTTCTCAAAAACAGCAGCAGAAAAGGTCAGAACCAAAAGGCTGGCCTTCAGAAAATATAAGGGAACGCAGCGAGATGAAGATAGGGAGGCATACCAAACTTCCCTAAGGGAAGCAGGGAAGGCAGTAAGGCAGGCAAAGGCCCAAACTGAGGAAACACTAGCACAAACAGTAAAGAAGGTGACAAGACTTTCTATAGATACATTAGTGAAGGAGAAAGTCTAGGCAGGGTATTACTAAGATCAAAGAATATAAGAAGGGGTGTGTGAGGAGGAGAACCATGTAAAAGCATCTATCCTAAATAGATACTTCTGCTCAGTATTTACTGAAGGGAAGGTAGGGCAGGGCCCACAGCTCAGCACCATGGACACAAAGGAAAGGGAAGTGTGCACTATTCCCTTCACAAAAGAAAGGGTCCTACAAGAGCTCAATAAGCTCAGGGTGGACAAAGCAATGGGACCTGATGGCATACATCCCAGGGTACTAAAGAAGCTAAGGGTGGAACTAGCAGAGCCATTATCAGAACTGTTTAGTGAGTGTGTGCACACAGGAGAGGTCCCAGAAGACTGGAGAAGGGCTCACATGATCCCACTCCACAAGAGTTGTAGCAGGGAGGAGGCGGGGAACTGCAGACCAGTCAGTCTTACCTCAGTAATGGGCAAGATTATGGAGGCACTCCTTAAGGAAAGGATAGTGCAACACCTGGAATCCATAGGAGCACAGGATCCAAGACAGCATGAGTTTACAAAAGGAAGGTCCTGTCAAACTAAACTCATAGATTTCTTTGACTGGGTAACCAAAGTAGTGGACCAAGGGTGAGCAGCTGATGTTGCCTACCTTGACTTCAGCAAAACTTTCGATAGTGGTCCGCATAGAAGATTGATTAATAAGCTGGGTAGGCTCAGGGTGGGTTAGATGTTGGTCAACTGGGTGGCAAAGTGGTTGACATGCAGAAAACTGAGAGTGGTGGTAAATGGCATACAGCCAGAAGAGATGCAAGTCTCAAGTGGGGTACCTCAGGGATCAGTCCTGGGGCCAATCCTCTTCAATATCTTCATCAGTGACATTGCAGATGGACTGGAGGGTAAGGTTTGTCTGTTTGCAGATGATATGAAGATCTGCAACAGAGTAGATGATCCAGATGGGGTGGGCAGAATGAGAAGAGATCTGGATAAACTGGTAAAATGGTCAGAAGAGTGGCAACTGGGGTTTAATGCAAAGAAGTGCAAGATCATGCACATAGGGAAGAGAAACCCTGAAGCCACCTATAGGCTGGGAGAGGAGTTGCTGGCAGTCACCAGTGAAGAAAAAGACTTGGGCATCATCAGCAACGATGACCTGAAATCTTCCAAGCAGACCATTAAAGCAGTAGGTAAGGCTAGGTAGATGTTGGAGTGTATTAGTAGGGTATCACAAATTGGAAGAGGAAGGTAATAATCCCTCTTTAGAAGACACTGGTTAGGCCCCATCTGGAGTACTGTGTGCAATAATGGAAGCCACACCTTCACAAGGACATTAACCAAATTGAGGCAGTTCAGAGAAGGGCAACCAAAATGGTGCAGGGACTGCATCAGAAATATGAGGACAGATTAACCCTAGAGCAAAGGAGAGAGAGAGAGGTGATATGATCGAAACATTCAGACACTTTAAGGGCATTAACAAGATGAAAGAGTCTAACATGTTTCAATATAAGAAAAATAGCAGGACAAGAGGACACCGCATGAGATTAGAGGGATTCCGATTAAGGGGTAATGTGAGGAAGTTCTTTTTCACAGAAAGGGTGGTGGATTCATGGAACGGCCTACCTCAGGAAGTGGTGGATATAAATACAATGCAGGTCTTCAAACAAGCATGGAATAGGCATAAGGGAGCAATACAGATAAGTATGAATAGAGAAGGCATTGACAGAGCAAAGGCGGATGGCACATTTATAAGGTAGGAAAAGAAGTGGGCAGACTGGATGGGCCTTGCGGTCCTTATCTGCCATCAGCTTCTATGTTTCTATGTTTCTATGTTGCACAAGCCATCTTTTTACCATAGGAAAAATGGGGAAAACAGCATTAAATAACTTTTGAATGGATTCATATTTTTGCACCAGCCCTTCAAAAGGCACTTCTATGGGTCCAAAGCCTTCAAACAATATAAAAAAAAACACACCAATATCTACTCTCATTTGTGAGATACACGTGACAAAAAATGGGCAAAAACTTGGTAAATTACAGGATTTTTAAACTTTAATAACTTTTGAACTGTACAACCGATTCGCATCAAATGTTGCATGTCAACAGACCTTCCCTAGGCACTTCTTCTTGTCACATTTTGTGCAAATCTGTTTAACAGTCAAGAAGTTATTAAGGTTCAAAAATTCAGATTTGACAAACTGTTCTCTCATTCTAACTATACTGGCGCTACTGCAACAGTATAATTATATATCTATATACATCAGAAAATATGATTAATGCATAAGTTAGGTTTGAAATGACAAAAGTAGGGAAATAGGATGTTAGGGTTGAGCCCCTAACACTCCCCAACTCAACCCGATCAGCCCATCCCACACCCACCCTCCACAGACCAACAGGCATCAGAGTGTACCCTGGGGTCATCAGGCCTAACTCTCAAGCCATTCCATGTGCAATAAAGTTGACACAGTGCAGTATAAGAGAATAGGGTAAGAGTTAGGCACAATGACCCCAAGGCACACCCAGATGCCTGTTGGTCTATGGAAGGTGGGTGTGGGGTGGGCTGGTAAGAGTGTTAGGGGCTCAACTCTTATGTCTCATTTCCCAACTTTTGTCACTTCAACCCTAACTGATGCATTACCAATGTTTTTTGCAATTTATTTCCTTACTTTTTGAGATAGTGTAATAGTATGTTTATTTTACTGTGGTAGCGCATGGTCCTTCAGACCCTGTGCTCCTATCCCTCCACAAATGTACGTATATATCTAGTTGAGCAAACACAGGGGTCTCCAGATCCTGCACTTCCATGCATTAACTTATGAGCAGGCATAGTGAAATTTTAACAAATAGCCATAACTGTGACATTTTAAATAATTTTGACCCAAAATGTTCAACATAACCTTCTTATCATCTCACCAAATGTACAGTACCCAGTATAAAAATGTTCAAATCCACTTCAAATTGTAATTCTGTTCAACTGCAATGCCACTGTGCACAATAGGTTTGGAAAACATTTTGGCAAGATTTGAAATGTGATGGCTGTACAATTCATGAGGTGGTGTAAAAAAATGGCAATGTTGAAAATTTGGAGTGAAAATATGATAAATTGCCAAAGCTACGCATGCACAAAAAAAAATTATTTTAAGGTATTTTTGCACCAAGTTTTCAACATGACCTTTTCAGGACCCCACCTCATGAACACTGGCACTGTCATTTCATCACTCTGTTCCAAAAGGTAATTTCATGAAGCAACTGCACTATTCTGCAAGACTGCTGCATAAACATGTTTCAGACATGATGGGAGAAATGCAGCTGTACTGTTTATAATGTGGTGTCAAAAACTGGCAATGTTGAAAATTTGGAGCGAAAATAATCAAATTTGCCAACGGTATACACTTGTGTAGTGAAATTTCAATGCCTGCGTGTAACTCGGGCATTTTGTGGTATTTTTGCACCAAATTTTCAACATGGCCTTTTTGGATCCCCACCTCATGAACAGTGGCACTGATGTTTCATTATTTTGTCCGGAAAGATAATTCCGCACAGTGACTGTGAAATCACCTTTTAGGACCAAGAAACAAAATGACACTGCCAGTGCTCACGATGTGTGGTCCCAAAAAAGCTACATTGAAAATTTGGTATCAATGTTCTCAAAAAATTGTCATCAACATAAGTTCAAAACACCACTGACAGCAATTATACTGTGCTTACACTGATTCTTCAGTTTGCATTTTGACTTTAAAGAGTGCAGATGTGTTGCTGTCCTCATAAGATGACAACCAGAAACCTCTGGTGGTAAGTATAAGGTGGTGGGGTGCTCAATGTGAAGATCTGGATGGGGGAGGAGGCTGCGGGGTTGATGCATGTTTGTTTTCTTTTTTCAGGTTAAAGTGAAAAAGACGCCAGAAGACTGTTTTCTTTTTTTTCAGAATCCTAAAAAAAAAAAAAGATTTCAGGACACTGGGGTAGCCTCTGATGTCCCATACTACTAGGGGCTTGAGAGGTAAAGGCAGCATGGGAATTGGGCCCCTTGATGTCGGCACATTGTCAAAATAAGGGGCTGTGAAGCAGTGGTTATCCAACATCGGTGGTGGTAATCCTAATGTTGGAATATATATCTATATTTACAGTATATATCTATATATAGATATATACAGTATCTTCTTTGCAAAAACTTCATTAATGCTTCAGTAAGGGTTGTTTCCACATTGAAAAAAGTGTGGAAATTCCATGTTAGGGTTAACACCCCAACCACCACCCCACTACCCTCCACACATCAACAGGCATCGGGGTTTGTGTTGGGGTTGTGGGCCTAACTCTCACCCCATTCCACGCGTAAAGAAGTTATGGTGGTGCAGTATAGGAGAAAGGGATCAGATTTA
Source organism: Neoceratodus forsteri (assembly GCA_016271365.2). NCBI lineage: Eukaryota > Metazoa > Chordata > Ceratodontiformes > Ceratodontidae > Neoceratodus > Neoceratodus forsteri. The sequence goes on along the minus strand of CM028138.1, from coordinate 809,016,443 downwards.
GGCATGACCACCCCAATGCACACCCAGATGCCTGATGGTGTTTGGAGGGTGGTGGCTGGTGGTGGGGTAGTAGGGGTGTTAACCCTAAAGTGGAATTTCCACACTTTTGTCGGTGTGGAAACAGCTCTTACTGATGCATTAACAATGCTTTTGCAGAGCATTCCCTTTCTTTTTTAGAAGTGTAGGGTAAGTAGTAAATGGAATGTGTTTATGGGAACAGGGCCCAAAAGTTGCCCAGTCATTCATAATGATATGTGTGTGTGGGAGCGTGGGCCGTCCGGGCTCTGTGCTCCCACTGACAGTTTATATGGAGCCACACAGCAGCCCTATAAGGCAAGGAGCCCTTGTTACAATAATTTGCCCATATCTAATGAACCATACCAGCTATAAAAAAAATTCAAGTCTCGTTGTAATCATGAGAGTGAGTAGTTTTCGCAACATAAGTTGACAGAATCTGTATCTCACAGCTTTTCCAAGATACAGGCAATGAAAAGCACTGTGTCCATTAACACTGAGGGCATAATAGTGGCCTACATACATGAAAATGGGCAATTGGAGCAGTAATTCACAAATATCTCAGGAACCATACAAGGTAGAAAAACAATTTCATGGGTTTCATGGCTTTCCAACATACTTCTGTGTTTACTAAGAATTTTTGTGAAGTAAAGTCCGTATCTCAAACCATTTTCAAGTTACAGGCCCTGAAATGAGCAACGGGCGCTTCAATGTTATCCTATGGGAACATTTCTAAACTTTGGAATGATGTAACTATGGCCAACACTTTGGATAAGGGGAACCCCACTTTGGAGGTATTCAAGGCCCACCTTAAGGCCTTCCAATTCGTCCAGGCCTCTTTGGATTAAGTTGTCAATTTACAGATTTTATTATAGTAGTTGATAATCTGATGTTTAGTTTATTATTTATGGGATGGGAAATGTTTTTTTATGAGGAGTTAATTATTTACATACTTATATTTATTTATTTTGTGTTTTATTGATTTGTTTTTTGAAATATGTGTTTACTTATTTGTATGGCACCCAGAGTCTCCGGGATTGGGTCTTTTAAATAAATTTTGCCCTTGCCTTGCCCTGTTTAATGTTTTTGTACAAAACCACCAAAAAGCACATCTGTAACAGTAGGGCTTGCCACCATGAAAATTTCAGGCCAAGAGCACAATCCACATTGCCACAATGAAGTGACAAAAAAAAACAACTGCCTCAATGTTATCTTATGGGGAAAGTGTGGTTCTTTGGAAAGCTGTAACTTTGGGCCTGTTGAAAGTTTTTAAACCAACCCACTGAAAGATACATCTGTGGCACTAGGGCTTACCACTCTGAAAATTCCAGGCCAATCTCACAATCCAGCTTGCCACAATCAAGTGACAAAGAAAAGAGCAATTGGGAAAATTGGGTCTTGCAGTCTTAGTGCAGTCACTTTTTTTATCGTGATTCTCCTATCTTTATAATGGGAATGTTAACGCAGGCAAAACATTTTTAGCTCAGTTACTTTCTAGAGCAAACATGATTGTTTGCACGCAAAAAAATGTTAGTGTGACGCAAAAAATGGATAAGATTTAAAAAACATATTTCCAGGCTAGCTAGTCAAAAACTAATACCAGAGGCATGTTCCTCGTGGCCCGATTAGATAAACCCAATGGTTGGTGCCTTCTAAAATACAGCATTTTTTGAATTACAGTGTTTTTTCTCTCTCGCTAACTGAAAACAAGATGGCAGCAGCACAACATTTTTTGGCAAGCTCGGTCAAAAAATGTGATCGCGGTTGTTTTTGCAGTGCACATACTGCATTAATTTTCCCATAGGCTATAATGGAACACAAAAAATGCAAAAACTTTGAACGGAGCAATATTTTTTCACCAAGTCTTCAAACAGCACCAGTGCAAGCCAGGACACATGTAGACAACCCAATTTGAACACACTCAAATGGATTATTCAGTGCATTGTGGGTGGAAAAAAATCACAATTTTGGGGCATTTTCACTTTTTGAGCTCACTATGGTTCAGCAACCATACAAGCAACTGAAACAAAAATTTTCAGATCCAGAGACAATGGTAAATCTTTCTACATTCCAAATTTCAGGCAAATCAGTCAAATGGTTTAAAAGTTATTAAAGTGCGAAAGTTGAGGTTTAATATAGAAATGGCTACACAACCCTAACTATAGTGGCACTACCATGCCACTACAATATATATTATAGTGGCATGGAAGTGCCACTATAGTTAGTGTTACATGTCATTTCCATGTTAAACCGCAAATGTTGCACTTTAATAACATTTGAACTGTTTGTCAATTTGCCTGAAATTTGGAATGTAGAAAGATGCACCATAGATCTTTGGATTTGGAATTTTTTGCTTCAGTCAGATGCATGGTTGTGGAACAGTATAACACTGAAAAAGTGAATTTTCTCCAATGTTGTGAATTCTTTGTCCACCCATAATGCACTGAACAATGCATTTCAATGGGTTCAAATTGGGTTGTCTACATGTGTCCTGGGTTGCACTGGTGCCTTTTGAAGATCTGGTGATAAAAATATGACTCTTTTCAAAAGTTATGTCATTTTTTCATGTCCCATTACAGCCTTTGGAAAAATTTATATGTGCACTGTGAAAACATTCGCAAACAAATTTTGTTGTTGAGCTTGCCCAAAAATGTTGTCGTACTGCCGCCATCTTGTTTTCAGTTAGTGAGAGAGAGAAAAATGCTGTAATTCAAAACATACAGCACCTTACAAAGCACCAACCATTGTGTTTACCTAATCAGGCCCAGAGGAACATGTATCTGGCATTAGTTTTTCACCAGCTAGTCTGGAAATATGTTGTTTTTTCAATGTTTTCCATTTTTTGACCTCACAAACATTTATGTTGCCTGGCAAACAAACTCGCTAACTCTATAAAGTAACCTCTGTAACATTTTTTTGTGCGTGCTGACATTCCAATTATAGAGATAGGAGAATGTTGCTATGTGTTGCTTTTTTTGTCATTTGATTGTGGAAAGATGGATTGTGCTATTGGCCTGAAAGGGCGGCAAGCCCTAGTGCCACAGATGTGCCTTTCAGTAATTCGGTATGAAAATATTTAACAGGCCCATAGTTACAGCATTCTGAAGTTCAGAAAAGTTCCCATAGGATAACATTGTGGAGGTTGTTTTCTTTGTCATTTCATAGGAAATTTTTGTTTTTAATTATTTATTTTATTTAATTAATTCTTGGATTACAATTATCTTTGAGTCAGAAGACTCTTTTGCATAGGTTCCACGTCATACAACGACAAGTAACAATACAGGCAAACAAATTATTAAAAACATCATCATATGGATAAATACAATTTCAGTAGACATATTAGTGTATCATAGTCATACAGAGCAAAGGCTACTTGAGTTAACTGAGTAACAGAAACACAAATTGCACATAATAGTTAAAAAAAGATAATGTTGTGCCATACAGGAATGGCAAGCAGCTGGAGGCAGACAGAAATGGCTTGATGGTGTGAGCTAGTCCACCTAAAAATAAGGCTTTGCAGACTTTGACAGCAGATAAGGACCACTTGGCCCACCTAGTCTGCCCTTTTCCCTACCTACAGGATAAGATGCAGATCCTAGTTAACCAACAGCCTATTTCTTCCTACCCCCTACAAAAATTGTCTTATGTCTGTCTCATGCATTCTTGAATTATCCCACCATTTTAGACCCCACAACCTCCTTAGGAAGGCTGTTCCTTGCATCCACCACCCTCTCTGTGAAAAAATATTTCTCACATTGCACCTGAGCCATCCTCCTTCTATCATCAAATTGTGTCCCCTTGTTCTTGCTCATCTCTTTTTCTGAAAGGTGCTACCCTCATGAGCACTGTTGATTCCACTGAGGTACTTAAAAGTTTCTATCATGCCCCTTCCTCAAGGGTATACATATTAAGCTCCTTTAGTCTCTCCTCATATGGCTTCTCTTGCAGAGGTTGGGATTGGGAACTAATGCAACAAGTTGGAGGGGAGGGCAAACAGAATGTTGGCATGCATAGGGAGGGGCATTACAAGTAGGAGGAAGGAGGTGATAATGCCACTTTACCGAACTATGGTCAGACCACATCTGGAATATAGGGTTCAGTTCTGGAGGCCACACTTACAGGGTGACAAAGACAAGGTGGAGAGGATCCAATAAAAGGCAACAAACATGGTTCAGGGACTGCACAGGAAGTCATATAAAGAACAACTGGAGAAACTAAACTTATTCACACTGGAGATGAGGAGGGAGAGGACGGATATGGTAGAAACTTCAAATATCTGAAGGGAATAAACAGGGTGAGGGAGGAAGCATATTCAGGATGAGTGAAAACAAATCAACTAGTGGACAGACATTCAAGTTGGAGGGGGCAGAACTAGAGGAAATATGAGAGGGGAAGTTCTTCACTGAGAGAATGGTTGGTCCTTGGAATAGGCTGCCAGAATGGGTGGTGGGAGTAGATACAGTGACCAAATTCAAAAAGGACATGGGACTACATAGGGCTAAATAAAATAAACAATGGCATGAATTAAAAGCAAGGCCCCATGTTTACTGTGGCAAACTGAACCTACATTCTGTGGCAGGACCTTATACTTGCTGCAGACTATGAGCAATTTTGAGTGACTGCAGCAATTTTGTGATGGGATTTACATTCTCTGGCAACTCAAATGAGCCCCAAAATAAAATCTATTTGCTCTGAAGGAATGCTCTGAAAAAAGCAGCCAGTGGCAGCTTGGCAGATACACAGACAAGGCAGTACAAATCAATTCTGGCATCATGATTTGGATTGGATGTAGAGCATGGGGGATTTAAAGGGTTATTATTTTTTTTGTTCTTTTACTGCAGTCTGTATGATTATTCTGTGACTCCCTCCCACCTGCCCGGTGCTTGTTTATCACAGCTATACTCCGAATAATTTCTCCTTCTGCCTGCTCCATTGCCTCAAGACCAGAATTGCCTGGTTCAAAACAGTGATGCTCCAATGACTCCCTCCCACCCACTTACTTGAAGCCTGGAGGTGATAGTTTGTGCTGTAATGCAGCTCTAGTTGCTTCCTCCTGCTCACACAGTTCAACCCTGTTGGTGTAATTTGTGTCAATGCCACTTGGCTTCCATATTTTCTTTTCTCCCACTCTAAGGATTTACTCCGAGGCTATAGAGTAGTTGGGCCATTTTACATTAGACAAAGGTCCAGAAAGCTTCCCACTTTTATCTGCAATAGTTACTAACACTTTTTCATTCCACAGTGCTGCAATTGGCTAATAGAACCACCATTCTTTCTCAAGAAATAGATGTCCTGAAATTCCCTTAGTGTTTGTAGAAGGTCACAATGGTCATAAGCTTCAGGGCAAAGTGCCAGTGGACTGGAAAGGGGTGGCCCCATTGACTACTGCAACATAGGGAGGATGGATGTATAAAATAGAGCTGCCAACAACTCATAATAATGCCATTTTAATCTTGCTCACTATAATTTCAGCCATTTGTTTGGGTTTTTTTATTAGTAGTGACAGCCATTTTTACTGCAGCAAAAAATACTATTTCTGTTGCAGAGGTTTGCTTCTGCAGCAGGACAATCTTTCCGCAGCAGTTGCTGCAACTGCAGAATCACAGAAATCAAGGGGCCCTGATTAAATGGAATCAGATAAACCGGACAGTAAGGAGGTAATGGGAAGACTGAATGGGCCAAGGGATCCTTTTCTGCCAGCAAATTTCTATGTTTCTGTGTTTAAGAAAGGCTTCCATGTCTTGTCCTTTGACAAGTTTTATTTATGTCTTTGGTAACCAGGTAGGTGCGGTGATCCAGAGGACCATTTTCAGTCATGGCCACAAGGTAGCAAAACAACGAAGATACAATAGTACATACAAGGTACAATGCAAGCACACCCAACATGTGGCGATGAGGAAAGAGAATGTACAGTGGATAGGATATACTATGACAATGTTCATAAACAAAACAAAGTGGCCGATACAGATGGTACAAGATATACACAATGATAGTGTACAATTACATGGTCCAAGTCAATACAGGTGCATTAATAATAACTGAGCAGTTCAAACAGATCAAACACATTCATTGTATCAATTATGGATCAAAAGAAGGATCCTGTAGGGTCAGGGTAAGCCTTGGATTATGGGGTATGGAGGGGTAGGTTAAGGAAAGACAGAGGTGAGAAAAAGGAGGGAAGATGAGGGAGAGGCAGTAAGTGCTGCCTAACCATCATAGAGCATAGTTGAGTTGTTAGGCCCTAGCATTTTTGTATGGTGCAGTGATAGTGTACAGCCATAAGCATCCAGGCTTTCAGGCTGTGTTTAAAGCTTGTGGGTGGGGCATGAGTGAATGGATGACAGGAGCTTGTTACACAGGGAGGGTGCTGAGACTGAGAAAGCTTGATTCCCTATGGTGGTGTCATGGGGTACTTCTTGCGGGGGAACAGAGGATGCCCTAAGATTCCTTGGGACCACTCTGTCAGGAGGGGTGAGTAGGGGGACAGGTGTTGATTTTGGAGTGAGTTGTCCACCAGACAGCCCATCACATAATCAAAGCAATCTTGTAGAGGGAGCCACCCAAGGGACTGGTAGTATGTGCGGTGATAGGAACGGTAGGGGGCTTCAAGGATAAATCAACAGATAAAGATTTATGTTGTGTTTAGCCATGAGTGCAAGGCATAGTGTAGGTGTGAGTAGATTGGAGAGCAATAGTCAAAGAGAGGTAGTAGGTTTCAGTGGACAGGTAATGTTTGTGTTGGTATGCAGGGCCGAGCTTCTTGTGGATCATCCATAGAACATTGTTGACATGTTCGGAGAAAGAAAGAAAGAAAGTGAGGGGTAAAGGGTAACTCCTATGTATTTGAATGATGGGACATTTTCAAGTGGAGAGCATGCAGGGGTGAGCACCAGGAGGGAGGAGATGGTTTTGGTGGCATTGGAAAGGAAGGGTTTAAAGCCAAAAAGCATAGATTTTGTCTCTTTTTCATTGACTAGGAGCTTGTTAGAAAGGAACTTGTGATGGACAGAGCCATAGTTCTGTGTGAGGGCAGAAGAGATGGAGTCAATTGATTTGTCACTATTGTAGACAACCAGATCGTCGACAGAGAAAAGTGCTTTACAATTGAGGCTGTCCCTGGGGAGTGTATTAATGAACATGGAAAAGAGTAGTGACCCATGTATGGAGCCCTAGGAACTCCAATGAGTACGAGAAGGGGAACTGAGGATGCTTTACCAAAAATAACCAAGTGAGACCTGTTGGATAGATAGCTGCAGAACCAAGAAGCAAGTCCAGGAGAGTAGCTAAAGAGAAACATGGTTGAGTGGAGAAGGTGGTGGTATTCAACTAGGTCAAATGGTTTTGAGAGATGAATGAAGACAGCACCTGTGGGTTTGCCCTTGTCCAGATTTCTTAGTACACAATCAGAAAAAAGGGCCTGAGCAGAGGAGGTACTATGCTGCTTGCAGAAGCCATGCTGGAGGGGACATAGGAGGGTCCATGGAATTGATAGACAGATTTTTAGCCAGAAGATATCATATGGAGCAGTTAAAGCAGGCAACAGAGAAAGTGGTGGGAGTTAAAAGAAGTACCTTGCTACAGTCAAAGCAGCGAAAAGTGGATAACAAATTTGGTCCCATTTAGTTCATTACCAAAATATAATTCGGTTGCTGGGAGACTGGGAAATATTATTTTGAAGAACTAGAACGTTTTGGCAAGTAATGAAACAATGTTTAAAGCAGTTGATAATAACCCCAGAGTCACGTTTAGCGCAGCCACTAATCTTAAGGATAGGTTAGTTTGGAGTAGAATTCCAAAAGAAGAGACACAAGGCAGTGGTACCGGGCTACCGATAAGACCAGCAGGCTTCTTCAAGAGTCACCACTGCATTTGCTGCAGGTATGCATGCCAAGGGAAAAGTTTTCAACATCTCCAAGATCCAGATTAAAAATTAAAAATTCAAGAGTGCATCACATGCAATACACCATTCATGGTGTATGTACTTTGGTGCACTTGTAAAAAGCTCTACTTTGGCTGCACTGCTTGTCCTTCAAAGAAAAGGATCCAAGAGCATATGCGCTCTATAGAAAATCGGAAAGAAGATACCCCGGTAGATGTTCACTTTAACATAGCTCATGTTTCTAAAACCACTGATTTGAGGTTTACAGGCTTGGAATTTGCCAAACCACTTAAAAAGGGTGGTAATAGACAGAATCTTCTCCTGCAACGAGAGTCCTTTTGGATTTTTTCATTAAACAGTGTAAAACCCAAAGGCCTTAACAATGAATGGGACATAAAGCCATATTTGCTGAAGTAATTTAAGGGCAGCCAGAGCATGCTCTGAAAGTCAGATCTTAAAGGAGCATGTAGTGTTTGTGTATCTCACTAAGGCAGAAGATTATTATAAATCTATAATTACCGGCTCTGCCTTTTTCCCATAGGGGAACCATGGCGTAATTTGCCGTTATAAAGGAGCGTTTATAACGGCAAACATGCGCACGATTTCCCTTCCTCTGCACATGCTCACGCAGCAGCGCTACCAGCCATCAGCACTCCTCTTCCGTGTTACTGAACCGCCAGAACAACTCAGTGGTAAGTCCTCTTCTTTTCTCCCCCAATTATACTCTCCACAAAAAGACGTGAAGAAATCGGGAAAAAAAAACTATTTAAAATATAAAAATCTCAGCACTGCAGTAAAAGGACCGATCGTGGCAGACTCGCAGGAGACACAGACCTCTTTATTTTATATAATTGCTGAGGCAAAAAAGGCAAACCCGGCAATTATATAAAATAAAAAATGGGTCGGGGGTGTCAAACTCGATTTTTACACACACCCTCGTTGTAGGATGCTTTTCACAAACTCCTCGGGCTTCGCCCTTGGGGTTTATGTAGCATCCCACAACTCGGGTATGTGTAAAATCTCGTTACACACCCCGACCCGTACTTTATTCTATATATAATAACTGTTTTTTTTTCTTAAAATGAATAGAGATGTGCTATAATAAACTTGACATGAATATTTTTATATACAATAATGTTTTGTAATAATGTGCTTTTTCTTCTCATTTTCCCTTTAGTTGACCTGGATATTTCTCACTTTCTATCTTTAAACAATGGTGTAGCGCAGACATGAAGTCTTGAAAATCTGTTGCTCCCCTAGTATATGGATTCTGACTGCAAATGAATGCACAGAAAAATTGAGTCAAAATCAGTCCTTTCTTTCTTTCTATGTTTTGCCTCTATTGTGTTTTGCTTTTATTTTTAATAAGGAAGGTTGTTCTTTGTATCTTGCTAATGAATTTATATAACACATGTATATGTATATATATATGTATAGCTCCCATTTTTTTGAATAAAAAGAGTAGGCGGAATTCAACATTTATAAAATAGTGTTTTAATTAATTAAATCGATATGATATGGGGTTTGCAAATTAATTATTAAGAAACATATCAGAGATCAGGAAACTTTTTGTATTGTATTGTATTTAAGTACACGTGTATATAATAACTAAATAATATAATAAATATAATTAACTCTATTTTCTATTTTCAGAGTGCATTTAATATATCCATTTTGTTTTGCTTTTAGACCACATGCTGATGCAGCACCTTGTTTTTGTTTTTACACATGTATATAATGAGAAAAACAAAACAGCTCATTACCGGCGATAGAGGGTGCACAGTAAAAACCAATAGTTATAGCACAAACAATTACCAGCACTCCTCAGGAAACTTTCTTAATGGCAATACTTTATTTAATAAATTAAAATCAGGCTGCCATAAGCACAACAGCAGTCATGTGGCACCTTTACCCGGTTTGCACTTCCTTGTGCGTCATTGGAGGTATGATGCACAAGGAAGTGCAGCAGCAGGTAGATACCACACTAGTTGTTGTGCTGACTGATTGAGGATATTAAATAAAGTATTTCCATTAAGGAAGTTCCCCGAGGAGTGCTGGTAACTGTTTGTGCTACATGTATATAACGACTAATCAATTAAAGAGTTAAATTAAATCTACTCATGTATATTAAATGAGCATGTGGTACTTAAATGTAGACACTTACCAGGACTTTACCACACCCTCTGACAAAGGGTTTGTTTGACCTGAAGTGTCAGGGCTTTGTGGACATCATTCTGTCCGTGCAATGTTATCACCATGTTTGAATTTGCTTAAATAAAGCACTTAATATGGAAGGATTTTTTGCATGGGTAACATCTTTCTTACTCATTTGTGTGCCGGCATCTACTGAAAGTCTACTGATCATTTTTCTGCTTGGAAAGCTTTTGCTGTGCACCTCACCATAGCCAGGTGTTCACGGTTGTTCTTACCTGAGACATAGAAGGGTGAATTTTTCAGGTGTTCAGATACCTGATAGTGTATAATCTTTTTAAGCATTTTGCTCAGGTGGGGGAAGAGGAAGATGGGCATATAATTGCCAAGGGAGAAGGGATCGCCAGTTTTGAAGATTGGTATAACATTTGCATGTTTCCAGGAGTCGGGTACAGTAGCTGTGATGAGGGTGAAGCTGAAGAAGAAAGCGAGTGGTTTTATAATTGCAGTTGAGATGAGTTTTAGAAAAGTGGGATACAGTCTATCACTGCCAAGGCTTCCTTTAGAAGGTAGGGACTTTAGTAGTTTGATAGTGCCAGCCTACCTAATGGCCCTGAAATGGAAGGGTGGAGGCAGGGTGGCAGTTGAGGAGATGGGGGGAGTTGTTTTGTTGGTGGCTTTGGGCAGGGGAAGCCTGGGAGGGGGGCTTGCTGAGGTAGGGGGATAAGTTGGAATTTTGAGTTGAAGGCATTTGCAGTCTCAGTAGGGTCAGAGATGGGACCAGAGGGGGATACAAGTTGTGTTATCTGCCTGCTGTTCTTTGGGTTTGGAGTGATCCAATAGAGGCCCAGAAATTGCATGTGTTGCCAAGGATGTTGATTTAGGTAATATTTGCCCTTGAGTGACTTGGTGATATGTTTGCAGGAGTTGCGCAGCTGCCAGTAGACATTCCAGAGTTGCGGGGAGGGGGATGCATTGTATGCCTTCCATTTGCTATCCCAGTCTTTCATTAGTGCCAGCAGTTCTCTGGCTATTCAGTGGGTGCAGCCTCCTCTTACTCTTCTAGTTTTGAGAAGTGAAGTAGGTATCCTGAATGTGAGAGATGGTGGAGGTAAAGTGTGTGATCACATCACAGATGTTGCTGTGACAGTAGAAGGCAGACCAGTTTATTGGCTTAACATCATTGAGGACTGGTGTGGGATGTTGATCATCAAATCTTCTTAAGGATAGGAGTTTGTAGGGAAGGTGGCTTGATTTGGTCGCAGTATAGTGTAGGTTGGGGTGTGGTCACTGACTGAGTCAGACATTGTGCCTGCCTGGAGGATTAAGTCTGCTCAGTTTGTGTGGCAACCCAATCAATTAGGAGTGATTGCGTGAGTGGGCATTGTGTCTGGTGGGGGAGGAGATAACTTGTTCCTGGTTATGTTCCTTCAGCAGGTTTGCATAGTCTGGTGCAGGGGCATCCAACAAATTGAGGTTGAAATCTCCGATCGCAACCATATGCCTTGAGGGTGCTGTGTACCCCATGCCATCCAAGAAATTTGGATAATCCTGGGATGCCTCCTGTAGGTGGGTTATAGCAGCACCCTAAGTGGAGTTTCTTGGATGCACCTACGGTTAGCTTAGTGAGGAGGCATTTGATCAGTAAGGTGGGGGTTGAGCAGCTGATGTTGGTGGCAGTGATGTGCTCTTGCGCATATAGAGCCATGCCCCCATGCCACTTTCTGCCAGGTCAGTCCTGGTGTAGGGGTAAGTAACCCTGCAGTTGAAATTGGGAATCTAGATGGTTGGGTTTTAGCCAGGTTTTGGAGAGACCTTACACCTGTGACTTGTACAGGGTTACCCAGGCCTCAAGTTCTAGAAGCTTTGATGGGAGGCTCTAGATATTAATTTGGGCTATTCTTAGCCAAGTTGTTTTATTTATTTATTTATCTATCTATTTATTTATTTATGTATGTATGTATAACAGATTGGAATTACAGACCTTTGGGCCAGAGACTCCTTTGCAAAGGCTGACTGTCATGGCATGAAGGACAGTTTAAAAGATAATACAACAGAATATTAAAACAATACATCAAATACTAATCAATTAACAGAGTTATAGCACAGGGTAGTCATAGTATGTCCACACAGGGTACAATTGTCAAAAACAGTTGTAGACAGCAATAAAATATACACAGAGATATACAGTGTAAATAGGTTGCCCAGGGTCAGACTGAGTAAGGTGTAAAACAAAGATAAATATTATTCAATTTGGTGGAGCAGGTCTCACCAATTTCTATGATAAAATAATAGGGAGTGTTAGGAGAAAGTGAGTTACAGAATAGGAAGTGCAGCCAGAGGAGACTTTGTTCTAAAGGAGAACAGTGAAATAGGTTGTTGGAAAGAAGTGTCATGTGCAGTCTCAGATAGAGGAGGAGAGGAGTAGGTCATTGAGCTTTGCTTTGAAGAGGCCAAGTTTAGATTAAGCAGAGATGTCAGTGGGCAGTTCATTTAGCCATAGTGGGGCCCTACAGTAGAAGGCACACTGATGCAATGATGTCCTACAGAGAGATACAAACATGGGGGCTTTGGTAGATCTTTGTATAGAACAGGGCACTAGGTCAGGTTGTATAAGACTATTGAGGACAGGGAGTAGGAGGCCACGGGTGACCTTTTTGGTTGTGAGGCAGGTATGGTATTTGAGCCTGTCATCGAGGCACAGGTCGGAAAGCATAGGAAAAACAGGAGCAGTTGTAGAAGTCACCAAAAATATTTATTTACAGTAGCAGTAAGAAAAAAATAAACTTGTTCAGTTTAACTATGCACAGAGGAGAAATACAGTTTTACTTCAGTCTCTGTGTCCCTTTTTCTTCGTCTTCTTCCAAGCAATTGTAGTTTAGCTCTCTTATAAGTCCCTCCAACCCCCACTCTTAATAGGCATCCTTATTCTTCCAAAGTGTTCTGTTCTTGTAAGTATCAGACAGGAAGAACAAAAGTGTACTTGCTGAGGCCCCTTTTGCACAGCTTTTGAAAAAGGCTCAAAGATTTGCACTAAGATAACCCGAGTTTTAAATAGCTCTCTGCAATCATCTCAAACCAAAATTATGTACATTTCAGCAGTAAAAGGTATCCCAATATCAGTTTCATCTCCATATAATGATTTGCATATATTTTTTTATATTAGCTGATACGCAAGGGAGGAAAAACAGTCAGCAAGAGAAACCGAGAGACAGTGAGAGGCAAAGAACTGCGAGCCTGCTGGGGTGATAAAGTTTGAAGTCTCACAGGAAAATGTGGTTGCACAACCAGACAGAGAAGAGACAGGAAAGGAAAGAATATATCCTTGCATTTAAGACTTTCTCCACAACAACTGGGACAGGATCCTATTCAACCCAATCACATACGCCCCCCTTCTTAAAAAGGAACCTGTTTTATTAAACAGGTTTCCAAAACTTTCTATTCTCTAATAACATTTGTTGCTTCAGCAATTAAGCACATGTGCATTAATTGTTTTTTTTTATAATAGTACAGCAAAGACACTGACAGTAAAGTTCAAACCCATACATTTTTCTTTCAACCTTCAGAATCCTCAATTCCTGATCCATACTGTAGCTTGACAGAAAATCACCATTGCTATCTTTACCAGATTTGTGTGGCACAGTGAATTTAAATGGCTGCAGTGCTAGGTACCACCATGTGATTCTGGAATGTGTACCTTTCATCTGCTTAAGCCAACAGAGAGGATTGTGGTCTGTTACAAAAACAAAGTCAGTTCCTAGTAAATAAAATTTAAGGCACTCCAAGGCCCACTTTTCTGCTAAAAATTCATTTTCAATACTCGAGTACCTTTTCTCTCTGTCATGCAACTTCCTACTTATGTACAGAATTAGGTTGTTCTGTCACGTCTATATTTTGACTTAGGACTGCACTTAGGCCTACCTCTGATGCATCTGTTTGTAACAAAAATGATTTTTCAAAGTCTGGGCTTCTTAAAACAGGGGCTGAACATAATGCAGCCTTTATGGCTTGAAAAGCTTCATCACACTCTGTGGTCCATTTCACATTATCTGGGTACCATTTTTTCATGAGTTCAATGAGGGGAGTAGCTAACTCAGCAACATTGGGAGCAAATCTCCTATAATTAGTGGTGGGTGAAGTGGCCTCAATTTGTTCCACGAAGTGATTCACGAAGCCAAGGCAAATTCACGGAGTGCTCCACACCACAAAATGGAGTAATTTGCATTATAATGAGTAACGTGAAGTCCATTGAAGACAATGACTTCGCGTTATGCCACCTTCCCAGACCACTACTCCACCAATTTTAAAGTCGAAGTGCATTGAAAACAATGTACTTCACCTCACTTTGCCTTGTTTTTAAGCACCAAAGGTGAATTTTGCAGTGATTCATGAGATTTCTGGTCACATGGGCTCTATATTGATCTGCACAGCCTCAGTTTGGGGTACTGTGTGTAGGAAGTGGTAGGAGACAGTGTGCTTTGAGAGCTGTCTGTGATTCAAACCTTCTAAAAGCTGTTAAAAAAGCCTTTTTGAGTAATTTATTTTGCTCAAACTTTAGTTCATCGATTGTAGGAATCCCTCCTGTGTTCATATCATCAAGCATTTTTGTTTGTGTGTGGATTTTGAATGTTAATGTACAACATTGAGTCTGTGTAGTAAGAGACAGTGAAAGTGTGCTTTTGGGGGGGTGTATCTGTGGTGCAGGTAGATTTAAGTTGGAGAAATAGGGAGTTCTTTGCTTTTTTGGTTATATTTTTGTTATATAACTGATTGTGTTAATGTACACACAGTAATATTTTCAGTAATTGTTGACATTTTGTTGCTGATTGTGTGTTGTGTGGATCTGGTGCAGCAGTTCATAATTTCAGTTTTTTTACAATATGTGGTATATTACTGAACTTTCAATTTGCTACACATTACTTGTAGACAAATTGTGCGTGTGTGTGTGAGTGTGTGTGTGGTGCGTGACATCAAATAATACACCTTTGATTGTGCCACAGTGTAACTGCAGGTGCAGCAGCGCGAACCTGCTATCCACTGCAGCTGCATGATTTTGAACTGCCATTGTGGTATCTTTTCTTTGTTTTGCTGCTTGCACTGCCATAAAAATCTGCAGTCAGTGCTCCCCCTCCCCCCTGGGCAAAAGGAATTATTTTCCAGATTGGATTGTTTGTGACTTCAGAACCACTGGTTAGTTAAGGTGTTATTTTCACTTGTGAATATGTGCCTGTATCTGTTGCTGAAGCCACAGTTGTTTATTTTGGCTTCACATCCAGCATCTCCCACCCTGAGTGAATGTTCCAAAATCTAAATTTGTTTAGAATATTTTTGCCAATCCTCCAAAATGCCCACAAAGAGATGTGCAAGCAAAGCTGGTTCTCACAATGGCACTGCTGCCAGTGGTAAAATTGTCTGGGCATGCTAGTACGCAGACACAGAAGTGCATTGCTGATGTGAGGAAAGGTATTTCCCCCTCAATGTTTTTTACAGCCTAATCAGTAGCTTCACTCATAGTTGGAGGAGATGATGTCCCAGTTGGTGGTGTTAGTGCAGTTGCTGGAGGTTGTATGAGTATTGCTGCCTCAAGTTCCTTTTCTGACAGTGTACCGTACCATGTCCAGATACATAGTAGAGCATGAAGCAGTGCGAGTGAGTGGCAGTGTAGATGATGTCATACTTCCGGTATATCCCAGTAGCTGAACATGAGGATTCTGATAATCATGTCAATTATAGCATACAATGTGACATTTCTTCCAGCGCAGATCAGGTCATGCATTTTCCATGCAGTGATTCACAGTGTGGTGAAAAAGTATCAGGTAATGATGATGCTGATGAGGATGATGAATCTGATGATGATGATGTTGCTGTGGTTGCAACATGCAGTCCACATGAGAGCATCCAAGCAGAAGATGTGGATGTGGGTGATGCTGATGAATATGATGATGATGTAATTGACCCCAGTTGGGAACCAGAGACAAATAAATTCAAGGTTGCTGTGTCTGGATCTGTTTGCATTAACCCCCATAAAAACTTGTGATTTACCAGTTTCACTTGATGGTGATGATGATGATGAGCAAGTAATAATGGTAGGCAGTCGTGGTGGTCAGTTGCAGTCTAAGTGTGTTTTGCCTGAAAAATCACATAGCACACCCCCAGCATCAGGGACATGTTAAAAGTAGAGCAAGATGCAAATGATGAGTCAGTTGCAATCTGCCAGGTTTGCCATGTGCGTGTGAGTCGAGGTGAAAAGGGGAGCCATCTGGGCCCAGGAGGATAGCATACGCATCTTAAGAACAGGCACTTGGCACTGTGGACCCAGCACAAGATTGCAGCTAATACCACAGTGGGGCATTCACCCACATCATCAACCATAATGAGTATGTTATCCCCTTCCATGACTGTTAAAGCCAGTAGGAAATTAAATGTATGCAGTAGTGATGAAATAAGAGCAGAGGATTACTATAGCCATGATAAGGTGGAGGAGCATAATGATTTTGAAATGTTGTACAGTGCTGGTGAGAGTAGAAGTTTTGGTGGTGGTGGTGGTGAATGCAGTATGTCTAGTGCAAGTAGTATATCAACCCGGATGGTAAATATGGCAAAATAACTGCATTTGTGGGTTTGTCATCATCACCTGAGCAATCGTCTTCATCAAACATCCACACTCCACCCCCTGCCATTCGCAGAGCAGAACCATTTGTCATCACACCCCATCTAAAACGTTTAAGTCAGTCCACGTTACAGTGTTTTTGCGCATTAGCTGAAGTACCCACCGAATCATACAGTGTCATGTGAACTTAATGTTGCTGTAGCTGAAATGCTGGCAATTGATCTTTTGCCCTTCTCCTTGGTGGAGAATTCTGGGTTCCGGCAGTTTGCTGCACATGCCTGTCCAAAATGGAAAGTCCCATCCAGGACATAGTTTTCGACCTGTGCTGTCCCCGAGTTGTACCGTACTGTGTCTGACTCAGTAATTACTCCTTTCCATTAATCCATTTAAGTATGGATATGTAGACAAGTGGCAAAACAGTGGGGAGTTCATATTTGTGTGTAACTGCACACTGGGTGCAGGTTGTTTGTGCTGTTGGTAGTGTGAATAATCAGAGCAGTAAGGTGGAGTGTCATGTCAGCAATCTTCCAGGAATTTGACAGCATACAAAGATTGCTGTGCACAATGTGACCTGTTCACACACTGGTGAAAACATGTTGGACGTAGTACTGACTGAAATTGACAAGTGGCTGAACCCCCTGTCCCTGACAGCTGGGTTCATAGCAAGTGACAATGGGTCAAATGTGATGGAATGCATCATGAATGGTGGCTTTTTTCATGTTCCATGCATGGCCCATTGTTTAAATCTTGTGGTGCAGGAGTTTCTGCAGTGCCCTGATGTAAAGGAAATGCTGACAGTTGTATGCCGTATCTGTTCTCACTTTCATGATTTGCAAAGGCCCATGACCAACTTCGGCAGTTGCAGATGTGAAACAGCCTCCCTCAGCACCACTTGAAGCTGAAAGTTGTCACCCGGTTAAACTCCACTTTATACATGGCAGAGAGGTTGTATGAACAATACAAAGCCATCTCAGAATATCTTGTGATGCATTCTAGCTGTGACAGTTTTGGGGCCTCCATGTCTATGATGACTGAACAGTGGCACCCCATGGACTCTGTAATAACAATTCTGTGGCCTTTTGAACATGCCACACAGGCAATGAATAGTGAGTCTGCCTCCATTAGCCAATCACTTCCACTGCTGTGGGTGCTGAGGCAGACATTGGTGAATGTACAGCATGGCCTTGATGTTGCGGAGATAGTAACATAGAAACATAGAAACATAGACTTTGATGGCAGATAAGGACAACTTGGCCCACCCAGTCTGCCCATTTCCCTACCTACTGGATAAGCTGCAGATTCTAGTTAACCAACAGCCTACTTCCTGCAATCCCCAACTATAATTGTCTTGTGTCTGTCCCATGCATGTTTGAATTCCCCCACTGTTTTAGACCCAACATCCTCCTCAGGAAGGCTGTTCCATGTATCCACCACTCTCTCTGTGAAAACAAATTTCCTCACATTACCCTTGAGCCGTCCCCCCTCTATCTTTAAATTGTGTCCCCTTGTTCTTACACATCTTTTTTTCTGAAAGATGCTACCCTCCTGGACTTTGTTGATTCCCTTGAGGTACTTGAATGTTTCTATCATGTCCCCCCGTCCCTCCTTTCATCAAGAGTATACATATTAAGCTCTCTCAGTCTCTCTTCATATGGCTTCTGTTGCAGACCCTGCACCACTTTAGTTGCCCTCCTCTGGACTGCTTCCATCCTGTCTATGTCCTTGCATAGATGAGGTCTCCAAAACTGCACGCAGTACTCCAGATGGGGTCTCACCAACTGTCTGTACAGAGGGATAACCACTTCTCTTTTTCTACTTGTGATGCCCCTTCCTATGCATCCCAGTATCCCCCTGACTCTCCTTACCAACTTTTCACATTGCTTACCCACCTTTAGGTCATCTGATATGACTACCCCCAGGTCCCTTTCCATTTTTGTTGTTGTTAGGTTAGTACCTCCCCTGCTATTGTGTACTCTTCTCCTGGGTTTTTGTTTCCCAGGTGCATTACTTTGCACTTCTTTGTATTGACTCTAAGTTGCCACATGTCTTTCCATTCCTCCAACCGTGCCATGTCCCTTCTCATCTTTTCTACCCCCCTTTGTGTATCAACTCTGTTACAGATCTTTGTGTCATCTGCAAAGAGGCATACCTTTCCCTCCAGACCCTCTGCAATGTCACCTATAAAGATGTTAAAGAGGACTGGACCCAGTACTGAGCCCTGAGGTACTCCACTAGTAACCCCCCTTTCTTTGGAATGTGTTCCATTCACTGTTACCTTCTGTGTCCTGTTGTGCAGCGAGTTTGCTACCCAGGCTACCACCCTGGGACCCACTCCCAGCTGGCTAACTTGATTATTAATCTTTGCGGACTGTGTCAAATGCCTTGCTAAAGTCTAGGTAGACCATATCCACAGCCCTCCCTGGTCTATTACTTTGGTCACCCAGTTGAAGAAATCAATTAGATTCGTCTGACATGACCTTCCTGCTGTAAATCCATGCTGCTTTGGGTCCTGTGCCCTGCTGGCCTCTAGGTACTCAACAATTCTTTCTTTCAGAAGTGATTCCATCATTTTCCCTAGCACTGAGGTCAAACTTACAGGTCTGTAGTTTCCCGCTTCTGCCTTGCTCCCACTTTTGTGAAGGGGAGTCACATCTGCCCTCCTCCAGTCCTCAGGTACAACCCCATCCTGCCATGATCTGTTAAAAAGCATGGTCAGTGGTGTCACTAGGTCCTTCCTTAGTTCTTTTAGGATTCTGGGGTGATTCCCATCAGGCCCCATTGCTTTGTTCACATTGAGTATTAGGAGTTCTTTCAGGACTCTTTCTTCTGTGAATGGACTGGTGTCAGCCCCCCTACCCAGAGTGCTTCTATTGTCCGGTTTAGGTAACTCCTCCTCATCTTCTTTTGTGAATACTGAGCAAAACTATTCATTCAGTATCTCTGCCTTTTCACTGTCTCCCTCTGCCCACCTCCCCTCTCCTTTATTAATCTTCACTATCCCTCCCTTAACCTTTCTATGCTCCCTAATGTACCTATAAAAGGTTTTATCCCCCTTCTTAACTGAGTTGGCTATTTTTTCTTCAGTTTGGTCCTTTGCTAGTCTGACTGCCTTCCCCACTTCTTTCTGCTTCAATTGATACAGTTCCCTGTCATGCTTCTTCTGTGATTCCTTATACTTTTTGAATGCAGCCTTTTTCTCCTTAACCTTCCCTGCCACCTCATTTGAAAACCATAGTGGTTTTTTACTCCACTTTGTTTTCTTTATATGCTTCACACAAAGGCTTGTTGCCTCTATGATGGCAGTTTTGATTTTTCTCCATTGTTCTTCCACCCCTCCTTTTTGGTCATTTGCTATTGCATTTTTCAGGTATTCACCCATTTTGCCAAAGTCAGCTCTTCTAAAGTCCAGTATCCTTGTTTTTGTATGGCTTATCTCCATGGTTGTGCTCATTGTGAAGCACACTGTGCAGTGGTCGCTTGTTCCCAGATGTCTACTGACTTCTAAATTTGTGATCCTATCTCCACTTGAGAGTACCAGGTCTAATATTGCTCCCTCCTGAGTGGGTTCCAACACAAGCTGTCTAAAGCCTGCCCCCTGCAGGGCACCGAGAATGACCCTGCTCTTGGATGTGGCTGCAGTACCTGTTATCCAGTTAACATCTGGCATATTCAGGTCCCCCATCAACAGTATCTCCCCTTTTCAGCCATTTTGAGAATGTCCTCTATCATTTTGTTTTCCATTTCCTCCACTTGAGACGGGGGTCTGTATACAATCCCTGTGCGGATTGTGATGCCATTCCCTGTCTCCAAGGTGACCCAGAGTGCCTCTTGTCCTCCCCCTTTACTTTTTAGTTCTGTAGCTTTGATCCCTTCCCTTATGTATAGAGCTACTCCACCTCCTCTTTTACCTTCCCTGTCCCTTATGTAGATTGTGTACCTGGTATGTTGACATCCCAGTCATGGTTCTCGGTGTACCATGTTTCTGTGACTGCCACAATATCCAACTGTTCATCTTCCATCAGGGCTACTAGCTCAGGAAGCTTGTTTCTCAGACTACGGGCATTGGTACTCATTGCCCTCCATTTAATGTTGGCTTTATCTTTTTTCCCCCATCCCTGCTCTTACTGTCCTTGTCTATTTTTCCATTTACCACTGTCCTGCCCTGTGTTGAGCCCTGTACCTCAGTGTTTACCTTCCTACCTGCCATGTTTTGTGGGGGGGAGGCTTGAAATTTCCTGCCTTTTATCAGCGCCTCCCCCCTTGGCTAGTTTAAAATGCTTGCCAAGGAAGCATTTAAACCTATCACCTAGGAGCTTGGTTCCCTTCATGGACAGATGCAGACCATCATGCCAGAATAGACCTTTATCTCTCCAGGTGGCCCTCCAGTCCCCAATGAAGCCAAAGCCCTGTGCTCTGCACCAGTTTTGCAACCATTCATTAAACTGCATGGTGTGCAGTACCCTAGCCTCACTCTCTGCCATGGAATGGTAGCATCTCTGAGAAGGTTACCGTGCTTGCTACCCATCTGAGGCCCCTCCCCAACTCCACAAATTCATTCTGCACTACACTGATCCCATGCCTAGCTAGGTAATTTGTCCCAAGGTGGACTATGATATCTAGTTCCCTCTCCTGTGATGCTGCTTCTGCAATCCTGAGGATTCGCTTCCTGTCCCTCCAAGCCATGGCATCAGGCAGGCACCTTACTTCCTTCTCCTCTCCCTTTCCCAGGTTTACCCCCTAACAATAGAGTCCCCTATCAGAAGCTGTTTCCTTCCCCTTTGGTATCCCTTGCCACCCTTTTGTGGGTCTCCCTTGTGGATGTCCTCAGCTTTCTTCTGGATCTCAACTGAGGGTGCCATCATAGAGGAACCTTGCTCTGCCAGAATGGCATATGATTTGTGTAGAGGTGCAACTAGGGGACTTCACCTCTGGTCCACCACCCGCACCCTGCCAGAACCCACTGTGGTGCAACTGCTTTTCATACTTGGCAACCTCTGAGGCAGTGGTTGTGGCAGTGGTGCACTTTGGAAGGGGGAGACCTCCTTAGTCCTTGCTAGTTCAGCCTGGAGGTGGGCAACCTCCTCCCTAAGAACTGACAGTTGCCTGCAAATAGGACAGCAACACAGTTTCCAGAATGTCTCCCGGAAAACTGCTGCCCCACAGCCAGTGCATTGCACCACTCCCAACATGTCCCTCTCCCTTATAATATACTATATATATATATCTTTTTTATTATTATTTGTGGTGTGTACCTACCCTTTTTACACTGTGCTGGGCTATTAAGGATATAACAGTTCTGCCCCAAGACTTGTTGAGGAAGTGACGTCAGAACTGTGGCTATAGCGAAATGCCACACCTGGGGTGGGTAGGGTGGGTGGGTAGTCGACAGCCACTGGTGACTGTTAGAAACAATCAAATACACAACTGCTCCACCACCCTGGTAAGTACTGCCCTTTATAGTACTTCAACTAACACCATAATTTACTAGACCACGTCTCCTGCAAAAATCACTCTACTGAGTCCAGGGATAAAAATTAACTCACTCCTCAGCCAGCAGGACACTTTTAAAATGTTGCAAAAATATCCTTCCAAATCCTAAGTCTCAACCCCAACAATCAAGCAAATTCAGTTGTATCTCACTCCCTCTGGTTATAAAATTACTACACTTTTAATGGAATCCTGCAATTCTCTGCTTAATGCCAATAAGGAAAAAAAGAAACTTTTTGTAGAAAGCGTAGCTTCCTTTCTTTACAAGTATTATGCCTCACCAGGTTTCCAGGTCCTAAATGGAGTTATAGTTTGTTATTTGCAGTGCAGCAAGGTTCTCCGCTTCCACAGACAAATCAAAGTCAGACTGACTGACTTCAAACTGTGAATGATGCCTGAGACAGCAGTGATGAAACCCCACCCAGAGCCAATTGATTGATTAGTGACACCTGTGATGTAAGCAGGCCTTTCAATGTATGCAGTCTGCTATGTCTGATTTCAATACACAAAATCTTTCAGTGAAACCAAGGATGAAAACTTAACTTCTCAGCCAGCAGGACACTTTTAAAATGTTGCAAAAATATCCTTCCAAATCCTAGGTCTCAACCCCAACAATCAAGCAAATTCAGTTGTATCTCACTCCCTCTGGTTATAAAACTATTACACTTTAAATGGAATCCTGAAATTCTCTGCTTAATGCCAATAAGGAAAAAAGAAATGAAACTTTTTGTAGAAAGTATAGCTCCCTTTCTTTACAAGTATTATGCCTCACCAGGTTTCCAGGTCCTAAATGGAGTTATAGTTTGTTCTTTGCAGTGTAGCAAGATTCTCAGCTTCCACAGACAAATCAAAGTCAGACTGACTGAGTGCTAGCAGTATGTTGCTGAAATACATGCTGACATTATTTGACCAGAATTGTCACATTTTGAGTGTTCAGCGTAGTAACAACTTTGCCATAGCAACAATGCTGGACCCACGATACAAACGTGGAATTGCCTCAGTACTGGAGGGAGGGCCTGAATAGGTAAAAAATGTCAATGGGCAACTGGTGCACTTGGTTCCTGGGGCACAGAAGTCACATGCCAAGGTCAGCAAACCTCAGCAGCATAATCAGGCTGAATGTGCAACTGGAGGAGAATCAAGCATATCCTGTAACAGGAAGGGGACTGCAGTTCCAGGTGGTCTATCATCCAAAGCGGTTGGCATCAACCCACTTTGGGAGGCTTTGTCCCAAGTGGGGATTTGTGAAATAAATGATTCCGGAGAACAGGATGATGCATCAACCACTGGACGTAGTGCAGCACAGAGTATGGTTGAGTCATATTTGTCTGAAAACAGGCATCTGTCAACAACTGATGATCCTCTTTTGTACTGGAGCAGAAAGGTTAGTGAATGGCTAGAGCCGACTGCAGTGGCATTGAAGTACCTCACATGCTCACCCTCCAGTGTAAGTGTCAAGAGGGTATTCAGCTCAGCAGGTGCAATAGTTGGGGATCATCGGACAAACCTCTGTCCTGCAAATGTTAGTTTGCTAACATTCATAAAAATGAAGGAGAGGCACATACCAGCACAAACTGCTACCTCAGTATTCATACCCCGGCCTAGTCATGGTGGTTTTGGTGATGTAGAAATGGACCATCCTGGTGGCACTGGCAGTGGCAGCATGAAACGGCCTACCACTGATGTAGATGATGATACAATGGAAAAAGAATTTCCCAGTGGTCAGACTTCAGACATAGATGACTGTGAGGGAAGCTTTCTTTATGAGGATGATGATGAGGTTAATGTTGGCAGGTTTTAACTGAAGTTGTTAAAAGGCAGTGACATTTGCTGTATGATACATGTTTCCTTTTTCATGACTTTGTGTGCCCCCCCCCCGAATCACCACCAGGACCACTGTTAGCCACTGCCACTACAGAGAATGACTTTCTGTGCCCCCTTGGAACACCACCACCAGGACCGATGTTAGCCACTGCCACCACAGAGAATGACTTTGTGTGCCCCCGACCACCACCACCACCACCACCACTGTTAGCCACTGCCACCACCACCAGAAGCAGGAAGATGTCACAGGGAATGTTCTAATGAATGTGTCAATTTAGATGCTGAAACGTAAACAGATCTATGGTCAAGTCAGCGTGCTGCTTTGTAGTCCACAGTAGCTATATGCTTTTATGCAATTGTCATACTTACTGTTTACTAAACTGCTATTGAGACTGTTTGATATTAGCATTGTATGCTGAGCAGCTGCCATTCTTGTATTTTGCTGCTGATTTCCAATTGAAATATTTTTTGGATTAAACTACATCATGTTTGAATGGAGTGCTGACCGTCTTTCCATGATTGGATATGTGCGTATGTCACAGGGAATGTCACCATGTGCCTCAGCTATCACCATCGGCACCCACCACCACTGTCATTCTGACAGTGTTTTCCCATTACATTGACCATGCCAAGGCAGAAAGAGTCAAACAGGAGAGTACATCCATCAGCCACAGGCACAAGGTTTTTTAATATTAAATATAAAGTGAGTATGTGTACTAATGTTTTTTATGCTATTCTACTTCCTTTAGTTGTATGTTTTGTTTTCTTTTGCTTTGCTGAGCTGCAGTGGTCAAACACATACGTTAAACTTATTTTGTTTTTTTACAGGTTAACAAAAAATGACTCTCCTTCACTGAAAGTCAGTATCAATGGTACTGCAGCAGTACCGTACACAGGAACCTATGGAATATCCATTTTCAAATCCGTACTGGTAAGTATATATATTTTATTTCATTTGTTCAATTTTTTTTAAATGAGTGCAACAAACTGGACTGTGGAGGATTCACGAACTAGATGATATGTATGTTGCAAAAACTATTTCTGCAAGATATCATGTTCTGTATTCAGAACTTGCAGCTGTGCAGCTGTGACAGTGTTGAAAAAGTTGAACACAGGTTGTATTACTTGACAAGATGTGTTTTGAAATGTAACTTGAGTTGAGATTGAGAACCAGGGACACTGGCACAGTATATTTGTTACACAGCCTGGTACTAAATTAAGTTGTGATTGATCTGGTGATTGCAGTGTGACAGCTTACCATCAATGTTAATAATCCAGATAAACGTGGAACAGCCACAGCTTAAACATAATGTGTTACTGCTGCAATCAAGTTGTAATAAGTCCTTCATTTCTTTTTTTAGGAAACTTACATATGCTTTGTTGTGGCATAGTTGCTTTATCCAAAGAAGTTCTTCAGCATCAGGCACCCCCCCGGGGTGGGGCAGACATGCAACATGCAGAAGTCATTTCAATCTATGACCATGACCATTATTACCAACCAGACTCGCGAAGGATGCAGATGAAATCTGTGAAGAAGTAACCTAATAAGAAACCATGAATAAGACCTACCTGCAAATATGATCCCCCACAAAAAAGTACTTACCTTCATTGGCTTGAGAGTGATACATTTCCAATTTCAATGTAAAAAAGTTCTCATCAAGCACTGGAATGTGCACACCAACAGTATCTGTGACCTGTGATACAAAACAATACAATGAGTACATGTCTAAATATGTCAACCCCCCACCTACAAAATACAAATATATATGTATATGTATATATCAACTCATCAAGGCTACTATTAGAGTACAGACAAAGGGCAACATTCCATCCGGTTGTGATGATGGCATTGCATTTGTGGGAATTGCATCACACATTGGACCAGCAACAATTCACTCATGGTCATCATTTCTGACGGGGCTTTGTATGTGATGTAACATTCCCATTTCACTTTGTTACCACTTGTAAATTTTCTGGACACAAGACAGATGCATTTTGAAGATGCAGAAAAAAATCTGGGGACTTTGTATGACCACTGCGCTCATGACTGAGTGCACCATGAATTCTGGGACACTTTGCATTTCATGTTACACTCTCATTTCATTTCGTCAGCACTGGGAAATTTTCTAGACAAAAGACAGTTGCATTTTGAGATTGGGAATTCTGGTGAGTCTTGTAAATATTTTTGGAGCCACAGTAATCTTTACTTTCTGTCATGCTATAGTGAAGTTTTTCCAAAAAGCAGGACTGAGCACTGCAATTATATTGTGCTAAACTACATGTGTGCAGTCCGTCTTCTTTCCTTTGTGTGCAGACACTGTCCAGCATCAAGATGCAAACACACACATATATATATATATATATATATATAATATATATATATATATACTGTTATATATATATATATATATATATATATATATATGCTGATGCTGACTTGTTGCACTGTTCATGGTGATGGTATAAATAATAAAGATAAGAATATATATTGTATATTTTATTTGTACCATCAACGGCAGCAGACAAAGTCATATGATATGTTTTTAGAGGTCTTGGGCCAGTGTGCACCTCAATCACTTGTCACACAGACACAGTTCACACTTGACTTTGTGGAAATAATAGCACAAAAAACATGCTTTTAAACAAACCATACCCAACAGACATAAAATATTGCTGAGGCACTCAAAATATTTTATGGTGTACAGACATGTTCAAGTTAGAATATATAACAGGTCCTGCAGTCCACTGCCACCACACTGTGCTACCACTGGCACAGTGTCATGTTATGGTGTACATCAACTTGCTGAAAAACTGACACTGCCAGTGTAAACTAGAAAGACATATTCCAGAACAAATAATGAAAAGAAGGAATGTGGTAGTACAGTGTGGTGTCAGTGAACTGGACCTTATATATTTTCTGACTTTATAATGACTGTACACCATGAAATATTTTGGGTGCATCAGCAATACTTCATGTCTGTTAGATACGGTTTGTTGAAAAGCAGGATTTTTGGTTGCTATGATCTCCTAATAAAATACACGTTACATATTCTCATCTTTATTCTTTATATATAAACACAGCAACAAGTCAGACAGCAATCAGCATATATACGTTTGCAAGAATCTGGACAGTGTCTGCAGTACATACACACACAGGAAAGAAGACTGACTGCACACATGCAGTTTAGTACAGTATACTTGCACTGCTCAGTCTTCTTTTCCACAAACACTCTCTACAGAAAGTAAACATTAATGAGGGTACCAAAACAATTATCTACACACACACACACACTGTGTCATGCATATGGAAGACAACACAAAAAGGTCATAATTACATACAAGGGTCGGGGATGGTGGAGGAATACATTTTATAACACAGCAAGGAAGGTGTGGGGGGGCACATGGTGTGAGGAAAAAAAACTGATATGGGATCCCATGTTGATCAAGCAGCAGTTCCAGCACTGACATAACATGCAACTGATGTCTCTCCATGTTATCCAGCCACTGCTCAACAGCACTCACCCTCCTGTTGTTCTCCTCAACAGCACTCCAGTGAACTCCCAAGTCAGCTTGTGTTACACACAGTTCTCTGGGGTCCACACTTTCTACAGGCTAACCTGCTGGTGGTGGTGGTGGTGGGGGTGCTGGTAGAGCAGCAGGTGCTGCTCTGGCCCTCCTCTGTTATGGCTGCTGCCACGCACAGCTGTACCCTCTTCCACGGAAGGGCCAGCAGGTGCAGGCATGGCCCATTCTGTGGCAGCCTGTCAATCCAACTGGTGGTGATTTGAGCATATGGGTACGCTGGCCCCCAGTCCCCAGGTGAGTCCCCCAGGGGCCACGGCGCACCTCCACCTCACATAGGCAGCACCTGATCATGCTGCTTCCCCCCTACACAGTCAAAATACTGCCAAACAATGGAGGTGCGGGGAGGACCAGGCACAGGCAGGGGAGGGCCAGATGAACTGGCAACTGGCTGGTCATGGTGCTCAGCATGGATGGCTGAAGCTGGTACTGGATGTGGTGGTTCAACTGCCTCAGAGTCATGAGACAGTGCTGGTCCTGCTTCTGGTGGGGGGGACACACAGAATTTTTGATCAGTGCAACAGGAACCGGCAGCCATGCCCCCCATTCATGCACACAGTACGATGCCTACCAGTACCATGCTCTCCCAGAGCTGCCCCCACCTCAGACATTCCCTCACCCTGGTTCATCTCTCTTACTGCACTCCCTCAGTCTGAGCAATGACTACTCATGCTGTCACACAACACACACACACAGTCACACAGACACAGACTAACAACAAACTACTTATAAAGGTAAGAAAAATAAATTTACAGAAAGAACAAATTAAGTAAAAAAAGAGTACAGAAAAGACAAAAAAATTGAGCTTTTAAAAAAGCTGTTGGGTCTAAATTAAAGTTTAAATCTCCTCCTCGCTCTGATCTCCAAGTCTCAGCAGTGACAAAACAACACACTCCTCTCTCTCTGTTTGCATAGGAGAAAGGGAAAGTGTCTGTATGTATGACTCACTTCTTTCCTGCCTGGCTAAAGAGCATGTGACTTACGGTATTGTAAGCCATGTGATGTGCTGGGGTGCTGCCAAATCTAAAACATGAAGTGGATCACTTAGAATCATAATGAGGAATGCGAAGTCCATTGAAAACAATGACTTTGCCTTAATTCACATTGCCATTCTGCCTTAACTCAAAGTGGTAATAACAAGGTGGAGTGAGCACTTTGCATTGCGTACTCTGCATAGCAGAGTGGCAATGCAAATGCCAACTTCACTTTCACTTTGCTGGCAGGAATTTAAATTTTCTGCATCTCTACCGATAATAACCAGCCAACCCTAAAAATGACCTGACACGTTTCTTTGTTTTAGTGACAGGGCTGCTGGCAACAGCTTCTATTTCAGAAACCTCTGGCTTAACTTCTCCATTTCTCAACACATAGCCCAAATATCTGGTTTTCTGCATGCCAAATGCACATTTGGTAGGATTAATAGTCTACCTGCATTTTTGATAACTTGGATAACTGCTCATAGGCGCTCCAGGTGGCTTTTCCAGTCTGGATGGTACACCACACATCATCCAGGTACACAGCACAATAACCAGTGTGAGGGGATAAAATTACATCCATGTACCGTGGGAAGGTAGCTGGCACACCATGCAAACAAATGGCATGATGGTGAACTGACAGAATCCTATAGAGGTGGCAAATGCAGTTTTGTCTCTGGATTCCTAGACATTGCCAGTTATTTAAGCAATTTATCCCTCCAGGGTGTGGGTACTCTGGAGGATTTACCACAGCTGGTGTGCGCAGACCGAATCACACCAGTGGTCTTAAATCCTCCAGTGTGCCCACACCCTGGAGGGATAAATTTTTATTATACAATGCGGAATGTTGTTTTTTAATGTTTTTAAACTGTGTTCTAACTCACTGAGGTCCCTACACTTCAAAAGAGGTCATTTTGCTAAAAATTTACCGCGGTGTTTTAGTGAAGCGGCGACGGGATAAATCGCGGCAGTTTTGTCTGAAGCGAAAGCGACTGGATTAGCACAGTATAAGGTTGGCTGGCACTTCTTCCAGTGGGTACACTGGAGGATTTATCACAGTGGTCATTGTGCCAGCCAACCAATCAGGATGCAGGATTCGGCATATCGGATTTACCTCATTGTATAATTCCAGATATTCAGTGAAATTTCTGAAGCATTTCTCTCTGCTGCCCCTACTGTGGAAATGCAGAAAGCAGGAGATATTTCTGGAAATATCACAGAAATTTCGGGAAATAGCTGGCAGTGTCCATGGCTGCTACTGTAAAGGTATTTGCCAGTAACCTTTGGTGAGATTGAGGGTACTGATATACTTTGCACTCCTCAGTCTGTCCACCAAATCATATATTCTGGGCATAGGATAACTGCCAAATTCTGACACTTGATTAAGTTTCCTAAAATCAAAGCAGATTCTAACATCCCCTTCATTTTTGTTTACAATTACCATGGAAGATGATCAAGCACTCCTCGACTCCTCTATGATACCCAGTTCTTTCATTTTTTATATTTCCTGAACCTCATCAGCTCTTAACCGCTCTGGCAACCCATATGTCTGTTGCCTAACAGGATGAGTATTCCTTGTGACTATTGCGTGCTCAACCCATTTTGCGCAGCCTGGTACTGTGGAAAAAGTACTGTTAAATGTCTTTAGCACATTACAAATTTCTGCATTTTGTTTTGAGGTTAAGGAAACATTTACCTTTACAGCATCAGCATTTACAGTTTGTTCCGGTCTATCATAAGCTACAGTAATATGCTCGTTATCAGTTTCTGGTAAAACTAGTACAGCAACTTTTGGTATTTTTTCAACCCATTTAATGATCAATCAATCAGGATGGGTGAGGGAGGTGGAACAGAGGTGCATCCCTCCACTTGTGCCTCTCCACAATTCATTCACCACTCTGGCGGAACTTGGTTCCTCCATGGAGGCACTCACAGTGGAGACCAAGGAGGATGCTGGGAACCTCCACTATGGAGACACACAGGAGGGTGGCACAGGACCCCACAGGGGAAGGAAACAACTCCTGGTGGGGGACTCAGTTGTTAGGGGGTAGAACTGGGGGAGGAAGGGGAAAGCAAGGTAAGCCTACCTGGTGCCATGGCTTGGAGTGACAGGAAATGAATCCTCAGGACAGTGGGAGCAGCTGCAAGGTGGAGTGAGCTAGATGTCATTATCCACAAAGAGACGAATGACCTGGCTGAGAATGGGATCAGAGCACAGCAACAGGAGTTTGTGGAGTTGGGGAGAGGCCATAGACAAGTAGCACACATGGTAACTTTCTCAGAAGTGCTACCTGTCTATGGCATGGATGAGGCTAAGGTACTCTACACCATAGGATTCAATGACTCATTGAAAAACTGTTGCAGAGCTCAGGGATTTGGCTTCACTGGGGACTGGGGCTCTACCTGGAGGGATGCAGGCCTATACAGGTGTGGTCTGCATCTATACAAGAGGGGAACAAGGATCCTAGGTGATAGGTTTAAATGCTTCATTGGCAAGCATCTAAACTAGCCAAGGGGGGAGGTATTGAAAAGGAGAAGGGAAATCTAGCCCCCCCAAAAAAAATCAGGGTAGTTAATGAGGTGAACACCAAGATAGAGCAGTTGATAGGGAGAAGAGAAGGGGTAAATGGAGAAAAAGACCAAGGCAGTAAGGACAGGGATGGGGCCAAAAGAAATAAAGCCATAAAAAAATGGAGGGTAATGAGTACCAATGTCCGTAGTCTAGGTAAAAAGTTCCCCGAAATGGTGGCCTTGATAAAAGAGGGATGCCTGGATATTGTGGGAGTCACAGAAACATGGTACACAGAGAACCATGACTGGGATGTCAACATACCAGGGTACACAATCTGTAGGAGGGACAGGGAGGGTAGAAGAGGGAGGAGGAGTAGCTCTCTATGTAAGGGAAGGGATTAAAGCAACAGTACTAAATGGTAAACAGGGAACAGAGGAGGAACTGTGGGCCACCCTGGAGACTGGAAATGTCTCCACAATCCGCACAGGAGTTGTATACAGACCCCAGTCTAAGGGGGAGGAAATGGACAAGGAAATGATAGAAGGCATCCTTGGAATGGCAGAGAAAGGGGAGATATTGCTGATGGGGGACCTGAATATGCCAGATGTTAACTGGAACACCTTTGCTGCAGCCACATCCAAGAACAGGGCCATTCTCGATGCCCTACAGGGGACATGCCTCAGACAGCTAGTTTTGGAATCCACTCAAGAGGGACCAGTCTTAGATCTGGTACTCTCAAATGGGGACAGAGAGTGAATCTCCGATCTTGAAGTGGGTAGCCATCTGGGAACAAGTGACCACCAAACAGTGTGGTTCACAATAAACTTAGCTGTAGAGTCAAGCCATACAAAAGTGAAGGTACTGAACTTCAGGAGGGCTGATTTTGTCAAAATAGGAGAGTGCCTCAGAAAAGCACTGGCAAACAGGCAAGAAGGTGGGGTGGAGCAACAATAGGGAAACATCAAAACTGCCATCACAGAGGCAACAAGCCTTGGTGTGCAGCAAATAAACAAATCAAAGCAAAGGAAAAAAACACTATGATTCTCAAAAGAAGTGGTGGGGAAGGTAAGGGAGAAAAAGATAGCATTCAGGAAGTATAAGGAAACACAGAAGGAGCAGGACAGAGAACTGTACCAGAAAAAGCAGAAGAAAGTGGGGAAGGCAGTCAGAATAGCAAAGGCCAAACTGAGGAAAAGATTGCCAACTCAGTTAAGAGGGGAGATAAAACCTTTTATATGAACATTAGGGAGCAAAGAAAGACTAAGCCAGGTATACTGAGGCTGAATAAAGAGGAAGGTGGTTGGGCAGACAGCAACAGTGAAAAAGCAGGGAAACTGAAAGAATATTTCTGCTCAGTATTCACAATGGAAAAGCAGGGGGACATACCTAATCTAGCCAATAGAAGCACTCTGGATGGGGGGTTAATATTAGTCCTTTTGCAGAAGAAAGGGTTCTGAAAGAACTCTTAAAACTGAAGGTGGATAAAGCAATGGGGCTCGATGGGATTCAGCCCAGAATTCTAAAAGAACTATGGGAAGAACTAGTAACACCACTGACTACACTTTTTAATAAATCATGGGAGAATGGTGTGGTACCTGAGGACTGGAGATGGGCGGATGTGATTCCCCTTCACAAAAGTGGGAGAAAGACAGAGGAAGGAAACTACAGACCTGTTAGTTTGACCTCAGTGGTAGGAAAAATGATGAAATCACTTCTGAAGGAATGAATTGTTGAGTACCTAGAGGCCAGTGGGTCACAGGACCCAAGACAGCATGGATTCACGGCAGGAAAGTCATGTCAGACAAATCTAAATGATTTCTTTGACTGGGTGACCAAAGTATTAGACCAGGGAGGGGCTATGGACATGGCCTGCCTAGACTTTAGCAAGGCATTTAACACAGTCCCACACAAAAGATTAATAAACAAATTAGCCAGCTTGGGAGTGGGTCCCAGGGTGGTAGCCTGGGTAAAACACTGGATGGACAACAGGACACAGTGGGTAATTGTAAATGGAGTCCACAGTGAAGAAAGGGGGGTTACTAGTGGGGTACTCCAGGGTTCAGTATTGGGGCCGGTCCTTTTTAATGTCTTTATAAGTGACATTCCAGAGGGACTGGAAGGGAAAGCATGTCTCTTTGCAGATGACACAAAGACCTGCAACAGGGGTGATACGCAAGGTGGGGCGGAAAGAATGAGAAGGGACTTGGCAAGGTTGGAGGAATGGTCAAATGTATAACAGCTTAGATTCAATGCAAAGAAGTGCAAAGTAATGCATCTGGGAAATAAAAACCCAGGGGAAGAGTACACAATGGGGGGTGAGATACTGACAACAACAAAAATGGAAAGGGACCTGGGGGTAGTCATATCAGACAAACTAAAGTTGGGCCAGCAATGTGAGAAGGCAATAAGGAGGGCTGGGGGGATCCTAGGATGCATAGGGAGAGGCATCACCAGTAGAAAACAGGAAGCTGTTGGCCCTCCATACAGACAGTTGGTAAGACCACATCTGGAGTACTATGTACAGTTCTGGAGACCCCATCTCCGCAAAGACATAGATAGGATGGAGGCTGTCCAGAGGAGGGCAACCAAAATTGTGCAGGGTCTGCACCAGAAGACATATGAAGAAAGACTAAAGGAGCTTAAGATGTATAGCCTCAAGGAAAGGGGGGCATGATAGAAACTTTCAAATACCTCAAGGGAATCAACAAAGTCCAAGAGGGTAGCATCTTTCGGAAAAAGGGATGTGCAAGAACAAGGGGGCAAAATTTGAAGACAGAGGTGGGATG
This sequence comes from Neoceratodus forsteri, assembly GCA_016271365.2. NCBI lineage: Eukaryota > Metazoa > Chordata > Ceratodontiformes > Ceratodontidae > Neoceratodus > Neoceratodus forsteri. The sequence continues at coordinate 808,982,623 of CM028138.1, read as the reverse complement.
GCTCAGAGGTAATGTGAGGAAGTATTTCTTCACAGAGAGGGTTGTAGATGCATGGAATGGCCTTCCTGAGAAGGTTGTACAGTCAAAAACAGTGGGGGAATTCAATAATGCATGGGACAGACATAAGGCAATTCTAGTGGGGGGTAGGAGGAAGTAGGCTGTTGGTTAACTAGGATCTGCAGCTTATCCACTAGGTAGGGAAATGGGCAGACTAGGTGGGCTAAGCGGTCCTTATCTGCCATCAAATTCTATATTTCTATGTTTCTATTTTAATCAATGCATTATTTTTATAGCGCCTTTCAAAAACCAAGGCGTTGTACACTTTAAATACACAAATATGATAACACTGAATAAAACAATAATGTAGAATAGTTAAAATCAATCTGGGAAGGCTAATGTAAATAAATGTGTTTTTAACATAGATTTAAAACTATTGATGGTCAGGCATTCTCTTAACCAACAAGGTAAAAAATTCCACTGGTTGGTGCTGCAAATGAAAAAGCATGAGCGCCAAAAGTTTTTAAGTGGACCCTTGGATTCTCTAGCTATCCCTCGTTGTCGGATTGGAGAGGACGAGTGGGGAAGTAGGGAGTCAGGAGATCTTTCAGTTAGTCTTGAGGAGGTTAGCATGGTATATTTTAGTAGGATTTTTCCTGTCAGGGGTCTTAATCTTGTAGTTAACAGTGCCAGTACCTCTAGAAACCTTATAAGGCCCTTGCCACTACATTAACAATTTATTTTCTGTTTTGGGTAATGGAAGCAAAACCATTTCACCTAGCTCAAAAACTTTTCCTTTTACCCCATGGTCATAATATACCTTCTGCTGGTTTTGGGCATCTTCCTGATTACTATGGGCAAGTTCAACATATTTTGCAAGCTTCATTCTTAGGGCACACATGTAAGATGATATAGATTGTCTCTGAGTGGAGTTATCTTCCCATGTTTCTTTTAACACATCCAGTGGCCCTCTTGGCTGCCTACCATACAGCATTTCAAATGGTGAAAACCCTGCTGATGACTGTGGTACTTCTCTGTAGTCAAAAAGTAGGTAAGGCAAGTATTGGTCCAAATCTTTCCCTTCCACTTTTACAAACCTTTTTAACATGCGTTTTAGAGTTTGGTTAAAAATGCGCAACAAGACTGTCTATCTGAGGGTGATAGGGGCTTTCCTATGGCAGTGATACCTAGCAGTCTGTACAGCTCCTTAAGTAATGTAGTAATCAGTGATAATTTCTTTAGGTATGCCCACTCTGCTGAAAATTTCGGAAAGCTCAGCTGCAACCTTTGGGACTGTGACAGTACGCATTGGAACTGCTTCTGGGTATCGAGTACCAAAATCGTAACTACCAGGATAAATCTATTACCCTTTTTACTTTTGTCTAAAAGACCAACAACATCCATTGCAATTCTCTCAAATAGCACATCAATCAAGGGTAGGGCCACAAGGGGCACCTTGTCTTTTCTAGTGACTGGGGCTACTTTCTGACACTTAGCACAGGAATTACACTAGGTAGCAACATCTTCATGAACTCCAGGCCAGTAAAATCTATACAGCAGTCTGGCACGGGTGCGATCCCTCCCTGAATGATCAGCCATAGAACTATCATGTGCTATCTGTAATAACTCTGTTCTATACTTCTGTGGTTTAACCAATTGTTCTGTCTGTTCCTGTGTCTGAGGGTTAACCCAAACTCTGTACTGTAACCCATTAAATTTTTTAAACATTGGTCCACCCTGTTTTGGTTTTACCTCCAGCTGCTTAACATAACCCTAGAGAGAAACATCGCTACCTTGTTCTGAAAGAAAATCACAATTAGGTATCAATTAAGTTTCAGCATTTTCATATTTTAACCATTTATGTCCATCAGTTATTTGCTGCCACAGTTTCTTCAAGCATAGTCTTTCTTTCTTGGATTTCCAGATCTTGGAGCTGTGCTCGAACAAGTCTGAATTAAAATCTTTGAAAGAAAGTGTCCCCACCGTCTGAAGTTTTCCTTGCCTGAGCTCTTGTCACTACTGCTGCTGAAACATCAGGATTTACTCCTTCTTTGATTAAGTCAGTAAATCCTGGAGGGTAATTTCCAATAATCACAGGTACATGTAACTTAGGTACTACCCTCACTTTCATTTGGTGCGACACACCCTTAATGGTCAGAGTCACTTGGGTGGTGGGATAGTATCAAGTGTACCCGTGGATGCAGATGACACCCATTCCTGGTCCTTTTGCACAGTGTTTTCCCAGCACTTCAACATGCGCTAGGGTCTGTCTGCTTCCTGAATCAGTGAGTCCCTTTACAGTCTTATCCCCCATCTTCACATCTGTTAAGTTCTTGCCCCAATTTGCCAAGGACAAATCTACTCCAGTACCACTCTCCTTACTATGGGAGTTTCTTGCAAAATGTCCTGGCTTATTACAGTTATAGCAGATAATGACTTTGGGCACAGATTTGTTACCCCTACCAGAGTTCTTATCAGGCTTGGAGTTTAAATGGGAAAAAGAGTGTCCTACCAGTACTTGGCTGTTACTTCGCTGTGTGGTGTCTGTCTAGCCATTTGCTAGTCCTTGGCCAAAGAAACAGCCTTTTCTCCACTGTCTGGTTGGTGTTCCTTTATCCAAAGCTGCACATGTGTAGGCAAAATGTTGATGAATTGCTCCATGGCCAATGTGTCGATGATCTGTGGGACTGTTTTGCTCTCTAGTTGGATTCATTTTATCAGGAGTTGTCTGAGTCGAGTGAAGGGTTCTCGAGGATTGTCGACTGAGTTGTACCTCAGAGATCAAAATCTCTGCTTGTATGTCTCTCCAGAGATGTCATACCTTTTCAGGATTTCACTTTTCACAAGGTCATAGTTTTCTGACTGTGCATTGTACATATTTGCTGTAGGCAAGTTGGGCTTTCCCTCTCCGGTAGGGAATCAGTCAGATTGTCCATTGCTGCTTTGGCCATTGGGAGGCTGTGGCAACTCTTTCAAAAGTTGTCAGGTATGCCTCAGTATCATCTGAGGAACACAACTTTGTAAGTTTAATGGCTTTTAAGTTGCTTGCATTTTGTTGGTTGTCTGGATCTGTGCCAGATCCTCTCCCTTTGATAGCTTGCAAGGCATCTGGCCATCGCTGCTACCATCACTGCATCTTCCTCCCATCCACTGCTCCTGTCGCTGCATCTTTTCTCTCCTCTCTTTCTCAGTGTCTTTTTGTTGTACAGCCCAGCATCTGACAAAGTCCATCAGGCTTTCGGGTTCTGACACTGCCTGTTCTTTTTGTATAACTTGTGCTGGCTGTACAATCACAGACTGGACTTCTGTCTCTGCTAGTTTGGCCACCATTCTCCTCGTAACTACTCCTGGACTTGCTGCTGGAGAATCAATACCTTTCTCTATGCTTCTCTGGTAATAGGTCCAGTACCCATGCACAAAACTCCTGTCTTAGGGTATGCAGTGCTTAAATCCCACTCTGACACCATCTGTCATCGAGGCACAGGCCAGGAAGCATAGAAAAAACCAGGATCATTTGTAGAAGCCACCAAAAATAATTATTTACAGTAGCAGTAACAAAAAAAAATGTGTTCAGTATAACTATGTACGGAGGAGAAATACAGTAGTTTCACTTCAGTCTCTGTGTCCCTTTTTCTTCTTCCAGGCAATTGCAGTTTAGTTCCCTTTTAAGTCCTTCCAACCCCCACTCTTAATAAACATCCTGATTCTTCCAAAGTGTTCTGTTCTTGTAAGTATCAGGCAAGAAGAACAACAGTGTGCTTGCCGAGTCCCCTTTTACACAGTTTTTGTAAAAGTCTCAAAGATTTTTACTAAGGCAACCCCTTGAGTATTCCATTGCTCTCTGCAATTATCTCAAACCACAATTATATACATTTCAACAGTAACACTATATATTTTCTAAACAAAGGGGATCCCAATATCAGTTTCATTTCCATACAATGATTTACACATATCTTTTATACTACCTGATATGCAAGGGAGGAAAAACAGACAGCAAGAAAAAAGTGAGAGACAATGAAAGGCAAAGAACTGCGAGCCTGTCAGGTTGATCAATGCCAAAGTCTCACAGGAAAATGTGGTTGCACAACCAGACAGAGAAGAGACAGGAAAGGAAAGAATATATTCTTGCATTTAAACACTTTCTCCATAACAACTGGGACAGGATTCCTTTCCACCCTGTCTCAGAACCTCCCATCAAAATTCAGCCCGTTGGTGATCTGATAGATGTCACACATGTGGGTCCATCTTTCACACTCTGTTGCAAGCCAGCAGGCTCTATTCATAGCAACTTTGACCCTGTGGACAGCAATGTGATTGGCAGACCCATAAAAGATAATGCCGTAGTTTACCAAGGAGAGGACGGAGGAGGTTACAGCCATGAGGAGTGCCTCAGAAGGCAACACCATGTGTACCTATAGAGAAGGCAAGTAAGTCTGCTATTTATGGCTGAGCTAAGGTGGTGGATGTGGTCATGATAAGTATGCAAGGAATGGTGACCCCCAGGTACTTAAAGGATGGCACTTGTTCCAGTGGGGAATGCTGGCAGTTTAGGATGCGGAGGAGACTGATACTCCATTTATTTTGGTGATGTGTGAAGACCATAACCTTGTTTTTTTTTAATAATTTAAGACCAGTTTATGTTCAGTGAACCAGGCTTCAGACTCAGTGAACAAGGTCTGGAGGGCACTTTGAAGAGGGGGAACATCAAGGTGACTGCAAGAAAGTACTGCATCATCTGCATACAGGAGCAGTTGACCAGAACAGGCATTAGGAAGAGAGTTCAGGAAAAGGCTAAAAAGAAGCAGACCTAAGACTGATCATTGGTGAACATTGGATTGGACAGGCAAGCAGGAAATAGGGAGATGTTTAATTTGACTTGTTGTGATCTTACATGGAGGAAGTTTTCAATCCAGGTGATGGTATCAGGAGTTATTTTATTTTATTTTATTTTTATTTTATTAAACTCTAGGATTACAGATACCTTTGAGCAGGACCTGCTCATTTACAAAGGTTCCACATCAAAGGATGTAGGGTAACATACGTACAAAGGTCAACAATAGTTACAGTCTTAAAAACACAGAGATGTCTAAGCATTTTTATACAGCCAAAAATGGAGAGAGACAACATAAGCCAGCTTCAGACAAGTTTCAGGGTGAACAGTAAATAGTTAGCACAGGGTAGGAGGGAGTCAGGAAGAAGTAGGCAGGCTAAAGGGCCATTGTTGGTGGGTAAAGGTGGGTGGAAATAGTGTGAGGTGGATGGGGGGAGAGCCCCATATCTAAAAGTGCCATTAGAGAGGCGAGGGGGTGGGTGAGGCAGTGTGGTGTCGGGGAGGGGGTAAGGGGTGAGAGTTAGGGCCAGGGAGGGTAGAGACTCTAACAGAAGGACATGATTTACTGTATCCAATGCCTTAGTCAGGTTTGTGTACACAGACCAGACCAGGTGTCCACGTTCCAGCGCTTTATGGATAAAGGTGGTGAACTCTAGAAGGGTGGTGGTTGTTCTGTGGCCCTTTCTGATGCCATGCTGGTTCCTGCATAGGATGTCATGTTTAGACAGGTACTTGGTAAGTTGGTCAAGAGCCTTGGAGAGGGAAGGGGAGGGAAGATAGAGATAGGTCAGTAATTTTTAGGAGAGGTATGGTCAACCCCTTTATGGATGGGAGTGATAACACCTGATTTCCAGGGGAAGGGGAAATGGCTGAGATAAAGGAAGAGGTTGAGAATATTGGTGATGGGGGTAACGACAACATACAGTGCCAGGTGAAGGAGTTTTAGGTCCAGAGAGTCTCCACTATGCTTTGTTTTACACAGTACTCTTGATAAATAGGATCTAGCCTCATGAGGGAGACAGTCCTGAAACTGAAAGGTGGAGCATTATCCGGAGAGGGTGGGTGAAGACCGTGCATGGTAGGGCCGAAGAAGTTAGGAGGGAGTATGCTGCTGAGGTCTGAGAATGTGGTGTTAAGGGTGTTAGCTATTGTTAAGTTAGCTATTGTTAAGGGGTAATGGGAAGGGACTCCACTAACAATGAGTTGTAAGAGCAGTGGGGACATAGTTTTGCCATTGAGTTCTTTTTGATGCTTTACCCAGTTGATGTCTATATGGTCGAAGTGGGTGTTCGTGGAGCCTGGGTTACTTTCTATATCTCCAAAGAGGAGAATAAGTGTAAGGAGTGGGCAGTTAGGAGGGTGCCAGTGGGGAGACTGGAAGATGAGGGAGTGCATAAATAGGCTGAGCAATCAGCGTTCATAACTAGTCAGTAATGCCAGGAGGATTTCACTCATGAGAGTGAGGTCATCATGTCCATTCACATAAATTGGAGTGTCTGAGTTTTCACATGGTGAAGGTGAGGGGTAGGGCTTTGGCTGCTCAACAGCCAGAATTTATGCGCAGATGTCAGTTGCCAGTAACAGCGTGGTCAAGGAAGCAAGCATAAGCAGTGGTTAAATTGGAAATGTTTAGAAGAGGGAACTATATGCTCTAAATTTGTAGGAGGTGGAACTGTCATCCTTAGGAGGTGGAACCCTACAAATTATTCAGTGGAGAAAGGTGTCAGAGGAGGTGGAACTGAGTTCCTGAGAGTTCCAGCCCAATTTAATCCATAAGCATAAGTAGGGTACAACATGACCACGTGTCCATTTTGGAGGTGTTAATTTAGCTTTTTGTTTATTTAGCTTTTTCATTGACCAGGTAAGTGCACTAGACAAATCCTGCCTATTTTCAGGCACGACCCGGGGGAGGGGGATACAGATGAATGCCAACTGACCTTGAACCAGATTAAGCTGTTAATGTTGGAGGTGGTATCCCTGTGTCGGGAGAGAAAAGGTTTGGCAAGAAAAGAGCAAGTGAGTTGTGCCAGGGTGCTTCAGAGTCCACTATGAACTGGGCCAGGTTGCTTAACGGGGGCAGCTTTTGACACAGTAGAGGCTGGCAGACCAATGAGCAGAGCTAGTTCCAGTATCCCAATATCTTAAAGTTCCTTCTTCAAGCATGGCTCTCCATGTCCTCTTTGTGATCTTTTAGTTTCTGTTTGGCTGTCTGGAGCTGCTGGACTACCACTTCAAGCTGATCAACAGGGCGGCCTTTGAGGGTCACTTCTTGGTCCACATCTTCGGCATGCTTGGTGAGAGACGTGAGTTCTGAGGCTAAATCGGAAAGCTTGTCTGAAACATCTGCTCAAATGGCATGGAGCTCCTGCAGGATTGTGTCAGGTTTCTTCACCTTTTTATTCTGGTTCTTTGTGGGGGAGATAAATTCCTACTCCAGGGATGCAATGGAGTATAAGGCATGGGAGGTTTCCAAGTCATGGCTCTGCAATGCCGGTTCTACATCTATTTCATCAACCGGCGTCACAGCGAAGGATTTATGTTGACTGCAAGTTGCAGTCAACATAAATCCATAAGGAAACCAGGCCCATTTTTCAATTGAGGGGCTTTGCCCGCTGAACCTCCCCCATGCAGGGGTTCTGCGCCCTGCTCGCCCGATCCATTAGATTATCAACTCCAAGTCAGAGTTGATTCAGTGAGGGGGTACAGAACTGGGGGACAGAGTGCTGGGGTCTCAGTCGGACTATTGCAGTGAACTGTTAATGTTGTTGGCATCAGTGTTCACTATAATAGTATTGCCGTACAGGGGGCATCGGGGTTTGGCTCCCATCATTTGCCATCCGACTTTCCCTCCATCTTTTTTTGTCAATCTGATCTCCTCAGTTAGTACAGGTACTACTTCCTGAGCAGATATATGTGTTTTTAGTAGAGATTTTACAATTTGCAGTGAGATTTTCAGGGGAGCTGCTGAGGAGTTTAGGGGTTAGGCAGCCATAAGTGAGATGACATCACCAGAAGTCCTTGTTCAGGGTTTTTCATGTTGTTAGTGTTTATACCATTTTTGGTATTAAGCTGCAATTGGTTAGCTTTCTATTTTCTTACTTCCAGTTGGATAAGTATGGTTGTAAGTGCTAATCCTCACAATAAATTTGATAGTTCATAGGTGCACTCACCACTTTTTAAAGATCACACACAGTGCTGCTTGTTCAGTGCATACTTTCTAATAATGCTGGACCTGATCAGTGGGGTACAAACATGAAATAATGGCCACAGTGGTATCAGATAATGCACCAACAGGCCTAGCATTAAATACCCAGGATATTTAGTAAACTATAAGTTATGCTGAGTGATCAACTACCTCCAAAAGAATATATACTGCTTAAAAATCATTTAGGATTGTGCCTCCATGTACCTTAATATATTGTAAGTAGTAAGTAAGTAAGTAAAACTGTATTAATATAGCGCCTTTCCACAACCAAGACGCTGCACATTTAAAATACAATATACAACATATAAATGTTAACAATGCAACAATAAGTGTAACTATGAATTAAATTTCATTAGGGAAGGCTAAATTAAAAAGATATGCCTTCAGCTTAGATTTAAAACTATCGACAGTCAGGCATTCTCTTAACCGATGAGGTAGAGAATTCCACAGGGAGAGTGCTGCAAAGGAAAAAGCACTGTCACCAGAAGATTTAAAACGAACCCTAGGAATCTATTGCAATCCCTCGTCAGCAGATTGGAGTGGATAGAGGGGGCAATAGGGAGTCAGGAGATAGAAACATAGACATAGACATAGAAACATAGACTTTGATGGCAGATAAGGACCACTTGGCCCACCCGGTCTGCCCATTTCCCTACCTACTGGATAAGCTGCAGATTCTAGTTAACCAACAGCCTACTTCCTGCCACCCTGCACTACAATTGCCTTGTGTCTGTCCCATGCATGTTTGAATTCCCCCACTGTTTTAGCCCCAACAACCTTCCCAGGAAGGCAGTTCCACGCATCCACCACTTTCTCCGTGAAAAGATTTCCTCACATTACCCTGAGCCGTCCCTCTCTATCTTTAAATTGTGCCCCCTTGTTCTTACACATCTCTTTTTCTGAAAGATGCTACCCTCCTGGACTTTGTTGATTCCCTTGAGGTACTTGAACATTTCTATCATGTCCCCCATCCCTCCTTTCATCAAGGGTATACATATTAAGCTCTCTCAGTCTCTCTTCATATGATTTCTGATGCAGACCATGCACCATTTTAGTTGCCCTCCTCTGGACTGCTTCCATCCTGTCTATGTCCTTGCATAGATGAGGGCTCCAAAACTGCACACAGTGCTCCAGATGGGATCTCACCAACTGTCTGTACAGAGGGATAACCACTTCCCTTTTTCTACTTGTGATGCCCCTTCCTATGCATCCCAGTATCCCCCTGGCTCTCCTTACTGACTTCTCACATTGCTTACCCACCTTTAGATCATCTGATATGACTACCCCCAAGTCCTGTTCCATTTTTGTTGTTGTTAGTACCTCCCCTGTTATTGTGTACTCTTCTCCTGAGTTTTTGTTTCCCAGGTGCATTACTTTGCACTTCTTTGCATTGAATCTAAGTTGCCATATGTCTGACCATTCCTCCAACCTTGCCAAGTCCCTTCTCATCCTTTCTATCCCCTTGTGTATCAACTCTGTTACAGATCTTTGTGTCATCTGCAAAGAGGCATACCTTTCCCTCCAGACCCTCTGCAATGTCACCTATAAAGATTTTAAAGAGGACTGGACCCAGTACTGATCCCTGAGGTACTCCACTAGTGACCCCCCTTTCTTTGGAATGTGTTCCACTCACTATTACCTTCTGCGTCCTGTTGTGCAGCCAGTTTGCTACCCAGGTTACCACCCTGGGACCCACTCCCAGGCTGGCTAACTTGATTATTAATGTTTTGTGAGGGACTGTGTCAAATGCCTTGCTAAAGTCTAGGTAGGCCATATCCATAGTCCCTCCCTGGTCTATTACTTTGGTCACCCAGTCAAAGAAATCTATTAGATTCGTCTGACATGACCTTCCTGCTGTAAATCCATGCTGCTTTGGGTCCTATGCCCCACTAGCCTCTAGGTACTCAACAATTCTTTCATTCAGAAGTGATTCCATCATTTGTGGATGTGGTCCTGGCAGACAGTGACCAGATTAGGGGCCTGGAGGTAAGGGACCTGTTGGCGGGGAGTGACCATGCCACGGTCTGGTTCTGCCTGGACCTAGGAGGGCTAGAAGGCTACACAAAGATGGAAGTAACTGACTTCAGGGGAACGGATTTTAAGGAAATGGGAAGGATCCTTAAGGAGCATTTGGATGTGATTGGGTCAGACATGGACGCTGATAGTAGGTGGGAAATCATCAGGAGAGGGGTGCAGGATGCTACCAGCACCTGTGCAAGAGTAAGACAAATGCAGTAGGGCCCAAAAACCCTGCTGGTGGACCAGGGAGGTCCAGGAGGTGGTACGGGGAAAGAAGGCAGCCTATAGGCAATTCAAGTGCTCAAGGAGTGAAAGGGATCGAGGGGAGTATGAGCTGATGGCTAGAAGGGCCACTAGGGTGGTGAGGGTGGCTAAGGCAAGGAAGGACAAGAAGCTGGCCTAGGAAATTAGGAGAGGAACAAGGAGTTCTTTAGATACATTGAGGAAAAACGAAGGGTGAAGGGCAGATTAGCAGGATTAAATCAGGGAGAGATGGGCACAAGACTCGGGAGCAGGCTGAGGTACTAAATGAGTATTTCCACCAGTTTTCACCAAGGAAAATGGGGGTGCTGCATCATACATGGGAGGAGACAGAGATATTGAGGAGGGGGGACCCCACCGATCGGCAGGGTCTGGGGAGAGGGAGGCATCACTGGCAGGAGGGGAGGGCTAAGCAAGGAGAAGAGGCACGGAAGTGGATATCACAGCAGAGAGAGTGAGGAAGACCCAGCTCCTTAAGATGGAGAAAGCACTGGGGCCGGATAAATTACATCCCAGAGTGCTGAAGAAACTTTCGGATGTCCTGGTGAAACCCCTGTTGGAGCTTTTCACCATCTCTCTGAGGACAGGGTGGGTGCCCCAGAAACATAGAAACATAGAAACATAGAAGTTGACGGCAGATAAGGACCGCAGGCCATCCAGTCTGCCCATTTCTTTTTCTACCTTATAAATGTGCCATCTGCCTTTGCTATGTCAGTGACCTATCTATTCATAGTCATTTGTATTGCTCCTTTATGCCCATCCTATGCCTGTTTGGCCCGCACTGTATTCATAGCCACTACTTCTTGTGGTGTTATCTGATGCATCTACCACCCTTTTCTGTGAAAAAGAATTTCAATCTCCCCTATGCCCCTCTAATCTCTGCATGTGTCCTCTTGTCCTGCTATTTTTTATATTTAACATGTTAGACTCTTTCACCTTGTTTATGCCCTTAAGGTGTTTAAATGTCTCGATCATATCACCCTCTCCCTCCTTTGCTCAAGTGCATACATATTGAGTCTGCTAATCTGTCCTCATATGTTCTGATGCAGTCCTCGCACCATTTTGCTGCCTCTCTGACTGCCTCAATTTGTTAATGTCCTTGTGAAGGGTGGCTCCAATACTGCACCACACGCAGTACTCCAGATGGGCCTAACTAATGTCTTGTACAGAGGGATTATTACCTCCCTCTTACGACTCTGTGATACCCCTACTATCACACCCTAACACCCCCAGCCTTACCTACTGCTTTAGAGGACTGGATGGTGGTGCATATAGTGCCTATCCACCAGGGGACTAAGGGAGGTGGTAGGGAACTACAGGCCTGTCAGCCTGACATCGTGGTGGGCAAGGTGATGGAGGGCATTGTCAAGGAGAGGCTGGGGGGACCTGGAAAAGTTGGGGTGCCTGGACGATAGACAGCATGGATTCGTCCTGGGGAAATCATGTCAGACAAACCTTGTGGAGTTCAATGACTGGGTGACGAGTGCCTTGGACCAGGGTAGACCAGTGAACATCCTCTTTCTAGATTTCAGCAAGGCATTTGACTCTGTTCCTCACATGAACCTGTTGGATAAGCTGGAAGAAATGGGGGTGGGGAACCAGATGATCAGATGGATAGGCAATTGGCTCCAGGACCGGACTCAGAGGGTCGTAGTTGGCGGGATAGTCTCATCCCCAAGGAGGGTCATTAGTGGGGTCCCACAGGGATCAGTCCTTGAGCCCCTCCTGTTCAATGCCTATGTCTCTGACATAAGGACAGGAATCAGGAGTGAGATGAGTCTCTTTGCGGATGACTCAAAACTGGGGCAGTGGTGATGGGGAGTAGGAGGGTGGCCCTGACAGGGGGACCTGGAGGCTCTGGAAAGATGGTCTAGAAAGTGGAAGCTGAGGTTCAATAAAGGGAAATGCAAGATACTCCACCTGGGGGCCAGAAACCCGGGCCAAGTGTACACCCTGGGGGGGAAATGTTACAAGTCTTGATGGCTGACAGGGACCTGAGGGTGGTGGTGGATGTCAAGATGAACAACTCAGAGACTTGTAGGAGGGCAGCAGCCAAGGCCAACAGAATGCTGGGATGCATCGCTAGGGGATCACCTCGAAGGAGGAAGTGATACTCCTCTGTATAACTGCTTGGTGAGGCCACACTTTGAGTACTCAAGTGCAGTTTTGGAGACCACACTTAAAGAGGGACATTAAACTCCGGAGAGGGTCCAGAGGAGGCAACCAAAATGATTTGGGGCTTGGGGACAGGACCTATGAGGAGAGGCTCAAGAGCTAAATGTGTACACATTGGAAGAGAGAAGGACCGGGGACATGATAGAGGTCTTCAGGTACATGAAGAGGGTAAATAGGGGAGGAACAGTCAGGGTGCTTCTAAGGAAGGAGGAGGGGGCCACTAGATGGCATGGGTGGAGGCTGGAGGGGGAAAATTCAGGGGAGAAAAGAGGAGGTGCTACTTCACTGAGAGGGTGGTGGAGCCATGGAATGCACTGCCTAGGGGGCTGGTGGAGGCAGAGATGGTGGAGGGGTTCAAGAGGGGGTGGGACAGGTGCAGGGGAAGGTTTCTGGAAGCCAAATCCAATGCAGCAAGAATATCCAGAACTAGGAAGGGAGAAGCCAGAGAAGGTGAGGGGGGCAGCAAGGTCAGCACCCAGGGTGGGGGCTGACCAATCGAGAAGACTCGAAAGACCATTAGGCCTATTCTACTGGTGTTTTAGTATGTTAGTATGTTAGTATTTTCCCTACCACTGAGGCCAAACTTACAGGTCTGTAGTTTCCTGCTTCTGCCTTGCTCCCACTTTTGTGAAGGGGAATCACATCTGCCTTCCTTCAGTCCTCAGGTACCACCCTATCCTCCCATGATTTGTTAAAAAGTGTGGTCAGTGGTGTCACTAGGTCCTCCCTTAGTTCTTTTAGGATTCTGGGGTGAATCCCATCAGGCCCCATTGCTTTGTACACCTTGAGTTTTAGGAGTTCTTTCAGGACTCTTTCTTCTGTAAATGGACTGGTGTCAACCCCCTGCCCAGAGTGCTTTTATTGTCTGGTTTAGGTAACTCCTCCTCATCTTCTTTTGTGAATACTGAGCAAAAGTATTCATTCAGTATCTCTGCCTTTTCACTGTCTCCCTCTGTCCACCTCCCCTCTCTCTTATTAATCTTGTAAATAGCTGGGTCCCTGTTCATCTAGGGCTTTAAAGGTTAGCAAGCCAACCTTAAAAGTGATCCACCACTGAACAGGCAGCCAGTGCACTCCACACAGTACATGTGTAATATGACTGTCCTTGATGTACCAGTCAAAAACCTGTCCACAGCATTCTGTACTAGCTGAAAGTTGCGGATATCAACCCCAAGAAGCCCTAGGTAGAGGGCATTTCACTAGTCAAGGTGGATGGTAATGAAGGCATGGACCAGTGTTGGAATGTTGTCCGGAGGAACCAGGTGTTTCACCGGAGCAATATTCCTCAGATGGTAAAATGAGGATTTAACCACTGCCAACACCCGAGATTTCAGGTTTAGGCCATCATCAAAGATACCGCCCAGGTTGCACACCCAGTCTGTGGTAGTGAATTGAACACCATCAGACCATAAGCCTGATGCCTGCCCAGCCCCCAAACCTGCACCCCGATGACCTGGGTCTACTACCAACACTTAAGTCTTGTCCAGATTCAGTCTCAGCCAGCTGGTGCTCATCCAATCTTTGATTTCAGTGAAGCAGTATTTAGCACAGAGACTACATCAACCTGTTTGGGCAGAAACGACATATACAGTTGAATATTATCTGCTTAGCAGTGAAAACTCAAACCATATAGCCTGATATCTCCTAATGGCAGCATGTACACTGCAAATGACATGAGTGCCAATATGGAGCCTTGCGGCACCCTGTGGGATGGGGGAGGGCATCAGAGGAATAAATTCCAGTGACCACCCTCTGAGACCTGTCTATGAGGAAAGATCAAAACCATTCAAGGACTGTACCCGACAGACCACAAATGAGCCACAAGGACTCCAAAAGCACATCATAATCTACAGTGTCAAATGCTGCTGAGAGATCAGGAAGGATCAAGATGGTACAAGCCTTTCAATCTCTCGCTATTAGGAGATCATTCAATAATCAGAAAAGTTCAGTCTCTGTGCTAAGTCCCTTCCTAAATCCAGACTGGAAAGCTTCATTGACATTGTCGGTCACAAGATGATCGTCCAGTTGCAATGCAACCACCTTCCCAATAACCTTAACCACACAGGGCAGGTTAAAGACAAGCTGGTAGTTAGCTGGGCAGTCAGGATCCAAGGAGTTTTTTTAAGGAGTTGTCATATGACTGCCTCCTTGAGAGGATTGGGAAAGACCCCCATCTCCTAGGAACTTTAGACATTTTCAGCTAGGTTCAGGCAGATAACATTTACACAATCCACTAATAGGGGTGTAGGGCACAGATCCAAACTACAACTGGTTGGATGCAAACTCTGGATGATATTCACAATGTCCATGAATTCTAGCTGGCTAAAGTCCATCCAGAGAGACTAAGTGCTCCCCCCCACTGACCTCTGCAATCCCTCATAAGGAGAGCTTGGACGATACCTGACCTGATTCTGGTAACCTTATCTGTGAAGAATTGAACAAGCTCCTCACATTTAGCCTGAGAAAAGGCTCCCCCAGACTGAAGACAGATTGGATTGCACAATCTGTTGACAGTCTAGATGAGCTGAGCTGGTCGATTCTGCACAGCAGAAATCTCCCTGGACAGGAATTCTGCCTTGTTATGGGTGATTTCTGATTGATAGCCCTTATAATGTTCTATCAATCTAAGCCTGTCAGCATCCAGGCCAGACTACCGGTATGATCACTCCATCCTTTGACCAACTCATCTCAGCTCCTTCAAGGAACAATCAAACCAAGGGGTAGTTGAGCAAAGAGCATGTGGCTGAACTTGAACAGGAGCAATCAAGTCTAAGGCATCTCCCTCCACCTTATTATAGGCCAGTACAAGATCTCCTGGACTCATGCATTCATCCAACAATTGCGATAGGTCCAGAGCCACCAATAGACCATCTGTGGCAACCCCTCCTTTTAAGGGGTGGCACGGGACCATCTCAGTTGGGGCTGGTCCATTGGAGGGAGCACCAAAACTGAACCCTATGGTATGATGGCCAGACCAACTGAAAGGTTCCACCCCCAAGTCCATTACCTCCATCCCCCAGAGGAATACCAGATCCAATGAGTCACCCCTGTTGTGCCTGGGTTATGTCCTCTATCATCCTACATACACCTTATACTGTATTCCTGGTTCATTATAATGTGATACTGCTATTTTGCACTAACATGTAGATTAGGCACCCATCATATAAGCATGAGTGCCAGGAATGTGCTTTGCTGCTAATATATGCTAAGCTTTACATCTTTTATAGGATTATATCATGCATGATTATTATACCTCACTATAATGCATTCTGCTCGTCTTTTACATATATTCTTTGTATATAGTCTACCTAATCACTAAGATGACTCTTAGGAATCATCAGTGATTACTTTATGCACTATACACATTCTCATTTAATCATATGTAGTAGTGGCCTGTCAGGACTTCTCTTTGTCTAAGCAAGCTGGCAGGGAGAAAGCCTTTGTTTTTTCTTACACATATGCAAGTAATGTCACATGTAGTCTGGGCCTGTCAGCACTCCTTTTGTCCAAGCTTCATGCTGACAGGAGCATATTCTTTGTCTCATATAATACTCATTAGTAATTATGTCTCCTAAGTCATTATCCAGTGGGGAATGTCTTATACAATCTTGTTTATAATATAAAACCAACAAAATTTGTTTCTCATATCTGTAACTATGATGTAATCTCTGTTGCGGTGTTGTTATCTATGGTAAATAATCTTGTGTAATCCAGCTCCTCACAGAGATCTTGGAAATTCTGGAGATTATGTACATTCTCAGGAGAGTGGGGAGAAACCCATCTCCCTTGTGATTTTCTCTGTCACACGCTTGGCATAAGTATTGTAATAAATTATCATTATTACTCCTGCTTGTGTAGAGTTTCTTTGGCTGACACTGTAGAAATACAAATATCTGCATTATTATTTACTCTAGAGCTGGTATCTAGATAATACCCCCTATATCGGTGATGGGGGGGTTAACCACCTGCGTGAGGCCCAGCATCATCATTAGCTGGAGGAGATTTTGACAAAATTGCGAGAGTTCATCGTTGACCCAGGCATTGAAGCCCCCAGAACTATCCATTTGGGGGACTCCATTACCATGTTGACGATGAAGTCTGCTATCTCCTGCAGGAATTGTCCACCATCACCTGGTAGACAGTAAATGAGGAGTATCCTGCAACCTACACCCTCCCTCAAGATACACTCAAAGGATCTGGTGGGCCCCACTGGAACATCCACAAGGCCACCATGCAGCTATTAGTGCTGCAACCATAAGGGCATACACTGAAATAACGCTGGCTAAAACACCAACAACCACAGAACAGTGCACATCCTTTAAAACAATGGCCTTCCTTTTGTTTTCTGTGGTGGGGGGCTTCACCCCCCATGCCCCACGACATGAGTAGCTTTGCCTCCCCAAACCCCCCAACTTTATATAATAAACTCCATGGGCTGTGGACTTAGGGGATGGGGGGAGACTTGAGAGGAGGCACTCTGTTTAAATAAATAAATACCCACAAAAGTAGTAGTACTGGAGAACCTGGAATGAACCAAACCACAGTGCCAGGTCTACTGATTTTGCCATGTGCTGGTGCCTTAGCCACTCCATCACAGGAGTGGCTCGACCAGGCACCTAGCACATGGCAATTTGATGACACCTTGTAATAGCATTCAGCAAACGCAGGGTAGTGGTAATTCTCTATCGCTGTTCTACCCTTGTCGCTGTAAAGAGAGTCGCACTCTACATGGCACAGTTAATACCTCACTGTCTTATATGCACAGTATTGACCCGGTACTTCAGTAATGATGTCCAGATCTCTTTCGCTTCTTACTACTGGTAAACGTTTGTTTCTTATATAGTATGGTCTCATTCGGTTGTTATGGTCAAGATGTAACACAATACATTTTCTAACTTCAAATGCATCTTATTAGTCTTGGTCAAGTCGATAATTCATTCCAAGTAGTTTACTATGGTTGGTGTTTGGCTTCGTTATCTACCTCCCCTGTTATTTTGGTATCATCTTCAAATTTTATGAATACATTTTACAGTATAATTTATTATGTCATGATAAAACAGTTGAATAGAAAGAGATCTAGAACTGATTCCTGGGGGGACTCCATTTGTCACCATTCTAAAGTATGAGATTTTATCCTGAATTCTAACTCTTTGAGTCCTGTTGTTCAACCAGGACATTACTGTCAGAAGTGGGTTTCTGTCAATATCCCCCCCCCAAGCAAAAGTAATATTAGGGGGGCAAGCTGAATGCCACAACATAACATCTATTTATTTTTGGTACTTTAATTTTGAAAGTTCTGCAGTAAACAAACATACCATTTTTCACCTATACCTTTTCACTTGATCAGTCATTCCACTAAAACATTTTTTGGAAAAGTCAACCCAATTTTTTGTAATCTTTGCAGTTTTCCTCACAGCAAGGAGACCATAACTTCTATTAATGATACCATCATTTTTCCCTTTAAATAACATAAAACAGACAGTAATTGCCATATGCACATTAACTAACTTAGCTGATTCATTTCCATTTCTTTTAAAAACATTGGTGTGATAACCTGTATATAAATGACAGAGATTGATAGTTTAAATACAGTACTAATATTGGGTGATATGCACCAATGGGGCATGGGTATGTGCGAAAAGCGTGCACCCCACCTGCGGAGATGTGCACCTATAGACAGGTGCATTGGTACTGGCATTCACTAATGCAGGCCACCTGTCCATGGCCCCCCCCCAGAAAATAGGGATGCAGAGGGGTGATATGTGGATAGGGCACACTCCCAATGGAATACCCAGACCCAGTCCATCAGTGGATCTCTTACACCCTGGGGCATGTCTGCCAGTTTCCAGCATGCAGTGTGCCAGCCACACTTGGCACAGGATTCCCAATTGGCCACCCCCAGCCCTCCTCGTTGCCTCTATGGGTGGGGGTGGCATCTCCCGAGGGTCTGCAGCAGCCGACTTCTTCGCCGCCAACAGCAGTGGCATCCTGGGGGGCACACAGCCCTTACAGCTGTGGTTACCAGGCGTAAGGTACGCTCTCCACTCCCACCTCTCTGCACCTTTGTGGATTGCGTGGAATGCAGGCATGCCCCGACACACCCCATTCTGGCCCCTGGTGCATAGCTGTCTACACAGCCAGGGGTTGGGGCGAGTAAGTGTCCTGCACTGCCCATAGTGCATGCCGCATGGGGTCAGTGGGACCCCGCTCCATGGCATTCAGTAGTATCTCTGCCAATGCACCTGGATTACGTGGCACTTTGGCATAGTGCATAGGGCCCATTAATAGTAATCAGTGTAAAAAGTATTATCTCCCAATTATTCCACTAGGTACATTTAGGGATCTCCAAAAGCAATTTTGTTTCTGTTAATGCATTATTAAACTTTTGAGGGTTGGTTAGCAGTTTATGTTACCACTTGCACTGTTACAATTGCAAATGCAAGAGCAAGGATACTACAGCAGCATTTTCATAGGGCCTTTGGGACTATGCATTTCCATTTGCATAGGCCCGAAGTAAAGGTGCTAGATTTTCAGCAAGCAGACTTTCAGAAAATGGCAGAAAGTGTTCAACAGGCATTAGCAGGGGAGGGGGAACTAAGGGGGGTGGAGAAAATGTAGGGTTGAATAAAAGGGGCAATAGTGGAGTACACTAGCCTCTATGTCAGGAGAGTGAATAAAAATAGGAAGTAGGGGAAACCACTTTGGTTTAATAGGGCGGTGGCGTTGAAGGTCAGGGAAAAGAGAAAGGTGTTTAGAAGGTTTAAAAGGACACAAAGGGAGGAGGACAGGGCTACATTCCAGGAGAAGCAGAAGAAAGCAGGTAGGGAGGTAATCAGGGGGAAGGCAAGAACAGAAGACAGAATAGCCATCATGGTCAAGGTCAGGAGGGGGATAAAACCTTCTTCCGGTGTTTAAACAAGAGGAGAAACTCAAGGGCGGGGATAATTAGGTTAAGAAATGGAGAAGGGGAGTTGGTGGATGATGACCATGGGAAGGCAGAGATACTGAATAATTATTTCTGCTGAGTCTTCACAGTTGAAAAGGAAGGGAAGTTGAAGACAATCAAGACACATGAGGAGATAGGGGGAGGAGTTGACTCCAGTCCATTCCAGGTGGAGGAGGTCCTGAAGGAGCTAGAGGGTTTGAGAGTGTATAAGGCAATGGGGCCTGATGAGGTGCACCCCAGGGTACTGAGGTAACTTAGCAAAGTGCTAGTAGAACCTCTGACCAGCCTCTTCAATGCATCCTTGGAGACAGCGGAGATCTCTGATGACTGGAGAAGGGCGGATGTGGTCCCCCTTCATAAGGGGGAACAAGGAGGAGGCAGGCAATTATAGACCAGTAAGCTTAACATCTGTGATGGGTAAACTCATGGTGAAGCTGCTAAAAAAAAGAGTATCACTAGCTACCTTGAAGCCAATGGCCTACAGGACCGGCAACAACATTGGTTCACTGAGGGAAGGTCATGTCAAATGAACTTAAGAGTTTTTTGACTGGGTCACCAGGGTACTAGATCGGGGGGATCTGTATACATTACATATCTCGACTTCAAAAAGGCATTCTATTCTATGCCACACAGGAGACTGCTACACAAAATGAGATGTCTTGGGCTGGGGCCACTCATGGTTAGGTGGGTGCAAAACTAGCTGGGAGGTTGAAGCCAGTGGGTAATTGTTAATGGGGTACATTCCGAGGAGGGTATGGTCCCCAGTGGGGTACCTCAGGGGTCTGTGCTGGCGCCACTCTTTTTCAATATATTTATAGGGGGCATAGTAGAGGGGCTGGAGTGAAGATTTTGTCTGTTCACAGATGACACAAAGATCTATAATAGAGTGGATATCCTTGAGGGGGTGGAGAGCATGCACAGGGATCTGGAAAAACTGCAGGAATGGTCTAAGGAATGGCAATTATCCTTCAGCACAAAAAAAAAATGCAAGATCATGCACTTTTTTTTTTTAGTTGTTTAACCAGGAATAGCACACTAAGCTGAATGCTTTTTTACAGGAGTGACCTGGGTGCACAAAGAAGTTAAGGGAGTTGCTCAGGGTCACCCAGTATGCAAGTGGAAGCTGTGGGATTCAAACCCAGGTCTGGTCTACTGGATGTCAAAAGATTTGCAGCTTAGAGTCTTAGACCACTGTGCTATACTGCCTCCAACACACTTAGGAAGGAATAACCAGGCAGTGGAATACCATGTGGGGGGGCATACCCTAGAAGATACTGAGCTGGAAAGGGACCTGGGCATATTCATTTCACAGGACATAAGGGTGCAAATCAGTGTGAGAAGGCGGTGGCAAGGGCTCCTAGGATGCTGGGATGTATTGGTAGGGAAATAACTAGCAGGAAGAGGGAGGTCATCATGCCCTTGTACAGGCAGCTTGTCAGGCCAGCAAATGGAGTATGGGGTCCAGTTCTGGAGGCCATACCTCAAGAAGGATGTGGATTGGGTGGAGCACGTCCAGAGGTGGGTGACAAAAATGGCAAAGGGACTCAGTCGCCTGTCATATGAGGAAAGTCTGAGGGACCTTGGCATGTACATACTCCCTTGAATGAAAAGAAGGGAAAGGGGTGGTTTGATTGAGACCTTCCAATATATTAAGAGTATTAACATGGTACCAGTAAGGGACATCTTCCAGCTAAGAAAGCAATCAAAAACAAGGGCGCATGGTAAGCAGATAGTGTGTGTGTGGGTGGGGCTTCAGGGAAAAAATCAGAAAATTCTACTTTACAGAGAGGGTGGAGGAAAGCTGGAACAGACTCCCAGAGCAGGTGCTGGGGGCAAGAACTGTGGGTGTATTCAAGAGAGCATGAGACAGACACAGGGGTCTGTTAGTCCTGAGGAGGGGGCAGGTGTAAGGCAATAGCAAAGTCCTAGCTGCTTACTAGTCATACAGGGCAGACTGGGTGGACCTGGCAGTCCTTTTCTGCTGACACATGCTATGTCTCAATGTTTCAATTTGTGCAGCATTACTGCTGCCACTTTGGTGGATTTAACAATTTAAGGCTGATGTTACCATGTGCACTACTATAGTTGCAAATGCAAGAGCAAAGATACTGCATCAGCGAACATTCAAAGTGAATGCTGCTTACACTGTGATGATTTAAAAAAACAAAAAGCCAAATATTGCATCAATTTCTGAACCTTTTTCAACCCTATTTCAGGTGGCTATTAGAAACAGAAATTCAGGGTTTAAAATACAGTTCAAAATGATTTTTTTACCACTTGTGCAAGTGCCCCATGAATGTGTGCTGTGCAGATGACATGGAATTTTAACTGCCACAAGCCCCAGCCCCCATATCACCCCTGTAGCTGCTGGCTTGCCACCAAACACCCTGCCAGCCACAGAGGTTAGCTGGAGTGTCCAGGTGCCAGTAATACCTGCAAACAGGCTGCTAGATACTGGAAACTGTAGACTGGTGTGATGGTCGCAGCAGAGATGGTAAAGTCTGCTTGTGAGCTGCTTGGAAATGGAGCAGGCAGTGCAGGTGTTTAAATGTTGCCCGTTCTCCCCCCCCCCCAAACCACTCTGTAGTTGCCGGCTTGTCCCCAAGCCCACTGCCAACCACAAAGGTTATTTGGAGTGCCCAGTTGCAGGTGATTCCTGCAAACAGGCTGATAGATGTTGGAAAATGCAGGCTTAAATGATAAGAACAGCAGAGATGGTAGTCTGCTTGTGGGCTGCTTGCAAATGGAGCAGGCACTGAGGGCATTAACTGATGCTAGCCAAAACCTCTTGTATGGCTCCCTTGGTGCTGGCTTGCCCCTGAGCACTTTGTCAGCACAGCACACATAGGTCAGTTGGAGTGCCCAGCTGCAGGTAATATCTGCAAACAGGCTGCTTGATGCTGGAAACTGCAGGTTTGAGTGATGGCAACAGCAGAGTTGGTAGTCTGCTTGTGGTCTGCTTGCAAATGCTGCAGGCAGTGCAGGCATTAACTGTTGCTAGTTAAACCCCCTTTTAGGGCTCCCTTGCTGCCTGCTTGCCCCCAAGCCCCCTGCCAGCTATGAAGGTTAGCTGGATATCCAGGAGCAGGTAATACCTGAAAACAGGCTGCTAGATACCGGAAACTGTAGGTTCGACTGATGGTAGCAGCAGAGGTCATAAATTCTGCATTGTCTCTGTACTTTATTGTTATATGTATTTTCATATGACAGAGTTGTAATATACATGTAATAATTTTCAATAAAACATATTGACAAAAAAAATGAAAGAAAATCAGCCAAATCATTAAATAAAATGAAGGGAGGCAAATTCAGGAGGGATGTGAGGAAGTACTTCTTCACAGAAAGGGTGGTGGATGCCTGGAAGAGCCTTCCAACAGAGTTAATGGAGGCAAAGACATTGGTGGGTTTCAAAAATACAGAATAAAACAAAAAGGATCACCCTCCAGCTGCTGCTCTGTTAGGTCAAAAACAAGTGTTATGTGGAAGCAAAACCTTGCAGCCCTTCCAACGTAGGTAATCTGTTCAGGAAACCAAGCAACAGCGTGTCTTGTCTTAAAAGCTTTTTTGTGCTACAATACACACATACTACAAAATGTAATAATAAATAAAGTGATAAATTCAGCAAAAAAAGCTTTTTTGCTGGGTGACACTTTATTTATTGTACATTTTGTAGGTATGGCTTGTAATGGAATAAAAACTTTTAAGACAAGACATGCTATTGCTTGGTTTCCTGAATAGATTACCTACTTTGGGAGGGCTGCAAGGTTTTCCTTCCACATGGGTTTCAAAAATGCCTGTGACAGGCACCTGGGAGTAAGGAAGGGAGGTGAAAAAATGGCACTGGAGATCATGTTGGGCCTGCAGCAAGAAACAAAGATCTGAAAAAAAAAAAAAAGTTACTTAATAAAATGGGCATACTGGTTGGACCCAGCGGCCCTTTTCTGCAGTCACATTTTATTTTTCTATGCAGATTAAATGGATATAACTTGTAAATTACTATTGTATATACTGAATATACACTAGACTGACTTAAAATAGGCAATTTAGCAACACTTGTGAATAGGTAGGACTTTAATTATTCACCCATGGCTCTGCCACTCATGCGTTATGGTCCTACACTGTCACACATGGTCATGCCTGAAAATAGTCATTTTATGGCTAGTGCACCTACCCAGTTAACAAAAACTAACTAAATAAACACACTTGCATGTAAATTGTGTATTTTGAGACAGCCCATTACGTCACCTATATCTCTCTCTAACATGTTTGCTTGTAATCAGGAGACCATTGCAAATAAGCTCTGCTCAATGGTTTCTTATCCTGAGTAAACTAAACTGAATTGAAAAACATATCCTTAATAAGAATGTAATTAGAAATGAAAAAACAACTGACTTAATTTTCATTTCCTTTCTTCGTAGACATTGGGGGGAAAATCAGCCTGACAACTGGAAACCAAACAGTGCTACAATGGATGAAGACTGTGTCTCAATGACAAAGAAAGGAGAATGGGATGATAACGAATGTATTAAGATTCACAGATGGATCTGTGAGAAACAGGCAGATTTTTGCTCTACGTAAGGACAGTTTACCATTGTCAACACCAAAGCCTTCAACTTCAGACCCAAACAGTGAGGGCTCTGCCATTCCTCAATGAACACCATCAGACTGAAAGAGCAAGTTAGTTTGCTCTGAAGATTAAAGTAACGACATCAACCTACTGTATAACCTTAAGTCTAAATCAGTGGTTCTGAAACCCCAAATCCTTTTGGTCACAAGCTGCAAGCACCAGTACTAACTGATGATCTCCAAATGTTTTTCCATTTAAACTCCCCAAAATAATTAACCTATTTTCATATGCTATTCATAACATTAAAGTTGTACATTATTTTATAATGCAGTTTATTATGTTGTCTTGTGTGCACAGTGCAAGCAACATTTTGTGGCAGCTTGCTGGAGTAGCAGGTTGTGGAGGTGCAGTCAGTGTTGTGGCCAATAGCGCCACTGCTTTTTTGGGCTGATCTCTGCAGCACCAATGAATGTCTATGACAGTAGTTGAGAAGTGTGCCATCAACATGAAAGAATTTTGCCACCGCAGTGAGGGAGCACCCAGTCATTGCAGTGCGTGCCTTGCCTGCTGAAACATTCCAATAAACATGGTAGCAGCTGCCACCATATGCCTCTCACAGTCCCTAGAATGCCAACATCGGCGGTGTCCAATACCCTGTCAGTATGCCCCTTCCCCAGTTCATTTGCTGATGGTGGAGCCCAGTCCCCTTCGGCATCATGTTCACCTTGTTTTATTTGTCTGCCGAGGGGGGTGCCCAATCCCCCTCAGCATCATGCACCCTCCTAAACACAGACACGCTTTCTTTCCTGATGGGGGGCCAATGCCCATTGGCTTCAGTCCACAGTCCTCGAAAAACACAGGTGGTACACTTGGAGCCTGCCCCAGTGTACCCAAAGCAAACCTGTTAAAAAAACCTTCCCTTAACGTCCTTTTTTTCCCTGTAACACAGAAAACGGTCCCTTGTGGTCACGATGCCCCTCCCCAACGTGCACCCACACTCTGTGCACCCCACCTTCCCACACCCCCCCTCACCCCATACTTACCTCCAGAGCCTGGCGCGACAATCTTTGGTGGAGAGGGAGACGTCTGAACTCTTCAAAAGCCGACCGTGAACTGACGAAAATCATGGTAAGCTGTGTAATGGCTTCCATGGGAGGCTTTCAACTTAGCTGAATATCTCGGTCATTTTTGTGACTTTTGACTCCACATTTTCATCATGGAGTTCTCGGGACACCACCTCATAAACTCAGTCACTGCCATTGTGTTATTTGGTCCCAAAAGGTGATTTTGAAGTCACTGCAGGGAATTGCCTTTTGGGACCGATTCATGAAATAACAGTGTCACTGTTCATGAGGTGGGCTCTCAAAAAGCCTATTTTGCAAACCTGATGAATGAATTCCAGAAAATGACAGTGTTATGAGTGTGTGTTGCTCAGTTTCAATGCACGCTAGTAAGTATGAGAATTTTTTAATATTTTCACTCCAGCTTTTCAACATTGCCATTTTTTCACACCTCCTTATGAACAGTACAGCTGTCATTTTTCACATCCTGTCCAAAATGTGTTTTCACATATCTGGCACACAGTGACGCAGTCACTGTGGGAAATCAACATTCTGGACAGATAAAGAAAATCACAGTGACACTGTTTATGAGCAGAAGTCCCAAATGCTTTCAAGAGGTGGGGTCACAAAAAGCCAATGTTGAAAATCTGGAGTGCAAATACCAGCAAATACCCGTGATGTTAGGTTTCTAATCGTAACGTTCCACCCTGTAGAGACTGACAGGCATCAGGGGGTGTGACTTTAGATTGTTGGCTGTAATGCTCATGCCATTCCACCCCCACCCTGCAGCCAGTGACAGGCATCAAGGTGTGTCTTGGACTTATCGGCCCCAAAGTTCACCCATTCTCGTATACTGCACCCATCTCAACATATTTCCTTATAGAATGGGTGAGCATAAGCCCCGATGACCCCAAGGCACAACGCAACACTTGTCAGAGTCTGCAGGGTAGGATGAGGTGAAATGGCATGAGCGTTATGACCGAAAATCCAAAGGCACACCTCAATGCCTGTCAGTCTCTGCAGGATGGGGTGGGGTTGATGTCAGTTCCATATGTAACCCCCTTGTTCCTAGGGGTTACTAGAATGCCATTAGAATCAGTGGCAGGCAGGGGAGGCAGCTAGTGAAATGCCAGTTAAATGGATTTCACAGTGTCCCACTCTGTTTTTCAGTCTCAGCTGAGCTGGAGTGATGATGTCACTTTGGAACTGTCACAGCAGCACAAGCCACATTAGAAGCTAGCTGTGGTGAGTTAGTGTTAGAATGTTGAGTTAGAGTGTAGTCAGTCTGCAGCTGGAGTCAGAGGAGGAGGTTGTAGGTAGTGTAGCCTCTTTCTTTAGCTCTGTCAGAGAGCTACCAGTAGTGTTTTTGTTTGTTTCTCACCCTAGTGAGAGCCAGTGCAGCCTAGTGGTGAAGTGGTGGAAATCAAGCCAAGTGGTTTTCACAGTGCCCCATCCCAGGAGCGATGGGGTGGATTCCAGGATTCAGGGGCAATCCCCTGGTCCAGTCTGGACTGTGTTGAAGCTACCTGAGATTCAACTGCTCTGCGAGTACCTGTGGCTTTTGTGTGGAAACGCCCTGGGGCATCTGCATTCCTTGTGGTGAGTTTTCTCTGACAAAGGGACTATGTCACCTAAACTGTTTTCTGTTTAAAAGTGTCTGCTAAAGTTGGGGTCTAGTGGAGAGACAGTGCCAATTACAGAACTCTTACCTTCCTGACACCTCAGAGGTGTGTAAAGTAGTATGTTAAATGTGAAAGACATTTCAAGATATCATCTATAACTTTTCTGTGAGGGTGGTATTATTTATTTATTTAGTTTTCATCGACCGGGTAGGTGCACTAGACAAATCCTGCCTGTTTTCAGGCACGACCCGGGGGAGGGGGATACGGATGAATGCCAACTGACCTTGAACCAGATTAAGCTGTTGGTGGTATTTTTAGTGAATGAGGGAAATTTGGCCATGACACCGTGAAATTCTCCTACTCTTTTTGATAAGTGCCATGGGATCTTTAACATCCAGCCGAACTACCACCAATCCAGGCAGATGGGACCTCGGATTAACATCTCATCCGAAAGACGGCACCTCAGAAGTGCAGCACCCCTCTCATGCTGCACTACAGTGTCAGTACTGGGATATTAACCTAAGTGCCAGATGTGGGAGCAGAACCCACAGCCCTCTGGTTTCCCAGCCTCAGAGGCGAGTGTGCTACGTACTGATCCACTGATACATTAACCAGATAAATGGGTGAGTATAAATTTGGAAGTAAAAGGTGAGAGACCCCCCCATCTGGAGCAACCAGTTTACCTCTCCGGGTTCAGTTTGGCACCTGTGTTTTCATTCAGTGCATTTTGCCGGTGCCTGAAGAAAATAGTTTACCCAGACATGGGTTGGATTTTCTATGAGCCCATATGTGCTCTTTGGTGGTCAAGGGTGCCACCAGTAATTCCTCATGAAATATGGGAAAGTCTCCTAGTACTGGCCATGTGAGACTAGTCAAGAGGAAATGTACCATTTCTTTTTTTTTTTGCAAATAACTATACTTTATTTCAATAATAACAAACATTACACATCATCACCCAACCCAATACATCTCTTACATTGGTGCATAAAGTGGGATACAATACAAAAGGATATAAGAGAAATAAAAAAAGAAGATCCACCCAGCCCCCCCCGAACATCCCCCACCCGCTAGATCTGGCAGCCCAACAAATAAAGGGATATTAGGATAAAATGGGTTCCATAGGGATCACTATAAAAGATAAGAAAGAGTGTATCCCAAAGTGATGAACCCTTTAAACCCACCCTAGATATAAAATGGAGACGGGATAGTAATTTAGAAAAGGTTAGTAGGGCGGTTGAGATATATGGTAGTAAAGAAGGGGTAAAACAAATAAAAGAGAATAAAGATAGACTAAACTACGTGGGAGAAGGGAAATAATCGCCCCAGGCCACTTCAATTTTAACAGCTAACAATATAAGGCAAAAGGTTAAGTCACCCATTTTAGAATATCGGTGTTAGGCTATGTGGTAGTTGTACTACTAACCATATTGACCTTTAGACGCTCAATATATGTTGCCCCAACATTTATCAAATTTCTCCTGAGTTAAAGACAGAAGCCACAACCCTTTCTGCATTCAGAGCTTCCAGAAAGGCGCCCATTATTCTTTGCATGAGGGTATACCCTCTCACACCAGTAGCTTAAGAAGTAACAGCTTGGCCACTAAGGTTATTAATGCTAACTGGTATTTATGAGCTATGGACGAAATATGAGTGAATTTACCAAGAATGCAGGTCTCGAGGTTGAAATATGCCACTACATCGCAGAAAGGGGCCATCCATAAATGGATTAAATCCCAGAATTTGGTTACCTTGGGGCACTCCCAAAGTTTGTGAAAGGAAGTAGCCCACAATCCTGGCATTTAGGAGATCTATTTTTGTATATGCGCGAAAGTTTGGCCGGAGAAAGGTACAAGTTGTGTAAAATATTGAATTGTAGGCCTCTTAGTCTATCTTGCTTAATACAATTATATAGATCCTGCCAGACTCTTGTCCAGGTCTCTTCTGGCCAATTTAAGAGCAAGTTCACTTTCCAGTAATGCGGGGCAGGAGAGGCCTTGGACTCTCTTGAAGAGAGGATAAATTTGTAAATTTTGGATATCGCTTTGTTAGATAAAACGAGAGCTTCAATCTTCGCTATCAAGCTTCCTGCCTGCTCCTGCCCTTGTCCACCTTTCAGAAATGAACAAACTCAGTTTCGGATTTGATATAGCCAAAATCTACCCTTAGAATCTACTGTAAACTTCCCCATCAGTTCTGAAAAAGGAACCGGGTATCCACCCGACACAAAGTCGGCAATTCTAAGTTTATTAGAGGAATTACCTACTCTACTTCTTATTGGTTGATTGCCAATTAGTAGGTTCAGGTTAATAACAAGAGGTTATGCATAAATCTTTTTTAAAGGAGATATTTAAAAATGAATAGAGTTGGTGAAAGGCTTTAATATCCCAGCCAAGTGGGGTATCTTTAAGTTTAAACGGGATTCTAGGCCAGGAGAGAAGAGGAGGGCCTCTGGATCCAAATTAACGGTTTGGGCCATCAACTCATCTAAGGCACCACTTGCTAAAAGATGCCAGGATTTCAGATGCCCATTGGGGTCAATTTTGCCATATGGCTTGCTAAATAATAAATATAAAAATCAGGTAACTGCAGGCCTCCTTCTTCCCTAAGGCTGGGTGAGCTTTGGTAGGCTCAAGGGAGGTTTACTGTTCCAAATAAAGTCAGTACAATATTTATGACAAAGGTCAAAAAAAGACTTTGGGAGGTGCACATTGAGGTTAAAGAGGTAATAGGAGATTTTCGGCAAGATCATCATTTTAATTGTGTTGACTCTCCCCCAAAAGGAAAGTGGAAGTTTGGTCCACCTGCCGAGGTAATCTCTAATCGATTTAAGGAGGGGTTTGAAATTCAAATCATATAATTGTGTTAAGTCTTTCGAAACTTTAATACCCAAATATGGAAGGAAGCTCGTCTGCTAGTTCAGGCCCAGAGAAGAACACCAAGTTCGTTGTAGGTGAGGGGATAGTGGGTAGACTAACATTTTACTCTTATTCAGCCTATAGCCAGAAAACTCTGAAAATCACGAGATAATGGAAAACAACTGTGGGAGAGAAATCTGGCTATACCATGTATGGATTAATAAGTCGTCTGCAAAGTGGACACCTTGAATTCATCATTCTTAATACGTACCCCTTGGATACCAGTATCCATCTTGATTGCTCTGATAAGGGGCTCCAAATATAAATTAAATAGATATGGTAAAAGGGGGCACCCTTGTCGAGTTCCATGCATTAGTCTGAAGGGAGACGATATCAGGTTATTACAGGAGATCCTTGCAGAGGGGCATGTATACAAAACCCGGATATAGCCTAGAAAATTGTCTGGGATGCCAAATTTAGAGAGCACCTCAAACATAAACTCCCATTCCACCCTATCGAATGCCTTCTCCGCGTCTAAGGCGACCAGAGAGGCTTCTTTGTCTGGGCTTGTGGATTCATGTATTAAGTAAAACAGCTTTCTAAAGTGGTCTGCCGACGAGTGGCCCGCCACAAACCCAACTTGCTTGGGACTTAATAGCCCCATCCATACTGATTTTAACCTATTGGCTAAAATCTTAGCAAAAATTTTAACATCAATATTTAATAAAGATATTGGCCTATAGTTCGTCACAAGGTCCGGGGATTTATCTGGTTTTGGCAAAAGAATAATCCTTGCCTCAAAAAGAGAATGATCCTTGATCCCTTCCTCACACCAAAAGGTGAACAACTGTCGTAATAACGGGATCAGGGTCTCTCTTTAAAGGTCTTATAGAACAAAGCAGTAAATCCATCCGGGCCTGGTGCTTTGTCAAGTTTCAAAGCATCAATGGATTGTGAAATTTCTTCAAGCTTAAAGGGGGCCTCTAAAACACAACTAAGGTCCAGGGGGAGTTGGGGAAAGGGGATATCTGTAAGAAACTCTCTCATACTGTGAAGCGCCTCTGATGGTAATGGCTCACTCGCATATAAATTCTTATAGAAGCCGACAAAAACATTCAGAATATCCTCGGGGGCCGAGATTACATCACCTGTCAGGGGATGTTTTAACGTAGCAACCCACCTTGCCGCTGCTCTTCTTTTTCAACTGCCAGGGCAACATCTTCCCAGCTTTACTACCTTGTCCTATGTAAGAAGCCCTCAAATTGAAAGCAGATCTTTCTACCTTCTCTTTCATAGTTGCCTCATACCAAGCTCTTAGCGAAGCAAGTTCTTGCTCCTGGGAGGGAGATCTTAGATCTCCGTCTATGGCATCTAGAGTCCTAATTCTATTCAAACAATCCACTGTGGAACGTGTAATTTTCTTTTTGCAGATTGTCGCCAATCTAATGAATTCACCTCTCCATGTGGCCTTCAGCGCCGCCCACACTCGGTCAACTGCATGAAGAGATCCCCAGTTCTCTCCAATAGCTTGGAGCATAAAAGTTCTAAATTTCTCAAGTAAGGAAGAGTCTTTAAGTAAGTGATTATTAAGAGACCACGAATATGATCTAGGTGGCAGGGAAAGTGGACGGCACCGGAGGCCAACAGGAGAATGATTACCTGACCAGAAATAGTGACCTCGTGAACCAGAGGGAGTAGTTGGTGGCTTACTAAAAAATAATCTATTCAAGAGTAGCTTTTATGGACTGGGGAGAAGAAGGTATATTCCCTAGTCTTAGGGTTATTTAAATGCCACGGGTCAGATAAACCTATCGAAGTCATAAACTCAAACATTGCTGTCTGAGCGGAGGACGGATGGGAGCCTTTAGACCATGAACGGTCCAGGCAGTTGGATTGGACCAAATTCCAGTCCCCACCTAAAATTAATGGATTATCAGCTAGGGGAGCGAGGAGAACCACCAGCTGCATAAAAAAAGAGGGAGATTCCTGGTTAGGCCCATAAATAGAGCCTAACACTACATTTGCACCCGCCAGTTTACCCACAACAAGGGTGTACCTACCCTCTGGGTCCGAGATCACCTCTATTGGAGAAAAGGGAACACTTTTGGCCACTAAAACAGCCACCCTCTTTTACATGTGGAAAACCTCGCCCCAAAACTTGGCCCACCCATCTCTTTTAAGAAAGGGAAGTTGTTCAGGTGTCATATGTGTTTCCTGCAAAAACAATTGAGGGATTGAAACACCAGATGGTTAAGGACGATGTATCTCTTTTGTTGTCCCTACCCTTTTATGTTCCAGGAAATTATATTCAGCTCCAAACCATATACGAGTAATAAAAATAACACTTAAACTGTTGGGCTGCCAGACCCCCAATAACCCCAACTTACCCAAAAATAAAAAATCTTCTGTTGTCCAAACCCACCCACTTCCCCAATCGCTATAACTAAACTTAACTCCGGCCTCAGGCCGCCCAATCTGCTGGACCATGGCACGCTCTGAAGGTGGGGCCTCTCACACAAAGAAAAGTTGGTCAACTAACCTCTCTCCTCGAGGTCTAGAATTAAAATAATAATCTTGAATAAACATTTTAGTATTCTACTCAGATGAAATGTACTCACTTCAGTCCATCTAGCTAGCTACAAAGGAGTCAGCAACAGAATCTAGAATTAGGGCTATCTCCGTAACTCTCTATTAATTTAATAAGTATCCATTGAGAATAGTAGCCCTAAAAAAACTAGAGGATTACAGCTAGGTTAAACACTGACACCAGATTCTTCTAATCAGACCCTTAACAAATAATTTTAGAACTCAAAGTATAGGCCTAGCCTGTTAACTACTAATAACCAACAAGTCAAACAATTAATGGATGGATAAAGTTCCCGTCCAACCCCCCAAAAGAGAAGGAGGGGAGGGTCAGATAGGCCTGGTTGAGGGAACAAATCCCATTAGTCTTAGCTGCAGGGTCTTTCCTTCACCAAGGGTTAACTGAGGAGACTGGTACACGTAGAAGTGCCCATTGTCCACTGCAGCATACCCGCCGTCTACCAGAATACTGCTCTGGGCACATCCCCCGTAGAACCCCTTAACAGAGAATACCATTTGCGCCCTTCTCTGAGCATGGTAAATATTGCCTTAAGAAGTATTCATTAGGCATACTAGTCCCATTACCCCTAATGTAGCCCCAATAAAAAAGACGACCTGGCAAATATGGAAAAGTATAGAAACTGGAAGGTATAGAAAAACTGGAGGGAGGGGGAGGGAGGGGGAGAGGAAGGAGGGGAAGAGGGACACAAAGGACGGAAGGGGGAGTGAGAACGTAGACTTAATAGTCTTTAAATGTCCGGCATTTAAGTACTCGGAAATATATCCAGATTATGCTGTAGTATATTCAGTCCAGGTATTCAGAATATACTGGAAGCTATTTCAGCAGCCGTGCTTTCAGGTTTTGTGGAAAAGGTCCGGAAATAAATCCTTTAGCACCTTCAGGGCTTCTTCAGGTGTCTCGAACAGCTTCTTCCCTTCCTTATGGGTAACTTCAAGTTTGGCAGGGTATAGCATGCGGTGCTTAATTCCCGCAGCCCAAAGTTTGGACGTGATAGTTAAATCCGGTACCAGACGGAGTCTCTTGCCCTCCCAGAGGATTGCTGAGAGCTTTCTTGCCTCCTTCAATATCTGTTCTCAATCGAGGTAGTTCAAGAGTTTAAAAATTATAGGCCTCGGAGGGTCTGCTGGAGGAGGTTTTGCTCTTAGGGCCCTGTGCCCCCCTTTCAATGATGTATTCTGGTCCATTAGCTGAAGGGCCTATTGTTTTTTTCAACATTTTCTGTAAGAATACAATCATGTTAGGTCCTTCCTCCCCTTCTGGCAGTCCAAGTAGGACAAGATTATTTCTGCGATTCCTGCCTTCGAGGTCTTCAAGGCGATCCTCTAGTTTTGATAAAGACCTTCTTAGTTCAATCGTAGCAGGGCCTTGTTTGTCCACACTGCGCTCCAACGAGGATACCCGAGCTTCTACATCTGTGACTCGACGTGCTAATTGGGTTAAAGCAGGCTTAAAGTCTGCTACGTCCTCGATTAGTTTAAAGAGGGCATCTTTTATTGTGGTAAGATCTCCGTAGATACGTGCTGGTGTTAAGTCTTCAGGAGGAGCTGCCGGGGAAGAGATACGTCGGGGCCGTTTCACCTCGAGCTCCTGCTTCGTTTCGTCCATTCTTGCCAAAACCCATAAGTCCTCTTCTAAACACTTCTCCTTTCCTTCCGGAGGCTAATACTGCGAGTAAGAGGTTGCAGAGAGGTCCAGAAATTTTAAAATTGTATTATTTAAGTGAGAGCGAGCCCCGTAGATGTCCGCTACGCTTCCAGGCGCATCACGTGACCCCGAAATGTACCATTTCTGACCGTGGGTGCCAATCTCCATTCAGAACTAGAGTTTTCGCTGTTCCATTTCAGAACCTGAGGGTTTGCTGTGTGTGTTCTCTGTACCTCAGTAATCTGCATTACCAGTGGGAATAGCCCTGAGGGGGTCCATCTTCGCTTTGTGATTATGCTCTGTGTATGTGAATAAAAGCCACACTCTAGAATCCCAACCCGGTTTGGACAGTACTGTTATTGCTTCCACTCTGTCTGGATTTACTTGAGTGCCCCTGACCAGAAGCGCAAGCCTAGCCTAATTGTGAGCAAACGTTTCCTCCCAGGTTGATGGGCATGGTAAATGGTCCCATCAGGTGTGAGCCAGGTAGTTGCCACACTTGGTTTGCCTGTCTGTGTATGGCAGGTTCAGAAGTAGATGTACTGGTAAACTGTCTGTAGTGATAACCCCATCCCTCTCTTTGGCACCAAGTGGTGAGAGGAGCAACCCTGCTAGATAGACAAAGGTGGCCGGTGGGGGTGAGTTACACATACTTCACTGCCATTCCTATTATGCATGTCTCTAACTCCTGCACTATCAATGTCAATGCCAGTAAGACAACATTCGGCATTGACAAATGCTTGTTTTTCGCATTATTTTTAAAGATAAACAGTTGTTGTTTCTGTTGCTTTACATTACCTTGTACATGGGCCTCTGCAGGGGCCCATATCAAAGCAAATCAGGAACCATGAGTGCTGCCTGCTGCACAGCCCCCTTGGCTGCCAGATCTGCCCTTCTACTGGGACTGAAAGAGGTACACAGTTACAGTTCTTGAGCATTTTAGCCAGTCTTGGACAAAGACGTGCACGCACAGACACACACACACACACACACACACACACACTCCACACACCTTCCTGTTGTGTAGTCCCTTTGGCAGGCTGATCCCTCTTCTGCAATGGCTGCCACAGATGGGGTACACAGTTATTGTTCTCCGCTAGTGTATTCATTCCTCATCCCCCACATAGCTTTCATCCCACCAGCTAACCTCTGCTTGGCTGGTTGATCCCCCTTTGTAACATGGGATAGAAAATGATCGTGAAATGGAGAGCAGAGACTGGTTGAAATGCATCAGGTGATGCAAAATGAGCGGTGATTAACCCACTAGTAGAGCCCGCTGGTGCCATACCACAAGTAGCCACATGGTGCAGCACTGTGGCGGGACTAAACTAGGTACACATCCAAGAAGTTAGGTAAGCATTAGAGCCAGCTGGTGCACTACCTTATAAGCCACTATGACATCGCGCTCAGGTAAGTCATGCAAACAAGCAGGGGCGCACTGGGAGAACTGACACACAGGACTATTAGGGATGTGCAGGAGGCAGTACATCGCAATGTTGAGAAAAGGCCCAGGATGTCGGCGGTACAATCGTGCGCACCTACCCAATGACTCGGTACACGGTTCACTCAGTAGAGGAGCTGTTGAAGTGCGCAAGCAAGGGAAAGAAATAGAGAAGACAGAGCTATCATGGCACACAAGGTAGATAAGTGGAATAAACGTATGATCACTCACTAAACATGTGGTAGTATGAATGGGTATCTCTCCCAGACTGCACTCCTGTGATTCGTGATCGGTAGATAACATGGAACAGCAGAACATGGAAACGGTTGCTCAAAATCCAAAAATTAAACTCGTATTGTATCTGTCACACACCAATCCTCTGCTGGTCTTGAGCGTAAAATATCCGACACTATGCAAAAGAATGTGCAGCATGCACTGTGACTGGGCACGCTGTCACATCAGGACACTGAGTTGAAATCAAGCACATGTAGCATAGCTTACCAATAAACATCATCACTGTCGGCAAGCGCTCATTTTTTTGAACTGAACCACTACTCGTACAATTCTTGCCTTGCACTTGCCATGTTACAAGTGCATTAATCACCTCCAGCATCGCGCTGTACCAGGGATTAATGCCCGCTGGGTGGTTGGAAGCACTCGACTTCCGGTCTTTTGCCCCCCCCACCAGTAGGGCAATAATCCATGGTAGAGCCCTCCTCTGTTGGTGATTAAAGCTTACATACCTCAGGGACTGCAACTGATACATAGTTACAGTTCTCCATTTACTGTACTCTCTCTTTCTATCTCCCACATACCTGATACTCTTCCCCCCACCATTGCATGCTGTAGATCCTCCTTCACCTGCTCATCTCCCTCCCACAGCGACTGCCATTGTTACTGGTCTCCATTAGTGTACTCAGTCCCCACCTTCAACATACCTTACATGCCTTCCTCCAACAATGCATGCTGTTGAGACTCCTTAGCAGGCTGATCCCCCTCCTCACAGGGACTGCCTCTGGTACACAGTTACAGGTCTCCATTACTGTACTCAGTCCCCATCCCCCACATACCTTACACCCTTTCCCCCACCACTGTTTGCAGTAGAGCTCCACTGGCTGGCTAATCCATCCCCTCCTCACAGAGACTGCCTCTGGTACACAGTTACAGTTCTCCATTACTGTACTCAGTTCCCATCCCCACACACCTTGCACTCTTCCTGGCACTGCTGCCTATTGTACAACCCCCTTGTATTGCCGATTCTCCCTCCCACAGGGACTGCCACTGGTGCACAGTTACATTTCTAAATTACTGTACTCAGTCCCCATACCCACATACCTTACACCCTCACCCCCACTACTGCCTGCTGTAGACCCCCCTCCCAATCTGGCTGATGTCCTTCTATCACAGGAACTGCCACTGGTACACAGTTACAGTTCTCCCATACTGTGCTCAGCCCCACCCCCCACATACCTTACAACCACATCCCATAGCTGCCTGCTGTAGTGCCCCCTCAACTGGCTGATTCCCTACCCCAAAGTGCCAGCCATTGGTACACAGTTACAGTTCTCCATTACTGTACCGTCTACCCATTCCCCACATACATTACACCCTTCTAACCAGCACTACCTGCTGTAGAGCCCCTTCTGCTGTCTGATCCCCCTGCCACAGGGACTGCCTCTGCTACACAGTTACAGATCTGCATTACTGTACTCACTCTCCATCCCACACACACCTTACACCCTCCCCCCCGTGCTGCCTGTTGTAGAGCTCCCTGGGCTGGCTGAGCTCTCCGTCGCACTGGGACTGTTACTGTTATGGAATTACAGTTCTCCATTACTGTACTCAGTCCCCATGTTCCACATAACTTACACCCTTTCCACCACTGGTGCCTGCTGTAGGTCCCCCTTGGCTGGCTGATCCCCACACACATGAACTGCCACAGGTACACAGTTACAGGTCTTCATTACTGTACTCACTCCTCATCCCCTACACACCTAACACCCTTCCCCTCACCAATGCCTGCTGTAACACTACCTCTGCTGGCTGAGTTCCCTCTACAGTAGGGACTGCTACATGTACACAGTTACAGTTCTGCATTAGGGTAGTCACTCCTAGTCGCCACATAACTTACAGTACACTCCTCTCCTATCCCATCCCAAACCCCCTAGTTTCTTCCTACACACAGCTGTACCAGTCTGCTGGGCTGCAACTTCTGTAACTGGTTAGCAGACAAATTCATAAGGTGAACCTTTCAGACCTGCAATATGAAATAACCTACCAACTGCCTTTATCACACCCCTAGTCTATCGTTTCCATGGCTACTGCTTAAATGGCTGAAAGATTCATTCAGACCCCTCACAACAGAGCCCCTCCTTTTTCAGACCCACCTAATAATATTCATGGGTCATTTATATGGAATACAAATACACTGTATGTACAAATGAGTAACACAAAACTCTTACACCAATGATCCATGCACACCCCAACCCATCTGCTCCCCCCTACCCACCTCCCAATATTTACCTGGAATACAAACACACTAGTCCCTATGCACTAATGGGAGGTAAGTATATGCAAAATGCAAGCATCCTGCCCTCACCCCTCCCACCTATGTGCAGGTATATGCATGTTGGCATACATAATAGTTGGACCGCCCCCGGCAAACAGCCACAAGGCAGAGGAATGTGGCAGTGTGGGGCAGAGTGCAGGATACTGGTGTGCATCCAATCAGGGTCCCATAGTGAATCCCCTCCATGCACAGGCAGGGGAGCCTAGGAATGTGTGCACCCAACCTGGAACAAACACCAGGCGTTTGCCCGAATGGCCACCCCAGCCCTCTCTGGCAGCAGAACAGACTGATACTGTTGTGTGTGAGGGGATCCTGTTGCCACCACATCCCACTATTAAACTGTGATTGTGCATGTAAATATTTATGGTTAAGTCCCTCCTTACATACATTTTTTGTGCTCTGGAAGGGCATGCAGTGCCGTTTTGCATGGGTGAAGCATGGGGCAAACCCCTTGACATGCCCACGGCCTACCCACAGTGTGGCACCACGTGGCTGGCTGAGGGATTCATTGCACAACATGCTAACACACCAGTGGTGCATGCTGTCAGGGGTGTGCAGCACATACACGGCACATAGGCATTTGTGCATAGACTCCACTTTGTGTACAAATGAGTAAACCAAAACTGTAACATCAAAAATCAAAGCAGATCACCTCCCCACTGCCCCATCTACCTCTCCATATGTACCAGTGATTCACATGGAATGCAAGCAAACTGTGCACACCGATGAGTAACCCAAATCTGTAACACCAAAGATCTATGCAGACCACATCCCACCTGCTCCCCACAGCCACCTCAAAATATTTACTGTGATTTGCATGGAATACAAACACAATTTTTCTGCAGATGAATAACTCAAAACTATAACACCAAAGATCCATGCAGTCCCCATTCCATCTGTTCTCTCTTACCCACCTTCCAATACTTACTGGTGATTTACATGAAATACAAATATACTGTGCATACATACTGATAACCCAGAACTCCTACAACAATGATTCACACAGACTCGCTCCCACCTGCTCCCTCCTACCCGTCTCCCAATATTTACTGGTGATTTACATGGACTACAAACATACTAGGAATTATACTAGGATTTTTAAGATGTACTGAAGGCTGTAGGCCCATTATGGTACATCTCCCTTAAAGAGGATTCAGTTATTCCCCATGGCTGACAGCAGAAAACTGTCCAATTTCTTTTTTTTTTTTTTTGCAAATAACTATACTTTATTGTATTAACAATAAAACATACATGATATCCCCATCCCCTGCATCCCTTACATTAGTTACAATAAGTAGATTAAGCAGACAAGATTAAGCAGGGGAAAAAAAATAACAATTAAGAAAAAAAACTCACCACCCCACCCCCAAAACCTCCCCAGGTCTGGCAGCTCAACTTAGGGACATAATGAGAGAACTTAAAATGCCCTAAGGGTCACTATATCTATATATAAAAAAATAAGAGAGGCATAGACCTTGGTATCACATCCTCTAACTTCACTCAGCATACAAAACTAAGGGGAATGACAAATTACAAAGAGCAGGTACAAAGGAATTAAAGGCATATAATAAAAGGAGGGATAAAAGAAGTAAAAAAAGTAATGGAAAAAAGAAATGGTGTAATGGGGGAGGGATTGCCCATTGGTCACTAGTTACTCCTTATAGGCCTAATTAGATAAGGAGTTGAGGTACTTATTATAGAAATATAAGGCCCTACTGGATACTAATTGTAGTAATTAGGCTGGTCTTCAACCGTTGGTATAAGTTACCCCAACATTTGTCAAATTTTCCCCTTGAATTAAAGAGAGAGGCCACCATTCTCTCTGCGTTTAGAGCTTCTAAAAAAGTGTCCCACCATTCCTTACAGGAAGGTATTCCCTCCCTACGCCAGTAACGGAGAAGTAGCAACTTAGCCACTAATGTGATTAATGCTATCTGGCCTTTATGAACTACAGATGGGATGTGGGAAAAATTGCCAAGGATACAAATCTCGAGGTTAAAGCATTGCACTACTTCGCAGAAAGGGGTCATCCATAAACGGATTGATTCCCAAAATTTAATTACCTTAGGGCACTCCCAGAGTTTATGCAGGGTGGTAGCCCAAGGGTTGCCACAGTCTTGGCATTTGGGTGATCTTTGCTTGTATATATGGAAAGATTAGCTGGGGAAAGATATAAATTATGTCAAATATTGAATTGTAAACCCCATAGCCTATCTTGTTTTACATAGTTGTATAAATCCTTCCAGACCTTTCCCCAAGTTGATTCTGGCCAATTCAGGGACAGGTTCATTTCCCAATAATGCGGGACCGGAGAGGCCTTAGTATCCCTTAATGCAAGGATAAACTTATAGATTTTAGATATCGCTCTGCCGGATAATATCAGCTTTAAGATTTCTTTTAACAAGATACTTGCTTTCTCATGTCCCTGACCATCCTTCAAAAAGGAACAGATACAGTTTCGTATTTGATGTAACCGGAACTTGTCCTTAGGGTCTATTCTCAGCTTATCCATCAACTCTGACAACGGTTTAAAGTAGCCTCGGAGACAAAATCCACAATTCTAAGTTTCTGGTTGTGGTTACCCACACTACTTCTTAGCGTTGGTTACCAATCAGTATGTTCGGGTTATTGACCAGAGGTTGCATCAAAGTCTTTCCTAAAGGAGGTATTTAGTACAAATACTAATTGATGGAGGGCTTTAATACTCCAGCCAAGTGGGATTGGCTTTAAGTTTAGGCAGTATTTTGGACCAAGAAGAAAAGCAAGGATTCTAGATCTAGGTTAACGCCTGAGCCACTAGCC
Organism: Neoceratodus forsteri; assembly: GCA_016271365.2. Classification (NCBI taxonomy): domain Eukaryota; kingdom Metazoa; phylum Chordata; order Ceratodontiformes; family Ceratodontidae; genus Neoceratodus; species Neoceratodus forsteri. The sequence continues at coordinate 808,942,023 of CM028138.1, read as the reverse complement.
AATCAATAGTGGCATTTGCCATAGGTGTCTGAGCTCCTAATGCCCATTGAGCTGGCCTTACCACGTGGCTTGCCAGATAATAAATATAAAAATCTGGTAGCTGTAGGCCTCCTTCTTCCCTACGTCAAGTAAGTTTACCATAAGCTCTATGGGGTGGGTTACCATTCCAGATAAAATCAGCGCAGTACCTGTGGCAGAGATTAAAAAAGGATTTTGGAAGATATATATTAAGGTTAAAGAGGAAATAGGAAATTTTCAGCATAATCATCATTTATCGTATTGACCCTCCCCAAAGGATAAGGGAAGTTTGGACCACCTTCCAAGATCTTCCTGATCAATTTAATTAGAGGTTTAAGGTTCAGGTCATATAACTCCATTAAGTCTTTAGAAATGTTAATACCCAAATATGGAAGAAATTGCGTCTGCCAGCTCAAACCTAAGGAGAAACACCAAGTTCGCTGTAGGAGGGGAGAAGGTGGGTAAACTAAAGTTTTACTTTTATTTAACTTATATCCAGAAAATTCACTAAAACGTGAGATAATAGAGAACAGCTGTGGGAGTGAGGACTGACTATACCATGTATGAATTAATAAATCATCTGCAAAAGCAGAGACCTTAAATTCCGCATCCCCAATGCGCACTCCATGGATGCCAGTATCTGTCTTGATGGCTCTGATAAGTGGCTCCAGGTACAAATTAAATAAATATGGTGACAGGGGGTCACCCTTGCCGGGTTCCCCTCTCTAGTCGGAAGGGAGTGAAATCGGTTGTTACAGGAAATTCTCGAGAGGGACATGTATACAAGATCCGAATGTAACCCAAAAATTATCTGGGATACCAAATTTAGAGAGCACCTCAAACATAAACTCCCACTCCACTCTATCGAATGCCTTCTCAGCGTCTAATGCGACCAGAGAGGCTTCTTTGTCTGGGCTTGTAGACTCATGTATTAAATAAAACAATTTTCTAAAGTGGTCTGCCAAGGAGTGCCCCACCACGAAACCAGCCTGTTCCGGGCTTAATAGCCCTGTCCAAGCTGTCTTCAACCTATTGGCCAAAATCTTGGCAAATATCTTTATGTCAATATTTAGTAAGATATGGCCCTGTAGTTTGTCACCAGATCTGGGGTTTATCTGGTTTTGCAGAGAATTATCCTAGCCTCAAAAGGGAGTGGTCTTGATCCCTCCTTACACCAGAAAGTAAACAATTGGTGCAATAATGGGACCAGGGTCTCTTTAAAGGTTTTATAGAACAAGGCAGAAAACTCATCTGGGCCTGGTGCCTTGTCAAGTTTCAAGGCATCAATGGATTGTGCGACTTCTTCTAATTTGAGGGAAGCTTCTAAAAAACGACAAAGGTCTTGGGAAAGCTTAGGGAAGGAGATATCGGTAAGAAAATCTTTCATTCTGGAGGTCATTTCTGGCTGCAACAGCTCACTTGAGAATAGGTTCTTATAAAAATTAATGAAAATATTTAAAATATCCTTGGGGTCGGAAGTCATCTCACCAGTCTGAGGGTGGTTTATCGTAGCAACCCATCTTGCTGCTGCTCGTTGTTTTAGCTGCCAAGCTAACATCTTCCCAGCTTTACTACCTTGCCCAATGTAAGACGCCTTCAAACTATAGGCTGATCTCTACTTTCTTTCATGGTCGCCTGCACTCAAGTTCAAGAGAAGCAAGTTCCTGCTCCTGGGAAATAGATCTAGATTTTCACCCATGATGTCCAGGGCTCTAATTTTGTCTAAACAGTCTATTGCTGAGCGAGCAATGTTTTTCTTATGAATTGTTGCTAATCTAATAAACTCGCTCTTCAGGTGGCCTTCAGCGCCGCTCACCATATCCACTGCTTGCAATGATCCCCAGTTCACGTTAATAGAATGGGACATATAGGAGTGAATCGTTCTAATAAGGGAAGGATCTTTTATCAAGTGGTTGTTTAAGGACCATGAGTATGATCTGGGTGGTGGAGAAGGTGCTCGGCACTGGAGGCCAATGGATGAGTGGTCAGAAATAACACGACCTGAGATGGTAACCTTATAGATCAGGGTAAGAATCTGAGGCTTACTAAAAGTAGTCTATTCGAGAATAGTTTTATGGACCGAGAGTAGAAGGTGTACTCTCTAGTCTTAGGATAAGTTACTCACCAAGGATCAGATAACCCTAATGATGACATGAATTCGAGCAATGTTCTCTGGGCTGAAGATGGCGGAGAGCCTTTGGACCATGAACGGTCCAAATAATTTGATTGGACCATATTCCAATCCCCACCTAAAATTGTCGGTTTGTCAGCTAAGGGGCAATGAGAACTGCCAGCTGGGTAAAAAGGTTGGCGATTCCTGGTTAGGACCATAAATTGAGCCTAGCACTAAGCTTGCTGCCCATGCTACCATCAACTACAATGATGTACCTGCCTTCTGAGTCAGCAATTACTCTGATGAAATGAAGGGAACATTGTTAGCCACTAAAATGGCAACACCTCTTTTGCTCATGGAAAACCCCACCCCAAAAACCTGGCCCACCCATCTTTTTTTAAGAAAAGGGAGCTGATCAGGGGTCATATGAGTTTCTTGTAAAAATACTATCGACAGCTTAAACCGTGCCAGATGGTTGAGGATAATGTACTTTTTTTTGTTATCCCTTCCCCCTTTTATATTCCAAGAAATTATGTTTAAATCAAAAATCATATAATGAATAGTTAAGAACATTTCCTATTTTGTAGAGCTGCCAGACCTCCCCCAATAATATCAGCTTAACAAAAAATAAAAAAAAGAGAACCCTCCTATTACCCAAATCCACCCCCTTATCCCAATCTTTGAAACTAATCTACCCCCCGGCCCCAAGCCGCCTCCAAATTGTTGGACCGTGCGCCCAAAGTGGGGCCTCTCGCTCTCAGGAATGAAAAAAAAAAAAAAAGGAAAAAGCGATTTACCTCTCGTCTTAAGGTCTAACATTAATATAAGAGCCTTAAAAAATAAGAAGAGGGTGTTGCATACCCTAAATAAATTATCCACCTTAAACCACTTTATAAGGTTACCAGGTGGATATTAGCAAGAAAGAACTAAGATTAGGGCGGTAACCGTGTCATTTTAAAAACAAACATATCAAGTTAGACATACTTGTGCTAAAATGCATTAGCCAGTTTAGACCTCCAGGGCGACGCCCAACATTATACATGGGAACTTCTTTTTAACAGCCCCATACTTATTAATGATAAATTCAGCAAATATGGCTTAGCCCTCTAGTCCTGTTAGTAGCCCACAAACTATGGCAGAGTAATAATAGGGAAGGAGTCCCGTCTGACTCTAGGAAGAAAGGGAGAGACTGGATAGATCCCAATCTGATGGTGGTCTGGCCATCATATACCTTTAAGGGCTCTATACTGCAAAAGGGTGACTACAAGCGCTACTGTACACAGAAGTGGCCTAGTCACAAACAAGATAGTCATCCTCTATGTGCAAAACTATGCCTGAACAACCCTTCCCAAACACCTGAACAGAAGTAAGATTAGGGCCTCAACTAGACATAATGAGTTGCAACCTTCAGAGATAAACTTAAACTTATTAACTTTGACATTTCTGCTATTAGATATAAACAAAAAAATGAACCAAGGGAATATATAAAAAGGGGAAAAAGGGAGGGAAGAAAATGGGGGAGAAAAGAAAAAAAAGGAAAGGGGTGGGGTGGGGAGGAGAGGAAGAAGGCGTGGGAGGCTGAGGAGGGGGAAGGGGGAGGGGGGAAGGAAGGTGGTCAAGGGGAGAGAGGGGGGGAAGGAGAGGGAGGAATGGGGGAATAAGGAATATGAAGTCCATTAATTATTTAAAGTCCATCCTTTATATTCATGGAGAGAGCTATGTTATGATGCGTAATCAGTCCAGCCGATAAATATATATGCTGGAGACTGGAACGCAACAGTACACTTCAGGTCTTATGGAAGAGGTCCGGAAAGTATCTTTAATGCCTTCAGAGCTTCATCTGGAGCCTCGAACAGCTTTTTTCCATCCTTGAACGTAACTTCCAGCTTGGTGGGGTACAATATACGGTGTTTTATTCCTGTGGCCCAAAGCTTGGAGGTAATAGGACTAAAACAGCCCTGCCATCCCTATGTTTTATTGTTAGGTCGGCACTATTCAATTTTTGCCCTCCCAAAGGATCGCAGAAAGTTTCCTCGCTTCTTTCAATATATGCTCTCTATCAAGATAATTCAAGAGCTTAAAAATTATGGGCCTCGGAGGATCTGCAGGGATGGGTTTAACTCTTAAGGCCCTGTGCCCCCTTTCTATAATGTATTCCAGGCCATTGGGAGATGGACCTATTATTTTCTTCAAAAACATTTGCAGGAAGACAATTGTATTAGGGCTTTCCTCCCCTTCTGGTAACCCCAATAAGACGAGATTATTTCTTCGGTTCCTGCCTTCAAGGTCTTCGAGGCGGTCTTCCAGCTTTACTACGGATCTCCTGAGTTCGACCATGGCAGGGCCTTGTTTTTCGGTATTTCGTTCTAGGGATGAAATGCGGGCTTCTGCATCCGTGACTCTACGAGCCAACTGGGTTAATGCAGGCTTAAATTCCGTGACGTCTTCTATTAATTTGAAAAGGGCATCCTTGATAGTTGAAAGCTCCCCGTATATGCGCGACGGTGCCAAATCCTCCGAAGGAGCCATCGGGGAGGTGCTGCGTCTAGGCCACTTTACTTCTAGTTCCGTTTTTTGTTCCTCCATTTCGTCAGAGACCGCGGTTCCTTCTCCGATTGCTTCTTCAGCTATTAACACTACTGTCACGGTGTTATAGCTCTAAAAAAGACGAGAAGTTATTAATTTTTTCTGAATAGCGAGAGAGAGAGACCCTTAGACCTGCTACTCTTTCAGGCGCATCACGTGGTCTCTGAAAATCAAACTGTCCAATTTCTGTTTAAAAGCGTTGAAGAACTCTGCTTCAACCACATCGCTAGGCAGCAAATTCCACAAGGCTATAATTCTTTGGGTGTAGAAGCAACGTCTTAGAGACCTCTTGGGGAAGGTTAACCTCAGTTAATAAATATGGCCTCTAAGAGAGTAATCTCTATGATTTATAGACAGCCCAAGGTCTGCCATGAGCTGTTCATCCCGTAATATACTGCACATTAGTAAAAGGTCACCCCTAGTTCTTCTAAGTTCGAGTGAATACATATTCCATTCTATTAGTCTCTGTTCATAACTCTTATTCTGCATCCCTTCCACCAATCTTGTGACCCTTCTATGTACACCCTCCAGCCTGCTGACATCACTGTGCAGGTAGGGACTCCAGAGCGGTGAGAAGTAGTCCAAGTGGGGTCTTACGTATGCCCTGTACAGTGGCAATATGCATGCTCTATTTCTGGATTGAAAAGCCTTTCTGATGCAGCCAACGATCTTATTTGACTTGATAATAACCTCAGTACACTGTCTGCTAAATCTGAGGTCATTAGTGATGACGAATCCCAGGTCTTTTTCATGGTCAACCACTTGTAGGATTTTCCCATTTATGGACCAGTTGTTTCTCCTATTTGTTTCACCAAGATGCATGACAACTCATTTTCAGTATCTGTGTTGTAGGCCATGCTATTTAGTCTAGACCATTCTTCTAAGGTTGTTAAATCTTTTTTAAGTGATTTGACCTGAGTGTCGCTATCTACCTCTGCAGCAAGAGTAGAGTTGTCTGCAGTTTTAACAGTGAAGTTGCACAGGTTTATAGCCATATCAGTGATAAAAATGGTGAACAGTACTGGTCCCAATACCAACCCCTGTGGCACCTTGCTGGTGACTGGGCCTACACTAGATTGGTATCCTCTGATCTGTACAGCCTTAGTTCTGTTCCTCAGCCATGCCTCAACTCATTTCACAATGAGGTTGTTTATTCCCGTAGCATTCATTTTTTCTATAATGATAGAATGGGGGACCTTATCAAATGCCTTACTGAAGTCTAAATAAATCACATTCACTGGTGATTTCCATTCTAGTAAGGCACTGACATTTTCACAGAATACTAGATTATTTGTTAAACAGGACCTTTGGTTTTTAAAATTGTGTTGTGAATTATCTCACAAGTTTTTACATTCAATTTCCATTCTATTTTGTCTTTTATTAGTGATTCTAGAACCTTGCCCATAATACTGGTCAGGCAAACTGGTCTCTAGTTTAACCATATTGCATCTGTCCCCTTTCTTAAAAAGTGGTACCATCGTTGCTGTTTTCCAGTCTTTCGTGATTTCTTCTGTGTTTATAGACATATTAAAGATCCTATGTAGTGGGTCTAAGAGCCAGTTTATCAGGACCAGATAACTTGTTAGTTTTGATGTTTATTAATTTATCCTTTATTTCATTTTTTGAGAATTCTGTTGTCGTTTCAGTATTTGTTCCACTATGTGATGTTCTAGTTATAGATTGCATTGTGTTAAACATTGAACAAAAGTATCCATTAAAGTTCTCTGCCATTTCTTGAGGGTCTGATATCTCAATGGTGTTAATTTTTAGTGGACCTATGGATTTTTCTGTTTTTCTTGTTGTTCACATAAGCGTAAAAGCTTTTTCCGCCATCATTAATATGGGCAAGCCTAAACTCAATTTTTTTCTTTTCATCTTCGATGCTTTTTTTGCATTTTCTTTGGGCTACCTCATACATATGTTTATTGTATTAGTTATTGTCCCTTTCCAGGGTCTGATAAACCCTTTTTTGTTCGCTATGAGTTTTTTGATCTTGTTGGTGAGCCATAATTGTATGTTCTCTTTTTTATTGTAGTGTTCTGTTTTGAATATATTTGTTCTATAGTTCAAGTAATTTGTTCTTAACTCTGGACCATAGTTGTTCATGTGTGCTAGATATATCATCCTGTTTCCACTGGTACAGTTCTTATTTAATCAAATTAAAGCTGGCCCACTTATAATCTTTTATTATTGTAATGCCATCATCAATCATTACTTTAATGTGTAGGGCAAAATTAATTATATTGTTCATGAATCATTAGTTTGTTAAGTTTATCTGGTATGCCTGTTAAGACTAGGTCTAAGGTTTTTGTATTCCTAGTGGGTTCTTTAACATTCCGTTCTAACCCATTTGTTAAGAACATATCCAAAAGGATTTGTTCCTGTTTAGTGATAGCTGTTCTAATATTCCAGTTTATCCCAGGGATGTTAAAGTTGCCCAAGAATATAAACTCGGTGTCAGTTAACCTACTTTCTATACTCTCCACTAGCTGTCTCTGTTAAAGTATGTTTGTATCTGGGGCTCTATAACAAAGGCCTACTAAAATTTTATTTTGATTTTCTCTCATTAGTGCAATCCACATTATTTCCTGATTGTTATTAACATTGAGATCGTTAATCTGCTTGTATTTAATGTCTGTCTTTACATAAAAGGCAACACCACCTCCTCTTCATCCTTTTCTATTTGTGTGATAAACAATATAACCAGGGATACTGTTGTTCTATCTAGATGTCTCATCACACCAGGTTTCTGTAACTGCTGCAGCATCAATGTGTTTCTAATAAAGAAATTGTTCCAATTCACCTTTTTTGATTTTGTTCAAGTTTCTGGCATTAGTTAACAATAAGGATATTTCACCCTTATTATTGTGGTTTGCTTTATTTTTAGGAATTGCAATTCCCCCCCCCCCCGTTATTTGTTCTCCCTTATACCCCCAAATGTTTAGTTTTTTGGTACGTGCTGATTTCCCTTTAATACTTGGCTGAAAGTATTAAATAACAGTTTAGCCCCCCTTTTGCTGAGGTGTAGCCCATCCTGACAAAAAAGATTGTTATTATCCACAAATTGCTCCCAAGTCCTAATACATACTGTGCCGTTTACCAGGCACCACCTACAAAGCCAATTGTTGTAGGATTTTATATTTTGGGTTTTCCTCCAACTTGCCCTTGGAAATGGGAGAACCTCAGAAACAAATGGTTTAGCATTATGATCTTTTAAGACTGTTATTTCCAGTTGCATATCTTTATTGGTTTCATCTACCCCCTGTCAGTTAAGGTCATTGGTGCCTGCCTGTAGAAGTACTGTTTTGGAGCTTTGAACGTTCTGTAAAATGTTGGGTAACATCTGGATAATGTCTTTGATGGTTGCTCCACTGTAAGTACAAATTACTATTGTTTCTTTATTTCCAGAAGTCGTACATCGGTCCATGTATTTTGCAATGGAATCTCCTACTGGAAGTATCTGCTGTATGTTTCCTTCTCTGGTATCATCCCCCATTTGGGTTTCTACAGTATCACTTCTTTTCAAAAAGCTTTCAGCTTAGTGTGCTATACCTGGTTAAACAACAAAATAAAAAAAAAAAGTAGTATTACTTCTTTTACTTACCACTGTTCAATTTCCCTCATTACTCCTGTTCAATTGCTACATCAGTTTCATCAGTACTAATCGTGTTTGACACCTGCACTGGCAGTACAATATTTAGGTTAAGTGTGGTATTAACATCTAAATTTGTACTCATCTTGGAAGTGCTTGGGGTAGAATTGTCATTGTCAAGGGCCCCAGTGGTTAGGGCATCAAATCTGTTACACACAGGAAAAAGAAAGCATCCTGCCTTTCTACCGTTTTTAGCCACCCTATTACTTTGGATGTTATACCACTCATTATCAACATTTTCGTCATGATCTTCTTCCATTATCCATTTTTTGTTAGCTCGGTCTGTGGCCTGAATTTCATGTCCCTTATCTGTTGCCAGTATTATGTTAATTTGGAGGGGTTGGGGGTAGTAAGCCTGGTATGGAGGTTTCTGTATCTGTTATAGTAATACGTAAAGTATATTTGGCTTGAAGTAAAGTTGGTTTAGTGACCTAACATTGGTTTTCCCTGTCTTTGAACCTTTTTGCCATGTTTTGCTGGCTTGTTTCCAGGGCTGTAAGCCTAGTATTAAACAACAAGATTTCTATCAGTAATTCTGCTGACATTTTGGGCATGTGTAAGGGTGTTCTGGAATCGGTACATTGGTCAGTGTAAACATTTGACAACCAATGCATTTTACTCCCACTTCTCCTTTCAACGTCATTATAGTATCTGCCATTTTTAGCAACATTATAAATACAGAATTTCTAACTACCCCAGCAGAAAGGTTAATAAATGTTTTGCTGTATACAGGTGATGAACTTGCATCTTTAATAAGGGTACAATCACTTAGTACAACAGTATAGGGAGGCTGTAAGTGATAATAAGCAACCAATGCAGGCAGTCAGTGACCTGCACAAATTTCGGGCCTTGCTTTAGCACTACTGCCTGAGTAGAGTATGTTTGTAGCCTACCAAAGTCCTTAGACAGAAAGTCCTTTGCCCCATCCATGCATCCTACACTGGACATGCCTGACATGCATTCGGACTCCACCTGCCCTGGCATGTAGGATTCCACCTATTCTGGCATCCTATGTGCAGAGCTGCGCATGCCCTGCCTGGCTCACCCTGCTCACAGTAGGACTAGTTATGAGTCATCTTGTGATCCGGCAATTACTCCAGGGCTCACAGAATCTCCAGATCACAAATTCCCTTTTTAGTGCTTTAAAACGGGTGAGAGCCACTCATTCATGGCACTGGCATGCTTTCCTTAGCAATAGTGCTCCCAAAAATAAAAGTTACAGCTGCCTGTAGGCTGGTAGTTCATCCCTCATCCTCACTGAACTACCCAGCCTCTCTTCCTACTTCCTTGTTTAGGTAGCGGGGTTCTAGTGCACTCACTAGTAGTGCAATTAAAACACAATAAAGTAACACACGGATACCCCAGAACCCCTACTGCAATGATTCATACAGACTATCTCCCACCAGCTCCCTCCTACCCACCTCCCAATATTTACTGGTGATTTACATGGAATATAAACACACTGTACATACAGACTGACACCCAGAACTCATACAGCAATGATTCATACAGACTCCCACTCACCTGCTACACCCACCTCCCAATATTTACTGGTGATTCACATGGAATACAAACATTCTGTACATACTGTACAGACTTGTACCCCTGAACTCCTACAGCGATGAATCATACAGACTCCCTCCAACCTGCTCCCTCTTACCCACCTCCCAATATTTACTGGTATTTACCTGGAATACAAACATACTGTACATACAGACTGATACCCCAGAACTCCTACAGCAATGATTCATACAGACACCCTCCCACCTGCTACCTCCTACCTATATCCTGTTACATGAGGTCCCTGCACCCTGATTGGTACCCCCAGAGGTACACCATAAACAACTAGTGCTTAGGCATATGTTATACTAACATATAGGGCTAAGGGCATCTACCGTATAAGAGTAGATGTCAGGATATGTATGCGTTTTATTGTAATACACTTTGCTTGCTAATACACATATATTTTCTATGTATTTTTTGTCTATTTCTTACTTGTAAGATGTTAAGACATCTGTGTCCTTGGAATGAATATGATATATAAGTCGGCATTGCCACCTTTTGGTGATTTGTACTACTACACTGAGTTATGTAAGACTCGGTATAATGTACTCTTTTGTTTTACAAACTGATGACTACTACAAAATTGTATAATGTTATCTTGGACCGTGGAGCCACCTCTAATTTAGCCAATAGGACTCATCTCTGTGACTATAAATGTGTCTATCTTACAGTAACCATAGTAATTATCATAGGTATATAATGTGAGACACTGAGTCTTATACCCCAGAGACCCCAAGAGACACGAAGAAACCTCGAGGTATAGGTAATGCTTAGCATTGGTTCCCGGTTCATATTGGTAAGAACTGCTTAGGGCAACTGTGATTTATCCTTTGGTAGTAATAAACATGTTTATTACTCTTATGCAATGTGTTTGTGATTCCTTGCATTCCCAATATTGCCAAGAACCTGAGAGTGAGGTGTACACCTCCTGACAATTGGCGACCATGTACAGGCAATATTTGATGTTTATAAGCTTTCACTTGCTGCTTAAAACTTTTCCCTTCCCTGCGGGAACTGTAGGTGTGCATTTCCATGACACCTCTCCCATTTTCAGACCACTTTGTAGTCACTTGCAGAGTCTGGCTGCTTTTTCTTGGGTGTGGTCAATGCCGACTCGACCCACTCCACAGCAGCTTTGAATTGCAAGCCTACAGAGTATACAGTAGCCCAACTGTGTGTAAAGAGTTCCTGCTGTTGATTGATACATAACACAGTGCCTTTTTCTCAGTTTGATTTTTCATTCCCTCCCACATAATGGCCACAGTATCAAATATCTGTGCAGAACTGAGTCTCGATGTCTCTAAATTCCTTGCCTCCCATGGAGGATGTGCTGACTTCACGCGGGATGCAAGTCAGTCCAACAGCCCTATACTGGGGATCTCAACCCAGCATTGTGAAACGTGACAGACAGCTAATAAGTGTCATGCCAAAGGGCTATTGGTCACGGCTCTTTATGCTTCTCTGGAAGCCTCTGAAGCGAGGTTTCAAACCCTTGATCTGCAGATTTCATCTCTTATACAAAAGATGGGTTTGCAAGAAACAGAATGTGTTAGACTGCAGCAGAATTTGAAGTCTGAACTCCAAACACTGCGTAATGAAAAGGATTCACTTTTGCATCATTCAGCACAGGCTGGTGAGCAAGAAATTTGTATGTTGAAGCAGGAGTGTGAAAGTTTAAGACAGGATAAGAGGCAGGCTTTGAATATCAGTTACATGTTAAGTAGTGTGAATGAACAGTTGAGTGAGGAGATGGGAGAGCTACAGGATGAGATAAACCAGGTACATAATGACTTAGAAGTTGCTACTAGGGACAATCGTGATTTGAGCACCGTGTATAGAGTGTTGCAGAAACAAATGCAAGATTAGGTTGATATGGATGTTGCGAATGCAAGTCATGCTGAATGTGAATCCAAGATGGCAAAACTGTGCCATCAGTGGGAGGTTCTGGATGGATATGTTAAGGTGATGGGAGGCGTAGCCCCCGCCTTACTTACGTCATCTGAAGGGGAGGTCTTGAATGACAATATTTCATAATACAATGCCCAGTCATGCCCCTGCTATGGCCCAGAAACCCCACCCAGCTATCCACAACATGATGGGTCCCCACTACACCCACACCATGTCATACGTTGTCAACGTCATGGCGAACATCATGGGAGACGCCAACATGGTGGCCCCCATGATGGGGGAGAGCAGGGCCAAGCCTGGTCCCGATGGCACCACCGATAGCCATAATTAATGTGGAAGACAGGCAGGAGATAGAAACAATGATTGAAAATGCAATAGGTAAAGTACATATTACGGAGAGAAGTAAATGGCCCATTAAAACCCAGATTAGGCAGCTTCTACAAGAGGCTGGCACTCAGGAAGGCATAGTTCATACTGCAGCCCGGGCAGCCTTAGACGGTGCCCGAGGCAACCTACCTCTACCTGATTGGCCCAATAATTCTCTACAAATGGCCTACTATATTCAGCAGGTAGCTGACAGTATCAGTCGGATGAGCCCATCCGACAACCTCAGCTGCCACTTAGAAGAGGTGCATGCCAAATGTGAGATGCTTAGTCTCACTGCAGAGTATCAGGTCCAGATCCTACGCTAGACCATTGATCCTGGTTTGTGGGCCAAACTCACCGATGTCATTCACCAGGACTGTAATGCCACTTTTGATGAGGTCGCAGCTGAACTCATTTCTGCACTCAGCCCAGGTGCAGTAGGAGTGATGCTTGCATACCCCGTAAAACAGAATGCAAAGGAAAGTCCAGCGACTTACCACCAAAAACTTTGGATGGCCTACCGAGCAGGAAAACACTTTACTCAAGAAGCTGCAGATGTGGACCTTATCGAATATAAGACCCTGTTCCTTAGGAACATGATCCCTGCAATAAGAGACAAAGTAGAGCCAACAACTTATCCCTCCATGGAAAGGTTTGCCTACATTCTTTGGAAAACCAAGAGAGTTTATCAACTCTATATCCGTGATCTGGGCTCTGGTTCCAAGGAAGTAGCCACCGTGGAGCCTACCTAAGAGGCCGCAATGCACTACATGGTGGAAGGGCAGGCCCAACACAAACAGCCCCTCCCCACAGACAACCAACACCCCCAGCAGGCCCAACAACAACCACAACAGCAAGAGCAACAATGGGATGGGAACCGGAACTATCATAAGAATAAGAAGCATAAGAATAAGGGTAAACAACAACAAAGACCAGGCCCTTCAAATAGGGAAATAGCCGAAGAAAATCGGACATTTACAGAACTCCTGGGAAAAGTGCGCTCTGTAGCGGATGCTGTTCCTGCTCAGTTCCTTGCAGTGATACAACCGGGAACCCAGACCCCAATGGGCCATGGCGACACCAGAAGTACAGGCTCTCAGGCCCACACAGGCCTTAACCCAGAAGCACCTACCTACATAGCATCAGTGCAGCACGGTGAAATGGTTCAGAGGAGCCAGTCCCAACCTCTCCATGCTCCATCCAGTACAGATTGACAATTACAGGCCCCAGTCTGGATTGTAAACAAGCTGGTCTTGGATACAAATGGAAGGCCCTGCACTGAGGCCGAGGTCAGGGGCCGCCTACTTACAGTGTTATTGGATACAGGTGCAGCTGTGTCTGTATTACATGTTGACCACCCAGATAAGTCTCCTTGGTCCACCGGACTGAGGACCAATATGTCAGGAGTAGATGGTACTAGGCTACCTGCATACCACTCCCTACCTCTCCCTGTAGAGTTGGGTCACTTGAAGGCCTCACACACCTTCTAACTGATGGTATTGCACGATCATCCTAGTATCATTGGAATTGATTTTCTTGCTCCACATGGCTGTGTGGTAGATCTAGCTAACATGCTATTGATACAGATTCAGGGCCAGTATCATACCATCTTGATCCCTGATTCACACGTTGTGGCAACAATATCTGCCAACAATAAAGAGTATGACATCATAGATTTGTTCAAGAATCATGATCTTTTTCCAAAGCTCCTACCCATTTTGCAAAGGCATTTGTAAGCGTTTGCTGTTAACAAGCATGACTGTGGCAGAATGCACACCGTCATGGAGAGAGGGGTGCAGCACCCCATACGTCGAATGGGAAGAACACCCTTCCCCCCTCAGCTAGTATTCACACAGGGATTCAGCATGTCTGCAGTTCATTTGCATCACCAGGTAAGAAAAAAGGTTCATCTCCCCATACGATGCACAGGGGTAATGCCAAACCTCACCCAACAACTAACACACCAAAATCTGGCCAATGGAAAATCATGTACACAAATGCTCACAGCCTGGGAAATAAGATCCCAGACCTGCAGGCAATAATGTGAGAGGCTAAACTGAACATAGTAGCAATTAGTGAGACATGGTTTACCAGTAACCACACTTGGGAGACTTCAGTACCTGGCTATGTATTGTTCAGAAGAGACCAAGGTGCAAAAAGGGGGTGGAGGAGCGGCCCTGTATGTCAATGAAAATATCAAAACACAGAAATTCAGAATACACATGAGCCAGAAGAACTGTGGGTCACCTGGAAACAGGAAATGGGACAGCCATAAGAACCGGGGTTGTCTACAGGCCCCCAGACCAGGGGAGGACATAGACACATTACTGTTAGAAGATATACAAAACATGATAGCTAAAGGGGAGGTTCTGATAATGGGAAACTTCAACATGCCAGATATAGATTGGTCAATACCAGCAGGAACATCTGCCAGAACTAGACACATAGTGGATTCCCTGCAGGGGAGGGCCTCAAACAAATGGTACAGCAACCCACAAGAGACAGGGCTATCCTAGATCTAGTACTGACTAACAAGGAAGGGATCACAGATCTCCAGGTAGAAGGTCACTTCGGGGACAGTGACCATCACATGGTATGGTTCAATTTGCCTACTACATCTAAATCATCCCATTCCAAGGCAAAAATATGGGACTTCAGAGGAGCTGACTTTGATAAGATGGCCAACAAAGTTAAGCTAGCCCGGGTAAAAAGAAACACAGGTGAGGGGGTACAGGCAAAGTGGGCAAGCATTAAGGATGCAATACTTGAAGCAACATCCCATTGTGTTAGACAGAAAAGGAAGTGCAAAGAAGAAGAAACCACTTTGGTTCTCAAATACAGTAGCAGAAAGGTCAGAGCCAAAAGGCTGGCCTTCAGGAAATATAAGGGAACACAGCGGGATGAAGATAGGGAGGCATACCAAACTGCCCTAAGGGAAGAGGAAAGGCAGTAAGGCAGGCAAAGTCCCAAACTGAGGAAACACTAGCACAAACAGTAAAAGAAGGTGACAAGACTTTCTATTGATACATTAGTGAAGGAGAAAGTCCAGAGGTATTGCTAAGCTTAATGGAGAAAGGGAGCATGTGAGGAGGGACCTTGTAAAGTTCTATCTAAATAGATACTTTGCTCAGTATTTACTGAAGAGAAGGTAGAGCCGGGGCCACAGGCTCGGCAACATGGACACAGGGGGAGGGAGGTGAGCACTACTCCTTCACAAAATAAAGGGTCCTACAGGAGCTTGCTAAGCTCAGGGTGGATAAGGCAATGGAACCTGATGGCATACATCCCAGGGTACTTAAGGAGCTAAAGGTGGAACTAGCAGAGCCATTAGTAGAACTGTTTAGGTGAGTGTCTGAGCACAGGAGGTCCCAGAAGACTGGAGAAGGGCTCATGTGATCCCGCTCCACAAGAGTGGTAGCAGGGAGGAGGCAGGGAACTACAGACCAGTCAGTCTTACCTCAGTAGTGGGCAAGATTATGGAGGCACTCCTTAAGGAAAGGATAATGCAACACCTGGAATCCATAG
Organism: Neoceratodus forsteri; assembly: GCA_016271365.2. NCBI lineage: Eukaryota > Metazoa > Chordata > Ceratodontiformes > Ceratodontidae > Neoceratodus > Neoceratodus forsteri. The sequence continues at coordinate 808,926,292 of CM028138.1, read as the reverse complement.
GGGCACAGGATCCAAGACAGCATGAGTTTACAAAAGGAAGGTCCTGTCAAACTAATCTCATAGATTTCTTTGACTGGGTAACCAGAGTGGTGGACCATGGGGGATGTCACCTACCTTGATTTCAGCAAAGCTTTTGACACTGTTCATCATTGAAGATTGATAAATAAGCTGGGTAGGCTCGGGATGGGTCAGAAGTTGGTCAACTGGGTGGAAAACTGGTTGACAGGCAGAAAACAGAGAGTGGTAGTAAATGGTATACAGTCAGAAGAGATGCAAGTCACAACAGGGGTACCTCAGGAATCAGTCCTGGGGCAAGTCCTCTTCAACATCTTCATCAGTGACCTTGCAGATGGACTAGAGGGTAAAAGCTTGTCTGTTTGCAGATGACACCAAAGATCTGCAACAGGTAGATGATCCAGATAGGGTGGGCAGAATGAGAAGAGATCTGGATAAACTAGCAAAATGGTCAGAAGAGTGGCAACTGGGATTTAATGCAAAGAAGTGCAAAACCATGCACATGGGGAGAAAACCCTGAAGCCACCATAGGCTGGGAGAGGAGTTGCTAGCAGTCACAAAGGAAGAAAGAGACTTGGGCATCATCATCACTGATGACCTGGAAATCATCAAGCAGACCTCTAAAGCAGTAGGTAAGGCTAGGGGGTGTTAGGGTGTATTAGTAGGGTATCACAAGTCATAAGAGGAGGTAATAATCCCTCTTTACAAGACACTAGTTAGGCCCCATCTGGAGTACTGCATGCAGTATTGAGGCACACCTTCACAAGGACATTAACCAAATTGAGGCAGTTCAGAAAGGCAATCAAAATGGTGCAGGAACTGCATCAGAGGACATATGAGGACAGATTAACAGAGCTCAATATGTATACCCTTGAGCAAAGGAGGAGAGAGGTGATATGATTGAGGCATTCAAACACCTTAAGGCATTAACAAGTGAAAAGAGTCTAACATGTTTAAATATAAGAAAAATAGCAGGACAAGAGGACACAGCATGAGATTAGAGGGGCCGATTAAGGGGAATGTGAAATTATTTTTCACAGAAAAGTGGTGGATGCATGGAATGGCTTACCACAAGAAGTGGTGGCTATGAATACAGTGCAGGGCTTCAAACAGGCATGGGATAGGCATAAGGGAGCAATACGAATGACTATGAATAGATAGGCAACTGACATAGCAAAGGCTGATGGCACATTTATAAGGTAGAAAAAGAAATGGGCAGACTGGATGGGCCTTGCGGTCCTTATCTGCCGTCAACTTCTATGTTTCAATGTTTCTAATGAAGTGCCAGGCCCAGCACACAAGAGGCAAAGGCAATACCCTTTTCCATCTGAGGCCTTGTCTTCTCTCTGAGAAACAATAAAATCACTCCTCAATAAAGGGGTAATCAGAACATGTGTCTCCACTGCCAACTCCCCAGTGTGGCCCGTGAAGAAACCCACAGGCACCTGGAGACTTGCTATTGACTACAGGAAACTGAACCAGGTCACCCCCAGTTGTGTCCCAAGTGTGGCATCTGCACCTGCTATGTTACGACTTTTGACCCCTGACCTAAAATGGTTCAGTGCCCTGGATATTTCCAATGGTTTTTGGTCACTGCCATTGCCCCCCAAAAGTCAATATAAGTTTGCCTTCACCTTTGAAGATAGACAGTACATGTGGACCTGCTTACCACAGGGATTCCATAACAGCCCATCCCTGTTCCATCTACACATGATGGATGCTCTTGAGGATTTCTCTACTCCCCAGTGTCTCTTGCAATATGTGGATGACCTGCTGTTGGCAACCGTCACACAGGAACAACACCTAGATCTCTTGGATGAACTACTGACTCTCATCCAGAGAGCAGGCCTCAAATATAACCCAGTAAAAGCACAGCTATGTCAGAAAGAGGTACTCTTTCTGGGTCTAAAGATAACTGACCAAGGCTGTGGCCCTACCTGGAAGAAGATACAAGGATTGCAAGATCTGACATTGCCCACCAGCATGGCAACTCTTAGAAGGTTTCTAGTTATGGTAAACTATTCCAGAGACTTTTTCTGTGATTTTGCTCAGAAGGCTGCTCCTCTGTATGAGCTACAAAAAAAGAACATTCCCTGGACTTGGGGTCCCATACACACCCAGGCTGTGACATCACTGAAACAGGTCTTGGCCTCGGTGCCAGCTCTGGTGAATCCCAATCTGGCAAAACCATTCCATCTGGAGTGTGCCACCTCTGACATTGCCATGTCTGCAGTGCTATCCCAGAAGGTTCATGGTACTCTGAGACCCATTGTTTATGCATCACAGCTTTTCACACCAGTAGAACAGAAGTACAACCTTTTGAGAAAGGAACCTTCTGGCTACCTACTGGGCTGTCAAGGACTTTCTTATATTATTGGGTACTATCCACTGATTATCAACACCAACCACACCCCAACTACTTTTCTGCTATTAGACAGAGTGAAGGATGGGTCAGTCTCTAACACCAGACTGACATACTGGTCACTCCTTCTCCAGGATAGAGACATGCAGGTACACCCAACTAAAATTCCATCCATGCTGGCACATGGACTCCTTTTCCAATGAGAACCCCATGACTGTACACTGCAATGGCCTGATCTTCCAGATCCAGGTCCTTTCCTCCCTGCCACATCACAAATACTTGACAATACTTATTTGTGTCGTTTCTTTACAGATGGGTCAGCTTCTTATTACCAAGGAGAACAAATTGCAGGGATGGGTATTTTAGTAATCTACCCCTATGGTAATACTGTTAAAATTTCTAAACGTGGCAGTGTAGCATCATCACAGTATGCAGAGATGGCAGTGGTGGCCTGTGCCCTCGAGTTCATCCAACATGGAACTGAGGATACCATCATTTTTACAGACTCTCACTGGGTTTGTTGTTCTTTTACAGAATTTCTCCATTTCTGGCAGAAGAACTCCTTCCTCTCTTCTGATGGCAATCCAGTGAAATACAAAGAACTGATAATATATACATTCACTGGCACAACGATTTGCGCACAAACTCTATGTACATAAAGTCAAAGCTCATTCCCTACATGACCCCTACCATGCCTTCAATGACACAGCAGACACCCTTGCCAAGGAAGGGGCCCGAGGCGGGGGGGGGACACATGGATGATGGATCATCCAGAGGCCAATGTGGCCATACACATTGTAGCAGTCAGGAAGAAACCTGAACCTTTTTCTCCCTTGGAGCTCTCAGCAGCCCAACATGTTGATACCGAACTCAAAGAAGCGTTCAGATTCCTTGACAAGAGTACCGAAGAAAAACTTCCCACACATAACCCCTACCAGAGGCATGAAGGTAAGTTACACTTGTCACCAGATGACTCCACCACCAAGTTGTGGGTGGTCCCCACACAACTTAGGTCTGAATTCTTAAACCAAGTGCATGACATACCCACTGGTGGGCACCAGAGAGTGGAAAATACCCTCCAGAGGCTTAAGACCACCGCCTGGTGTAACCAAAGATGTCAAACAGTACATAGATAATTGCCTTGTTTGTGTGCAAAACAACCCCATTCCCACCAAATAAAATGCCAAACTCCAACCACAAACACACTCTGGCCCTTGGCATAGATACATAGATACATAGACAGTGTTGGCAGATAAGGGCCTATGGCCCACCTAGTCTGCCCATTTGAGTTTGTAACTTTGGTTTATGTTTTCTTAGAACTCTGTTGCCCTACCCTGACCTCCAGAATTCCTTTATGTCTATCCCATGCATTCTTAAATCTCGTGATTGTTTCAGCCCCAACCACTTCCTCAGGCAGGGTGTTCCACTTATCCACCACCTGTTCAGTGAAGAAATTATTCCTCACATTTCCTCTGAATCATCCTCCCTCCAACTTCATCCCATGCCCTCTAGTCCTGGAACATCTTTTTTGCTTAAAAATGGTGTATTCTTGCACCCTGTTCCTCTCTGTAAGATCCTTGTATGTCTCTATTATGTCCCCTCTCTCCCTCCTCTCCTCCAGGGAGTATATATTCAATTCCTTCAACCTGTCCTCATAGGACTTGTGATGCAATCCATGTACCATCTTTGTTGCCCTCCTCTGAACCTTCTCTACCCTGTCTATGTCCTTACGTAGGTAAGGTCTCCAGAACTGTACACTGTACTCCAGGTGGGGCCTCACTAGTGTCTTGTATAGTAGAATCATGACCTCCCTTTTCCTGATGGTGATGCCCCTGCCTATGCATCCCAGCATCCTATTTGCTTTACCTGATGCCTTGTCACACTATTTCCCTACCTTGAGGTCATCAGAGATGATAACCCCAAGATCCCTTTCCTGCTTGGTGCATGCTATATCCTCACCCCTCAACTGATATATTGTGCCAGGGTTTTGTGCCCATATACATTATCTTGCACTTCTTTGCATTGAATTTCAACTGCCAAACCCTGACCATTCTTCAAGTTTCTGCAGGTCCCTTCTCATTCTTTCTACACCCTCTGGTGTGTCTACTCTGTTACAGAGCTTTGTGTCATCAATGAACAGTGAAATTCTGCCTTCTAGGTCCTGCGCAATGTCACTGATGAAGATGTTGAATAGGACCAGTCCCAGCACTGATCCCTGTGGTACCCCACTGGTCACTCTTCCCTCTGTGGAGTGACAGCCATTTACCACCATCCTCTGTGTCCTGCTGCCCAGCCAGTTACCTACCCACCACGCTACTTCCCTGCCCACACCCATATTCCCTAGTTTGTGTAATAGTCTTCTATGTGGCACAGTGTCAAAGGCCTTGCTCAAGTCCAGATAGGCCATGTCCACTGCCCTCCCCTGATCCACCTCCCTAGTCACCCAGTCAAAAAATTAAATGAGGCTGGTCTGACATGACCTCCCCCTGGTGAAACCATGCTGCCTTGGATCCTGCAGTCCATTGACAACCAGATGTTCTACCATTCTCTCCTTCAGCAGTGCTTCCATGATATTCCCCTCTACCGAGGTGAGGCTGACTGGTCTGTAGTTTCCCGCTTCCTCTTTGTTCCCATTTTTGTATAAGGGGACATCTTCCCAGATATGTAGTTTTCAGACAGGACAGACTAACCAAGAAAGGAGGAGGCTGTGCCCTCTACCTTAAAGAGTCCCTCATGGGTCATGTCATGCCCGTGCCCATCTCTGGAAATGACATCCAAATCCTTGCTGCCAAAGTTCTTCTCGGAACTCATAACATGATCCTGACTGTTGTCTCTGTCTATATACCACCCAAGTTGAGCAATCTGGGCTTTCACTGCCTCCTTAACTATATCAACTCCCTGGATCAGAATACAAAAGTTATCCTACTTGGCGATTTCAACATCAACTGGCTGGCCTCCAGCTTGAATAGTTATAAGGATGCCCTAGCTGCTGCTAACTTCTCACAAATGGTCAAATCACCTACTAGCGTAAAGTACAGAACAGGGACCTGTACACTTCTAGACTGGGTGCTAACTAATCATCCAGAGCACATCTCTGAAGCAATAGTCCTCCCAGACTCCTTAAGTGATCATTCCCCTATCTTGTGTATCTGGACCAACAAATACACCAAACTCCCCCTCAAAACTATTAACAGGAGAATGCTGACCCCCGGTCATCTTGAGTCACTTAAATCACTCCTTCATGAACATGACTGGTCACCAATTGATCTAGCCCTCGATGTAGACACAGCACTTGATTACTTTATCACCTGTTTCAACTCAGCCTGCGATGTTCATGCTCCGTTCAAGAAGCATAAGATCAAGGGTGTCAATAACCCATGGATGACACTAGGCCTCCTTACACAAATGAAATCTCGAGACCAGCTCTAGTATCATGCTAAGGCTACTGGCACCCAGACTGATATCCAGGCCTACAAAACAGCAAGGAATGCATGTACCAGAGCATTCCACCATGAGAAGGCTAACTATTACAGGAAGCCTTAGCCAGCACCTGGAATGACTGGAGTAAATTCTGGTGTAACCTTGCTGAAGTGACTGGAAAGGATCCCAAAACAACACCCACAATGTTGAACATAAATGGTACCATCAGTCTTGACCATGTAATCATTGCCAATGCATTTAACACTTTTGCTGACCTTAGTCATGTGCTACCCCCTAACTTTTTTGATCCCACCACAGTCAGCCCAGTTCCTGTTAGTTCAGGTTTGCCACAAGGGCACCCTCCTTTCCATTCAAAGCAATCCCAGAAAGCCTAGCTAAAAACACATTCTTAAAGTGCTTGGAAAGTCTAGGGTCAGCGGCGATTCACTGGAAATGAAACTTCTCGCCCTCACCATTGATGAAGTCCTGCTCCCACTAACCAAAATCCTCAACCATTCCCTCATGCTCTCCCAGATCCCCCAAGAGTGGAAATTGGCAGTGGGGACTCCAGTCCATAAAAGTGGTGACAAGACTCTATCACAAACAACTACAGGTCTATATCCATCTTCCCTCCTCTATCCAAAGCATTGGAATGGATAGTGGCTGATCAGCTCACAGAGTACCTTGTAAAATACAGCCTGCAATGTTCCCAGCAGCATGGCTTCTGCAAAGGGCACAGCACTACCACAGCACTCCTCGAATTCACCACACATATCCATCATGCACTTGATCAGAGCCAGTTGGTCGGCGCCTGTTTTATTGACCTGACTAAGGCATTTGACACTGTCAATCACTCCATTCTCCTCGAACAATTATCCCTCCTTGGTCTTTCAAGTGAAACTACCCTCTGGTTTCAAAGCTACCTCAGTAACCAGACCCAACAGGTCAGGATTGGTGAATTCCTCTCGTCATCCCTACCAATCAACTCTGGAGTACCCCAAGGTTCTATCCTGGGTCCCTTGTTATTCAGCATATTCCTGAACAATCTCCCTGCCTCCTGCCATGACAGAATGTTACTGGATGCAGATGATGCAGTAATCTTCACTTGCCACATGTACCCCACCTCCCTTCAGTCTCAACTACAGAAAAGTTTCACAGAAGTGGAAGTCTGGTTTTGCTCACATAAACTCATCCTTAACCACAAAAAAACTAAAACAATGTTGTTCCATGAAACCCACAACAAGTACAAGGACCATGAGCTCATAATTAACAACCACGAAGGCGTCACTGTTGAGCAGGAGGATATGTTTAAATATCTGGGCCTGACCCTTGACTGCTGCCTCTCGTATACCAAACACATTGACAATATCGCTAAAACTGTGAACTCCCGTATAGGGCTACTATACAAGTATAAACATTGCCTAATGGCTGAAGCCTTGAACCTTGCTATCCAGAGCTCTGTTATCTCAACTATTGACTATGGGCTTGTTATCTATGGATCCGCTACTGATACTGCACTCCTTATTTCAGTTGCCTCCCTTTCTCACACATGTGACATTTACGAGCAGGCTAACTGGCTCCAGCTGTCCGGCAGGCTAAAGTACCAGACCTGCATCCTAGCTAAGAAGACATCACTGGGCCTTATGCCCCCTGGAGTCCAATCAATATTGACCCCGCAGCATGTCCACCACCTAACTAGAAGATCAGACAGTCTAACCTTTACAATACCTTGCTGTTTGACCTCTCAAGCTCAGCGTTCTTACCTTGTCAGAGCCTCCACCTGGTTCAACTAGCTACCTACAGAAATCTCCAACATTGCCACGATTGGTGCTTTTAAGTGTAAGTTGCGTCAGCACCTCTTGGCTAATGCCTTCTGTGATTGCTTCTTATAATCCCCTCCAGGCATACTACCCTCAAGCATCCCTCCTCACTGCCTCCGCTCCTCCTCTCCTACCCCCCATTACTGGGTATAGGATGAATCTGTCTCCTTTTCTTTTTCATCCCCCCTTTTCTCCTCCCTTGCTGTTTCCCATCTACCACATACCCAATGCAATGCCCTCCCCATTTCTTCCCTCCTCCCTCTCTCTGTCTCCCATACCACCCCCTCACCACCACTCTTCTTTCTCTTTTCCCACTAACCCACTCCTAACAAAGCTTCACTGAGCCACCTATGACTTGTACTGTATAATTAACTCGCAACACAATTCCTTGACAATGCCTTTGGCTGCTATTATTGTAACCTTATTTGTCTTTTTTTTTTATAAGTTCCATTGCAATGATCATGTTATGTTTTGTACCTTATTGTCCTTATTGCCTTGACGTGGAACCTTTATAAAAGAGCCCTTGGCTCAAAGGTGTCATCCAAAATACAAATAAAGAAATAAAATCTGCTGCCCTCCAGTCTTTGGGTATGGCATGCCATACAGATTGATTTTATTGATCCATTGATCAACACCAGCAGAAACAACAATTATGCTCTTGTGGTAAATGATCTTTTTTCTAAGTGGGTTGAAGCTTTCCCCACTAAAACAAGCACTGCAAAAACCACTGCCAAAGTCCTGGTGGAACAAACTTTCTCCAGATGGGGTCTACCTCTTAAGGTAGACTCAGACAAAGGAATTTACAGGTGAGTTGATGAAAGAATCCCTTGAACTCCTTGGAGTTCAACAGAAGTTCCACATACCCTATCATTCTCAATCCTCAGGTCAAGTAGAGAGATCCAACAGATGGGTGCTTTCTAAATTTATTGAGGACAATCCCAAAACCTGGGATTCCCCATTGCCGTTACTCCTTATGGCAATAATGGACACACCCTCAGCCATCACCCAGTTAACACCCTTTGAGGTGATGACTGGAAGACAGATGAGAGTACCTGAACACCTGTTGTTTGACCTGCATACCCCCACTGCAGACCGTGTGTCTGTAGACCAAAATGTGGAAAAACTCAGAAAAGACCTCATACACACACACTTGTATGCTCCCAATTGCATGGGCAAAGCCCAGCAACAGTCCAAAAATATAGTTCAACAAACACGCACAAGAAGTGGATTGGCAGGTTGGAGATCAGGTGATGGTTCTCCGATTTGCACATCCCACACTCTCCTTCTCCAATAAATGGGAAGGCCCCTATCCCATTGTGTACAAGCTCAGTCCGGCAGTCTATCAAGTTAGACTATTGCACAACAATAAACTGACTGAGAAATGGTTACATGTAAACCAACTGAAACTGTATAAAGGAGCTTAATTACTTTTCCTTTCCCCATTGGGTGGAATAGCACTATCCTACTAATGTTTGATTTTGCTTTTCAGATACATTGATAAGATGGATATCTTGTTCCATTTTCTCCTCATCTCAGGAGTTATCCCCTGCATCCAAGGCATGGTACAGAACCTCCTACCACATCTTGATCATCCAGCATCTGCTCAAGAGGGAGTAGCCATCAAAATACTGATAGTTTGATTACTGCCCAGGAAGGTTCTGATGCTTACCTTACTGCCTCAGTTGTTGCTCCTGATAAATCTACCCTTCAAATTGAGTGGCAAACCACATCACAAGGACAAATTCTCCCTGCGTCCAAACTTTCCAAGGGAAGATTCCAGGGTTGGCCCAATGCTAAATTATCCCCAAATGGTTCTCTGTCCTTGCTACAAACTGCTCTTAGGCATTCTGGTCTATACAATATCACTACTTTAATTATGAACATATGAAATTTGCCAGCAGATAAAGGCCTAGAGGTCTATCAAGTCTGCTCGAATGTGCAGCTAGCACCCCTTATTCTGCAGCTGCCCCTCCCTTCTACCCTTCCCCTTCATTAACCTTCCCCCTTGTCCTGTCCCATCCTCATTTGAAGCAGTCCACTGTTCTGCATACCACTTCAGCAGGTAATGCATTCCACCCAGCCACCACCCTCTCTGTAAAAAGTGTCTCCTCATCTCCCTCCTGAACCTTCCTCGCTCCAGTCTCATATCATGGCCCTGGTGCCTCCCTCCTGCTTTGAACAGCCCCTCTATACCCATCTTGCTTATTCCTTTCCATGTGTTTAAAGGTTTCAATCATGTCCTCTGTCTCCTCTCCTCTCCTCAGTGAGTTCATGTTCAACTCCTTCAACCTCCTCTCATATGATAAGTCCCCCAGCTCCTTGATCATCTTTGTCACTCTGCGCTGCACCCCCTCCAGTAACTTAATGTCCCTCTTCAGATACAGACGCCAGTACTGCATGCAGTACTCCAGGTGTGGTCTAACTAATGACCTATACAGTGGCAGAATCACCTCCTCCCTCCTCGAGGATATACCCCTTGCAATACAACCCAGCATTTTGTTGGCCTTTGCAGCTGCCTTCCTACATTGTGCCAAGTTGTTCATTGACCCTGTAATGAGCACACCCAGATCCTTCTCCTCCTCTGTCTGGGCTAGCTGCACTCCCCCTAGCTGGTAACTCATCCTTGGGTTCTTCATCCCAAAATGCAGCACCTTGCACTTTTTGTCATTAAAGCCCAGTTGCCAGGTGTCTAACCAAGTTTCAAGCTTTGCCAGATCATCCTGCAACCCCTGCCATCCCCCTAGGTCATCCACCACTGCACCTACATTGGTATCATCAGCAAACAGACTGATCTTGCTCTTGATGCCCCATGATATGTCTGCAATGAATATCCCAAACAACACTGATCCCAGCACTGAGCCCTGTGGAACACCACTCATCACTGCCCTTGGGTGTAAGAGCTCCCCACCCACCACCACCCTCTGTTGCTTTCCCTGCAGCCAGTTTTCTACCCATCTCACCAGCTTTGCACCCGCCCCTGTGCCTACTAACTTCCTTCCCAGCCTTCCATGTGGCACTGAGTCAAATGACTTACTGAAGTCCAGATACAGGACATCCACTGCTTGGCCCCTGTCCAGTTGCCTAGTTACCCAGTCATAGAACTTGACCAGGTTGGTTTGGCAGGATCTGCCACGTATTGATCCTTCATATTGTAATTCTTTGTCTAAAGACTCTGCTCAAAAATTTTGTGCTGTACACAACATGGCCTCTGCTGCCATGTACCTTTCAGTGTTACCACCTACTGACAAACAGCTTTTGGTGTGTCCAAAGCACACCCCTGGTCCCCGCAGTGGTCTAACAGCTACGGCCCTACCTGGTACACTGATTAACAATTTACAATTTATGCATATATCTGTGTTGTTTAATCTTACTTACTGGAACATGAAAGAATTTGGTATGTGTCATAATACTAACAATTCAGCATTTTATAGTACGTTATTGCTTGATTATTTAGCAGCATTTCAAGTTCATACTCAAGACCCTATTGCCGGGGTACACTCTACTGAGCATAGAGGCAATTTCAGGAGTCATAAATGTAACACACATGAAGTTGACAATTCTGATGTCACTGGTGCAACAGGCACTGTCACAAGTCTCTTTGGTATGGCTATGTCTATCTGGAATAAGGCAGACATTGCTACTATCAAATCTCATTCAGCCAAATTTCAAACTGGTTTGGTAAATAATATACTACCCCCCACTATTGCATGGTGCAGATGGCCTTAGCCAGGAAGAAAGATACACTGTTTACAATATTCACGATATTGCTAAGGCATTTACTGATTCTAAAGACAAGATTAACACACTTACTACACAGAATAACAAAGAAGCAGATAAACAATACATTGCTAGAGAAATCTTATATTCAGCCTATGGCTCTTATATCATCATTACCATCAACAATCTCTTCTATGATCTAGAATCTGGAAGAATCCCTGATATCATACATGACAGACATATTTCCAAATGGTATTGTCAATGATGTAAAACCACTGGCTGTATTGCGATGTGTATGCAACAGTCTCTAACTATTCCTCTTTCTACAACTAGGAATTTGGGTTTTGCAACCAGGCACCCTAATACTGGTCCTTGTTTTACTTGTAAGAAATGTTCTATCAGAGATACAATGTTTGTTTCTTTTACTGTCTCTTTACCACGTTTTGATCCCACTACAGCTTTGTTCGACAAGCTTGCAACTGTTCACTACATTGGGCACCTTGATGATGACATCTACACAGAACATTTGGACTTACCTCCTCTACTGGTCTACCATCCTTTCCTGGATGCCAGGGCCACTCCACACACTGAATGCTATGCGAGGAAGCAGTATATTTACTTCTGTTGATGTAATGTGTTTGATGTTATTAAAACTGTATGTGGTTATTCTCCAGAGAGTATAGACTGGACTTTTTCCATGGACGATGACATCAGCACTAATGGCACAGATTTTTCAGACTCAGTATTGGCTCCAGACAAGCTTCTCCAATCTTATCGAGAGGAGGTTCCTCGCCTGTCAACACGGATTTCTAAGGCAACCTACACCTGCCCGGTACAGTTGCAAAAATGGAGACTACCTACTGTTAAGCCGCAGTACAATTCAGATAGGGAATACTGCGCAGTCACAAATTACAAATCCTACACCTACGGTAGTATAACATGTGTTATTGATTCCCCAGTTTCTGTTTTATCCCCCATCAAATGTCTGTCATTGGATATACTGTTATTACTCCCGTCCGCCTTATAGATGCGGACATCATTGATGGTAACCCCTAGTATCTGCTCACACTTTCTGAATATCTATCATATTTTAATGTACACATAGACCGACTGTAGCTTACATTAAAATCACTTTTAGAATGAAAAGACACCCACCTCATCGACATCAGCAATAATATGGCCAAAGCTAATGAAGCTACCCTTTCATTGATTAATGATGGTGATATGAATGATGCATTAACTAATACCTGGTTAGAGATTACTTTTAAAGGTGTTGGTATTATACAAGCAGTCTTGATCTTTTTTTTTGATTATTATGGTAGGCTGCCTACGGCGCACACTGCGCCAACACCGTGAGCAGCTGGAGTTCCTTTACAAAGCTTGTGCATTAGGTTTGTAAACAGCCCCAGCTCCCTGACCTTTACCTAGGTTTGCCTGTGTTGCCCTTGGAGGCAACAAGAGGGGGAATGCTACACAAGGTTCCTGCACCCTGATTGGTACCCCAGAGATACACCGTAGACAGCTAGTGCATAGGCTAGTGCTTAGTTGACCACTTCATAAACATCTTCACTGTGGCCTGTGACACGTATGCTCCTATTAAGAAACACAAAGTCAAATCACTGAGTAACCCTTAGCTCACAGGTGACCTTCTCAGGATGCTAAAAACAAGAGACCACCTATGGGAGCTGGCCAGAAACTCTGGAAAGCAAAATGACATCCAAAACTACAAATGTGCCAGCAATAACTGCACCAAAACCATCCGGCAAAAGAAGTCCGTCTACTATAAGCATGCCCTCACAAATTCCTGGGCCAATGGTCGGGAATTCTGGAACAACATAAAGGAACTCACTGGGAATCTACCCAAAACCCCAAAATCAATACTCAACACCAATGGAACCACAACCCTCAACCCAAAAACCATTGCAGATACCTTTAACAAAGCCTTTACCGACCTCAGTGCTGTCCTACCTTAGGACTACTTCAAAGATGGTGTTGCCCCCCGACTGGAATGAACACTACTCCCACCAGCTCCCCCTGCTTCTACTTCAAAGCAGTCAAGATTCACCAAGTACGCAAATACGTTACCATAGCCCTTGGTAAATCAAGATTCAGTAATGACTTCCTTGCTCTCAAAATCCTGTCTCTCATGCTTGATGAAGTGCTTAGTCCTCTGACCAGAATTTTCAACCTATCCCTCAGCCTTAGCCAGTTCCCGGACAGATGAAAATCTGCCACTGTCACCCCAGTCCATAAAAGTGGTGACAAAACTGCCCACGATAACTACAGACCTATCTCCCTACTTCCCTCACTCTCCAAGGCACTAGAATGCATAGTCTTGGACCAGCTCACAGAATACCTGGATATGTACAACATCCTGTGCAAGCAACAACACGGGTTCAGCAAAGGTCACAGCACCGCCACAGCCCTACTTGAATTCACTGGCGCAATCCACAATGCACTTGATTCCGGTGAACTACTAGGCTCAATCTACATTGACTTAACTAAAACCTTCGACACCGTCAATCACCGCCTCCTACTTGTCCAGCTTCAGAACACTGGGCTGTCAACTGACACCATTGGCTGGTTTAAGAGCTACCTTGGAGAACGGTCCAAAACAGTAAGAATCACTGATACACTCTCGGACCCTAGACCGGTCCACTTGGGAGTCCCCCAGGGCTCCATTCTGGGACCCTTCCTCTTCAGCCTATTCTTAAACTCACTACCGGACAGCTACCCAGAACAAATAATTCTCTACGCAGACGATGCTGTGATCCTCACCTCAGACCCTGATCCAAACCAATTACAAAATAAACTTCAGCAGGCCTTCTCCTCCATTGAATCCTGGTTCCTAAATCCTAAATCACTTCTCAATCAGAAAAAAAACAAGTCTATGGTCTTTTGCAGCCCCCACAATAAAAACAAACAACTCCACGTCTCCATTGCAACAGAACAAGGAGCCATCCTAGAGCAAACACAATCATTCAAGTACCTTGGCATTACCCTTGATCCCCACCTCTCATACGCTGTCCATATTAGCAATGTGGCAAAGTCTGCCAATGTGAGGTTAGGCATATTATTCTTGCACAGGAAACACCTAACCCCAGAAGCACTGTCAGTGGCCGTCCAAAGCTCCATTGTCAGCATCATAGGCTATGGTCTTATCATATATGGGTCTGCAACTACCACTGCTCTCAAACATATTGCAACCTCCCTGAGTAAGGCCTGTCATCTCATCACTGGCTCACATCGCCATACCCACACATGTGACCTTTATTCCCAATTTGGATGGCTTCAACTGGACAAACGCATAAAATACCAAACCTGCATCATGGCCAAGAAAATCATAATGAGACTTGCCCCACCTGGTGTCTGTGCCCTCCATAAGCCTAGACATAGGAATGTCACTACAAGGAGATCCAATTCCCATCTACAACATATCCCACGATGTCGCATGACCCAAGGACAAAGATCATTTGCCTATCGGGTATCCAACTGGCTCAACTCTCTTGGCAGTGACATAGTGACCGCTCCAACACTTGGCCTTTTCAAGTCCAAGCTGCGCCTCTCACTGCTTGTATCCTGTGATTGCCCATCTTAACATTTCCACCATTCCAGCTGCACATGCCCCAGCACTCAGCACTTGCAATCAGTCTTTGCACCCCTAACACCTTACCTGGCATATTCCCTCAACAAGGCCCCCTGGCTGCACTGTCTCCTACCCATGCCCACCTCCCCCCATATCTCCACTCCTGCCCCTGCCCCAACCACCTCCCATACTCCCCCTTACCCCTTCACCTCCTACCCCCTCAATCTCCTACCTCACTTCTCCCCATCAACCCCCTCCTCCCCTTATCTTGCTCATAGCTCAAGTCTTTGTACTGGTTATTACATGTCTGTAAGTCAGTGACGTTATGTTTGTAACTAAAAATGATGACTGTTGCACACTCTGACATGGCACCTTTGTAAAATAGCCTCAGCTCAAAGGTATTGTGATCCTAGATTGAAATAAATAAATAAATACATAAAATATGTTATACTAACATATAGGGATAAGGGCATCTACCGTATAAGAGTAGATGTCAGGATATGTATGCATATCATTGTAATACACTTTACTTGTTAATACACATGCATTTTCTATGTATTTTCTGTCTATTTCTTACTTTTAAGTTGTTAGGACATCTGTGTCCTTGGAATGAATATGTAATATAAGTCGGCATTGCCACCTTCTGGTGATTTGTACTACTACACTGAGTTATGTAAGACTCAGTATAATGTACTCTTTTGTTCTACAAACTGATGACTACTACAAAATTGTATAATGTTATCTTGGACTGTGAAGCCACCTCTAATTTAGCGAATAGGGCTCATCTCTGTAACTAGAAATGTTTCTATCTTACAGTAACCATAGTAATTATCATAGGTATATAATGTGAGACACTGAGTCTTATACCTCAGAGACCCCAAGAGACATGAAGAAACCTCGAGGTATAGGGAACGCTTAGCATTGGCTCCCGGTTAGTATTGGTAAGAACTGCTTAGTGCAACTGTGATTTATCCTTTGGTAGTAATAAGCAAGTTTATTACTCTTATGCAATGTGTTTGTGATTCGTTGCATTCCCAATATTGCCAAGAACCTGAGAGTGAGGTTTAGACCTCCTGACAATCTCTATATTTACTGGTGATTTTCATGGAATGCAAACATAGTATACATAGAGACTGATACCCCAGAACTCCTACAACAATGCTTCATACAGACTCTATCCCACCTGCTACCTCCTACCCACCTCCCAATATTTACTGGTGATTTACATGGAATATAAACACACTGTACATACAGACTGATACCCCAGAACTCCTACAGCAATGATTCATACAGAATCCTTCCAACTGGCTCCCTCCTACCCACCTCCCAATATTTACTGGTGATTTACATGAAATAGAAACATACTCAGCTGGATTTTCAGACAGATCCAAATTCTGCAAGCCTCAAGTGCTCCAAACATATATATACAGCATGTGATTGTGGTATTCTTCCAACTGACAATCAGGATTTTCTAGTACGTGCGTCAGGTGCTGCAAGTTATACCAGATTTTTCTCTCCTTGCTTGAGGAAATTCTGGGTATCCTTTTTATGGGGCTTTTGCTTAATATTGGGCACAGTCTGCCATAAAGCAGGTAAAGTATTGAAACTCTGCCTGACCTATCAGAATTAGGTGCTGTTGCAGCAAAGGTGTTTGGCTCACTGTACCATAAAAGGGTTTGACACAGGACTTGACACAAGCCTTGCATTACCCTATGAAAATTGGTTGCACTGTGTGTGCAAATGAGTAACCCAAAACTATACCAGAGACCCATACAGACCTCCCCCTCCTGCTCCCCCCTGAACACCCCACCCACCTCCCAATATTTGCTGGTGATGTGCATGGAACACAAACATGCTGTGTGTACAGAATGCTAACCCAAAACTATAAAACTAAAGATACATATATCCGCCTGAATTAGTATATGTCTTTGTTACGTCAAGCCTGGACTACTGTAAAGCTGTATACTTCGGGTCAGTGGGTCCGGTGATTTGACCCTTGTCCTGCGAAATCTGCACTAGCTGCCTGCCAGATGGAGGATCATCTTCTTTTTTTTAATTTACTACACTTTATTACATCTTTTCATATACACACAGTACACAGTTATAATAACAAACATATCCAAAATCTGAAAAACAACAAATCAACAAACAGGAACAAACAAACCTTCACCCAAAACACACCCCACTCATCAACCAGACCCCACCCCCCCAGAGCACAACTACCATATACAGGAAATCAAAACAGGAAGCTGAATCCAGAAGCATAAACATACTAACATACTAAAATGCCAGCAGAATAGGCCTAACGGTCTTTCATGTCTGCTCGTTTGGTCAGCCTCCACCCTGGGAGCTGACTTTGCTGCCCCCCTTGCCCTCTACGGCTTCTCCCTTCCCAGTCCTGGATATTCTCGCTGCACTGGACTTTGCTTCCAGAACCTTTCCCCTGTACCTGTCCCACCCCCTCTTGAACCCCTCCACCATCTCTGCCTCCACCAGCCCCCTGGACAGCACATTCCATGGCTCCACCACCCTCTCAGTGAAGTAGCACCTCCTCCTTTCTCTCCTGAATCTCCCCTCTCCAGCTTCCATCCATGCCATCAAGTTGTCCCCTTCCTTCAGAGTACCCTGACTGCTCCTCCTCTATTTACCCCCTTCATGTACCTGAAGACCTCTATCATGTCCCCCCAGTCCCTTCTCTCTTCCAATGTGTACATATTTAGCTTTTCGAGCCTCTCCCCATAGGTTATGTCCCCCAAGCCCCAGATCATTTTGGTTGCCCTCCTCTGGACTCTCTCTAGGAGTTCAATGTCCCTCTTTAAGTGTGGCCTCCATAACTGCATGCAGTACTCTAGGTGTGGCCTCACCAAGCAGTTATACAGAGGAAGTATCACTTCACTCCTTCTGGATGGAACATTATAACATAAGAATTGGCAATACCCTCAACCAACCTGTCCAAGCAGCATCAGCCTATGAACTCGCAAAGGCTGGAAGAAAAGACAAAAGTGGCACGCAGCACAACGTTAATTTGTTGTATCTGTCCTACCAGTGAGCTATATATTTTTCTGTCTCCAGGGCCTGTAGTATTTCCATATGCCATTCCCTAAATGAGGATATGAACTTATCTAACCAATGCTGTACAATGATCATCTTTGGTCATTACAGAATTAAATGACATATAAGCCCTGCAAGGCCCAAACATCTCCACCAGGTGAGAACCCACCAGACAGATCTGCAGTGCAAAAAAAGGAGTTCAAGCCTAAGAAAGGATCCAAGGAACTCCGAATAGCATGCCAGAAGGGAGTCAGCTTGGGGCTATCCCACAAAATATGCATCAAAGTCCCCTTGGTAAGGCCACAATGAGAACAGGTTGGAGAATCAGATCTGCCCATTCTATAGAGTCTAAGGGGAGTCAAATATAAATTATTCAAAATGCAAAATTGTAATAACCAGTAACTATCCTGTTTAATATACTTGTACATATTTGTTTATTTGTTTAATGAGTAAGCACACTGGAACATAGTACCGTTTTCAGGTGTGACTTACATAAAAATAATACAAACAATAAACATAAGTAATTCAGAACAACAAGTTCCATGTCAGTACATAAAATATATCAAATAAAACAAACACATTTAGATAGTCCAATATAATATTGTAGGAACATCTGTGAGAATAAAATGTCAATTAATTCATTTCTGATATCACATGGGAGACTATTCCATATCCTAGGACCGGAAAAGGAAAAGGCCTTTTAACCAGTAGAGGTTCTCATTAAAGGAATTTTAAAGGACCTTTTACCTACCCTCAATCTGGAATAAAGATCTGAGTCAAGGGGCTAAAAAACTCCACTAAGACTCAGGGGAGTACCTGACATAACAATCCTAAATGAAAATTTAGCAATTGAATACTGATGATTTAAATGTACTGGTAACCAACCCATCTGTTTTAATACAAGACAGTGGTGTGTAGTTTGGGGAAGGGATAAAGCAAACTTGCCAATAAACTGAAGCAAACTAGATTTTTGGGTAACCACACTAGCTGAGGCATTATCCGTAACTAAAGCAGTGTAATTAGCAATGGGGGCAAGACACTGTTTTGCTACTACCAGTCTTCAATCAGCTGTAAAAAAGGAACATAACCTATAGAGCATTGATACACTGCTACCTGTATAAAAAAAAACTTTTACTAGTACTTACTACTTATTTCACAATGACGTTTTGAAGTAACTCTTGCAAGATGTGCATCGTAAGTTAAATAGGAATCCAAAACTGCACCTAAATACTGAAATGTGGAAACACACTCAAAACAAGTCCCATCAGTTGTCTTAACTTGTAAATACTGCCCACTTTCATGAATTCTAGGCCTTGTACCAAAAATCATAGTTTTTGTTTTGGCCATATTTAATACCATTTTATGTGCTACCAACCAATGGTGAAGAATTTCCATCTCTGCAGGCGGGGTATCACTCAACTCTGCAGCAGACGTGCCATAAGAATAAATTACTGCATTGTCTGCATAAAGAGTGAGCCTAGCATTCCCAATTATTGTACTTATT
The DNA here is from genome assembly GCA_016271365.2 of Neoceratodus forsteri. Taxonomy (NCBI): domain Eukaryota; kingdom Metazoa; phylum Chordata; order Ceratodontiformes; family Ceratodontidae; genus Neoceratodus; species Neoceratodus forsteri. Next base: position 808,906,817 of record CM028138.1, on the reverse strand, counting down.
TCATTAAAAAATAATGAAAATAAGACAGGACCCAGTATGGATCCCTGTGGGACTTCATATTTAACAACAGCTAATTCAGAGATAGCACCCCCCCAAAAAAAAGCGTAACTCTTTGATGTTGATTACTAAGATAATCAGTAAACCAGACAAGGGCAGTGCAATCAACTCCTTTCTGAGCCAGCAAGAGAACCAGAAGATCATAATCGACCAGATCAAAAACCTTGGTCAAGTCCATGAATGCAGCACCGGTTAAACAACCCCTGTCCATACCTCCTAGGACTGTGCTCATGAGCTCATTCCCTGCTACTGCTTGGTGGTGTAAAAAAACTCCACATCTTCTGTGTCTATATACCTTCCAGACAGTCTAAACTGGGATTGGAATAATTCATCGAGCTGGTGCCGGCTGTATACGGGAATAATGACGTAACCTGCTTGGGAGATTTCAATCAGGACTGGACCAGGCCCAGTTCCTCTCATCTATCTTCCACTATGAGCAAGACTAATCTCACACAACTAATCCAGGCCCCCACAAGGCTCTCCTGCCAGGGTGCCTGTAACACACTCCTGGACTGGATCCTGACAAACAGGAAGGAGAACATCACAAATGCAGGGTTCTTCCTAATGCCATAAGTGACCACTGCCCAGTCTTCTGTGCATGGGACTCTACTCCCCCCTCCTACCCTCCTAAAGTAATATCCTTTTCCAGTTTCTCCAGTCTGAACCCAGCTGCATTCCAGCGTGCTCTAAACCAGGTTGACTGGTCCCCCCTCTACATAACCAATGATATCAACGTTGCTACCGAGTATTTCAACCCTACTCTGGTCTTTCTCCAGAACCAATATATTCCGGTCACCACGTGGCGGGTAAAAGGGTTAGCCACTAAATGGCTCAAGTGCCCCCTACTCCAGCAACTGAAATGTAGGGATAAACTCTGAATAGTATGGAAGTCCTCTAAAAGTCAGGTGGATTTCGATGCCTACAGGTCCTTGTGCAACATCTGTAAAAAGGAGATATGTACAGCTAAGAGTAAGTACTGCAGAACCTTGCTCAGTTCCTCTGCCTCTAACCCTAGGTGTTACTGGTCTCAGATGAGGAAAATTCTAGGTAACAATAAGCCGCTGACCCCTAATGAGATGCTCATAAATGGCACCTTCTGCAATAACCCCCACCAATTGCTAAAGTCTTCAATGACTTCTTTTCTACTCTTCCCACCCCTACCCCCGCTCCATCCCTCTTTCCCCTATCGCCCCCACCTGTACCTGCTACTGCACCCACTGAGCAAGTGCTGACCACAGTTACGTGCCAAGAAGTCCTTAAGTTACTAAGGATGATTCCTGTTTCCAGGAACTTAGGTCCTGATGGTTTAGATCTGAGGATTCTTAGAAAATTCGCCTTTAGTCTTATTGTCCTGGTTACAAGACTGTTTAACCTATCTATCTCCTCAGCTTCTGACCCTTCAGTATGGTAAACTGTCAGGACTATACCTGTGTTTAAGAAATGGGATGACAAAATTCTATCGAGCTACAGTCATATTTCTCTCCTGCCTACACTCAGTAAGCTGCTGGAAAAAATTGTACATCGGCAGGTCTCTGAACACCTTCTTAACACTAATCTTCAATCCCCTGCAAACCATGGCTTTAGAGCTAGACACAGCACTACTACTACTGCCCTTACCGTCTTTACTAGCAATGTTAAATGCAACACGGATAAGGGGTTACTAACTGGAACTGTGTTCATTGACCTCTCCAAAGCATTTGATATGGTTCATCACCCCCTACTACAGGACAAGTTGAAATCTCTCAGGGCCTCTGCTTCTACCCTGTCTTGGTTTTGCAGTTATCTTGACAATAATTCTCAGACTGTCTCATTCTGCAAGGTCCTCTCTTCCCCTACCCCATCTCCTCTGGCGTACCTCAGGGCTTTATTCTTGGGCCCCTACTCTTTTTGCTTTACATCAATGACATTCCAAGCCCTTCCTCTCTCTGTAATACCATTATGTACGCCAATGATCTGATTCTTTACATTGCCTTCAAGTCAATAGCTGAACTCAACCAACAATTATCACCTGCTTTTCAAACCCTCCAATATTGTTTTTCCTCCAGTTATCAACACCTAAACCTTCACAGGACCCAGGCCATGCTCTTTGGGTCCTCTAGAAAATTACCAACAGAGCCCCTAAACTTCTAGTCCATGGCTGCAATGGGTCTCCTGTCTTTAATATTACAACGTTCAAATACCTTGGTGTTACACTAGATCTTGGTCTGGACTTTGCTTCTCACATCAAGGAGTTATGCTGCTCTGTTAATGCCAGGATTGGTTCAGCCTACAGATTGCGTTACTCCCTTACCCCAGCTGCCAGAACCTCGGTGGCGAGAGGTGTGTTGATGCCACAACTACTGTATGCTCTTCCAGTACTCTCCCATGCCAGCTTCAGGGTCCTTTGTAAGTGGGATGTGACGTGTAATAATATCTGCAGATTCACCTTATCGGCTCCTTTTCTTACCCATCATTGCCAGCTCTATTCAGCCATGAGCTGGTTGTCCCCCAGTGCCCTTCAGTCATATGTACTTGGATGCTTCGGGGACTCTCTAAACAGAACACCTCACCCAGCTGCCCTGGTTGATATCCTGACCCTTGTCCCCCACACTCAAACTCTCAGGTCCTCCTCCTCCTCCTCCTTGCTCTCAGCTCAGCCACGCTCCAGTAAAATGGGGGAGCAGGCTTTTTCCTATTTTGCACCTAGATTCTGGAATTCACTCCCCTTTCATGTGAAGTCCTCTACAACCTACCAAAAGTTTAGGTCTGCACTTTTTTCCCACCTAAACATGCCAGGTGATTGCATCTGTACTTAAGGTACTTGCGGCTTGCTCCTGCAATACAGCCCTATCCCACCTCTTCTGCATTGCTATAGTGTATGTTGACTATCTATCTCTTGTCTCCACTGCATTGGACACAGAACCTGGTAATCTGGTTGTCTTGCAAGCTGTGTGTGTTCAAATGTTTATTCTTGCTTATGGTACTAGTAAGATGTTAATCTAATGTTGACATTTTGCTGTGTTATGGTGTTTTACCACATGTGCTCTCCACTTGCCTTTGCTATATTGTTGTGATTTGTAGTCCTTGTTGTTTTATTGTACTATTGTAAATTGTATTCTTCCAGGTCGTGCCTGAAAATAGGCAGGTTTCTCGCCTAGTGCACCTACCCAGTCATCAAAAGCAAATAAATGAAATAAGTAAACTCAACCAAAGCTGTATCAGTACCCCTACCCTTCCTAAATCCATGTTGTGCCTCCACCAAGAGACCATTCCACTCTTTAGCCTGTTGCTAGCCTTGCTTGTAGAGCAGAAAGCAGCTAACTAAAAGAAGCTACATTTTCTTACTAATTTAAAAAGTATATCTCAGCAGGAGTCAGTGTCTGTTAAGATTAAGTAGACAGATAACCTTATTAGGAGTAGAAAGGTCTTATTTAGGGTTAAAAAAAGAAAGAAAAGAAAGAAAGTCAGTGTGTGTTCTGTGCAGTGAAGGGTACTGTATCAGCTGACTTGCTAAACCAGTAGGAGGAAAGAGAGCTTACCTGGAGGTGTGGTTTATACACTATAAAAGCAGGTGAGTCAAATTACAACTTCCTTGTGCTAGCCTTTTTTCTTACTAATTGACCTCCATACCACCCCTCCACCCACCCACCCAAAGCCAGTTCTACTTTTATAGCCACTGGATTTGACTGTCAACAGGAACTTCCTGTTTGGCAGTAGGAAGGAAAGGATCCTAGAGAAACATTGGTTTTGTCAACCCTAAAGTAAACAAAACGTAGCTCACTCTCCCCCCCAGCTGCTGGTGGTCTGATATTGAGCAAGGAAGAAGGAGGCTACTGAAGAAGATAGGAAGTTGCTGTCCCAGAACAGGAAGTGTGAGAGTTGTAAGGAGAGGAGAGAATAAGCATCCAGAGAAACAGCAGAGAGGACACAAAATAAGACATGATAGGAGTGGTGCAGTGCAATGGCTGTGGGGTGGCAGTGTTCTGGGAGACATTCTGGAGGCTGTGATGCTGCCCTATTTGTAAGCACCTCTCTGGTCTGAGAGAGGAGGTTGCCCATCTCCAGGCTGACCTGGCTAGGATTCGTGAAACCTCCTTCCCCACCAGGGACCACCTGGGCCAATGCCACTACCTCAGAGGTTGCCAAGAAAGAGGAGAGGCTGGACCAGGGTGGGCTCAAGGAGGGAGAGGGTGGTGGAACATAGTTGCATTCCTCCAGCTATACCTCTTCACAATTCATTCGCTCTTCTGATGGATAGTGGTTCCTCTATGGAGGCACCTGCAGTGGAGACCAAGGAGGATGCTGGGAACCTTCACAAAGGAAACCCACAGGAGGGTGGCATGGGACCCCACAGGGGAAGGAAACAACTGCTGGTGGAGGACTCAATCATTAGGGGGGTAGAAATGGGGAAGGAAGGGGAGAGGGAGGTAAGGTGCCTTCCTGGCACCATGGCTTGGAGGGACAGGAAGCGAATCCTCAGGATCATGGGAGGAGCTGCATGAGGGAGGGAACTGGATGTCATTGTCCACCTAGGGACAAATGACCTGGCTAGGAATGGGATCAAAGCAGTGCAAGAGGAGTTTGTAGAGTTGGGAAGGGGCCTTAGACAAGTAGCGCATACGGCAACCTTCTCAGAGGTGCTGCCTGTCTATGGCAAGGGAGATGCTAGGGCACTTCTCACCAGGGGAATTCAATGAGTGCTTGAAAAACTGGTGTGGAGCTCAGGGTTTTGGCTTCATTGGGGACTGGGGAGCCACCTGGAGGGATGCAGACCTATACTGGTGCGATGGTCTGCATCTGTCCGGGGGAACCAGGATCCTAGGTGAGAGGTTTAAATGCTTCATTGGCAAGCATTTAAGCTAGCCAAGGGGGAGGCACTGAAAAGAAGCAGGGAAATCCTAGCCTCCCCCACAAAACATGGTGATTAGTGAGGTAAACACCAAGGTACAGAAGTTATTAGGCAGCAGAACAGATTTAGATGTAAAAAAAGGCAAAGGTAGTAAGGATAGAAATGGGGCTAGAAAGGGTAAGGTTATCAAAAAGTGGAGGGTGATGAGTACCAGTGCCAGTAGAAACATGGTACACAAGAGAACAATGACTGGGATGTCAAAATACCAGGATACACAATCTACAGGAGGGACAGGGAGGGTAAAAGAGGAGGAGGAGTAGCTCTCTATGTAAAGGAAGGGATCAAAGCAACAGAACTAAAGAGTAAACAGGGAGCAGATGAGGCACTTTGGGTCACCCTGGAGACAGGAAATGGCACCACAATCCGCATGGAGGTGTATACAGACCCCCATCTCAGGGGGAGGGAATGGACAAGGAAATGATAGAAGGCTTTCTTAGAATGGCATAAAAAGGGGAGATATTGTTGATGAGGGACCTGAATATGCCAGATGTTAACTGGAGCACCTTTGCTGCAGGCACACCCAAGAGCAGGGTCATTCTTGATGCCCTACAGGCGGCATGCCTCAGACAGCTAGTATTGGAACCCACTCAGGAGGGAGCAATCTTAGACCTAGTACTTTCAAATGGGGATGGAGAAAGAATCTCAGATTTAGAAGTGGGTAGCCATCTGGGAACAAGCGACCACCAAACAGTGTGGTTCACAATAAACACAGTCATACAATCAAGCCATACAAAAGCAAGAGTACTAGACTTTAGGAGGGCTGACTTTGGGAAAATGAGAGACTGCCTCAGAAAAGCACTAGCAAACGGCAAGAAGGAGGGGTGGAGGAACAATGGGGAGTGATCAAAACAGCCATCACAGAGGCAACAAGCCTTTGTGTAAAGCAAATCAATAAAACACAATGAAGGAAACAACCGCTATGGTTCACAAAAGAGGTGGCAGGGAAGGTTAATGAGAAAAGGACAGCATTCAGGAAATATAAGGAAATACAGAAGGATCAGGACAAAGAACTTTATCAGTTAAAGCAGAAAGAGGCTGGGAAGGCAGTCAGAATAGCAAAGGCCCAAACCAAGGAAAGGATAGCCAATTCTGTTAAGAAGGGGGATAAGACCTTTTATAAGTACATTAGGGAGTGAAGAAAGACCAAAGGAGGGATACTGAAGCTTAAGAAAGGGGAGGGAATGTGGGTAGAGGGTGACAGTGAAAAGCAGGGATACTGAATGAATATTTCTGCTCATTATTCACAAGAAAGAGGAGGGGAAGTTACCTAAACCAAACAAGAGAAACACTCTGAAGTTGGGGGTCGATACCAGTCCATTTACAGAAGAAAGGGTTCTGAAAGAACTAATAAAATAGAAGGTGGACAAAGCAATGAGGCCTGATGGGATTCACCTAAGAATTCTAAAAGAACTAAGGATGGAACTAGTGACACCGCTGACTACTCTCTTTAACAAATCATGGGAGGATGGGATGGTACCCGAGGACTGGAGGAGGGCAGATGTGATTCCTCTTCACAAAAGTGGGAGCAGGACAGAGGCAGGAAACTACAGACCAGTTAGTTTGACCTCAGTGGTAGGGAAAATGATGGAATCACTTCTGAAGGAAAGAATTGTTGAGTACCTAGAGGCCAGTGGGGCACAGGACCCAGGGCAGCATGGATTCATGATGGGAAGGTCGTGTCAGACGAATCTAATAGATTTCTTTGACTGGGTGACAAAAGTAGTAGACCAGGGAGGGGCTGTGGACATGGACTACCTAGACTTTAACAAAGCATTTGACACAGTCCCACACAAAAGATTAATATACAAGATAGCCAGCCTTGGAGTGGGTCCCAAAGTGGTAGCCTGGATAAAAAATTGGCTAGACAACAGGACGCAAAGGGTAGTAGTAAATGGAGTACATAGTGAAGAAAGGAGGGTTACTAGCGTGGTACCGCAGGGTTCAGTACTGGGGCCGGTCCTTTTTAATGTCTTTATAAGTGACATTGCAGAGTAACTGGAAGGAAAAGTATGTCTCTTTGCAGATGACACAAAGATCTGCAACAGGGTTGATACACAAGATGGAGTGGAAAGGATAAGAAGGAACTTGGCAAGGTTGGAGGAATGGTCAAATGTATAGCAGCTCAGATTCAATGCAAAAAAGTGCAAGGTAATGCACATGGGAAACAAAAACCCAGGGGAAGCGTACACAATGGGGGGTGAGATACTGATAATAGTAAAAATAGAAAGGGACCTGGGGGTAATTATATCAGATGACCTAAAGGTGGGCAAGCAATGTGAGAAGGCAGTAAGGAAGGCTGGGGGGATACTGGGATGCATAGGAAGGGGCATCAATAGTAGAAAACAGGAAGTTGTTATCCCTCTGTACAGACAGTTGGTGAGACCCCATCTGGAGGATTGTGTGCAGTTCTGGAGACCCCATCTCCACAAAGACATAGACAGAGTGGAGGCTGTCCAGAGGAGGTCAACCAAAATGGTGCAGGGTCTGACCCAGAAGACATATGAAGAAAGGCTAAAGGAGCTTAATATGTATACTCTTGAGGAAAGAAGGGAGAGAGGGGACATGATAGAAACTTTCAAGTACCTCAAGGGAATTAACAAAGTCCACGAGGGTAGCATCTTCCAGAAAAAGTGATGTGCAAGAACAAGGGGACACAATTTGAAGATAGAGGGGGGACGGCTCAGGGGTAATGTGAGGAAGTATTTTTTCACTGAGAGGGTTGTGGATGCATGGAACAGCATCCCTGAGGAGTTCATGGAGTCAAGAACAGTGGGGGACTTCAAGAATGCATGGGACAGGCATAAGGCAGTCCTAGTGGCGGGTAAGCAGAAGTAAGCTGTTGGTTAACTCGGATCTGCAGCTTATCTGTTAGGTAGGAAAATGGGCAGACTAGGTGGGCCAAGCGGTCCTTATCTACCATCAAATTCTATGTTCCTATGTTTTAAATGTAATAAACTGATTATATACTATTTTTTCCTGAATCTTGGCTAAGACAGACAAAATAGAAATCTGTCTATAATTACTGAAATCAGAAACCAGACCAGATTTATGTATGAGTACAACCAGGGAAGATTTCCACATGTCGGGCACCTACCCTGTAATAAAAGACAAATTAAAAATAATGGTGACTAGATAAGCCAGTTCACTTAGTAGATTAGGAATTTAACCATCAGCACCCCCTGAGCAATCCTGTTTTATACTCTTTAACAATTTCTTCACTTCTTTCGAAGTAGTAAGTTTCAAAAAGAAATTAGAACTGTTTACAGGCAAAGCAGTTGAGCCGGTAGAATCAGGCACAACAAATGAACCACTAGTAGTGTTATCAACAAAAGATGTGCGAAACCCAACAAGGTTAGAAAACTTCGTATTAAACTCATTAGCAATGTCCTGAGGACAAGATGAGAGGTTTTCCTCAAGTTTCTTAGATGGCTTACACATATTAGCAGGCCTAATTAAACTGTTAATTGTTTTCCAAAAAGTACACCATCCGAGAGGCCATCAGTTTGTTTTTGTTTAAAATAGTCAGCTTTAGATTTTTTAATTTGTAATTTACACTGATTTCTTAAACAATGATAGGCCTGGTAATTTTGCTTAGATCCATCCAATTTATATTTTTTCCAAGATTTATCTCTGAGCCTCATCAATTTTGTCAGGGAAGGTGTTATCCAAGATGAAGACTTCCCAGTGGTTCTAAGTTTAATGAGAGGTGCAAATTGATTCAAAACAGTAGTATGCTCAGAGACAAAATAGTGAAGAGCACAACTGATATCATGGAATGCATGCAAATAAGACCAATTAATATTTCTTAATTTCAATCAAAAACCCTGTAAATCAAAATTAGACAAACGTCTAAAGGTACAAACGGCAGGTCTTGTTTTCATGACACCATGGTGCTTCCAAATACAAAAAACTGGGTGATGATCACTTACAGAGTCAGCAGTTATTCCACACTTCATGACATGGTTCAGGTTATTTGATAGCACCTAGTCTAAAACCATGTACTTGTTAGATTTATTATTTAACCTATTGGGAATTGTGATCAACTGCTCTAACTTTGTAGGGAGCAGCACTCCTTTCAAATTCATAATCTCATTATTACTCCAGTATGAATTAAAATCACCTAAGAAAACAAGTTCACCCACTGCCATAGTATCCAGATAGTCAGTGAAGTGCTGTAACCCAGTTCTCATATTTTTGGGAGGTACATAAATACAGCACAATGTTAACTTTTTAGAATCGCCAAAAATCCATTGTATTACTAAATGTTCAAACATAACATCCCCTGCTGTTACTATATTCATTATTTCCACCAAATAATCAGTTTTATCATAAAACATACCCCCCAACCTCTCCCTTTAACCCGATCCTTTCTGAAGGTCGTATAACCTTCTATGGTAAATTAAGAATTAGATATTATAGGCTTTAGCTATGTCTCACTAGGTGCTAAAACATCGGGACTATACTGACCGGTCCAAGCCTCAACTTCTTGTAGTTTAGGCATTAGATTTTGAACATTAAAATGCATAATTCTAATTCCATGAATGTTAGATTTAAAATAATCGGCATCTGCCACATCATTAACTATTGGTCCAGGGTTAAGCTCAATGTGCCCAGACTGTAGCAATAATAATCAACATAGGGACAAAGCTCTAAAAGGCAGGCAAGACACATGAGTTAAAAACTGCAATTTCCTGGTATTGTATCCCACATTGCACCCCAGGTATTTACCTTTAAAAATCAAAACATAGCAAGAAGACAATTTATAACTGAATGCTATGCTACATGCTGGGGTATGCCAAGTACTGTGATTATTTAAAGTGTCATAAGAGCTTATATGGGACACCACAGCATCTGCCAACAGCACACAAGTAACATATACCAAATCCAATGCAAACCCTCAATTAAATATGATGGCAGCACAACCAGATATACAAATAATATTCAATAATTCTATTCCTCTTATACCAGCCATATTAATATCCCAAGTCTGTATTCAGTCTGCATCCAGTCTGACTCTGGTCAGACTCTACCGGTCCACTTTGCTTCCCCCACTTAGCTGCTGCCTTGTAGATGCTGCCACATTTCAGGTGGGGAGGCTTTTAAGGCTGATAACTCCTCCTTCCCCATAGATGCCACCAATGGGAGAATGCCTCCTGAAAGTGTATTCAGGTGGGTTATATCAAATGGAGCAAGCAACTGTTACTGAAGTTGCCAGTTGCTTAGTTACAGTTTACCCAGCACTCAAAATGGACTGTAGCAAAAGTAGGAGGTAGAACACAAATCAAGCAGTTCAAACCATTTAAATATGAGCTTTGGCAAAATGTGTGGTGCTTCACATCAGGCTCACTGTAAAGTGCAAATGAAATCAACAGACCAGATCAAGTGCCAGACCTTGACATCCAGACTTAGGTCCAAGTCCTACTGCCATTAATAACATGTCCCTTTCAGGCTTCTAGGGTCTAATCTCTGGGGCTGCACTTAAAAACACAGAAACAGAGTAAGGTTGCTCTATATAACTATGAAATCTTGCAGTGCAGAGTAAGGCTGCCCAGGCCATGGGGAGGGGCCTAAAAGGGAAGTCAAGGCCCTGGAAAGTTGCAAATGTTTAAAACAGTGATAAAGAGGAATGGTGAGACTCTCTTGAAGTACATTAGCCAAAACAAGTTTACCATCATCAAGCAGCAAAACTAAGGAGGCACCAACTAGAGGCAAGTCACAATTAGGAGGAATGGGGCAGTTGGCAATTTGAACAATTGAATTTCCAATAATCATTTGGGTCAGATCCTTACTCCAATATTGCTCCAAATAAATACAGATCTACCAAAAGGCTTTACAGGACCACATTAAAGGGGACAAATGAAGCTGCTTGGGTAAGGCAGTTGGTTTCACATAAAGAAGGCTATGGAGGTGAAGGTCTTATTGTTAAGAAATCTGACTCTCCAGAGATAACCAAAGAGAACAGTAGACCTGGTCAGTATGAGCTAATAAAGGATGACTGCATTGAAACTCATTACTACAATGTATAGCACAATAATCCAGGAATGATTGGGCAGGCATAAGCCATCAAACTCTTTTGGAATAGTTAACTTTAAATTGGCCCAATGGGGAGGGTACCCCTTTTCCACAAAAAGACTGTTATTTAACTCTGGAGGTGGGTGAACCAAGATTTGGGGAGGAAAGACCCAAGCATCCCCAGTGGAAACAACACTTATTGCAAAATATTCATTTTAATAGCACTCACCCTTTGTGAACTGTGTGAATTGTGCCTAAGCTCCATCCTGCAGCAGCCCTGCTAGTTGTTCCAGCAAGAGCCTGATTACCGGAGGTACAGAGATTGCCATCAGCTGTGTTTGGCGGGACTTGTAAATTTCATCAGTGCAGGAGGAGGGCAGCACTACAAAGAAGCTGACACCACACTGTAAAGGAAAGCACAGTGGCATGAGTGAGTGGCACAAGCACCACTTGAAAGAGAAACATGAACAGAAATAAGTTTGAAACATCTTAAGAAGTATCAACCTGGAATTTTATAACAGGGGTAACAGATCTAAAACAATTGTGTCTGGAGCATTTAAGATTATAGATAGATATTAGAGGGTATTGGAGTGAATGTTTAGCAGTATTGAATGAGAAATTATTTATCCAAAATAATTTGGTGTCTTTTTGCCCTGCCTCTGATGGTAAGAATAGTGACAGAGGTACTACTCCTGAAAGTGAATTATTAGTTAAGTTTACCATAAATGTTAAATATCATACTAATAAAAGAACATCTATATTAAAATGTATGGTAACATTAAATAGGTAGTTTACTGTTGAAACAAGTCTCCAGTATTTTAGATTAGGGAGTAGACATTGGTGATACTGATCTTTGTGGGGTATTGTTACCTAAATCATTTTCAATGATTTTATGGGTTATTTGTGATAGGTTTTTCCTTTTTGTTTTTAGAGTTTTTTGCTTTAAAATTTTTACATAACAGGCTTTTGCAGAGTATCTTTTGCTCTTGGGCATAGTAATGAAAATGATAAGGGAGCTGCCACTTAAGATGATAGGGTTGGTAGTGGGCTTGGTCTGTGTGGTTCAGCTATTTGCTATCATGGGAACTGATACTTTGACAAAAAGATCAAGTACCTATGTAAACTGTTCTTACAATTTTAAGTTAGAACAAACATTTAAGCTGACCACACAGCGAAACCCTTTCAACCTCATCAAAGAAGAACTTTGTGTAAAACACTTGGCTATTCAAATAGGGTATACTTGTTCAAGTGACTGGTCATTATTATTGTTCTTGGCTCTTTGTGGAGATATTGAATTGAACCCAGGTCCATCTATTAAAATGGTCTTAGACAACGCCCGAAGCATGATAAAAAAAATTGACTATTTTAGAACTTGGGTAGAACACGAAGAGCTGGACATAGTAATGTTGATGAAAACTTGGTTAAAAAAGGGAATTGAATATAATGAGATAGAATTAAGGGATTTCAATCATTTTAGGAAGGATTGGGGAACACGAGGGGAAGGTGTTTTGATGTACATTAGCCACTCAATAGGTCATTCTAAAATCTTATTCTCCAGGTCAATTGAGGGTATTGAATGCCTGTTAATTGTGATACAAGCATTGAAATTGGCTATTGGAGTGGTTTATTCTCCACCTAAAATAAACATTATCCATTTTGACAAATTTTCACATGTTCTAATGGAACACCTGGGTCAATTACAAGTAATCCTGGCTGGTGATTTTAATTCAGCTTGGGGATTTCCTAGTGGTCAAAAGTTGGAAAATTCAATGAGTTGTTTAAATTTAATACAAATCATAGATATTCCCAGAAGGAAAGGTTCCTTATCTAGTAAAAGCAATATTTTAGATCTTATGGTTGTCTCACCCGAATTGACTATTTTGGAGAAAAGTGTATGTGCTCCTAGTTTAGGAGACCATAATGTAGTTAAGTGTGTGTTTTCTATGACTAAAAATATTATCCCCGTAAAATTGGTACCACAAATATCCAAAAGATGTTATTTAAAATTTAATAGTTTATTATTTAGAAAGTATCTTCAATGACTTCCATGGCATAGGATTTTTCTTATCCCAGATTTAAATTTGGCTGTACAAGAATTTACAACAATGTTTGGGAATGCTTGTGATAAATTTGCCCCATATAAAAAAGTAAATCAAAGATTAAAACATGGTTAACTGTAAAATTAAAAAAAAATGCTTAGAACCAGAAACCAACTTTGGAAAAAGGCAAACAAAACATTAAATAGTGAAATTCGGGAACAATATAAAATGATAAGGAATAAAGTAGTACAGGAAATTAGGAAATCAAAAGCTTGTTATTATAAACAGCGGATTAAAGAATCAACAAATCCTGGTGCCTATTGGTCCGTAATAAAAAATCTTGTGAATCCCACCTGTAAACAGAGCGAGATACAATTGAGTCAGGATGGAAAAGTGTTTGAAACAAATAAAGCTGCTGACATTTTGAATGACTATTTTATAAACCTCCCTGACCTGAAATTGAAATCCATAACTAAAATTAATACCATGAATGAAGTAAAGGATGGGAGTTCCCTAGATGAAAAAATACCTAAATTTAGATTTAGGAGAGTGACAAACAAAGAAGTTCTAAAAAGCATAAATAGATTAAAAATAAATAAAGCAAGTTGTCCGGATAGAATAGACAATAAATTATTGAAAGAAGCTGCCATGGAATTGTCATTTATATTACAGGATATTTTTAACTGGAGTCTAAGGGAGGGACAGTTTCCCTCCAGTTGGAAATTAGCCAAAATGATAGCAAGAGATAATTACTGTCCAATAGCCCTGTTGCCCACAGTATCTAAGTTATTTGAAAAAATCATTCATGATCAGTTAATGGAATATTTGGAAAAGTATAACAAATTGACCCAACAACAATATGGCTTTAGGCAGGGTAGGTCCACTGCTACCCGCTCATAGACTTTTTGGATCTTATAGCTACTCCACTTGGGGAGGCAAAGTCCATGGGTGCGATATATGTGGACTTATCCAAAGCATTTGACTTAGTAAATCATAGCATTTTGATAGACTCACTGATGAAAATAGGGGTGGAGGAAGAAACCTGTAATTGGTTTATATCATATCTTGATAAAAGGTCACAATTTGTTGTCTTAAATGGACAACAGTCAAGAATATACTATGTGACAAGAGGGGTTCCCAGGGATCCATCCTGGGCCCCCTATTGTTCATAGTCTATCTGAATGACTTACCAAAGAACATTGGATACTCAAAAATTCACCTTTATGCAGACGATATGGCTTTAGTAGTAGTAGGAAAAACTACAAGTGAAGTAGAACTAAAGTTACAGAGTGACTTTTGCACAATGCAAGGCCATTTTTCATCTCTGGGTCTATTAGTAAATAATAAAAAGACACAGGTTATCTCCTTTGCATTGGACAAAAAGGGTGTTTCAAAACTAAAAATAATGACACAAGAAGGTAAGCTTCTAGAACAAACTGAAACATATAAGTATTTAGGGATACAAATAGATCAATGCCTTACTTTTCAGCAGCATATAACAAATTTAATAAAGAAAACAAAAGCTAAGATAGGAGCTATGAGATGAATATCAAACTGTATGATAAGAGAAACAAGACTGACCATGATAAATCAATTAATAATGCTGGCTATTGATCATGGAAGTCACATCTACAGAAATACAGCAAAAAAAAAAAACATTTAAATAACTTAGATACACTTTACAATAAGCTTGCAAGATTCATGATAAGGTGTGACCCCAAAATCCACCACTGTATTATGTATACAGATTTAGGATGGATTCCATTAAATTTACGGGCAAAAGGAATCTGGTTAAATCAGGTCCGGAATATATTTAAAAATCAATCCTTAGATAATTTAAAAAATAAATTATAAAAACCCAAACATGGTTTAAATGTAAGAAAAACTGGTACTAGGGACCTAATTATACCTAAATTAAAAAATCAATTTAGCGAAATGACTCTTCAGTATCAGGTAGCCTCTAGCTGGAACTGCCTCCCCCCTCTTCTACATGAACTAACTATCATTGATAGCGTTTTTAAAAATGGTTTGAATCATGAACTTAGTTTTCGCTGTTGTTGTAATAGGTGAAAATAATGTAGAGTTTAAAATGATTATTTGCCTGTTTTTGACGATATTGTAAAAATTGTAATGTATTGCTCTTTGTATTTTTGTATTTTTGTATTGTCACAAATATTTGTAAAGTTGTAACTATTTTTTGTATTATGTAAACAGGTAAGCACTATGAATAGGGATTTTCAGAACTCTAATGGTTTTATCACTGTATAAATAAAAATTTACCATACCATACCATACTTATTTCAAAATATTCATTTTAATAGCACTCACCCTCCCCCAAAAGGAAAAGGAGTGCCATCCAATGATGAAGGTCCAAGTTAATCACCTGATAAAGGGGAGATAAATTATATTTAATCAAGTCAGAGAGAGACCAGGTCACTTGGATCCCCACGTATGTGAGTGCCTTGGGCTCCCAAGTGAGGCCCATGTCATCAATCTAATGTTTAAGAACAAAAGAATTTAAAGGCAACACTTCGGATTTATCAACAGTCAGTTTGTACCCTGCCACCTGACAGAAATGCTGAATCTCCTCCAGATTAGCTGAGATAGTGGACTGGGGCTCTTCATTATGTAAAAGAAGGTCATCCACGTAAATAGAAATCATGCAGCTCAAACCTCCCACTCAGATCCATTGAATACGCAGATTTAACTGAATAGAATGAAGAAGGCACTCCAAATAAAGGTTAAACAAAAAGGGAGTGGGGAAGAGGACAACCTTGCTTTGTGTCTCATAATAAGGAAAAAGGGCAGAAAAAAATCCATTACACCTGATCCTGGTGGAGGGATGGCAGTACAAAACCTTCAACCAGTCACAAAAAGCCAGAGGGAAACCAAACCAGCATAGAGTTGCAAATAAAAAGAGCAGAGAATCTGAATCAAATGCTTTTACTTTTTTTTTCTGTGCAAAATTTGTGCTCCTCCATGGAGCTGACAAGTGGCTCTGGCCCTCCTTCAAAAGAACTCTTTCCTCCAGCTCCGGTCGTCGCACTCACTTACTGATCCCACAATTTCCCCATGATTGCACCCCCATGGTAGAGACTGGGGAGGAGTGCTGGCATGCCTCCCCTGTCTGAAACACAAATCCAGAAGCATGGGTCAGCTCACGGGGAATGCACCAGGCTATCACGCATCCTGTTGGCTCCTGGCAATTTTCCACCAGTTTTCACCTCAAGCCCACATACATGCAATGAGCAGAGCAGCTGTCTTTGCCTCCATGGATGCAGCCTAACACCCTGTACATGGGCCCACCCCATGCTTGGCTGTGCACTTGTGTGGACATCCAGCCACCGCTGGGTGTCAGTCTACAGAGCACAACACTAGTCCCCACTCCCCAAGAAAGGGGAGCTGTCTACAGATGCTTGATCCTTCCTCACCATGCCCGACCCCTGAGCAACCCAAGTCCATTCCTGAACTCAGGTTGCCTGTGTTGTGCGAAGTGTGGCATTCAGTGCATCAACCCTCAGCACCACCTGGCTGGCTGCACCTCAAATGCTTTTTCTGCGTAATGGGAGACCAAGGCCTTAGGGGTCTTGCTCTCCCCAGATGCAGAAATCATATGCAACACCATGCAAAGTTGGTCACTAGAGGATCCACCCACTACAAAACCTACCTGCGTAGTATTGATTAGGCCATTCCAAACCTGAAGGAAATGTTTTGCCAAAACCTTATCCATAAAGTCAGAATTTAGCAACAAATTGTGTGATAGCTTCCAGGTAAAAGCTCAAGCTTGCCTGGTTTATGAATAAAAGTAATCCAAGCCTGGGTAAATGAAACATCTGAAATTCCAGCAGAAAGCAAAAAAATTAAACAATTGGGCTATAAAGGGAGCTAAAATATCAGTACAGACACCATAAAAACTATTATTGAAACAATCCGATCTGGGGGCTTATCCTTCCGAAGCTGTTCAAACACCCCATGAGCCTCCAAGGCAGCAACAGGTGCCTGCAAGAGGTCCTGCTCTTGTTCTGTTAAATAAGGTAGGGAAATTGGGTCTAAATAAGCATCAATCTGCTATGTATTCATCTGAACACTACAATCAGAACTGTAAAGCTGCTTATAGAACAAATGGAAAGTCTCTGCTATTTCACGGGGGTGAGTAAGAATCTCCCCTCTGGAAACAGCCTGAAGGCTACAAATTGTTTTGGAGGAATTGATCTGCTGAAGCCTCAAGACCAGGAGTCTGTCTGCCCTCTCTCTGATTCAAAATAACACATTGTAGTGCATTGTAAAGCTATATCGGCCTTCTCAGCCAGCAACCTATAGTATTGTGCTCTAAGATAGTTCAAATTTCTCCAGATGTCAGAATCAGACTTAAAAGAAAGCCGGTGCCCCAATTGTTGAATCTGGTTTAGAAAAGAATTAAATTTTTCTGTATACAATATTTTTGCTTTAGATGCTAAACATATACACTCGCCTCTTATGGTGCACTTTGCAGCCCCCCATAGTACATCCAGAGCTGGGACAGACCCCTTATTGTCCTGAAAAAGTTCTGGAGAAACTTTTGAATTACTGCAAAAGTGCTGGGTGTTTCACAAGGTTAGAGTTCAACCCCCATGTTTGATCCTACTCCTCTAAGTACCTCACTGAGTGCTCCATAAACACCGGGGCTTGGTCTGAAAGGACAATAGACTAAATAGCAAAAGAAGAGATACCCTGCAAATGATCTTTACTAATAAAAAAGTAATCTAGTCATGGAGGGCAGAGCAGAAGGAATATTGCCTGTAGGATGCAAGATACACCGGGGATCCACCATCCCTAGATCGTCCATAAGCTCTCTGCAGTCGTCATTGACCTGGAGTCAAATCTTTGCAATGGGAGCCAGATCTCTCCAAGTCTAGGTGGATAACCAAATTCCAGTCCCCACCAATGAAAATGGGCAGATGAACAAATTGTTCTAACTGTGCTTGAGTTTTGAAAAAATCTGGGAAGAGTCTGAACTGGGCAAACATACACAGAGCCTTGAAGTACTTCAGTGAGACCCAAACACCCATAAACCAGGTGAAAATGGCATTCAGGATTCCAGCACTCTTGGAGCAACTGAAAAGCTATCCCTCTATTAATTAAAATAGCCACCCCACCACTCTTATTACTGCAACCAGCTCCAAAAACTTGACCCAACTACTCTCAGTGGAAATAATGAATATCCTCCCACTGCAAGTAAGTCTCTTGTGGGGAGACCATTCCGAGCTGGAACTTCTTTAAATGGCAAAGAATCATATATAGTTTCCTCTTCTCATTAGCTTCCTTAATGTTCCACGTAATAAACTTAAAAACAGTTTCCATGCACAAAAGGACAAATCCCAAAAAACAGTGCAATTCAAACAACTATCAGAAAAACCTTGTGACCCAATAAAAGTCATGCTCTGGAACCCACCCCACCCCTCAACACCGCCCCCCAATGAGTAGAAAAGAAACATTATATTAATAAGATTCATCCACCCTGCTCCCCCCTCCAAATGTCAACAGGTTAACATTGAAAATGATCTCTAAGAATGAAACAAGTCTCCCACCAAAAATCTCAAGACTCCACCCCCCACCCCAAACCCCCATCCCAAGAGGAACAACCCATATAAATTACCCACCCCTGGTCCAAATGAACACACTCCAAAGGTTCTCTGGTCTAAGATGTGCTCATGGCTATCAAATCGGGAGGCAGTATAGCACAGTGGTTTAAGACTCTTTGAATCCCTTTGAATCCCACAGCCCCCCACTTGCATACTGTGTGACTCTGAGCATGTCATTTAACTTCCTTGTGCTCCCAGATTGCACCTGTAAACAAGCTTTCAGCTTAGTGTGCTACTCCTGATTAAACAATTGCAAAAAAAATTAAATAAAATAAGGGATGCCATCATAGACCTCCTCTATCCCCATACCCCATTAGAACTATAAGGCATCATTCTTAATGACATAACTAACACAGACTTAGAGCATCCCCCTCAAAAAAGAAGGATGGGGAAAGATTGAGTATGCATTTAAACACCTCTAAACTGACATATCAAAACAGTAGTCATTACTGAATCACACAGTTACAAATGGCTATAAAGACTAGTAAAACAGCAATTAAGCTTTAAGATCAAGGATGTATCCACAATACTAATAAGTAAATAACAGGAACAGATAGGAAATGGCAAACAGAAAAGAAAGACCCCTAATATCATTTAAAATGTCCAAAGCAAGGAGCAGAGCTGCAATAAACAATACACATATTGGTTAAGGTCCAATAAATCAGTTTCCTTGTGAGTCGCAGAGGAAAAACAAAACACAGGGCTTCTCCAGTATCATAACTACCAAAGGCAAAAATCAGAATATATTCCAATATAGGAAACTGAGGTTGCCACAGCAAACCCTAGAGGCCCTCGCGGGTAGTTCAGATGGAGTCTTATTCACGTAATCTGGCAGAAAACGAAGAAAGATGACCGCCTCAAACAGCTTGTCACTACTTTGGCTCGAACAGAATCATGGATGAGAATAAATTGTAATAGCCTTGCACGGAACAGGTTTCTTTAAAATACGACAGGCAGCATTGTCATCTTGGTAGTCTGGCATCACTAGGTGTCAGCAGTGGGGGAATCGCAAACTAGAGGGCATATACTGTAGATCTTACACATTCTTGTCCAAGACACTGTAATCTGATAATTAAACAATTGAAGACTTGAATGATTACCCCCCAAAAAATATTTTTTTTTGCTCCACATGTAGGAAAGCCATCTCCAGAGCAATAGGCACTGTAGAAACAGCTTGCTTCAGCATGGCTAGCTGAAATCCACAGAAAAGGAAGGAGCAATTATGGATGTTGTGCCAACAAAATAATTGCCCTGGCTCAAATGAAGTAAAGATATCAGGAATCCAAGAGCTCAAAATAGTATTAAACATCAGATAAGCTTACAGTCACATAAATGCAGGAGCCAGGTGTGACAGCAAGGCAAATTCACCAGATAAAAACATTGCAGCATCCAGTATCCAATCATCCACACAGCAAACATTTGTAGACTGAAAGGCATACATTTACATGGAAGCTCCAAAGACATTCTCCATACACAGCACTGTTGACCACAAATCCCCCAAACAGTCAGGAAAATTAGGATGAGTCCTGGGGACTGAAGCCCAAACCATAAATGTGCAGATGGGTATCAAGAAGCTTTAAACAGATCAGGAAGGAGGGTGGTTAGCTCTCGGCATGCCTGCTCTGCTGAAGTAAAACTCCTCTGGGTCCCATGGATGGTAGATTGAAGTTATGCAGGACAGAGGACCCTAAACTTGATACCACCAGGGTATCACTTCATTTGAGTGAGACTATTATGGTGTAGGCATTTACATGCCTATAATGGAGTGATTACAAATACAGTGACAGGCACAAATCGCTGAATGGCACATAACAGCGACAGGCTCAAAGGAGTGAACATGTAGCCTAAGCAAACCCACATATAGAGTGACCCCCCCCCAGGAAATGAGCAGTGTAGTGTTAGAATCATAGAGATGGGGGGATTAGGGGTCACAGCCCCCTGCACAATAGTGTGATGTAAACCAGGTGCAACAGGTGTATATATTAGGTGTGATGCAAGGTAAGAACATACCTCATGATGGCAGTGGAGTTCCTTAGCTGACAAGGTATACCAATCCTACTTTATGGGGGATTCATCTACAGGAGGAATAAGGAGTATTTACGTGGGCTTGGCTATAATTTTCAATTTCAGATGTGGTTTTGTAGCCCAAATGTGCTTGGCAGGGATTTACCATAGATGAAATTTTAGTCACTGAAGTATTTTCACTCAAATTGAAATTGCCGTAAAAATTATGCTCAAATGACATGGAACTGACCAGCAGCTATCAGTTTGGAAACAATAGGGTTATAATCCACACTGTTTGGATGCACCTCTACTAAGAGATATTGCATGATCCATGTTTTAGAATTTTCACAACTGATGGTCTGAAGCTCTCGGACCTTAGTTAACAATTGCTGGTGGTCCAAAAAATTAAGAAATTTAAATATGAATGGATGTGGAGGTTCAGATGCTTGGGTCATAGCCCTGAGAGCATGGTGGATCCTTTCGATAACATAATTCAGGCCATTAGGGAAGGGTCCCACTAATTTATCACACAGTTTTTGTGTGCAAAAAGAACTAGAAAGGGACCTTCAACTTTCTCTGGCAGTCCCAATACGACTATGTTATTGCACTGACTGTGTCCCTTCAAGTCGTCCAACTTGGTTTCCAGTTTAGTAATCTTTTGGCACATATTAGTTAGCTCCAGGTCCAGTTTGTCACACCAGGTGTCTAAGGAACAAACTCAAGTCTCAGAATTGCAGACCCTTTGTGTTAGGAATTTGGTTGTCAGCCTTAAAGCTTTGAGCTCCCCCATTAGGATCTGAATAGAGTCCTTGAGTGAAGTAAATTCTGCCAAAAAACACTTGTCTCGCAAAGCTGTGGGCTGAGAGATAGATTTAGCCATCACAGTAACACGAGCCTTTGCTTATTTGGAGCCCTTTTCCTCCTCTGGTGTTACCAACAGGGTATGGCATTGGGGGGGGGGGGCACAGTGTATTTTGGAATCCATTCTGTGCCCAGATAACAACACCAAACAAAGCAGAAAGATAAGGGACTCACTAAGAAGCATCAAGGTGGCAGAATCAGGCAGTAACTCACTGAAATATATGACAATAATTAAACGAGGGCTGGAGAGGTCGAAAGGAGCTGTTTTTCCTATCAGCACATCATGTGACTCTTTAATCTGGAGGATCCTGTTCAAGGTGGGCTTGCTCACCTATAGGATCATGTACAGACTGGGTCCTGGCTATCTGACTGGTCTCCTTGCTCCTGCCTGTCCAGTGCACACCCTCCATTCCTCCACCAAGGGAGTCTTAGTGGTTCCGTGGTCTAGGCTGAAAACCTTTGGGGATAGTGCTTATGAGGAGGTCAGCCCGTTCCTCTGGAACTCACCGCCAAGATCTCTATGGGAGTCCCCTTTTGGTGGAAGCTTTTAAAAAGTGCCTAAAAGCCTATATTTTTGAAGAAGCATTTTAGGACTAACTGCAGCTTATTTTAGAGTTATTTATTTTATTGCTATTTAATTTTATATTTGTATATTTATTGCATTATAATTGATAACTTTGTATTCCTACCTTGTTTCTAAACTTTGCCCTATACCACTTGTAAGGTGCCCAAAGCCCCTGGGATTGGGCTCCATATAAATAACATTTTACTTACTTACATGCAGACCCCACAGCTCTGTCCTATTCACCTCTCATTAATTGCACCACAACACATATAAACTTGTAGTTTACACCCAAACTTCACAGGATAAAACTTAAGCAATAAGGCATGATGGGTATGGGGCATCATGGTAGGATAGCGGCCTGTCTCAGGTGGGTTGAAGCATGAGGCGAAGCCGAGTGTTTCCACCACCTGTGAAAGGCAATCATCCCACCTTAATGGCCCCTCATGGAGTGCCTTATTGTGATTATGAAGTGGGTCTCTATTAGTAAAGTGTATACAGTATTTTAGCATTGTTTGTTTTTTTTTTTAGAAGAAAAAAATGCAAAAAAAAAAAGAATGTAAAATAATAGTTTAGTAAAAAAAATTGTTCAAGTTTAACTTTGTGTTTTCCTCACTGCCAGCAGGTGGCACTAATACTGTATATGTGGGTTTAGCAGCTACTGTGTCCTGCTAGAGGAGTTTGTGTTTGACGGCTCTGCTCTATTGCTGGTATTGCTGTAGTAACTAGCAGTGTGTGGCATCAACATTGAGTAGGCCATGTTTGCCTCATGTTACTGTTTTGGGAGGCTGGGCAGCACAATTTGGGAGTCATGCTATTTGTTAACAAAGAAATTGTAATTGGTGATAATTGTTAGAGTAGCATGCACAAGACCTGGAGCCGACCAGGATGCAACTTCATACATGCTGTGCTTCATACAATCCAGGAGTTCAACTTAAGAAAAAAAATATAGGAAAGGTGTTAGGTGAGCATGCAACCTGACAACAGAGAGACAGAAGCCTGTAAAGGGCGATATTTCAATTTGTTTCTGTCTCCCCACCCCTGGTGTAGTAAAAGACAGAAAGCAAATGCAATCTACTCTCTGTCTGGTGGGCAGCAGGCAATGGTCAGTTGAAGCAGACCACTTAAAAGGTGCGTGGTCAGTCTGTTGCTCTGGGAGTACTTTCAGCTGAGCTGTTGTGCTAGGATAATGGCCCATCTAAAAGCAGCTCTCAACCAATCAGAAGCAGAGATTTTCAGTACCAATTTCATAATCATTACATGAGACACATTATAGCACAAATAAATTTATAATATGTAGCCCAAACTGCAAAGAATAACACACACATACCATAAAAGAAGTCTCACATAGCATATATAAACTTATAGATCAGGATATTCAAACTGCATCTGGAAAAGGCACAAGTAGTTGCTCCGCACAACTGAGTTGCACTGGAGCATAAAAGTGGTATATTCAAATGAGATGCGCAATCGAGCATCTCATCTGAATATATTAAAAAGTGATCAGCGCAAAGGGTGGCTGCCAAGAATGAACTGGCACATCCCTCTTTTTGGTCTCAATACCTGGAATGGGGATGTGTGGCACATCTTTGGGATGCACTGAGCACAAATTCCAGATATTCAGACCGAAACATGCAAATAGGGCATT
Organism: Neoceratodus forsteri; assembly: GCA_016271365.2. Classification (NCBI taxonomy): domain Eukaryota; kingdom Metazoa; phylum Chordata; order Ceratodontiformes; family Ceratodontidae; genus Neoceratodus; species Neoceratodus forsteri. Next base: position 808,883,125 of record CM028138.1, on the reverse strand, counting down.
AGGCATGAAAGGCGCAAATGGGGCCATTTGCATGACATTATGGCTCCATTTGCAGGTCCTGTGCAGGGATGCACCCGGCAGGATGCACTGGGCACCCGGCAAGCAACACCTGATCATGCAAATGACAACTGATGAAACAGTTTCCCAGGTAGTCTAGTGGCCCCCACTCCCATCCCAGAGCATATAATAAAATAAATCAACCCTTTTCCCCTGGTAGTCTAGTGGCCCCCTCCTGTTCCTGACCCCAATGTAACAAAACACATCCCCATCAGAAATTCCCTGGTAGTCTTGTAGACCATCCACCCCCCCCCCACCTACTGAAGACCCAAATCCTACCCCACAACCCCCCCCATCCCAGCAGTGGCACAGAGTCGGTAGGCAGCACAGCCCATCCGCACATCACCATGGCTGCTGCCATCATTCACAACTTTGAAAGTTGTGAATGACAGCTTATAATACACACTGTAGCCACTGGTCGACAGTGTATGACCAACAGGATTGTAGTAGGTACAGTATGCTATCATTCATGACAGTTCAGTTGGCGGCAGCCATAGTGTCGTGCTGGTGGGCTGTGCTGCCCATTGACTCTGTGCCACTGTGGTGTGGGGTGGACATGGTCTTCAGTGGGTGGGTGGTGGGTCCAGTAGACTGCCAGGAATTTCAGACTGGGAAGTGTTTTGTTACATCGGGGTCAAGGACAAGAGGAGGGCCACTGGACTGCCAGGGAAAAAGGGTTGATTTATTCCATTATACGCTCAGGGATGGGATGGGGGGCCACTAGTCTACCAAGGGAAAAAGGGATGATTTATTTTATTATAAGCTCGGGGATGGGAGGGCCACTAGACTACCAGGGACATGGGGTTTGGTCTTGTTTCTACTTACCATCGGGGATTGTGGGTTGCTGGCCACCCAGGGGCTGATGGCTGCTGTGCTGCACCGTGCAGTACAGCAGTCCACCTGTGGGTGGCATGGAGTTAGGCATGATTCTTCTATGCCTAACTTCGTGTGGCACATCTTGGAGGTGTGTGGGCAGCTGCGGTGCACATCTCAGCTGAATACTGTGATGTGCTACATACTGCGGTGCATCTGGAGTTCCATGGTGCATCCCCTCCTTTTCAATATGGATCAGGGGCGCATTTCAGGGATGTGCCAGTGCACCTCAGTTGCACCGGGTGCATCGCGTCTGAATTTCTGGGCCATAGCATTTAACCCAAACTACATGAAATAACACGCATACCATGAGAAAAATCTTGCACAGCACATACAGTCTTATCATATATAGCCCAAACTGCATGACAGAGCACTCATACCATGAGATAATTCTCACATTGCACTTATAATATATAGCCCAAACTGCACAACATAATACACACACCACAGAAGAAATCTTGCACAGCACATACAAACTTATAAGCTCCATATTCAACAGGTTAGTGCATCGCTAACTGGGTTAGTGCCATGCTAACCTGGAGTATTGCTGGAGCTCCAGGCAGGGCAACATTCAGAGGCCCCTGGCATGCTGTCCAAACTTGGCAGTGTAATCACATTAATATTACCTGTATACTTATGCAAATAAGGGATCCCTAATGTATAATTGCAGAGCACCATATTCAAAAGGTTTTTTCTGATGCTTAACAGCCGCCAGCACAACACAGATTAGCATCACAGAAACCTGGCCTTACCTGCGGACTAAGACAGCACACCCACCCCTTGAATAATGAGTGGGTGTACAGCAGGCAAAGTGCTGGTAATCCTTCTCCCTGTGCAAATCATCCAAGTAAGTCTAGTGGAACTTTTCCACCCGATTGTCCCTGTCTCAATGGAACTCAACATTTTTGGTGATCTAACAGCCCCCCAACCAAGTGTCACCCATCGATGTGACACCCCCATCTGCCCAGTGTGAGTCTCCCTCACCCCAGTCACCAGAGAGTCCATCTCTGACAGATACTGGCACAGCCCTCTGCTCACCTTCTCAGTTGTCTGCCATCTCACATACTTCCAGTGCAGTCAAGAGTACTGTGGAAAAGAGCTGTTACCAGATGTTTTTCTACAGTACTCACAACCCTGCTGTGCAAATGTCAGATAGCAGCCATCTGAGGAGCTGACTTTAGGGCTGAGTTGGTCACCACAAGTGACTGACTGTCTGGTGACATGGGTGAGGGATGCACAGAGTGGTAAATCTACAGTGGGTGAGCAGGTGTGTAGCACAAGTACAATGGGTAGCACTTGGTTGGTGGGGCTGCTATACCATCACAGATGCTGATTGTCATTGGGAAAGGGGAAAACAGCAGTAAGAGGTGCAGTAGACTATCAGGATGATTTACAAAGGGGTGATTGGGGGAAGAGGGTGGACATGGATTATTTCAGGAGGGGTATCCACCAGACTTACAGGATAATTTACACAGGGACATGGTGATCAGGGGAAGGGGGTCCACTGTACTACCAGGGATGATTTACTCAGGGCATAGTGATCAGGGGGTGACGGTCCACTAGACTAGCAGGTGTGACTTACACAGGCCAAACTAAAAGCACACAATCACTTAATTACATGTATGAAGAAGCACTATGACACTGAGACTAAGTGCCAGACTAAACTCTAATTTTGCACAATGTGTGATGTCTGGCAAAATAGACAGTTTGGAGCTTGTTCATGGACAGAATACCTGATGCGTCACTAGTTAGAGCTTTATCAGGGCCCCTATATTGGCTGTTTTTAGTTTGATCTGTATTAGTGAGTGAGGCACTCTAGCTGAGCACCCCATCTCTGCACAGCAGTGAGCACAAAACACCAACCCTAGTATAATTTATGCAGGCACAGGGAGATTGGGGGTGGTGGTCCACTAGACTACCAGGGATGATTTTCACAGAGATGGAGCAATCGGGGAGTGGGACAACTAGACTATCTGTGATGATTTACACAGTGTTGTAGGCAGTTGGGGGGGAGGGGGTTCACAAGACTATCATGGATAATTTACACAGGGACAGTGGTGATCACGGGAGTGGGTACACTAGATTACCAAGGATGATTAACATGGGGACTAGGGTGATCAGAGTCTGGGTGTCCACTCGACTAACAGGAATGATTTACACAGGGACACGGGTAATGAGTGGGCCCCCAGACTACTGAAGATAATTTACACAGGCACAGGGGCGATTGATAGAGTGGTTCCACTAGACTACCAGGAATGATTTGCAAATGGAAAGGGGACATCGGGGGAGTCAATTAAACTACCTGTGTCTTTCATCAACCATCCGACAAATGCACTATGGGTCTGATGCACGCATATAAATATGCCTATTACGGCTATGCAAATGGCCCCTTAGTGCTTTGCATGCCCTTTGGACTCATTTACATACATAGGTTGAATATGGCCACAGGACCCAGGTGTGTTCCTGGTTGAAGCACGCTAACCCCTGTGGGCTATATGCTGCCTTGGGACACATGGGCACAGCCCATATTCACTGCAAAACAAAACAATACTGCATACGAACATACGAAGAAGCCAGTAGAAGAAGGCCATTTGGTCTATCAAGTCTGCTCGTATTGCAGGGTCCACAGCTTGAGCTAATGTCCCTGCCCTCCCTCCCCACTCCTCCCTGCCCATGATTCTTATCTTCCCCTTATGCCTATCCCAGCCTCTCTTAAAGCTGCTCACTGTCTTTAATGAGATGACCTCTTCCAGCAGTGCATTTCAAGGGTCCATCACCCTTTCTGTGAAGAAATGCTTTCTGACATTCCTCCTAACCCTCCCACCCTCCAGCTTAAGACTGTGCTCCCTCGTGATATGGTTGTCACTCAGCTTAAATAGACTTTCCTTATCAACACTATTTATCCCCTTCAAGTACTTGAATGTCCCAATCATGTCCCCCCTCTCTCCCTCCTGTCTTCCAGGGAGTACATGTTCAGTGCCTTCAACCTCTCCTCATATGCCTTGCCCTGCTGACCAGCTATCAACTTTGTAGCCCTCCTCTGTACCTTCTCCAGCAGGTTAATGTCCTTTTTGAGGTGTGGGCACCAGTACTGAACTCCATACTCTAGATGTGGCCTTACCAATGACCTGTACAAGGGCAGTATAACCTCCTCTCTCCTACTACTGATCCCTCTAGCTATGCATCCCAGCATCTTGTTTGCCTTTGCTGCTGCTTTCTTGCACTGCGTGGAGGGCTTCAGGTCACTAGTGATCATCACTCCCAGGTCCTTCTCCTCCTCACATGCAGCTACTTGGACTTCACCCAGGGAATACTCTGTCCTGGGATTCTTGGCTCCAATATGCATAACTTTGCATTTACTGGCATTAAAGCCAAGCTGTCAGATCCTGGACCACCTCCCCAGCTTTTCCAGATCTTCCTGTAGGTCCCATATCCCTTCAGCTGTGTCCACTCTCCCACAGAGCTTGGTGTCATCTGTGAATAGGCACATTTTGCCTTTAATGCCATCCCCAATGTCATTGATGAAGACATTGAACAACACCGGCCCCAGCACTGAGCCCTGTGGGACCCCACTGGTTACATCTCTGGTGCCAGATAACTCTCCCCCCACCACCACCCTCTGGGTTCTGTCCCTCAGCCAGTTTTCCACCCATCTGGCCAGCTTCTCCCCAACTCCAACATCCACCAACTTCCTGGTCAACCTTTTGTGGGGCAGAGTCAAAGGCCTTACTGAAATCAAGATAGAGGATGTCTACTGCTTGGCCCCTGTCAACTGTCTTAGTGACACAGTCAAAGAAGTCAATCAGATTTCTTTCACACAATCTTCCCCCCATGAACTCATGCTGTCTCCCATCCTGGAGACCATGCTCCTCTAGATATGCCAACAACCTTTCCTTTATTATGGTCTCCATGAGCTTGTCCACAATGGAGGTCAGACTGACTGGTCTGTAATTCCCTGGATTATCCTTGAAGCATGAATGAATGAATGCATGAAGCAGGCAACCCAAGTTCTAACTGCAAAATTGCTCCATTTATGAAAGCATGTACTAGTACTAGATTATGGATCATGTCCAGTCCTGCGAACACCCTTAAGCTAATTGCCATACATTGTACTGTCACCATCACTGGGATCATCAAGAGCTCAAAACAGAATAGACAGAAGTAATATTTCAAAAGAATGAAATTCCAGACCAAAATACATACACTCTAAAAGGCATACAGTTTTTGGGGAGCACAGTGGGTGAGACTAAGGTATGTTTATGTTGGGCACTGACACAGTTAGCGGCCAGCATGAGAATGTGTACCTGTACTGACTGAGTAAAAAAAAAACCTTTTTGCACTCTGTGGCACAATGTCTGAAATGAAATTGCAGCTTTAATATATATCAGCCATTGTCAGTCTCCTTGCTTAGTGAGCATTAGTTCTTTTGCCTTTTTATATAATCTTATAGAGAAATTATGGTTATCAATACAAATAACAAATTAGATGCATATTAACTACTCAGAAAACATTTAACAAATCAGGTTATAACATAAAAAATTCAAACCTTATTGCTGCCAGCCGGTAGCACATACAGCAGCTTCAGGGGACCAATCCCCATCCATTTCTGTAGAAGTCCTAGTCATTGGTTGCAGATGGAGCTGGGACTTCACTGGGTTAACCTGTGAGGTATGGGTGACAGGCATATCAGCGGGCAGCTCCTCATGCATAACATGACTGTCCAAAAAATCAGTCTCTGATATCTCGTCTTGAGATGCAGTGTCATCCTGAATTAGTTTTAAGATAAATTGCTTGTGCTGTAAGAACATTTGCCATAGTTGGGGTTCAGAAATTGCTTCTTGGCCAGTATCAGGTTGTGAGCCAGTAGCTGAATTAAAGTCCAAACCTGGTGCAAGCCTATAGAAGTACCTTGGTCAGTCTCGGGATGTTGTAAGCCTTCTGAGGTCTTTTGTTGCCTTATTGAGTCGATTGTGGAAAAATCCTCTGCTAGAACATGAAGATTCAGAATCAGAAGGTAGAGCAACATCTCCATCTCCTCTTCCTCCATCTTGGAAGTCAGTCATCGTGGCCAGTGGGACAAGAGTTCCCCCTGCTGACTGAGTAGGGGAATTTCCCCCAGTGTCCTGGCCAAAACGTTCGCATTCACTATTACCACCAACAGCTTAATCTGGTTCAATTTCAGTTGGTTACCATCTGTATTCCCAGAGTATGACTAATTCACATTGTTCAGGACTTTAGTGCTCACACTACCAGTGTAGTGTTTTAAATGCTGGATATGAAAGTTTATTCAATTAAGCATTTTCCAAGTGTTTTCAAATGTTTAAGGTGTAAGTCTGAAAGAATGTCTGGGTATGGATTTGGGAGCTAAAGGAATACAGGTTCAGCAAGGATGCCTGGTTATTTCAGACATGGGGCCAATGACTGAAGAGGAATTTACCCCCTGAAGTGGGTTGTGCTAATTATTAGCCAAATGTATGTTCAGTTGTGGTCAGTGCCACTTGAAGAAGTAGTTCCAGTTGTGGCCAGTGCCACTGGAAGAAATTTAATTGTCCTATGAAAAATGGTACTGCAAAGTGAAAGAGTTCTGTCAGTAAATGTGTGTTCAGTTGTGGCCAGTGCCACCAGGAAAGTGTTTAAAAGTCCTATACCATATTGGAATACCACTACAAGATATGCATTGTCCTATGAAATATATGACTATAAAGAGTTTCTGTCAAATACAGTTGTTTTCTTGTTCTGCAAGTTCCTAGTGACACAATGTGTAAACCTTGGGGATCCACCCTTGCTTTAGAGAACACCTTTTGGAATAAAGTCACACTCAAGAAGCCCAACTATGGTTTGAATATGTTATTGCTTCCTGTGTGGAGTTATCAGTATACCTCCAGAAGTATATATCTAGTATAGCCCCAGCTAAAAGTTATCTCCCCAGGACCTGTTTTTTGTAAATCCCTAATAGGTCATATTTTGCTTTTGTACACCTCCACCCCTTTTGATCTCTAGAATAATGAGCCTGGTATACATTCCCAAAGCTAGAGATGGTACCATCTGTCTAAATGTGTTCCTATATTTGTCTGTTCCCAGATAATGGTTCCAGGGGTAGCTAACTGTGTAAAGTAGCTGGGGTTGTTACAGGGGCATCCTGCAACCAGTGTCTTATTTTCTTCCCAATGTAATAATTGAGTTTCATTTTAAGTAAGAAATTCAGTTACCCAATATCCTCACCGACAACAGTTTTCTCTCTGGTGTCCACCCATTGGACATGAAGTGTCAAGAACACCATTACTTGTTAATCATGGAGGTTAGTCCAACTCAAATAGATTGTTCATCTTTACAGCAGGCAAGAGATTGGATCATGTTGCACCTAGTGACATGATTGCAAGTTGACTCCACACTGCCATCACGGAAGCCTATCGGAGGATGGGTCTATACCCACCAATGGGAATCAGAGCACATTTCACTCAGACAATGGCCCTCTCTTGGGCCAAAAGGGTCAAGGTTTCATCACAGGGCATTTGTTCTCTGGCTACTTGACATTCGCTGCATACTTTTACTACACATTATTGTCTGGAGCAGCATCAGCCACTGGAACCACCTTCAACAGGATGGTCCCTCAGGTCTTGACGAATCCACCCTAGGTCACTGGCCACATTTTCTCCCACCCAAAATTGGGGGTATCCAGGGCTTTTTACAAAGATCCCACCGGCATGGAATGTGGAGTACTATAAATGGGGCTATATGTAATGGTATGTACTTACTTAGTTAATGTGATTAAATAAGTCCCCTTTATAGTACTCCACAGGCCCACCCAATGTTGACCAACTCATGTACATGGCAGCATATTGGTGGACAGGGTGGTACTGAATGCATTGTATGATAGTAATATGAAATTCTGAGACCATAATTATTTTCAAACAAGACTCTGATGGGAGTCGAGAAACAATACAGTGTGCTGTTGTGCTCATTTGTCTTCTTGTTGTAGTGTTTCCTTTTTTCCTTAAGTTTTTTTTTTTTTTTTTGCTAGGGAAGCTCCTTCTGAGACTTCTGATGGGACTACAGGGGCTGCGCCAATCCCAATTTTCAGTGGAGTGTACATCATCCTATAGCATGGACCAGGGATATCCCTCTGGTATGGAATGTGAGGTTCTATAAAGGGGGCTAATCTAATCCCCTTTTACCAGCTGAGTAAATAGCAATCCTGATTGGGTTTTTCAAAATGTATTTATTTTTTTATTTTTATTTAAACTTTGTTGACCGGGTAAGTGCACTGACACAGGTAGAGATGCAGCAAAGTAAAATTCTGCCCATGAAGTGGTCGGGAATTGGCCACTTTGTGATAGTATTCTGGCCCCAGAACTGATCACTGAGGTACCCCATTTGTGACTTGCATTTTTCTGACTGTATACTGTACCTTTTACCACCACTCTGTTTTCTGTCTGCCAACCAGTTTGCCACCCAGTTAACCACCTTTGGACCTACCCCAAGTCACCCATCTTATTGATCAATATTCTGTGTGGAACAGTATCAAAAGATTTGCAGAAGTCAAGGTAGGTGACATCAACTGCACCCCTTTGGTCCACCAATCTGGCTACCCAGTCAAAGAAATCTGTGAGACTTGTTTGACAGGACCATCCTGTTGTAAACTCATGCTGTCTTGGATCCTGTGCTCTTATGGATTCCAGTTGTTGCACTATCCTTTCCTTAAGGATTGCCTCCATAATCTTGCCCTCTACTGAGGTAAGACCGACTGATCTGTAGTTCTTTGCCTCTTTTCTGCTACCACACTTGTGGAGCAGGATCACATGAGCCCTTCTACAGTCTTCTGGGACCTCTTCTGTGCTCAGAGACTCACTAAACAGCTCTGTTAATTTCCCTGCTAGCTCCACCCTTAGCCTCTTTAGTACCCTGGGATATATGACATCCAGTCCCATTACCTTGTCCACCCTGAGCTTAGCTAGCTCTTGTAGGACCCTTTCATTTGTGAAAGGACTTGTGCACACCTCCTTCCCCCCTGTGTCCATGGTGTTGATCTCTGAACCCTGCCCTACCTTCTCCTCTGTAAATACTGAGTGGAAGTATCTATTTAGGATAGATGATTTCCCTTTGTCCTGCTCCACACACTCCCTCTTATCCCCTTTTATCTTAGCAATATACCCTCTGGACTTTCTCCTTTCAGTAATATATCTATAGAAAGTGCTGTCCCTTCTTTTACTGTTCATGCTAGTGTTTCCACGTTTTGGGCCTTTGCCTGCCTTACTGCCTTCCCTGCCTCCCTCAGGGAAGTTTGGTATGCCTCCCTATCTTTGTCTCACTGCATTCCCTTATATTTCCTGAAGGCCAGTCTTTTGGCTCTGACTTTTTCTACTACTGTTTTTGAGAGCCAAAGTGGTTTCCTCCTGCTTTTGCTCTTGCTTTTCTCCCTAACACAATGGGATGTTGCTTCAAGTGTTGCATCCTTAATGTCTGCCCACTTTGCCTGTACCCCCTCACTTGCATTTCTTCTTGCCAGGGCTAACTTAACTCTGTTGGCCATCTTATCAAAGTCAGCTCATCTGAAGTCCCATATTTTTGAACTGAAATGGGATGATTTCATTCTAGTGACCAAACATAACCATACCATGTGATGGTCACTGGCCCCCAGGTGGCCTTCTACTTGAAGTTCTGTGATCCTTTCCCCATTAGTCATTACTAGATCTAGGATAGCCCTGTCTCTTGTGGGTTGTTGTACCAGTTGTTTGAGGCCCTTCCCCAGCAGGGAATCCACTATGTGTCTAGTTCTGGCAGATGTTCCTGCTGGTATTGACCAATCTGTATCTGGCATGTTGAAGTCTCCCATTATGAGAATCTCCCCTTTAGCTGTCATGTTTTGTATATCTTCTAACAGTAATGTGTCTTTGGCCTCTCTCTGATCCTGAGGCCTGTAGACAACCCCAGTTCATATGGCTGTCCCATTTCCTGTTTCCAGGGTGATGCACAGTTCTTCTGGCTCCTGGTGTGTATTCTAAATTTCTGTAGCTTTGATATTTTCATTGATATAAAGAACTACTCTCCTCCTTCAACACACTTTTGCACCTTGGTCTTTTCTGAACAGTACAAAGCAGATACTGACGTCTCCTAAGTGTGGTTATTGGTGAACCACGTCTCACTAATGGCTACTATGTCCAGTTTGGCCTCTGGCATTGTTGCCTGCAGGTCATGTGAAGTACATTGATATCTATGTACTTCACATTAAAATTGGTGCAGAAGTGGTTGGGGGAAGGCAGAGCAACATGAAGTCATTGTTATCAGTGGACTTTGCATTCCTTATCATGACGTGAAGTACTCCACTTCATGTTGCTGATCACTTCATGGATTCCGCATTACTCGCAAATTGCTTCAAGGAGCAAATTTTGGCCACTTTGCCCACCTCTAGACACAGGTGCCTTTTTCATCATGACCTGGTTGCAATAGCACATATAGTGGGAAGTAGGATAAGATACAAAACTTCATTTTCAACAAAATGATACAGCAGGTAAAATACAATAACAAGAACAATGACACTTGTCTTGAGAATATTTACTAAAAAAGAATGTCTGATAAATGGTACAAAGGGAAGTACGTCAATGTACTAGAAAATCAAGTAGATAAGGGTAACCCCCTTGCAAATGGGTGTTCCTAAAATGCCAGCATTGGCTTACCTTAGCGCTGTCCTTCTGTTCTCCTCCTGCTGCCTCTTGGGCTTCTCCCGATTTGGCTACCAATTTTTTTTCTCTTCCCCCAGGTCTTGTTTGCTCTTCTAGTGCCCTGCCCTGTAGCCCAAATGAAAGTCCAGTCCCTCGGGGCTTAAGCACATCCACTTATGAGCACCCATATTAAAAATGTGCTGCCTCCATGGCAGCATAAATTGCATTGTGAATGCCCAAGTTAAAAGTACTGCCTCCACGGCACTGGGACTCTCGATGGTGCAAAATGTTCCTTCAATTGAAACACACAGTTTGCTGTCATCCCTGGGACTGTGTCATGGATCCTGCTATCCCTTCCACTTAATTGGGTCCCGGTGACCACGGACAGCCAGCTGGGGGCTGCTCCTGTGCAAATACAGCAAGTTTGACTGGGGCAGTATTGAAATATGCATAAGTGGGCCCCAGTCATCTGTATAATTAATAATGATTGTCTGGCTTCCCTCAGGGTAGCTGTAATTGGCTGCTGCTGAAAAGGAGAGAAAATGACAGTTATTCTGCGTATCAGGGATTTATTGTACATGTGGGGGAAAGTGTTTTACATTAAAACAGATGCTTCTCCCTGGCAATTCCAGTGCTTTGGGACTCTTGTATGTCAGCCTGCCAGCTGCTGCAGGGGAGCTTGCTATGTGCAGTAATGACAGGAAAACCAAAGGAGCCACACCCTTCATCTGTGCAATGACTGCAGGTACAACCTCTGAACTATTGAACTGTAGGGCAGTGGGGCAAATAATTATTTCTTTCTGGCTGCACGAGTACATATTCAGGACTGTATCTGAGCTGCTATAAGGGAGAGTGGGTTAAGCAGCTGTTGCCAGCAGTCACAGCCAATTGAAAATCAGGAATAGAAAGCCAGGACTTGTGGGACATTCACTACACCTCATGGGTAACCATCCAAGTGCTCATGGGGACTTACAGGAATATTATTTTAGGCACCAATTCACCAAACCAAATGTGCCTTGACTGCTCTGATTGACAGATCTCTCAACCATTTAAAAATCTGTCACCTCATTTTCTCTGCCAATCAGGAGTCGAACTAGGAGCCCCATAAGAGACAGTGTTTGCCAACATTTTATCAGATTCTGCCAGAGTGAGAAGAGAAGAGCAGGGTCCTGCCTGCTAGGAACCTCCACAGGGTTGGGGGATCAGGCCCCTGCCATGCCACCAGGCCTGGGCCACTTAACTAAGCCCCTCCAGTCATCAGGGGGTGATTGTTATTTTTAGTTACAGTTTAAAAGTTAAAGCAATTTTAGTTGTGCTGCAACTGCTAGTCTGGAGGTTGCTAGAAATGTTCTCCGTATATCAAATCTCCTTCCCACATTGAGGAAAGAAGTGGAAAGAAGACCACCTACCATGCCTCAGTTGTGAGAGAGCTTAAGAAGAACTTCAGGATGCCTTCAATTGTGGATGTGACCCATGGAGGACCTGAGTGAGTACCCTTGTACCCCCCCCCGGTGCAGGGGAGAATCTATAAAAGTAATCTTGGGGGCCTCAAGACCCACTACCAGATATTTCTGCTGTGTGATAAAATCTCTGAGTTATCAGTCTGGGATGAAAAGCCCCTACAGAGACTGCCTCGTTCGAAGTTAAAAGGCTGCATCTTGCTTGCTGTCCAAATGGCTAAAAATGTAGGTTCATCCAGATGTCTTGATAGTGAATACATGTGTTGTAATTTGTCGTACCCTATGGGTTAGAATCATGCTTTCGTGGAGCTGACTGCCAAGCTGCGTTTGCTACTTCATGGGCAGGAGACCCTAAAGCATATTGTGTCTGAGTTATTCTGAAGAGAATTTACTTCTGTCTTACCCGGATTTCATCCGAGAGCGCTTGCCATAAGTGTAAAATGTCTAGACGTACTGGATGAGACTCTGCCTATGAATGCTGTTTTTGGTATTTAGATGCACTGGATGTAACTTCATGTAACTGAATATTGGATGCTTGATAAAAGTGTCACTTTCTGCTTATGCTGGATGGATGCATATTTTGGTATTTAAATGTACTGGATGTAACCTCATTTCAAGGGAATTCAGATGCTTGATAAAAGTATTACTCTCTAATTATAATGGATAGGACTTTCAACTATTGTGCTGAATGTTCAGGATGTGAAATCTAAGTAGCTTGTCCTGAATTGTTCAGTTTCTGTAGTATGCAGTGCAATCCCTGTTGGCTGTGGTGTGCAGGGCAATCCCTGGCTCTTTGTGACCAGCTGGGTCAATTCTTGTTAATTCTACTAAGGCAGAGGCTGAGTGAATGGTTGATGTTGTCAATATCTTTGCTGTGTGTGAAAAGTATTGCATCATTTGCATATAGGAGGGACTGTATGGGTTTGCAGACTGTAGGCAGGTTATTTATGAATATGGTTAAAAGGAAAGGCCCAAGAATGAAGCATTGAGGGACACCACTAGTTATATTGTTTACTGTGAACAGAACATTTCCAATTTTTACAGCCCGCTTTCTATGGTTTAGGTAGGCTTTGTACCAATTTGGAGCAGATGATCCTAGGCCCAGGTCCAACAGTCTGTCAGTGAGTAGTTTATGGTTGGCCAAGTCAAAGGCCTTGGTCAGGTCCACAAAAAATGGATCCAGTCACAAGGCCCTTGTTCATAGAGTGGTATTGTATATGGCATTGGTGATTTAGATCAGGGCTGTGTCAGAGCTGTGCCCATTATGGAAGCCATGCTGTTCTGGGCATATGTGATTGTATTTCTGCATGTAGTCCACTAATTGCTTGTGCACAATTTTTTCTTGTAGCTTAACAAAAGCAGATAGAAGTGATAGGGGGCAATGGTTTCAAGAGATGATTTATTTCCTTTCTTGTGCAAAGGGATAACTGGATGATTTCTATAGGTCAGGCATGGTACTTGTTAAGGACAGATTAAAGAGCTTAGTGATTGGGAGAGCAATATGAGGTGCAGCAAGTTTAAGAAATTTGAGTAAGTGACCATCAGGGCTGGCAGGTTTGTTCACTTGTAGTGTGGCAAGCAGCTTGTGGATGTCATGGTAAGTAACCTTTCTAAATAGAATTGGGGGCTTTGCAGGTCTCTTTGATTGAAGGTGGAGCGTTTTGTTTTTTTTTGTGGGGGGAGGAGAGTGCTTGGTTCTGAATTTACCCAGATTGCAGAAGTTGCTGAAAAGGTTGGCAACATCATAAAAATCAGAGTGGCAAACACCATTGATGCTGAAGGGGGTGGAGAGGGTTGAGAGTGTTTTTTTTTAATAAGAGAGTTTACAAACAGCCAGAACTTTTTGGGGTTGTTCAGGTTATTGGATTGTTGATTTGGGAGATACTGAGACTTGGCCTTCAGGATTTCTTTCTTACATTGATTCCTTAAGAATCCATATTCATTTCAATCAGTGGTAAGATGTGATTTCCTCACTTATCTAGGACACATCTCGTCTGCACACCAGTGCAAAGATGCTGCTCTTCAGCCAACATGATTTTTTCAGTTTGACTCTGCAAGCATGTAGTGGGGCATGCTTGTCAAGGATAGTTGCGAAGGCATTTATAAACTGGTAAAGTGCTCTCTTGACATTGGTAGTTGTGTAGGAAAGCCCAGATGACAAGTGATAGGTCATGCAAGAAGGACGTGGTGTCTCAGTTGGTGCGATTTCTAAAAGAAAATAATTCTGGGGGGGAGTTATTGGGGGTGCTATTGTGTCATTGGCAAAATCAATCATTAAAACAATCAATCAATCTTTATTTTAACAGGTGATATACCATTGAGTGAACTCATTCACAAGGTGGACCTTGGAGTAGTACATAAGAACAGTATAACAATAAAGTAAGGTATATAATTAAGGGAATATACAATTAAATGATATGAATACAATGAAGTAGGAATCAACAACTGGTAAAAGATAACACAGCAGTTATATACAATGGCCCAGATATTCAAACTGTGCCACAAAGGTGCACAATAGCAGGAACAAGCGTAAGTCCACTGCGCCCATGTGCAACACACAGGATAATCAAACACTGCGCAGGTCAAGATGCACCTGTGACACACGACTGAATATCATGCCAACTGTGCCATAGCACAATCAGGGATGCGCAGTGAGGCAGGTCAAATACGCAGTAGCACAACTAAGGATGCCTAGTGGAGCAGGGCAGCAGCGCAACACCACAACCAGGGATGCGAAGGGACAGGATGCAGGGGCCCACCACCCATAGTAGGAATGGGCAGAGGAGCACACAGCAGAACAGACATTGCCCCCCCACACCCCATACACTGCACAACCGGAGGAGAGCAGGAAGAACCACCAGCCCAGGGACACCAGCAACAAACCCACCGCCAAGGCATTGTGCCCCAGCACGCCCCCTTGCAAGCTGTGACCGTCACACATGGATGCCCATCCACCCTGTGCCACACCATTCCACCAATGCAGAGCACACCCTACACCACGATCCCCATACACCCTGCCCAGGAGCAGTGCCCAACAATGCAGGACACTCCGAGCATGCCACCACCCCCATTGTGACAATACAACCCTGTGCACCACAGAACCATGCAAGGCAGCCCCACCATGAGCAACCTTGAGTGGGCAGCAGCAGACAGCGATGCAACGTCCACATACACAGTGCACCACGCATGTACCCCCCCAGCTACAGCTGTGAGACTGACCATGCGTCAGCACACGAGGTACCACACACGTGACAGGGCATGCTCCGGACCCCACCACCAGTGTTACAGCACCCAGCACACCCTCCCAAGGACACACCCCAACCCAGCACTGGCCACAACAGCCAGTGCAGACACCCACAGTGTTGCATGGAAGCATGCACCACACAGGATGCAACACAGTGCACAGACAAACAACCACCCATACCCAAGGGCACACCAACACAGGGACACAGCAGCGGGTCAACCAAGCCCCCGGCATGTGGCCATGGCAGCCATGTACACACGGCCAGAACCCCTCCACGGCACAGGTGTGCCAGCAACCCTGTGCAGGCACCACGATGCCGTACACCACCAGCATGCGGCTGGAGCACAAGTGACAGACAGTGGAGCACATCCCCTGCAACAGACACAAGTGACAGCATCGAGGTTGGACAACAACAGCAGATGCAACAGTGCCACTGAGGCAGACGTGCACCACACCAGTGACAGGAGGCAACCCAGCATCGTGCTGGGTACAGTGGCTGTCCAGCATGGGCAGCCACCACTGACATGCCAGTGGACTGTGCAGGTCACAGACATGCAAAGGTGGCAGCTGCACAGGCCATGGATGGTCTGACAGGTGCACCATGGACACAGCACATGCACCTTGTACCACTGCACACAGTCATCCAGTGCACAGGGAACAACACACAAACCACAGACAGTGATTGAGAGCTATGCCCACACCAAACTTGCCTCCCCTTGGATACACACACATACACACACACATCCATGATAGCACCACCCCCGACACCATGCACACCACTGCAGCTGAACAGCATTAGCCTGCTGCAAATCAGAGACCACCACAGTAGGCATAACTAAACAAATGTATTGTAAGTATAAAGAAAACTATGTACAGATACACAAAACAAAAGGGGTGAGGGCCATAAACTGGGTGGGGGTGGATAAGGGGCAGGGGAGAACATATGGGAGAGGGAAGGAGGGGTGTGAAGGTGGGTACAGGGGGGTTGGTGTAGTCCATGGGTGGAAGTATTTCAGTGGAAGCCCCGCTCCCCACTCCTATGGTACCTCCTGGCATGCCTCCATCTCACTCCATGCTGCTCCACCCTCTCCAGTATTTCCAGGGAAGCCCTGGCCACCTGAAGCAGCTCCTGCAGTGCCCTCTCAATCCAGACCATCTGCCGTCCACCTAGGACAAGGGAGCAGAGTCAATAGGAGTGAATGCACAGCCCCCTGCAGCCCACTCATTGTGCATGGCATACGGCCATGGGACACGCCACTGTGATGGTGTGCGACCACCCCCAGTGATCATGTCCACAAGACCTGCCCACCCAGGCCCCAGGCGCACACAGCCATGCAGACAACTGCACACACCCACCGCCCAAGTCCCACACAGCACCACCATGGCTGTACAGTGACATGGCTTTGCGGGCCGAAGGCAGTAGCACAGCCATGTACCCGGTGCACGCATGGACCACCAGTGATGCACGCCCAGACATGCAGTGCCACTGGACGGTGTTGACTGTACCATGTGGCGTGCATGGCAGTGATGTCAATGGATGGTGGCCATGCCCTGCCACCCGCCCTGCTACACAGCATGCACAGGAAATCCTGGATGTAAGGCACTCACCATCATCGGGCTGGTCCTGGCGCTGAGCCTGTATGGGACCTCCAGCATGGGGACATGGCTCATGTCTCTGCCTCTCCCTCCCTCGCATGGCGACGCACTTCAGGGCCTAGGTTGCAAACATGGAGAAAGGAACATCAGTACAATCCAGTAGCAAAGGCCCCCCCACCCCCAGGTGTGTGCGATCCCACACAGACAAACCATTCAGCCCCCCCACCCTTATACCACCACCACCACCACGACTGCCCACACTGGATGGACCACCCCCCATGTGGTGGACACATGCCCACCACAATACCTGTACGGATGCAACCAGTGTATGGATGGGGTACCTACCTGGCCGTGGAACAGCGTCTCTCCTGGCACATGCCCGTAGGTGGGCAAGCCTGTCTAGGTACCTCCATTGGAGGTCCCCATACCGGTGTCTGCACTGCTCAGCTGTTCTCTGGATCCCTGTCGCCTTCTCCAGTGCCACTGCCACCTACTCTCACACAGCACTCCTGGTCCTGTCCAAGAGTGCCTCACCAAACAGAGCACCAGCATGGGGCTCAACTAGTACAACTAGGTTTGCCAGTTCTACCTGGCTCCAGATCGCTGCTCATCACTGTACATCTTTGGACCATGTCTGATTCAAAATGGCACTCCCTAGCACACGTCTACCACGTGCGGCTGCTGCGTGGTACTGCGCTGCCATTCCCCATTGCACTGTCACTGAACAGTGCAATAGTGGTGCACCCATGCCGATGCATGGTGCCTTGGGGCAAAGGTCGGGCACAGGGTCTCTCGCACACGGACCGCCACAGCGCGATTGGTACTCGCCATGTGTAGCACGGTAGGGCACCTGTGTGGGACTTCCTGTAGTAGCCTACCATGCTGTAGTACCACTGCGCCTACGACGCTCCAGGGCAAAGGAGCTATACATGTGAACAGCACACTAGCGCCACTGGCACAGTGGTGGACCTGCCCTGCACTGCCTCCCACACTCAGCATGTCAGCAGCATGGCAAGCATTGGCATCAGCACCCCGGGCATGAGCCATGCAGCATCTACTGCGCACGTCACAGAGCTGCGCCCCTGCCTAAGCACGTACAACACAATTGCCCAAGAAGCAACAGTGCAATATTTGGTTGGCATATGCAAATCAGCTTATCAGCAATTCCATGGTGCAGCTACTGCTTTAGCATCCACTTAAAATTGAGCCTCACCTCATTTACATGTATTGTGCTATATAAATGCAACATGGGACTGCAGAGGCCATAGTCTGGTATTGCAGTCTATTGTGGTGGGTTGCATGCTGTTTGCCAGAGTGGACTGTGGTGTGTGGGAGATGCACGGGACTGCACATTCAGAGGTAACACCTGTCATTCCCACAGGATCAATAATGACCAAATGTGAGGTGGAGGAGGAGGAAGAACAGAGATGTGGGAGACGGAGGAGGCTCAACTTCACCCGGGCAGAATCAGATGCCCTGTTTGAGGCTTACCTTGACCAGAAACTGCTGCTCAGTGGACAGAGGGGAACACCACAGGCCCATGCTGCGGCATGGGATGAGGTGGCGAATACCGTCAACCAGCATGGCAGCCAGCACTGGTCTGTGCAGGAGTGCAAGGTGAAGGTGGGCACGGACAAGAGAAGGATAAAAGATAAGGTGGCTGCCATCAGGGCAGCATGTGCTGCGACTGGTGGTGGACAGCCGGCCATGCCACGCCTGATGCCACAGGAAGACTGGGTGACTGGCAGCATGCGGTGTTGTGCTCTAGAGGGCGTTCCAGGTAATGGCTTCCAGACGGGTGTCAGCATGTCACTGCATGGTAGGTCCTGATTTATCACTGTGTGGGGGGTTGGGGGGAATGCCACAGGGCAGGGCAGAGACATTAATGCTACTGTGTTTCCTTACAGCTCCTGAGCATCAACATGGGTCAGCGGTGGTGGGGTCATCCACTGAGGGCAACTCCCTGGACACAGAGGAGTGCCCATCCACCTCCACAGGTGTCCGAGGGTCAGGACAACAGTGTAGCCTCCTGTCCGTCTGGACTGAAGTTGGTGGAGCTGGTGCAGAGGAGGCCCTGCCCATGTCCCAGCGTGACAGTGTCCATGGATGCCAGCATGCTAAGACTCAGACTGTTGCCGGATCCATCACCATTGATAATGGAGCTCACATCATGGACAGTGATATGTGTGGGCTGCAGGATGGCCTCACAGCAGGTAACAGCACGGGAATAGCCATGGGTGGTGCTGCTGTGGAGGTCTGTGTGACATCACAGTCCCAGTCTGTGCCTGTCTGCACCAGTGGGGCAGCACTGGTGTGCGTCCAGGTCGGTGGGGCTGTTGCGGCTATTGCGGTGGCACTGTTGAGCCCTGGCAAGCGGTGGCCGGAGGGGCAGTGTCACCAGTCAGCCAATGGTGATGGGGGGACAGTGTCGGGGGGGTGGCGTCAGAGCACCACATGTGGCCGATCCTCGGCATGGCTCTGGTGTGCAGCGCCCATCATCAAGGGATGATGCCCAACAGGGCCAGGAACACCACGAGGGACGTCATGCTGATCTGGCAGATGACCGCTTTGATGAGCACAGCTGACTACTCCAGGCTTCCATGGATCAGCAGTTGCAGCTTGTCAGGGCGGTGGATGTGCTCAGTGCAGTTCTGTGCAAGGCAGAGGAGTGGCGCAGAAGAGACCATGCTCTGTTCCTGGCAGAGATGGCCCGGCAGCAGGAGGATGTGACCACTGCTATTGACAGGCAGACACATGCATTCACAGCTGTCATGGCCACTTTGGGCACACAGTTTGTTGCCCATGCACCACAGACACTGCGCAGTGTCATGTCCACCCCCATTCCCGGTGTCGTGCGACACCCTCCATGTCAACACTGGGTTCAGCTGTGGGCATCCCGAGCATGACTGGGGCAGGCATGTTCGGTGAGCTGCAGACCCCTGCTCGAGCATGGTCACATTCCCTCAGCGTCACCCCTGGGGGACCGTAGGTGCCACCCCATGAGGCCAATGGTCTGCCTATCATGGCTGGTAGGTCTTGGCGGGGCCACCCATGCATCCATGGATGCTGTGGCACTGTGCCGCATGACTGAGCTGTCTCCCACCATGGCTACTGTCTGATGCTGCCTGTGTGCAGTGTGTTGTTCAATGTGCAATGCACGGGTGGGGTACCTGGCCCTGCACACACACGTGGTCCATGTGCACACCCTCCCAGCTCCTGGCCACTGTGGCGTGTGTATGATGACACCTGCATTGCACTGTGCTCCACTGTGCAATGGTTCCCAACGTCTGAGACACACACAATTACGGGCACTGGGAGTGGTCATCTGTGGACCTGTGTGTGGCTGTGGGTGGTGGTCAGGTTCAGCGTGCCTCCTACCCCTTGTGCATGTCTTGTGCGGTGTGTGTGTGTGTGTGTGTGTGTGTGCATGACCACATGCTGTGTTAGGCTTTTCCCATCCCTGATGGCATGTGTGGTTCCACTCTCAGCCAATTCCCTTCCCACCATGTGCCCCTGGGGTTTGTCCATGCAAGTTTGTAGGTTGTGCCCTTGCCATTGGTGGTTGCACATGGCCCCATGACTTAGCTGGTTTGGTTGAAGTGCTCCTCTGTGATGGTGTCCCGGTGCAGCTGCGATATCCGGATCAGGTGGGGATCCCTTCACCCAAGGGGGGCTGTCCATCACTGTCTGCACCAGCATCATCATCGTCCCCATTGTTGTCCCCCTCTTCAACCTCTACAGCTATCCCACAGTCGTTGGCCATGTTGTTCAGGATGCAACAGGCCAGGAATAGCCCACAGGCCTTTGAAGGGCTCTACTGTAGGGCACCGCCAGATGTGTCCAGGCAACAGAAACATGAATTCAGCATCCTGAACACCCACTCTGTGACATTGCATGTGGGGGCATGTGCCTTATTGTACCATTGCTGCGATGGGATCACAGGCCACTGGTATGGTGTGAGCATCCAGGAACAGAGTGGATATCCACTGTCACCTGTGTTTAGAGGGTGGACATTAGTATGGTGGTCAGTGTTGCTCTGCCATGGGCCATCAAGGCCAGTACCCATGGCACCTCTGACTATGCCCCCCCCAAAATCCATGTCATCCTGCGTGATTTGCATACTCACTCACTAGGTGGCCTGTGGGGATGTCCCCACTCTCAAACCTGTGGCACAGTGCAGACTGGTGCCAGATGAAGGCATCATGTGTTCCCAAGGGTGTGTGGCACAGACATTGGTTATGCACCCCATAGCATCGCACACCACCTGGCAGTTGATGCTGGCATAGCTCTTCCGGTTGATGTAAGTGGCACCTTCCAGGCCAGGTGGTGTGCGGATGGCCACATGGGTGCATTCAATGGCCCCAAGCATGCCAGGCATATGTTCTACTCTGTGGAACTCTTGTATGTGTGCTGTGTGCTCTGCCGATGTGCTGTAGAAATGGATGTACTCTACAGCATGTGGCAGCAGTGCATTGAGGAATTGTGTGAGTAGGCATGACACAGCCAACTGGGTTATGCCTGTTGTGTCCCCTGTTGGTCTCTGGAAGGTGCCCGTGGTGAGCAGGCACATGACAGCTGTTACCTTTGTCTCCACTGACAGAGCATGGCTCCGTTGTGTGGGTGCCTGCATCTCGTCACTGCACAGCTCACAGAGCCACCTCAGGATCATCCGGTTTGGGTGATACTGGCCCACAATCTCTGTGTCACTGTAGTGCTCAAAGCTGGTGCAGCCTTGGTACTTCCTGTTGGGGCATACCAGCGACGGGCCGTTCCACGGCCGCACCCCTTGTTGCCTGCCTTCTCACACCCATCATTACCACCTCCATCTGAAAGGTGGCACTGGCCATGTCCCTGGCTGGTGTTCCCCCCATGGCAGATGTTATCCCGTTCGCCCCTGCTGTCTTTTGTGATGCTCCCCCTATACTGGGTACACCTCCAACCTTTGGCTGTCCTGCCCACTGCCACTGCCCTCAGTCCACTGTGGCACTTCTCCTGTCTCTCCTGCATAGTGGCACAGGCTCCCCACTCCTGTCGTGTTGCTGTTTGTTCCCAGGTGTGCCCTGTCCTACTCCTTTCCAGTCCCACTCACTGCTACCCTCTTTTCTGTTACTGTCATCTTGCTCCCACCTCTGGCTTCCCTATAGCATTCTTGCACCTCTGCCTTGTTCCTTTTTATTTTGGATCATTTCTGCTATTGTGCAACTTCCGCTTGCTCCCCTATTGCGCATGGCACATGCTGTTGAATATCACACTGCACCATTTATTCATGGTTCCTCTCCCTATGGTTGCGCATGCATTCATTACCATTGAGCTCTTGCGCATTGCAATTTGAGTGGTGCAGCTGCCTTCCACTGAATATCGCAGAATGGCGCATTTTCGGACTTGCACTGGTGCATCTCTGTTGCGAATGGTGCAACTCTTTTGAATATCTGGGCCAATATATACATACATGATAAGTACAGCAAATATGTGCAATATATATACATGAAATCTCAAGTAGAGGTGTAAAAAGGGGTTAGGAAACTAATATATATGGAGTAGAATTAGAGGAGGGCAGCCAGAGGGTCATGCTAGGTAGGTAATCCATGCCCTGGGTTATCGGCTATTGGGGAAACAATTGCAGGAATCCTTGATGGAACATACAAATAACATTTTTAAAGTGGACAGTTGTGTGTAGATTACTAACTTCAAGGGTTTTTGAAATTTATTCCACAGTACTGGGAGTGCATGACTCACAGCTGATCAACCAAAACGTGAATTAACTTTAGGGATAATGAGAGAGGTATATGACAGACTTTTCAAGGAATAGCTGCCTGCAGTACAAATAGAGAGAGACTGTGTAATATACTGTGGAAGTGTTTTAATAATTGCTCTAAAAGTCCAAAAGGCAGCATTTTTTGCCTTCTAAATTTGAGAGACATCCAACCTAGCAAACAGTAGAGGTAGCAATGATGGGTGGAGTAAAATGCTCCAGTGATAAATCTTAGTATCCAGTGATAGAGGGTATGAAGTACGGATAATGCAGAGCAAGGGCCTCCACCATACAGGAAATCAGCATATTCCAAAAGTGGGACAAAGGTGATTAGGTTTAACCTGGTTTTTGTACCCTGAGTGAATAAGTGCTTAATTCTGTTGAAGAGACCTTCTCTGTTTAAGTTTTTTCAAAAGTTCCTCTATGTGGTCAGTGAAGAACAGTTTTTGGTCAGTCCAGAACCCCAGGTATTTAAATTTAGCCACAAAGTCTAAGGATTCCCCTAGAAGCATAACAATTTGAGGAACTAAGCCTAAGGTACAGGAATTGGGTGCATTAACTACTGGTGAGAAAAACACAGCTTTAGTTTTTTTGGCATTTAATAACAGTTTTTGGTTCAGAATGTTTAGCTGCAAACAATTGAAGTCTAATTGGAGATCCTTAGTGACCAGTTATGGGGCAGACCTATCAATATAAGGAACTGTATCATCTGCAAAGAGATGGATGTCAGTTGATTTGATACTTGAGTAGATATTGTTGATGTAAAGTGCAGAAAGTAGAGGCCTCAAGATGGAATCCTGTGGCACACCTCTCTGAAGAGGTTTCAAGGGAGAGAGGTCCCCATTAGCTTTATCCTGCTGGTATCTACCTGTAAGATAACTGGTAAACCATTTTAATGCCAAGGAATCCAAACCAATGTTTCTAAAAGTGACCAGGAGCAGGCCATGATCCGCTGTGTCAAATGCCTCACTCAGATCTAGAAATAAGGCACACGCATAACGTTTGGCATCTAAGGCATTCTGCCAGTCATTAGCTAGCTTTGCAAGAGCAGATATTGTACTATGATATGATCTAAATCCTGACTGTACAGGATTTTGTAGGTTGAAGGACTCCAGGTGTTTCCTATGATGGATGTTAACTAATTTCTCAAGCAATTTAGAGTAGCTAGGAAGCAGGGATATTTGTCTATAACAATTTAGGTCACTGGGGCCACCCAACTTGAACAGAGGAATGACCTGGGAAGTGTTCCAAATTGATGGAAGGGCAGTATTTCAAATTGAAGGAAGGACAACCTGTGCCAGAAACAAATTGAAAAGGTGGGTGATAGGGGCCAATAGAATATGGTAGCTAAGTTTTAAGAAGAATGGATCAATCAGATCAACACTGGTGCTCTTTTTAGTGTTGAGCTCATAGGTTCATAGGATCATAGGAGCGACTGAATGCCAAAGACCTATATAATGGTCATCACTTTTCAGTGGAAACTCCTACAGTTTTCTACTCCCATTTACCTATCCGATGATTTCTTAAATTCCAGCATGGTTTTGCTGTTAACAATACCTGCAGGCAATGAGTTCCACACACTAACAACTTTCTGGCTAAAATGTTTACTTCTCTTAGATCTTCTTCTAACCTCTTGTGTTAGTATCTTATCATGCAATCTTGTATTTCTTTGACTGGGGTGTCTGACTAGGCCAATAGCTTCACACATACCCTCATTCCTACTAGCACTAAAAACCAAACATAGGTCACTCCTTGTTCTTCTATACTTTAAGGAATAAAGTCCTAGATGAGTCATCCTCTCAGTGTAAGACTTGTTCCTCAAATTCTTTATCCTCTTTGTCATTCCCCTTTGAACCCTTTCTGTCAATCTGTCTCCATTCCTGCTTGGGGGTACACAACTGTGTACAATACTCCAGATGAGTTCTAACCAATTAAAAATAAAGTGGAATAAGTGTGGTTGATTCTCTGCTCTTTATATGTCTAAAAATATACAATATTATCCTTTGACAATTTTTAACCATTCCCTTTGTGTGGGTATCAAAAGAAAGATTATTTGTAACCATAACTCCCAAATCCTTTTCAGTTTCCATTGTCTTCAAAATATGATCATTCAGTTTATAACTAAATTGTTTATTTTTTTCCCAAAAGTGCATCACTTTACACTTTTCTTGTTTAAATCTCAATTTACTTATACCCGTCCAGTGCTCCAGTCTAGTTAATTCCTTCTGCAGATCGTTTGTCGCTTCCTCATTATTAACTATGGCTCCCACCTTACTATCATTGGCTTATTCACTTATCCAGGCAGAGCTGGTAGTTTCTATTTCCAATACAAATATATTAAACAAGGTGGGACCCAAAACAGACCCCTGAGGCACACCATCATTCACCTCTCTCCATTCTGAAAAAATACTCTCTGATTTTGACACTTTGGCGCCTATTACTCGGCCAACTTTTCACCCACATTACTATATGAGAATGGAGCTATAATTTCTTGAATTGCTGTAATAAGATTTTATGTGAAACTGAATTGAAGGCCTTTGAATAGTCCAAGAATATTACATCTACAGCTAAAGCTGCATCAAGTGCAGCACTAATTGATTCAAAAAACTGTAATAGATTTGTAAGACAAGAACCCTCTGGTGTAAAACCATGATGTGTTATATTAGATAAGTCTTTACTATCCATGTGTTTTTTATTAAGATACAATATTAGCCCTTTCATTACTTTTTCCAGAACAGAAGTGACACTTATGAGTCTATAATTACCCACTTCCTTCCTATCTCCCCTTTTTATGTATTACTGTTAAATTAGCCTCTCTCCATT
This sequence comes from Neoceratodus forsteri, assembly GCA_016271365.2. NCBI lineage: Eukaryota > Metazoa > Chordata > Ceratodontiformes > Ceratodontidae > Neoceratodus > Neoceratodus forsteri. The sequence continues at coordinate 808,857,661 of CM028138.1, read as the reverse complement.
CTTTTAAAGTGTCCCCTTCCTGTATTGAGGCACTAAAAAGCGTTGTTATATGACCTTCAAGTTCATCTGAGGTTTCTTTCAGAAATCGTGGGCTAATCCCATCTGGGCCAATAGATCTATCTGATTTTAATTTCTGGAGCCTTTCTTGAACAACCTTTTTTTCCAAATAATATATCATGCATACAAGTGGTGTCAACATTTCCAATATATGAATCTTCTTTAGTTTGGAAAGTTGTTAAAAAATATTTATTTAGCTTATTTGCCATCTCCTGCTCTTTAACCAGAATTTTTCATGCCAATTTTAGGGGTCCTATTTATTTTTGATTTCCCCACGAGGAACCCACATAAAAAGAAGCTTTTCTTATTATCTTTATTGGATTTTACCATTCTTTCTTCTGCCCTTCTTTTTGCATTCCTTATTATAATCTTTGTTTTATTAGAAGCTGTTTTATATTTTTCATAATTAATTTCAGTTGGTTTCTTTTTATATCTTTTATATAATTTCACTTTCTTTTTTTTTTTAATTATCTATTTTTGCCCCTACTACTCCCTTCAGAGTTATCTGCTCTGGTCATGGACTCCTGCTGCCCCCATCTCTGGACATGACCACTTCCCCTCGGTCATCCCTGGCTTACCCCCCAGAGAGTGGGGCCATGGCTCTGACCCCCTATATCGGGCTGTAGAACTGTAACTAGTTGGGGGACTGGCTCCGGATGCTAATCAGGGCACCCAGGGGCAGAATGCCATTAAGACGGCGAGGTTCAGTATTTTTAAGCCCCTTTAAGCAGGATGGGGACGTGCAATGATGACCTGCGTCTGCCCCATCCTGACGTGCTGATGAGCATTGACGCAGTGTGGCCACCCAGCCTCTGCTAGGTGCCACTCATACACTGAGTGCTGCCCTGACCTCCCCCCAGAGAAGGAGAACTGTCCAAAGGACACTCAATCCTTCTCTCCCTGGCCAACTCTCTGGTGACCCAGGTCAATTCCCGAACCCGGATCGCCGGCGTCGCAAGTGGAAATCCAACAGCTGTGCCAATGGGCCAGCCCACCTTCTTTTTTATAAATATTTTAACATTACTACCCCACCATACTGGAATTCTTACTTTCTTATTATATTTTGGTATTACAGATAACCAGGTATCCACGCAGTGGGCTATTTTTTGTTTTATTTTTTCTCAAGTATGCTTAAAGTCCAGTCCTGGTAGCTAATTTTTTCAATCCCATTTTTTAAGATATTCTCAAATACTTTTATAATCTGCGTTATTATAACACTTAAAGGTTGTCATACCATTGATATTACAAGTTTCTACATTTATCTCTATGATAATTTTATTGCTCACTATCTCATATTGGCTCTTCAATTGTTACATCATTAATTACATCCTCAAAGTTGCATAGTATAAGATCCAGTATTTTATCACCCCTGGTTCCTACATTAACTAATTGTTCCAAATCGTTATGTATAATCATCTCAATAAATCTGTTTTCTACCCCCAGATGAACTTTCAAGCATCTCCCAATCAATATTTCAGTAGTTGAACTCTCCCAAAATTATAACATCCCCATCTGTATTTATCTGTTCCATATTTTCAATGAAAAGTATTCTATCCACCCCTTTTAAATTAGGTGCTCTATATACCACATATATAGTTAATTGTCTTACAGGTATCAGTATTTTGTTCCATAATTGTTCTACTGGAGTTATCTTGTTCACACTAGGATCAAATTAATATGCCTTCAACTCCTTTTTGATGTATACAACAATTCCTCCACCATGTTTCCCTATCCGATCTTTCCTAAAGGTATTATATCCTTCTATATCTGTCCTCCAATATCCTTCCTTAAACCAATTTTCCGAGATGGCACAAATTGATATACCATCTTGTCGTAGCTTATATTCAAGTTCAGATATTTTATTTCTAAGGCTTCTAGCATTAGTTGATAACAGCTTTATTGATTTATGTGTTGTATTTATTGTTGGTGGTTTCCTAATCTGTCTAATTTTACTAACATTATTCTCTATGTCTTTTCCCCCAAAATTATCCCAGTTCCCCACATTCTTTAGTTTAATGTATTCTTAATAGCTTCTATGAACTGAAGGGCTAATACTAAGTTTTCCACTTATTTCAGTGAGACAGGACAGAAGGTGAAGACTGCATTACAAACAAGCGTATCAGTGGATGGACATGCCGGGTCCTGGGCATAAAGCTGGGTATGAAGGTTATTAGCAGGAAAGGAGTCAAACGCTAGCCCATTGGTGGCAAAGTGGTTATTGAGGAGGTCAAAAATCATCTTTTTATTGGTAGTGGAGGAACAACAAGAAGAAATTTTAGTAGGGGGTGAGTTTGCTGAGGTGTGTCCCAGTGTCTCTTAAGGTCTTCCAAAATGTAGCCAAATGCTTGGTAGAGGAATCCAGTTTGGTACAAAAGAATATGGCTTTCTGTGCTCTGATAAGTTTTGGTCATTGGTTCCTAGCTATCCTAAATGCTGTCCAATCAGTAGGTTTAAAGCTATCAGAGAACCAATCAAGGTTGAAGTCACCCATTATGATAACCTCCAAAGACAGAGATTCAAGAGCATTGCACAGGGGGTTCAGTATGTTGTATCCTGCCGTGGGAGGTCTGTAGCAACCTATAATACAAAGTGACGTAGAAGGGGAGATCTGAACCTTTAATGTGAAGCTTTCAAACTCCTTAGGCATCATGGTAGAGTCCAGAACAGAAGCAGTAAATTTGTCATGAATGTAAATTACTACCACTCCTCCTTTGGAATGTCTATCAGCTTTGAAGACATTGTAAGATTGGACATTTATTTCATGATTTGGAGTAGAGGGTCTGAGCCAGAATTCAGTAACCATCAATACCTCAGGCTTGGTGTGACAAATCCAGGATTGAAGTGAGTCAAATTTTCTTAGGAGACTGCATGCATTGATACAAAGAAGACTCATCCTCTTAAGATGGGCTGATTCAAAGGGTGCAGTGATAGGACCGGAAGGACCACGGTTCAGCTCAACGTTGCCTGAGCATAATAGTAGCAACAGCAGTTGCTTTTTAAGATCCAGGTGGTCACTGACTGAGTCTCTGAGAACACCACATGTGATGATGACTCTTTTCACCAGACAGGCTGCACCTCAGTGGGGAGGGTTTGAAGGTACCCAGGGAAGAACTGGGTGAATAGATAACCACTACACTTAATTTAAACTACTGGGGGGGCAGCGAGCATACAGGCCCACAGACTCTGAGAGGGGGAGGTCAGTGACCCCCCTGCCACAGTGATGGAACAAGTCTGGAGAGAGGAGTTGAAAGTGGCAAAAACACAGTTAACAAAGAGGGAGGGGGTGAGGAACACATAACAAGGGTACATGGAGGAGTGCACTCAGAGGGGATAGATTTGAATAGAAGAATAGAGGGAAGAGAAGAAAGGTCAGATTCTAGGTGGAGGATAGTGTTTCTGAATGTGTGCAGTCTTGAAAACAAGAAAGATGACCTGCAGGAACTATTAGCAGACAAGAGGGTGTACATAGCCTTTAACCAAGAGTTGTGCATCATCCCACCATGACTAGGACCTTGCAATCCCTGGATATAAACTGTACAGGAGGGACAGGGTAGTTGGGAAGTGGTGGCAGTTTATATCAGAGAGGGAATAACTTGCAAAAGGGAGGAATCGGAGGAAGGGGAGGTGGGGGCATTATGGGTTTAATTAAGGTCCAACAGAGGGAGAAAGGTGAGGTTGGGGGTGGTTTACAGACCTCCCAATCAGTACGAGGAGAGGGCCAGGGAACTGAGCTCACAAATATGGTAAGGTGCAGGGAAAGTAGAGGTGGTAATTGTGGAGGACTTCAACCTGCCCAAGGTGGACTGAAGCATAGCATCCACAACATGTGCTAGGAGTCACAGAATCAACAAGACCTGAAGCAATTCTTGATTTGGTGGTCAAAAATGGGGAGCATGTGCAAGAAATAATGGTTAGGGAGCCACTGGATGGAAGTGAGCATTGCACAGTGTGGCTCCAGTTGGATATGGGCAGGGAAAGCATCCTGACTAAGACCAAAATCTTGGATTTGGGGAGGGTGGACTTCAGGAAAATGGGCAAAGTTCTAAGGAGCCACTTGGGAATCAGAGCTGATATGGGTGTGGAGCAAAAGTGGTCCATCATTAAGGAAGGAATATGTGTGGCCATAAATGAGTGCATTAGGCTCAGGGGGAAGAATATAAGGGCCATAGTGCCCAGCTGGTTCAGTTCTGAGGTTGCCCAGGCAGTAAGGGAAAAGAGGTTGGCCTACAGAAAATTCAGGAAGACCAAGTGAGATGTGGATAGGTTAAATTACCTAAGGTTAGTAAGTTAAGTAAGGAAGTCTAGCAAGCAAAGGCACAGAAGGAGCTGCAGATAACTGAAGGAATTAAGAGGGGGAGAAGACTTTCTTTCACTATATAAGTGAAATAAGGGACAAGAAGGAAGTGATTGTCAGGCTTAAGAAAGGTGAGGAGCAGATGGAGGATAATGGGGGAAAAGCAGAGACACAAAATGAATACTTCTGTTTTGTCTTGACCAGGGAGAAGGACAGACTAGTGCCTTCAGGAGGGAAAAGAGGAGTTGGGGGGACACAGATGTAGTGATAGAGGAGGATAAAGTGAGAAAGGGGCTGTTGGCATTGAAGGTGGACAAATCACCAGGCTTGGACAGACTACATCCAAGGGTACTAACGGAACAGGATGAGGAGCTGGCAGGGCCACTGGCAGACCTATTTAATAGTTTACTAGAGCCAGAAATGGTACTGCAAGACTGGAGAATAGCACATGTAGTGCATAACCTCAGAAACGGTCCCAAGGATGACCCAGGGAATTGCAGACCAGTCAGTCTGACCTCCACTGTGGGCAAGCTCAAAAAGACCATACTAAAGGAAAGGTTGGTGAAATATCTAGAGGATAATGGTCTCCAGGATGCGAGGCAGCATGGGTTCATGGGGGGGATATCATGTCAAATGAATCTGATTGATTTCTTTGACTGTGTCACTAAGACAGTAGACAGGGGCCAAGTGATAGACATTCTCTGTCTTGATTTCAGCAAGGCCTTTGACTCTGTGCCCCATATAAGGTTGATCAGGAACTTGACGGATCTCAGGGTTGGGGAAAAGATGGCCAGATGGCTGGAAATCTAACTGAGTGAGGGACAGAACCCAGAGGATGGTTGTGGGGGAGAGAGTTATCTGGCACTAGAGAGGTAACCAGTGGAGTCCCACAGGGCTCAGTGCTGTGCCCGGTGTTATTCAGTGTCTTCATCAATGACATTGAGGATGGCATTAAGAGTAAAATGTGCCAACTTGCAGATGTCACCAAGCTCTGTGGGAGAGTGGGCACAGCTGAAGGGATACAGGACCAACAGGATAATCTGGAAAAGCTGAGGAGTTGGTCCAGAATCCGGCAGTTTGGCATCAATTTCAAGAAATGCAAAGTTATGCATTTTGAAGCCAAGAATCCCAGGACAGAGTACTACCTTGGTGGAGTCCCGAATATATGCATCAGAGGAGGAGAAGGATCCAGGAATGATGATCACTAGTGACCTGAAGCACTCCACGCAATGCAGAAAACAGCAGCAAAGGCAAACAAGATGCTGTAATGCATGTCTAGGGGGAACAGTAGTAGGAAAGAAAAGGTTATACAGCTCTTGTATTGGTCCCTGTTAAGGCCTCATCTAGAGTATGGGATTCAGTACTGGTGCCCACACCTCAAAAAGAACATTAACCTGCTGGAGAAAGTCCAGAGGAGGGCTACAAAGATGACGGCAGGTCAGCAGCGTAAGGCATATGAGGAGATATTGAGGGCACTGAAAATGTACTTCCTGGAAGACGGGGGGGGGGACATGACTGGGACCTTCTGGTACTTGAAAGCGATAAATAAGGTGGATAATGACAGTCTCTTTAAACTGACTGGCAACCATAACACGAGGGGGACAGTCTTAAGCTGGAGGGTAGGAGGTTTAGGAAGAGGATCAGGGAGTACTTCTTCAAAGAGAGGGGTGGTAGACACTTGGAATGTGCTGCCAGAAGAGGTGATCTCATTGAAGACAGTGGGCAGCTTTAAGAGAGGCTGGGATAGGTACTGGGGGAAGATAACAATCATGGGGAGTGAGGATGGGAGGTATTGGGAGGGAGGTAGGGCCGGGATAGTAGCTCAAGCTGTGTACCCTGCAATATGAGCAGACTAGATAGACCAAATGGCCTTCTTCTGCTGGCTTCTTCATATGTTTATATGCATGTTCAGTAACACTCAATATGAGAGATTATTGTAGAGTGAGTCAAGATGAGCAACTTAATAATAGTGCTCATAAGGACAGTGACTGGTGAAGTATGTTGCTATATTGTTCAGAAAGAGTGTTGCAAGGAGCTACACTCACTACTGCAGGATATGGGATGATGGTTTGCTGCACTACACTGAGCTGACCATGTAGCATAGTGAAGTAAGTTACTGGCCCCGGAACCAGTGGCTTGGGTTCGGGTCTACTGCCAGGTGAAAGCGAACATTCTTTTTCCCATTCTTTGCTGTGTTCTAAGTCCACGCCCCATGCACAGTGGATTATATTTATTTAAGGGGCATAGCCCCCACATAAAAATAGATTTGGTGATGTTTTTCCAGTGTAGGAAGTAATTGTCGCTGTTTGCGACAGTCATCCTGGTGTCTGACACCCTGCTTGTACTGGATGATTTGTGGTTCACTATATGTGATTGTTGCTCATTAGGAGTCACTGTTATTACATATGTATGATTCCTTCAGGTTTTTTGACATAAATCCAGTCAATAAGTGTGTGGTTGCCTGTTTAGTCTGGTTGGGGTTTAAAGGATTTAATGCAGAAGACATGAGTCTAGGGTGTGTTTATATTGAGCTTTGTTTGCAATCCAGTTTAATTTAGGTTACATAGTACAATTAGTTCAGAAGAGGGGATTTGATTTGTTTAGAGGGAGAGATCATGGATACCATTCTGACCTGATGTGGGTGAATTGTAGATGCAGCATTGTTTTAAGGTTTTTTAGTCAAGAATAATATTGATGATTAATGATTCACATGGGGACTCTGTGGGGAGGGGGAGGGGTGCATTTTTTTGCCTCAAGGTTGGAATATATGTAGAACATGATACCACCTCATTTTTTGGAGATCCTGTACTTGCAGAAGATACTGAAGTGGGGGATAGTGATTTCTGCATTGCTAATTGTGAGGGAGAGCCAGCTCTTGAAGAGGTCGAATACATGGGGTATATACAAAGAGATGAGGTCTTCAAGTTCATGTATTTTTCAAATAACACTCCAGATGCTTAAATGAGTCAGCTGAAGGCCTCTGTTACCTATCCAAATTTGGGATGGAGCATGTGTGGCGGCTGCTAGAGGACCAGGATTTGATTCCACATCTCCAGAAAGTGGCAGGAGGAGGAGAAGGAGGAAAACATGGGCAAGCATGATGGTGGATAACAATAGGTGAGGGGATTGTTGAAGTGCTGAGTGACATCCAAGGGGGTAAATGTGTTTCCTGTGCAGGAGTGCAACTAGAGGGATGCTAAGGGAAGGTGGATAAATGTAATAGTTAAAAGTGGTTTCTTGGCCATGTTCATAATCAGCTACAGGGTCTTGAAATAAAGTGTCCAGCATTAGAAGAAGGCCACAGGTTAATAGTCAAAGACAAAGACCTTTTAAGGCCATGCTTTAATAGGTTTTAGACGAGGTAAGCAAATAATGGTGTGGTAGAAGTGGAAGGTATTTGTGTAGGGTGGGGGTGGTGGTGGTAGGAGATAGGAAAAAAAACAGCAGGCAAATGAGGTTAGCAGGAGGGATGAAAGGGGGAATGTTTGGGATCATATGGGCTGGGTGTAATAATAAAAGGGAAGGGCTTGTGTTATGAAGGGGATTGAATCCTAGATTACTCATAGGGTGAGCGGAGATGTGGCAATTTGTTTGAGGTGCAAAAATAGCTCTGTGAATGAGTTAGGAGCTGTCATTGAGAGAGGGTGGCTCTATGAATGTAAGTGAGAATGTTGTGAGGTTTCAGTGGGATGCCTTGAGGAGAACAGCTAAACTGTGGGTTGTGATAGGTATTTAAATAGCAGAGATGTTATGAGGTGGTAACAATTTAAGTTGTTGCTATCAACAAGAGCACTGGTAGAGTAGTGCAATGGGATAATGATGCATTCCAAAGAAGGTGTCAATGTATATATTTTTTTTTTATTTAGTTGTTTAACCAGGTATAGCACACTAAGCTGAAAGCTTTTTTACAGGAGCGACCTGGGAGCACAAGGAGGTTAAATGACTTGCTCAGGGTCACACAGTATGCAAGTGGAAGCTGTGGGATTCAAACCCAGGTCTGGTCTGCTGGATGTCACCAAATTTGCAGGTCAGAGCCTTAGACCACTGCGCTATACTGCCTCCTTAGTTGAGTAGTTGGTGGTAGTGAGGGTGTTTTAAAAGGATGTGGTGATAGGGGGTTGTGAGAGAGTAATAATTTGAGCAAGTAGGGGATGACTGGAAGAGAAAGGGAACAGGTGAAGGAAGGAAATAAAGTGTGAACGCTGAGATCGGGTGGTTGCAGTAATAGGTCAGTCGCAGGGATACACCATTGCTCAGCTGTAAACTCCAGAGTGCATCAGTGGATATATGCTGATTAAAAGTTCAGCTAGTTCAGCCACATGGGTAATGGTGCTGAACGCCAATTCAGCCTGATGTCTATGTACCTGTTAAGTTCTCCTGAGGCAAGCGATGGACTTGGAAGGGAGGAATGGAGAGCTAGAACAGCACTCTCACAACCTTAGTTGGATCTGGGTGTGGTCTGCCTGGGAAGCTGCATGAAAAGAGATACAAAAGAACATTAAAGCAGATAAGGGGCAAATTGAGTGTGGTAGAGGCTCAGATTACAGAAAGAGAGGGTCAGAAACACATCACTAAATCCTGTACTGATGAGGAGGGGAAGATAGCATGGGGACAGCAAGATGGGAGAAGGGAGAGGGGATAGCCACGAAAGGGGAGGAGAGAATGCTAGATCCAGAAAGTACGGACTAGTGAGGAAACAGGAGCTACAGTCAAGCCCTCATCACTAATGCAACTTATGACTACACTAAAAGTCATTCAATAAAGTAACATTACTAAGCAGCCTTCTTTAGAAATGTATGTCATGGATGTATGAGGCTAAAACAAGTATTCACATGTTTTAATAGTGCAGCTCTTCAATAGTAATGCCCCCAAATGACCCTGTCACAAAAACTAGGCTGAGCTAAACATGCACATGGGTAATGACACCTCTCACACAGTAACAGCCATAAACATTGCTGCAGCAAAATAAAACACCTCCACTACATCTAACCAGAATAAATCGTGGTTTTGCATGTTAACCAGTAAGGAGCAGCTGACAGTGCTAACTAAAGCTGCCTTGAATAGCAGGGAGTTACACTGCCAGGAGGAAAGGTGACTAGTAAACCAGTACCATACGCTCTGCACTACTAAAAAGGCATAAACATTGCAGGCAATAGTCCTATAAATAAATTGAAATACAAGCAATATAGACATTAAATCATTTCAGTAATGAAGACATACACCACTGCTCAGCTGTAGCCACCAGAGTGTATCAGTGGATGTGTGCCAACTAAAAGTCCAGCTAATTCAGCTGTGTGTGTAATGACACCAAATGCTAATTCAGCCTGGTGTCCGTGTACCTGTTAAGTTCTCCTGAGGCAAGGGATGAATGAAGGAGGGGGAATGGAGGGCTCTTGGTGCATCACATCAAATACAAATAAAAACAAATTAAAAACAATATAAACACAAAAATAAAACAAGTATCAGACAGCCAGGTGCAAAACTTAAAGTAACAAGATGTGTTTTAACATTTTATTTAAAAAAAGCCAGTGAAGGAGAACCTCACAGCTCCTGAGGAAGCACTTTCAAGAGAATCAGGGCCACTGCACCAAACGCTCTATCCCCTGAGGATTTTCAGTGTGGATCATGGGATTGATAAGAGGTCTGCCTCCACTGAACAGAGCATGTGCCCAGGAGTGTATGACACCAGGAAGTCTATCGGGCAGCCCAAGACCATGCAGGGCCTTGTATGTCAACAGGCATGTCATGAAACTGATGCACCACCATACTGGCAACCTGTGAACCTGTGTGATGTGCTTCAACTGGAAGGTCCAACAAACAGTGGAGTTATCGCATTCAAAACCAGCTTTAGACAGCACATCAGTCAGCTTGTCTGGCTCTGTATGAAGCGCCATCTGTTGTGCTTTTTTTTTTAAATCATTTATTGCCCTGGTGGACATTTTGTGAAACTTTTACTCTGAGTTCAGTCTTCAGCAGCTTTAAGGAGGCATGTCACAGGAATAGACTACTGCTTCTCTGCGTAGCAGATTACAGCTCGTGCTTTGTATTTAATTTTACAGATGAAATCAGCTTCATTTGGTAATGCACTCGACCAATTTAAATGGAAAGTGAGCTGTTCAACTGATGAGGAAAGAAATGTTAGTGACAGTCAGTGACAAGAGCTCACATATTACATATTGTATGAGTGGTGAAGACACAAGTGAAGTATGAAAATCCTGCTCCCTAACTTATGGTGAAAGAATTTGTATTGTGAGTACAACCTTTCTATATTTGATAAATACAATATCGGTTTAAAAAGTTACAACTTCTGAATCTGATGTCTGAGTGAAGATTTAATTGTTCTCAGCAACTGTCTTCAGGGCAGGTCAAGATATAATAATAAAATGTATTTATAAAGCTCAATTCAGCATGTATCAAAGCACTGTACAGAATTAAAAGACAAACAGGACAATAAAATACCAACAATAAATCAATAAAATAAAATTGCAAATTCAGATACACTAATCACCGAAAGCACAGCTAAATAAATAAGTGTTTAAGGTTGTCTTGAAGTTTTCCAAGGTCAGGCAATCTCTAATCTGATGAGGTAGAGAATTCCACATGGTTGGGGCTACGTAACTAAAAGCTCTCATGCTAGCTATTTTCAGACAAACACTGGGAACCTCTAGCAGTCCCTTGTCGGCTGAGCGGAGGGGTAGGACAGGGCAGTAAGGAACCAGAAGCTCTTGCAGGTAGCCAGAACTCTGACCATGTAGGATCTTATAGGTTTGTAAACTGACCTTGAAGGTGATCCACCACTGAACAGGCAGCCAGTACAGTTCGCACAGCAGAGGAGTAATATGACTAGTCCAGGAATCCCCTACCAGTAACCTGGCTGCAGTGTTCTGCACCAGCTGCAAGTGGCGGATATTAACTCCCAGAAGCCCTAGGTATAGGGAGTTACAGTAGTCAAGGCAGGAAGTCACAAAGGCGTGGATCAACATTGGAAGATCTCGTGACGGAACAAGGTGCTTAATCCGGGCAATGTTCCTCAGATGGTATAAAGAGGATTTGACTACAGCTGACACATGCAAATGAAATGTCAGCCCTTCATCAAATATCATGCCCAGATTCCTCACCTAAACAGAGGACAGGAGCTGGCTACCCCTGAGCCAAAGTCCAGAGATAGACCGTACTCCTGTCCTCTCTATCCCGCAACCTTGCTTCACCACCAATACCTCAGTCTTTTCAGGGTTCAACCTTATCCAGCTGGTCTGCATTCAGGCATAATGATGTCTTCAATACCATGAAAGCTGCTCTCACATTGGCTAACAATTTTATTGTGAGAAGTATTTTCTGTGAAATAAACTGGCCTGGTAGGATAGAGTGGTGTTGGCGCCCTTCAATACTAAGGTTTGAATAGCGAGACATGTAAACCATGTTATCTGGTTGAAGCCATCTTCTTTATTGATTTGTCTATCAGGATGATTTCCAACTGAAATGTATACATGTGAAATACAAACATAGTTCCTCTAGTTATTACTTCCTGATTAAACGTAAATTCATAGTAAAATATTTAAAAACACACAAAAGGGCTCTCACAAAGAGGGGGGTGCTCTTGTTAAACTCAGAAATTTAAACACTTTTGAACCAGGCACTCACCAACCACCAGTGAAAACACTGACGCTGCAGTATGATAATAAAAAACATTTATTTAAAATGCAAGACTGCCTGACGAGTTTCTGGTCGCCATGACCCTTTCCTTGTTAGGCAATCTTGCATTTTAAATAAATGTTTTTTTATTATCATACTGCGGCATCAGTGTTTTCACTGGTGGTGGGTGGGTGCCTGGTTAAAAAGTGTTTAAATAGTAAAATATTACAGAATATTGTAAGACTCCTCTTTTGACTAAAAGTGCAGTCTCCGCACAACATAAGCCTATCTTCAGGGTTTAAGAAGATTATTTGAAAGTTGGACACATTCTAGGGATTATTTTACCTTTAGAAATAACTCACCACTGACAAGGTTAGAATATCTACACATCAATATTGGATTCATCAGATATATTCAGTTAAAAATTTAAGACACTAAGGTACCTGTTTCTATTACACAGGATATCTTCCACTGGAATAATTTCTTCACCAGGTGGAACAGCTGAAAAATGAATTAGTCCAGTACCCTGCATGTACAGTAAATGGATTTTGGCATTGGGAAAAATGTCCTTGAAATTTCATTCTTTATCCAGAAGAATAAAATCAGCTGAAGCAGGAGATGGAACCTTTTAGGACAACAAGCGATTTACAGGGACGTGGATCAACTGCTCACCCACATGTAAAACATAAAGTAGAAGCCTTTGAGACTGTTGCACATAACCATGAAATTGGATGTTATGGATTCTGGATATCATAAACTGATACATTCTTACAGTACCTGGATGGAACACATGCCCTTGACAACATGCTTGTAAGGTGACAGACATTTGTCAAAATGTGAAATTGATTATACTGCCCAGTCACCTGCTGCAGTTACTAGGTCTGTATGCAGTGGTTAGGAGAGAGTTTTTACATTCACATTGTCTGGAGAACATTGTTAATCAGTGCTGTCATATGCAAATCTCAGAGGTGTATTTGGGTCTTAAATGTGCTAGCCAGTTACTGTTGAGATATTTTGCAAGAAAAGTGTGAGACAGAAGATTAGCTGTTTAACTACAGAGAAAGATTTTAGCTAACATTACCAGGCACAAACAGGGTGTGTCAGCACTGGGAGAGGGGAGCAAAAATTGCCCAATGACGAGGGGAAAATAAGTTAGGGGAAAGAAAAGTTCAAAGGGGAAACAGGGGAAGAGAGTAGAAGATAGAAGGGGTGTAGGGTACAGAGGGGGTACTTTAGAAACTGTTGCAGATATGTGTAGTATGCTCACGGAAGAGACACTTCAAAGTGGTAAGAAAATAGGCACGGTGAGTGGGGGATGGGAGGTTATGCCAGAACTAAGGCAACCAGAAAGAGATGGTGGCTTCTCCTGTAGTGGTTGGGGCAGGGAATTATGAAAGAGCTAAAAATTGAGTTTCTTATCAAGTAGGAAGAAATGAAAGAATACCATAACTGAGGACAGAACTGGGATAGTGCAGACTGAGTCAAGACACAACATGGACGTGAATGAGCTACTGTTTGTTATCGGGGGGGCAGAGGAAGGAACAGAAAAAACAATAATGGCTATGGGGTAGGCAATTTAGGAAAAGGGGAAGATTGGGTAGAAAAGGGATTTAATTTGGTTATGGCTGGTTTGGAGGTAGTACCATATGACCCATTCTGTCAATCTAATGCTGGGAGTATCTTTTTCACAATGAGCTCACTGCATACATACACGGAGGGGAAGGCATGATCTAGTCCAATATAGTGCTCCAGGTTTAGGAAGAGCTTTCTGCCATGGATGGTATCAATATGATAGGAAAGCCAAAGGGACTGTCCAGCTGAATTTAAAGGTTATGCAATATGGAGACTACCTGAACTGAGGAGTCATCCAGAGTCTTTAAAGATGGAGGGGGAGTAGGAACTTAACAAGTCACTATATGGTGCCAAATGTTATTTAGACCCTTTTTGACATATAGAGTATGGTGATTTTTTTTTTATCACAGAACCAGAAATCATCATTGTCAAAATCCCTTTAAAGCTGCCATATTAACCTTGGTGCCAAGCAGCCACTGACTTGAGTACTATGGTATACACATATTTAATTAATTACAGTAACTACTCACTATAACGATTGGATTGGGAGCCATAAGACAAGTTCATTATAGCTCCCCCGTTTGTTGTGCTGAGGGAAACTACTTCTGGTATGGGCATTTCTGATGCTAAACAGTTACTTGAATTAACCCAGTACTGCCACAATATTTGTTACTCTTATGTTTTTTTATGTCTGTGGGGCATGCTTAAGTTAAGCAATAATGACTGAACAGACAGTCATTTCCTAGAGATTAATGACCAGTTTGGAGGGAAGGGTGGCCTGCGGTTGCACCACAGGCCAGCCCCACCCAGCTGGTCATTAAATCGGAAGGAAATGACTGGATTTGAGGTAATTATTGTGATTATAAGTCTAATCGCAATAATGATTCTTTTTTCTTTCAGTCTTTGAGCACCAAAACCAGTTTTGTTTATGGGACGCTGCTGTCGGCGTACAGCATGTGATCCAAGGGCTGCTGCCATGTCGGTTATTTCAAAGAGATTTCAGACCGGCACAGTAGCCAATCAGTGAGCTAGTTCAGCTCATTAATAATTCATTAGACTTACAATGCTTTTAGTGCATTTTTTTTAAATGCTTCATGCTTAGTGCCACTTAGTGCTTAAAGCACATTAATACAGGGTGGGTACAGTCCAGGATCTTCTGTCTGTTTTTGTAAAAAAAAATCTGTCATCCTTGTTTGCTTCATTTTCTTTTCAGCAGCAACATCTTTTGCAAATGAGATGAGGTGGCATAATTGAATGATTTTAATGGCATCAACATCTTATGTTAACAGCCATGCCAAACCCATCTCCAGCCCCTGGATAGCCTCAAAGTTTGTAGGTGGAGGTGGGAGAGGCTCACAGCCATCTTCTTCTTCTTCCACATCACCACTATTCATTCCCTCATTTGGCACCCCTTTGTGAAGCACAGCTGACACAATGTCAGCATTATAAAGCTGTTCTGTAGTCAGCATGCAGTCATCTGAAACCAGCCAATCATCAATTGCAGACTTAGAATCTGTGGTCCCAATCAGATTTAATTCAATAGCCATTTGGATGATTTCTTGGGAGTCATCAGTCTTGGTGTCTGTGGAATCTAAGTCTGCTTCAATATCAGAAGCAAAGGCAGCACCTAGCATAGCAGACCAACAATGAGCTATGGTGTTCACACTGACATTCTTCTATGCCTTACCTGCCAAATCAATCATAGTTTTCAGATTCAAATTTTTTATAAATTAAGTTACAGGTGTCCTGCAGATACTGACACCAGATCCCCAAGAAGCCTTTTCCTGTAATGTTTTTAAAATGTTGCAATAATACCCTCATCGAGTAGCTGTATTCTGGATGTGGTATTTTTCAGAAGGAAAAGAGCTCTTTTATTTTGCCATCCCATGAACAGAGTTCTGTTTCAGATTGGTGTGCTGGACATTGGTCAAATAGAAGGAACGCTTTACATGTTAGTTTCTTTTTTCACAGATAGGCATGGACAAATGGGACAAACCTGTCAAAAAAACAAGTGTGGAAAATTGTGGATGTCATTCACGCATTCCAGCTGTGACTGTACTGTATTGGCAGTGATTTCATGTTAATGTGGTGAAAGTAATGAGGGTTTTGAAATTTCCCTATGCACAGTGGTTTTATCTTGGCATTGTCTATGGCATTGCAACAGAACAAAAAAAGTGAGCAGTTCCTTGCTGAACTTAAAGCCCTTTCTCACATTAGATATGGAGTGACTGGCCAAGGTCTCATCAGGTAGGCAGCACCAAAACAAGCCTGTTTCATCGGCCATGTATACTTGACCGGGGGAGTATCCCCAATCAGACAGGATTTGCTTTAGTCAGCGGATGAACTCTGTGGCAGCATCATCATCACAAGAGCTTTGCTCAGCTGTGACACAGACTCACCAAATGCAGTGCTGATGCTGAAACCTCAACAACCACACAGTGGAGGACTTAGACTTTGAGGTTTCACTAAAAATGTCCTTAGCGAACTCCACTGTCTTCTCCTGCATTATGCTCCCAAACACAAGGATTCCACTTGTCCTTTTTTGTGAGAACCAGAGCTGTGTAGTCTGGTCTATCTCACCCTCATCTGCCCTCCTGATTATTTTATTTTCAATACCTCAGATTCATCCATCTCCTGAATGAACTCCAGGAATGAAGGTTCCTGCTTGTACCAGGTACAGATCATTGATTTGCTGTACCCTGTTTCAGCAGCCATCTTTGTCAAGCTTTCACCAGCATTCAGTCAGTCCAGGATTGAGATCTTCATATGAGTTGAAAAGCCAGACCACTTCATGATGCAGGAACGGTAAGTTGCAGGTTGGATTGTCATCTGAAAATGTGTCAGCATGACATGCTTTTATAGTGCCCTAACAGTGATCCAGTCTGGAGCAGTGCATGAATTAACATCTGTCTGCAGCTATACAGGACTCTACTGACTTAACTACAGTTAAGTATTAAACTGTGAGTTACAGTAATTAGGTGTAAGATTGGGACTTGGGAACTGGTAAAAGTTTCAAGTTGGGAGCCAAATGGACCATTCGTTTTAACTACGCATTGGTATCGAATGGCATAGGCGACTGCAATTGGGTACATACAAAAACAGTGACTCAGTCACGGCACATGTCATTGGGGCTACCAACCAGAGAGGGCAACCAGATGGGGAGATTCAAGCATATAGCAACAGGATGTCTCTACATGTACATGCATATGTGGGGACCGAGCATGCTCAGTTAGGGGCAGAAGGGGAGGGAGAGTTTCTGAGGGGTGGTGCCACAGTGAGCTGCTGAGCTGGATTTGTGGAGTGGTGGGTGGGTTCAGGGCTGGGGTTTGGGTCCAGGTGCAGATACATTTTGTTGCGCTCAGCCCACATTTTTTTTTTGTTTATGGTTCTTCACCGCTCCCCCCCACACATTCACCCCCCCGGAGTTGAGAATCCTATAGTAGAGGTGTGTGTGTGTGTGTGTGTGTGTGTGTGTGTGTGTGGTGGGGGTGCATCCCCCCCACATAAAATTGAAAATTATAAGTCCCCAGTGCCCTTTTGCTGTGTGCCACAGGGTAAATCACCAAAACTGATTTTCAGCAATGTACAGTCACCCTAATGGTGATCACCTTTCAGCGGTCACCGTAATGACATAGAACCCCAAACATTCAGTAGAGTAGGGTTTGTTATAATGAGGAGTTACTGCAGTTAGTTAGTTATTTAAACATACTTTGTCAAGTAAGCAAGTAAAGCCCAGATAACTTGTTTACATTTGTGACCTCATGTTGGGGGAGCATGGGAGAACATAAAGAAGGATACATTTGACCACACTGGTTCTTAAATACAGCACAGTACATAATCCATGCTACATGATTAGAAACATTGTAGATACTAGGTACAAAACACTACAAGCTGTAAACATTGTAGGTTCCATAGGTTCAATGTGTAAACAAAATAGCAAAAGAAGGCAGAAGTGCACACTTAGCTGCGGTTCTGTGATAAATTACACAACCAATCTCAGAATGAAATCACGCACTCACCACCACCCCAAAAATCAAAGCTGCTTGCAAGTCTAAATGCTGATAATTCTTTATTAAAGTACCAGTGTGGCACATCTTGACATGTTTCGGAAATCGCTTCCATTATAAAAAGACACGATATCTTTTGAAAAAGGAAGAGATTTCTGAAACATGTCAAGACGTGCCACACCGAACATTAATAAAGAATAATCAGCACTTAGACCTGCGAGCAGCTTTGATTTTTGTGGTGGTGCTGAGTGCGTGTAAACAAAATATATAAAGAATACATTTTTGTAATCAGGTAAAAAGCATTGGGCCACATGACTCTTTCATAGGTTTGACCTGGGCACACATACACAAACATGACAGTGATTAAAGACATAAAACAATGAGACAATCTACTAAAATACAACAATTTAAAACAATTACTATCTTTTATTCACTTGTTGATTGTCACTGATACGATTAGCAATTGAGATATCATGTTAGCAACACATTCACAAGAACACCAGCAATAAGAACTATTTATAAGCAACTACACCAAGCTACAGATCTTAGTATACATTTAAGTAAAAATTTAAATTGACAAATATTTGAGCATTTTATATGCTCAGTGGCAAACTATTCTAGAGTTTCACATCAGTCTGCTTAAGCCTTTAGATTTTTTATAGCGCTACACAGTGGCCCTGTGAGTGTTGCTGTATCATCTGATCTCAAGGATTTTACATGCTGTTTTTGTCCAAATAGTCAAGCAAAAGGACTGTTTTCTATGCATTGCATGGCTTTATATACAAAACAGGAAGTATACAATTTGTTTCTTTGGGTTAGTGGAAGCCAATTCAGTTGGTCATAATGCATGCAGTGAAGCCTTGCTCTCAGTGTGAATCTGCATATCATATTATACATGAAGGTTCATTCTCAATTCAAAGCACAAATAATGAGGAATGTGCAGTTAGTGTTGCTACAGTGTAGGGAAGGATGATAATACCATAACTACTGGGGTTCATGGAGAAAGCCTAAGGTAGTTTTAACCCAGCAGTCCCTCTGTATAGCTGAAGACCTGACAAGAATCACAGGTCTGAGTCTGTAATAACAAAAGGAGACATGACTGGGGCAACTAGGATATGAAATCAAACAGGAGTGCTGAGTGTCAATGTATCTCTTACATGAGATGTAGGTACTGAATGCGGTGGCCTTTGTAAGAATACTATTCTACACAGAGGGAAGCCATTCTGTGATTGAGGTATGCCCTAGCTTGTCCCTACAATGTGGAGTTTGGAAATGGCACACTTCATGTACAGTGTATCAATGTTTGAGGAGGCACAGACTTTATGGTGGTCATTCAGAAAATTTGAAAGCAGGCCCAAGTCCAGGATGGAGACCTGGTGAGCACTTGATCTGAATAGGAGGGGAAGGGTGGTTAATCTCCATTAACAGTGACAACAACAACAACAAAAACTATTTTGTGGAAGGACCTGGCTGTCAAGTAAGAACCAAACCACCTGCCTAACCATGAGGTCAGTGTGGGAAGCCTTGTCAAAATTTTCTAGTAGGAGTGGGTGGGCAACTGTCAGAGGTTTTGGCAAGTCCACTAAAGACAGTGAAAGAAGGCAATTCCTTATTCATCCTATTCCAGATGTAGTCAACAGTGAGTCTACGAAAGGAGGAGACTGTGAAATAGGTCTAGAAACCAGACTGGAAAGGCTGAGGAAAGCAAAACATTAAGAAGAGCAGAGAGCTGAGAGAATACCAGCTTATCCTAAATTTTATCCCAAGCACAGGGGTTAGAAAATAGAGCGGTATCTTACATATGTTGATGGTCTCGACCCTTGTGAAGGGGAAGAACTTTAGCCATCTTCCAAACTCTAGGAACAATAATAGTGCAGAAAGAGAGGTTAAAGGGTCAGAGACTGGAGAAGACACAGCAGAGGCAGAGAAGTAAAGGAGCTTGGTGTTCAATCCCATCTGGGTTGTTACACTTCACTGGGATGAAGACCTTGGGGTAGCAGTTGTGGAGCAAGGGGACAAGGAAAGGGTGAAATGAGGGGAAAATGAGGGGATGAGGGTGGATATGGAACCGCGGGGTTTACCAAAGACGTGAGAGAGTACATGTAGATAAAAAGTTGTTAAAAGAGGAAGTAACCTCAGTTTGGTGGAGGGCTACTGTGGTAGACTGGGAGGCAGATTGAATAGGGAGTGGATGACCTACCAGAATATAAACTGGTTAATGAGAATTTGGAAGTGAAGTATTTATCCTTGGCTAGTCTAGTTGATTTGGTACAGTGCATTCCTATTGGTGCTGCGGTACATTCATAATGGAATTGGTAGACTTAATGTATGAAGGCGACAGGAGGAGTCCTGAGCTTTGTGGCTTACTATAAACATGGCAGAGAATTGGGAAAGGAAACTTGTAACTCATATCCTTCAAAGGAGAACACATTTGCCCAGATTTGCTCTTATAAGTACTTTTTGACTATACCTAGGGGAAGTTGGGATTATAGAGTGGCCATATTTTTAAATAATACCTCAGTAACTAATGCCATCCCCTCAAAAACACACTCCCCTGTATGTGGGCAGTTATAGAAACCTTTAGGGTCTGTGAGGGATTTTATTTTTAAAAGAATATGAAATAATGCTTAGTCTCACATGATTTAACTAAGTAGCTAAAATAAATGCGCATGTCCAGGCTTGCTGAAGCAGGGTTACTTTAGGTGAAAAATATAGCTGTGTAGCTGAATAAAACTAGTTAGAACTGGCAGTTGCTGTCTGATAAAAAAGAACTGAATAAAGTAGAAAACAACTCCATATAAGGAAAAATGCTGATA
The DNA here is from genome assembly GCA_016271365.2 of Neoceratodus forsteri. Classification (NCBI taxonomy): domain Eukaryota; kingdom Metazoa; phylum Chordata; order Ceratodontiformes; family Ceratodontidae; genus Neoceratodus; species Neoceratodus forsteri. The sequence goes on along the minus strand of CM028138.1, from coordinate 808,837,283 downwards.
ATAGATTTATGCGCATCTGTTGTAAGCAGGAAAAAATCAAGTGAAGCCACGCCAAGTATGTATAAAAACTGCTGTAAATTGTAATCGGGGAGCTTTCTCCTTTGCAAAATCTCCTGCATGCATGTGTAAGGTTTGATCAAATAAAGCGACGTTAAGACAAAACCCAGTGGTGTGGTTTTGGCCCCGTGACGACGGGAGTGGTTGCTCAGGTAATACTTACAGTGAGAGAATTTGCAATCACAGTCTTGGTGTAGTCGGCAGGATGAGTTCTTCGGTCCGTGTCACCTCATGATCGGGTTGTTTCCTTGGACAAAAGAAGGACATTTTGTGGAACCCCATCAGGACATGCCTAGGGGCTGGCGACACTCATCATCACTGTAAGTACAAGAATACCTTGGAGCGAGTGTGCACTATAAAGGACAGGCCTAGATAATATTGGAAACAAGGGGAAAAAAAAAATAGCTGGGTCCAGAGTTAGTATTATCTGGACCGGCAAAATGTATGTTTGACAAGTTTGGCCAAACAAATTACAAGGGCAACTGCACTGCCCTTTACCCTTGTAATTTGTGCTTGCTGCAAGTATATACTGTTAGAGCCAATGATGGCTTTCACAGTTCAGGCTGCTTTTAGGAGAAAAGCAGCGTCTGATTAAGTAACGTTAGATAAGCAACATTTAGAGAAAGAAAAATAAACTACTGTGGATGTACGCACAGTAGGTGACTACAGACGGGAGGATTTGAAAATCCCCCCCCCATGTTGCCTATCTGTGAAGTTTCAAGTTTTTTCTGTATCAGTTTCAAGTTCCCTTGCCTCCTATAGAGGCTGAAACATTTGATCCCAAACCCAAGTACTGGTGACCTCTAACAGATGGATCTCAACCTAGTACTGTGAGAGATTTTTTTTGTTTTTAAACTGCAAACCAGAGCTCTGGAAAAAGACTTGGTTTGGCAGGTTACTAAAATGGCCAAAAGAAAACCTTTGAAAGGGTTAAAACCTTTGAAAGGGTTAATAGCTGCAGTGTTTGGAAATTATCATGAAGGTCCTGCAGTCAGTTTTCTTACTCAGACTAGTGTGTCGGAAAAGAAGAAGAAAAATACCTTGGCACCGGGTAAGTCTGGATTTTTTTATTTAAAGTTTTATGTCTGTCTGTTTTATTTCTGTAATACATATACTAAACAAGGTAATGCTCCGTCTTTCTCGTACATATTTTCTAGCTTATATCTATGTTCTGTAATTATGTTCTGTTGTCAAGGTTGCGAGATAGGATTGACTGCCTTCGGTGCACAACATGTTACAGTGAAAAAAAAAAAGAGAAGAAGCGTCTTTGTCTCATATCTGACTGTTTTAATTGGTTTTATTTTTAATAGAACATTTGTGCTGCCTAGATAGGGTCAGTGAAGAACTTTTGTTTGTAGTTGTTGGTTGGAGCAGGTAGTGTTGAAGGTGAAGAAATATGATGTCATAGATTGCAATGTGCAAAAAGATTTGTAGTTTGCAAGCAACGTGCCAAGCCACTGCTAGGTGAAAATGTAATGTGTTAACAGCTATAAATGGCTTTATCATACTTCTAGCTAAAACCAGAAACTTTTTGCAAAATGGCAGGGTGCCATATTTTGGCTATGCGCCAAAAGGTGTAATCATGTTATACTAGATGTGTTCACTTACAGATGGTGTGTTGTACTGCATTTTAAAGGAATTAGAATGTGTTTAAAAAGATTTTTTTCTGAAAAGATTTGGCATGGAGATATGTATAAATTTGTTGGTTTAAAGGAGAAAAAAAAATTGTCAGTGTTACAAGACAGGAGGAGGCAGCACATATATCTAAAACACGTACAGTTTTCTAATAAAACTATGGGCATTACCTCAGCAAATTGGTGTCAAATAATGTCAGTCTTATTTTGTGTTAAGTATTTCTTTTGTGTATGTGGTATGTGTGTACTGTCTTGGCCAGCAGTTTTATTGTGTGCTCTATTATTATTTAAAGATATTTTAATATCAGTAGTGTTCAAGGACACTACAAAAATAACTGGGTTTGAATGACCCTTGCATGTACACTGTGACCTTTTGCACGTTATTTGACCTTCTTGTGTTTCAACATTTAATGTTACTACCAGTTCAAACTTGATGTGTATTCCATACCTAAAGCACAACTTTTCACACAAAATGTATGTTTTCATGAAAGCACACCAAGAGTGAACTATGTAATTTGACTTTTTATTGCAAAACTAGTATTCTAAGTGAAGAGAAACAAACTTTTCTTCTCCTCTCACTGCTTCTGACTTGCAGCCAACACAGGCAATACTCCAGCTGGAAGGGGGGAATTATTCATCATCTCCCCATATTTTTATTATATATATATACAGTACGCTTTTGAAAAAATAATTATTACAGCTGTTTTTGAGAGTTTACCATCTACAGTTAAAAACAATGGCTTTTGTTTTTATGTGTGACCATGGTGTAATCATTTTTTTTGTCTTTTTGAAATGCATTCTAAGAGATACATACGTACGGTATTCCCATCAATCCGGATCTTATAAACTCAGCTGACATTTGTCATGCTTAGGATGAGGGAACCAAGGGACGCTAGCTTCTTTTATCCTATGGAAATAATCTTGTTTTATTTTTAAACTGGTGTGTGTTTGTTTTGTTGTTTGTCTGTGTTTCTTCTCTTTCTTCTAGAGAAAAAGAAGTTCCCCATCTTTATAGTAAGGTATGAAACTTACTAAACTAATTGTAATATTATCTTGTTATAATTTAAATTGTAGTAGGTGGGGATCATGTCACCATCCACAGCTAACCTTTTTTTGCTACAGTATTCAAGCTGTCTCTTCCACCTCGAGCTGTCTCTTCCACCAGTAGGAGCTTGGAGGGAGGGGGTAAGCTACCCTTCCTCCCTTCCAGTGTAATACCCACAAAGGTTGCAAGGTACATCACTGTTCCCCCAAAGGGGTAAATAAAGAAAATGTGTATTTGCCAATAATTGTTTCTTATTTACAGGTTTTAAAAAAGACCCAAGGTATTTTAACAGCATAACCCAGCCCAAGACCTTCTGCTTTTTCTAGTGCAAACAATTAAATCTCTCACATATTATTGGTACAAGGGTTTCTGCCCTCAGCAAGTAATCAGTTACGCTGGAGGGTGAAGTTGTGTATGTATGTCCACACATATTCATTCTTTTGATTGTCTTTTCAACTTTCTTATCCTGTTAAAACAAATGCAAAACAACTTTTGTCATAGCCTTACAGCAATGAATGCATTTTTTTCAACCAGTAAATTCACAGTACTCTAACATTTCTGGACTCTAAGCTAAGTTTACAGTTTATATTTGTTGTTTAAAATGTATGTTATGCATTATGCTCAATACTGAAATTGTTCTAGTACAAACATGCTTATGTTTCACGTTTATGTTATAATGTTTTGATATACATCTTGCTAGACTGTATCATGTGTGTATTCAGAAAAGTGCTCCACATGTATAACATTTTTAATGCTCATAACCAAACCTAAATACTGGGGCCAGCATTGCTGACCCACCCCTACAATATGTTCCAAAGCAAAACCAAAGTAAAATTAATGCTCCGTTTGTCTTATTACTCACAGGTACCCCTGAAGAATGAGTGTACTCTATGCAGGTTTTGTCATTTTAAATTTTAACAATTATAATATGCAGAATTTAGATTGTACTCCAAACCTATGCTTCAAGCCTTACCCCACTCAGTACTTTGAGTATTCACTATACAGGTAAAGAAGGTAGACCTTTTCACTTGTCACAGGTGCAATAGGCACTGTTATTAAATTGGCATAGGCCAACAACATATGTATTTGTCCACTAATTGCATTGTGTAACAGGCATATTGCTATGAACTATATGTTTGAAGCGTGTTATTGTAACATTACAAGATTTTATAACTCAGGTCTCAGTCAGGCCTGCTTGCAACAGACAGGGAAATAATGTTCATCACTGTCATAATTGCTTCTGTGATTTGAAAGCAGGGTGTAATCATAACATTGTCATGATTTACAGATGGTCAAATGGTATAATTGAACCTCGGCCTGCACCCCCAGGTGTGCGGTTGATATCCCATTTTTATTTTTTCTCTTTCTAATTGCCAGAATTTAGGCTCTGTCACACCACTCTTTACAAAACAAAAAGTTAATAGTTTAAAAGATTATTTATGTGTTTTTAACTCAGTGTCTAACACACTTTGCAAGTTTGCAGGTTTCCACGGTGTGGCACACATAAGATCTCCACGTTCAACAGCAGTAATACTTTCAGTTTTGATATTATCACCATCTTTGTGCCTGACTGGTTCCTTATAAGGACTGTTGCATGAATCCCAGTTATTATTACCTCTGCAAGTGTAATGTTTTCAGAAAATTACACCTATTTGTAGAACTTTAAATCAACTGAAGAAGGTGGTCCAGTCAGTTCAGACTCTGCAATCAAGCTTATTGTTTCTGCTTACTATGAAGTTAAGTCTGGGTTAGGGGCAATCCCCTAACTTCAGCAAGAAGATTCTTCTTCAATTGAACTTCAAGCAATACATCCATTTTCTTCACTGCTACTTGTTCCAAACATGGCTGGTACTTTCTACAACCCTATTGTTCTGTTATGGGCTGTGTTCTTAATGGTTTATTGTCAATTGTTACCTTTTTATGGACTGTTAATCTTTATGCCGGGGTGTAATCAACTACCACAACACAAATGCACCCCTGGCCAGTGTGTCTGCTAATCAGCCATCCAGCAGCCAGCAACATGAACACTGACTTTCTACTCTGCTGGTGTTTTGTTTTTAAATTACTATCTGCATTGCCCCATATGCCTTGTGGGGTTACCACCATTCTGCAAATGACATTTCACCTGTACTGTAACTACACCAACATGTGGTTACTTATATAAACTTATGAACTGTTAATTTCATGGACTATTATGTTTTATAAGGACTTATCTGTCAAGAGACATTATCAACAGATTCTTCAATCAAGCTCCAAGGGTGTGCCACACCTCAACACAAGGTAGCATCTACCTTATTCACTCTCAAAGTGGATTCCATGAACTCTTTTTCATCAACAAAATTGTTATGTTATGTTGTGTTATATGTGGTGTTACATGTTAGCATTTTTTCACATATTTCAATTGTGGTGTTGACATCCCTCAATTCTGTATTATGTTTTACAAACTCACGATTTGTGTTCCGTCTATAACCACCCCTGTACCAACTCCAGAACAGAATGCTTTTTATAAATGCCTTGACTATCTGTATGCTGGCAACCAGTTTTAAATCATATACCTATTCACCTAGTCTAACAGTCTAAAAGTAGAAATGTTTAGCTTTTTTTTAACCTTCAGTTAATAACTAATATCTTTACATTTATGTTCAATTTTTGTGAATGTTCGAGTCCCTCAGGGGCCTCCTATCTTCAGGGTGGAAAATATTAAAAGTGGTTAGTGGCCAAGGTTTTAGTAATCAGTGACCAAACTTTTATCAACAATATGTAGTTAGCTAACCAAAAGATTGAGGCAATAGAAAGGTGTAAAATGGCTAGTGTAGATCGCTAAAGGGCTAGTAAAAGGTAAAAATGGTTAGTAAATGACTAAATGATGCCAACATGTAAATTAGTACATCTAGTAGCAAAAGGCTGCAAGTGGCTAAATACCACCATGTCACTTAATATGTGTATGTGTAAGACTTTAAAAGGGTTAATTGTAAAATTCTATACAATGAAAAAAAAAATAGCTGAAAGCATAAGATGAGGCTGTGGCCGAGATATGCACACAGCTGTGTTTAGCCTTGACTGTTAAAAGTTTCTCATCATATAATTCTCTCGTGTTAAAAAAAATATGTTTAACAGAAAACTGATAAGAAATAATGAGATACCTCATTTAGTTGCTGGTACAAGGTTACTTTGACATTTGTAGCAAGCTAGTCACTTCTCTCATATGCTTTCTGGCTCCCAAAACAAAAGTTATTTGAGAAAAATATACTATTCTGTCACCATTTGTTTTCCCCTCCAAAGGTGAGAATAACTCCCCTGTCTTGGCAAAATGTCAGGTACATCTCATAACCAAAAAATGTGATTACAGGATGTCTCAGAAATTGTAGCTACAACATGTATAAAAAACTTTAATTATGAAAATGTATTAATGTACAGGTGTCCAGGCTATGCTGTCATAGTTTCTTGGGAAATTCCAGCCTTACATTTTTCTAAGCTTGCTACACATAAATATGGGACCCACGGTCATGGCTTACAAACGTAGTTGGTGACTGGGGTGCTACTCTTCTCCATTGGGTGACAGTACTTGTAAGTGGTCATATTGGCACTCTGGCTACTGACTGTCCTAATCAAACTTCTCCTACGATGCCTGTGCAACACAATGGTGTCACGGGTCGCCGCCCACCTGCCCCCTTGCTACAACCTGAACAAAAGAACCCCATAGAACTTAACAAACTATTCCCATTCTATAGAGAGCCAGACGTGACTATAATATAGGTGGTGGCTAGTTGATACAGAGTATCAAAAGCGGGGAGTGTGAGGGATTTTATTTTTAAAAGAATATGAAATAATGCTTAGTCTCACATGATTTAACTAAGTAGCTAAAATAAATGCGCATGTCCAGGCTTGCTGAAGCAGGGTTACTTTAGGTGAAAAATATAGCTGTGTAGCTGAATAAAACTAATTAGAACTGGCAGTTGCTGTCTGATAAGAAAGAACTGAATAAAGTAGAAAACAACTCCATATAAGGAAAAATGCTGATAATAGAGTTATGCGCATCTGTTGTAAGCAGAAAAAAATCAAGTGAAGCCACGCCAAGTATGTATAAAAACTGCTGTAAATTGTAATCGGGGAGCTTTCTCCTTTGCAGAATCTCCCGCATGCATGTGTAAGGTTTGATCAAATAAAGTGACGTTAAGACAAAACCCAGTGGTGTGGTTTTTGCCCTGTGACGACGGGAGTGGTTGCTCAGGTAATACTTACAGTGAGAGAATTTGCGATCACAGGTCCCTCTCTTGTTTCAAGGTGAACACACTGAAAATGGAGTTACTAAGTTTTAATTTCACCCCCTCAGCAACACTGAAATTCAGATTCCCTATAAGATTTAATAGATGTGCAACCCAATACCTTGAAATTCGATTAGTCAAAGACCTTTAACATCTTGAGTTGTAATGAGCCAATTACTCAACAGCTAGCCAAGGACTTACAAACTTTACAGATCACTGCACATCCATTTTTGGAAAAAGTAGAAGTCATACAACACAACATTTTTACCCAGCTTACTATATATATATTTTTTAAACCCTCCCACTAGTTCTTGACAAGTCTTATTTTCAATATTGCAATACAATATTATTGAGATTTCTATGGGGAAGGGGTTGTGCTCATATTAAATACCGTATTCTGCAACTGCCAAAGGAGAGGGTAGGCCTTAATTTACTTAAATAGTTTATACTCTCTGGTAGCACAACTGAGAATTTTATGTTGTTGCCTCAGTCCGACCTATGAGGCATACTAAAAAAACATAGAATTTGCTCAGAATTACCTCTTTGAACTTGATAGGTATCCCAGATCCTCACTGACACTTTCTCAGTTTACTAGATACATGGCCATCACCACAAAATATTGGATACAATGTTGTACCAAATTTCTACTGTGATCAGAGATGGTTTGGCTGTATTCTATTGCCTACAATAACACCTTCCCACATTGTTCCATTGATTCTATCCTCCACAACAGGGGGATAAAAGGCTTGAAATATATGCAACAGTTTTGCACTGCACAAGGTTTTCGCGCCTTCCTGGAATTCCACTGGAAAATGATCTTTCTATATCTGCCCATTTCACTGTTAACAGATTAGCGCTTACCTTTTGGGGCTGGGACCTCAAACTAAACAACATTCAAAGAAGTCTTCTCAATTATATAGTATTTTAAAAGATTAGCAGCAGGGCATACTGTGGCCTCATTTAATTTGGTAATTTATGTAATGGTCTCCTAGACATACTCCCTCAATTCACAAAGTCAGTTTTTGAAAGAAGGTATAAAGAATTACCCACACACTATACCACTGAACTCTGGACCAAATATGCAGCAAAAAATTATAAATTAAGTTCCTTGACAATCTGGGAGGATTTGTCTCAGTAATGCCATGTGTGGTATTTCCATATTTTTGAACATCAGCAGTGCAAGTTACATATTTGGGCTCCCAAATGAGGAACTGTTGGAGAATATGTGGAGAGAAAGATGCTAATCATTCACATATTTTTGGGACATGCCCAGTACTGGCAAGGTATTTGTAGGATATTAAAGATACTATTAACAAATGTTTTGCAGATCAAGATTTCCTCAGTCCCTCTCTGGATTATCAGTACCTCTGGATGGACTTTGGGGGTAGGTTTTGAAATCAATAATAATATTAGCAGAGAAAATGGTGACTACTAGATTGTGGCTACAAAAAACTCCAGTGAAATCACATTTTGAAACAGTGGCTAATAATATCTATCAAACAGAAACTCTGACAGGTATAATATGGGGGAAACAAGTTAATAATGAGGAATTCTAGAGAAGATGAGAACTTTCCCAGATGAAAATGTACTGCAAAGTTGTCCCATGATTGGCCTTGTAGGGGATGTACAGTGGGATACCAGGGTATTATCAGAACATTTTATGGCATACATATTTATCATAATCCAAGGTTACCAAGGGGAAAAGTACTTATAATAGAGTTTTTATTGGCACCTTTGAAACACTCATGATAATATTCAAAACTGTCACTGTGGCTTGATGATGACCTGTACTGTACATCTCTACCTCTGTATATCTGCTGTTATCTATTACTGCTCTGCTCTCTTTGCAAAAATGAAAACCTCTTTTCAAAAAAACATTGAATATTAAAAAAATACTTTTTGCACTAGAGATTTTTCTCCATGGTTGGTGTGGGTGGCTCTCAGTAATGTCCATGTCCCATCTCATCTGGCACTTGCAGCACCAGTTTGCTGTACCTGAAATCTCCCAAAGAGTCCCATCTTGTGGCAGTGTCAGGAAGGAGAGGGCCACCCAGTCCCCCACTGGGAGACACAGCCAGATGAGGCAGGTGACTGGCTGATGGTGCAGGGCTGAGGAAAGCAGGCAGGGCTTCATTTAGCCCACAACAACCCTTTTCCTTTCTTCTCCTTTCCTCTAGCCCCAGCAACATGTAAGGCATGTGTGTGTGGAGGCACACACACCAATAGGATCTTAGCTCCTCCCTTCGTGTTGCTTAGACTGCTGGAGCTACCCCCAGACCTCCACTAGGGGGCAGCCAAGGGTTGTGATAGTGAGCCACCCCTCCTTGAGAGAGAAGAACTGTCCTACAGATGTCCAGTCTTCTCCCTCCATTGCCAACCCATTGTGACCTGAGCTCATTCCAAAACCAGGGTCACCAGTGTGGGAAAAGGTATGGAGCAGAGTGCCACAGGCTCAGCCCTCTTCACCACTGGGCGAACTCACAACAGAAAGTACTTGAGCTTTGTCTATGTCAGAAACTGATGAGATGGACCAGTTGGTGTTTGACATGCCAACCAATCCTGCAGACATATCAAAGGAACTGAAGCACATGACCTTGATAACCTTTTGGGCCAGGGGGTCTTTGTGGCTGAGAATTTTATACACATAGTAGATCATTCCTTAGGCACTGAGTGCAGCCAATGCTATCCCAGCTTTCTGTATCCAATTGGGATGGGAGGACACAGTCAATAATGGAGTGCTGGGCACAGAAAGGGTGAGTTGGGTAGCCTCCTTGATATTCTAAGTGCTCCAAGTTTGGGCATGCACATTAGAGCTAGGTTCTACTGCGCATGACTGAGCTTGGAGCTCCAACTTTAAGAACAATTTTAAATGCCTTACACTGCTCCATTTTAACTGGGAATTGCTTCTAGAGGTTCAGTTAATAGACCTCTACATGGCATGGTGTTTCTTTTTATCCAGTGTAAATGTGCCTCGCTCGTCATTTTTACGAGCATTCCGGCACAGGACCAGATGCTTGGGTCACACTCTGTCTTCTGGTGCGGCGGCACTTTCGAAATGGTGCATCCAGGAGCAACAGTACAACAATTAATAACTCATAAAAGGTTAGCTCCATTCATTTTAAACTATATTGGTTGTTTAAATCTGGCATTTTTTGCAGCCCTGGTGAATGCCCTCACTGTTTGGACAGTTTTTCTTTAAATTGTTTGGACAAAACACATTATAGAATAACAAGATATGTTGTGAAATGTCCTTTCTCCACTCATCATTGCATTCTACTTCAAGATCTTGGTAGGGACTCCTTTGCAACCCGCAGGAAAAAACACGTAGGGTATAAAGCCTTTATGGAGTATGGGGGGAAAGTTAAGCATGACATGAACTCTCCTAATGTTTCTGTTCTCTATAGGTATAATTTGAGGCAATTGAAACATAGATATCAAAAAGTTCCTTTGGAAATTAACATCTATAGTAGAATGAAAAGATGTTTCTACTTGCCAAAAATATGGAATGAGATAGATCCAAAAATTAGGACTATTGATAGCTTAGGTAAATTTAAGTACTCTCTGGACTCCATCTGGAGAAACAGATGTGTTTGTCATGGTGTTATTTAGAACATTATCATCTGTTCTCTTGTTTGGACTCTAGATTGCTTTCCTAAATTTTCCTTTTGTTGTTTCTGTGTGTGCTGTTTATGGGGTATTTAGGCAGCATTTGAGGATGAAATTATTATTTTCTCTTCCCCCCTCCCTTCCTTCCCTTGCCTTTTGTAAATTGTTCTAGATTGGAAATCCTGGAAATGAAAAATGTCTTGCACTTAAACCTGTGTATTTAAATATATATATATCCACCAGTACATCTTGTAATGCTTATATGGATTCTTTGGCATAACATTTTTTTAGATTTTTTGGTATATTTTGTACTTTTGCTTTTATATGTAAGTTGTGAAACTATGTTCGTGATATTTGTAAGATTGTTCCTGTAATATATTTTATTACATGATGTTTTGCATTTGCTGAAACTGTATCTCAGAACAGGACAACTTTGATAAACAGGGCCTAAAAGTTATTTTCCTGTCAAAAAATAAAAGTTTTTATCTATCTATCATGCAGATATGCTATGCCATGTGTAGGCTACTGCCACATGCATGGCATATCTCGCAAGTCGCAATTGCTGGGACCCTACTGTTTCTGAAATGCGGCATAGGGTCCCTGGTGCAGATGTAACCGGCATAACTCGTGACTGCATGCAAGTTACATCGGCAGTCTTTGAATTAGGCCCGGGAAGTTTACCTAGCAGGAACTTGTGGAAGGAAGAAATGCAAGAGATGTAAGCAATCTCAGATCAATAGCAATTTGAGATATACTGTATGTAGCTTTCTCACTAACTCCCCCTTACCATGGTCTTGTCTGAACACAGAGCAACCAAGTTGGAAATTTCAGCATTTGGAGTATGGGGAAGTAGCTTCCGAAGCATTTCATTTTGGAGACAGAGAGCAGGCTGCTAATTATGGGCCAACAGTTGGAGGTGGGGGAGAGGGTGAATATGGGAAGGTAGGTGTTCTGGGAGAACAACATATCCTGGATTGATGTGACTGAGTATGGAAGGTAAGAAAGGGTGCAGAGAAGGAGGAAAAGGTAATAGCCAGCATAGTGCTGGGAAGTGGGAGATGCAGTGTACAGGGAATAGAAATCGGAAAAATAAACTAATGAACAAGGGCAGAGGGAGAGAAATTGGGAGAGAGAAGGGGAAAAATGGGGGACATGTCTGAATGGGAAATGATGGAGAAGGGGTGGGGATAGGAGGTGATATGGATAAGGTGTAGTCAAGCAGCCTGATCAGATCTGGTCTAAGGGATAGAGATCTCCGGCAGGATTTTCAAAATGTCATATCCAAGATCCACCTGCTGCTATTTTCAGAAAAGCAGATCCAGCCAGGCTACTATGCTTTTTATTTTAGACCTAATAGAGTCCAAATTGTGCAGCAACACAGAGATACAATTGTAGCTAGATAAGAAGTTCACTGCATTTGCATCACTGTGTTCAACAAATCATGACTATGTATCACAAATGCACACATTTTTTGAAAACAGCGGTAGGTCAGCTTCTAGACATAAACACAGGTGCAACACATATTCTGAAAATCCTGCTCTCTATCTTTGAGTTACCATCCATAAAATAATCTACAGGAAATACATGAACTGTTAACTGAAATTTCTGAATGTTATGTTATATAAAGATGTCCCTTGAGGCAAGGCTCTTTATCTGTTTTTCCAGGATAGGCTGTGGCAAGATGTTGAACCCTCCAATGGGTGTTTCAAGGAGTAAATGACAGACTGTCCCACGCATCTTGGTTTTTACTTATTATCCCCACCCCCATCCGTGTCATCTTCACTACACAGAAATAAAACTTTTTTCATATTAATCGATGATTTTCATTTCCTTTTCACAAATCCACTGGAACGTCCCCAGACAAGTCTCATCATTCCACTTAGACTGATATTTCTTCCACAGGGCAACACAGTCCTCACCATTAACATTTTCAAGCTTGACATCATTAGGTTCAGTATCGTACCAAAATCTAAAAGAAAAGAAAAAGGATTTCACATCTTTGGTGAAAGGAAACTGATAACAGTTCATTACAATGAAATCTGCATGCAGCCAGATTAGCATAGTGGTTAGAGTATAGAGCTGTGAGGTTGATTACCCAGGTTCAAACCCAGCAATTGCAACACACTCACTGTATCACACAGAGAAGATCACTTAACCTCCTGTGCTCTTCCCTGCTCTGATCTCAGCTGTGCTTCCATAGTCTAACAAGTAGAAACATTCTTGCCCTCCCTATGTGGGTTCAGAAAGCACTTCAGAATACAGATTGTATAAAAGTGGCCATACATATCCAAATTCTGTTCTGGTCTGCAAAACCTGAGTCACCACTGTCAGTATCTGTAGAGCATTTGGGTTGCAGCATGTAATGAAGGTGCTACATAAATCAAATTATATTCTAAGGTCCTTACATTATGTTAGCAATAACCTACAACAGGGTATAGGGTTAGAGGCATTTGATCCTTGCCTTTGTGCATTGCAAGGCATTAGACTGCAAGCCATGTCTCCTTACAACATCTGAAGTGTGGATTAAATGCCTATTACCCTATACCCTGGAATGGGTTATTTCACTTATAACTTGGGTTATGTTCAAAACAAGAAGAAGAAGACAACATAAAGGGTGTTTCCCCCTGTTTAAATACCAAATGAGTGACTGTATCCTGCCACCTTGAAAAATAGTCCCCAACAAATAATCCACATGTGACTGCTTTTATGCACATACAAATGTCAGAAATACTGTACTTAGATGATTTCTGACATTTGTTGTGCAGAATATGCTTTGTTACACTGCAAGCATGGTTGACTGCCAGTGTTCTGTCTCTACTCTGTGAGAAATTCAGTCTCTCTAGCTCTCTTTCTTGATGTGTCTCAGAGTGTGCCTCTCTCTCTCTGTCACTTGCTCAACTGTCTGCCACTACATCATACCTCTGCAGTACATCACCAGTTCTCTGCCTCACTGTCTCCCTTGGCATCCTGGTACTGGATGCAAACAGATGAAAACTGTCTTACCCTCAGTGTATGCCTGAAAACTCCACAGAAAGAGAGAGATCGAGAGAGAGAAACTGCAGAAATTCTGCATGAAATGAAGTGGTCTCTCTCTCGCTCTCTGTCACTGCCAGGAAGGGGGAGTTATGTGGGGCAGGTGGGCTGGTGGTGAGGGAACTCTGCTGGGCTTCCATTCTCTTTGCACTCTGAGGACTGCCTCTTGGTCACAGTCTGACTGCGGGTGCTGAGCGATGCTGGGCAGGTGAGTGGATGGGTTGGGAGCAAACGCCAATGACCTCAAACCACTCTGCACAGTCCAATGTGCACATCCCACAACTGTTACTGTTTAGTTGTAAAACCATTCTTGTACATTATACTGTACATGAGAGAGAGAGAGAGAGACAGCAGAGACAGAGCATAGTCACGGCCACACCCACCCACCCGTACATGTATATCAGCCACACTGAGCACTGCACCTTCTGTGACAGGTAGAAGTGGAGAGATAGTGTGTGTGTGAGAGAGAGAGAGAGGTTCGACTGACAAAAGTCAAACAGAGAGGTAGCCCATGTACTGAGCCCTGCAAAGAGTGGCAAAAGGCAAGGTGCACACGTTGTTTATCTGCCACTGTCCCACAGATGAGCGACAGCACCGTCACTACAGTTCACATTCCTACAATCAAAGAATCAGCAGGATCAACCATATAAAGTACTTTTCTGAAGACCTTCTTGGAGTAGGGAGCGTGGTTATGAAAATTGGGTGTATGGCAGAGCATACAGTATGCCAACTGATTTCATTTTCCAGTCAGTACCAAAAAAGGAGCAACTCACTAAGAGATGGTAGGGGGAACAGAAACACTGATAGGTCTCTCACTCTGTGTCTCCATGTGCTGTTGAGCATTTGGTGTCTGTCTCTCTCTCTCAGTACTGCATTTTGCTGGTCAGACTGTCGAGGGGGAAACAAACTGTAGCAGCACAACAAAATATCCATGTTTTCTGGGTTCCATGTTGCACGGGGGATCAGCTAACCGTAGTGTCTCACAGGAAATTAGATAAGAACAGGGCAATTGGGTACATCAGTGTTAGGTGGCCACCAAGTTACTGGTGTGTGTGTCTGTCTCTCTCTTGCTTTGATAGATTTCTAATGGCTGCCTTTTACTGCTGAATGTTTCCCCAGATAACAAGTGCTGCTCTGCCCTTGGGTATTAGTGGCTGAGCATCTCACACCAACTGTGAATTACATATTGAAATTAATCCATGGTCAGGTATTATTATTTGGCCAAATAGCTTCCCCCCTTTTGTCAACCCATGTTATAACAGTATCTAATCAATTGCTCTTTAAAGCACTTTGGAAACCAATGTTTGTAAAAGATACTAAATAAATAAAAATTATTTTCTGTTCTATTCTATTCTGTAATCCCCTTACCGCAAGAATCTAAATGTTTGCTTTGAAAAGTACTTCAGAACACTGTGTATGAAACACACTATATAAATAAATATTTTGATCTTTTTTTATTCTATTCTATCCAGCAGTACCTAAACAAACAGTATTGAAGTCATAGCTGTGTAAAGCCCTTCAGACACAGAGTGCATGAAAGGAGCACTATAAATAAAAATTCTGTTTATTCTGTTTTATTCTACAGTGCCAACACCAACACTGTGAAAGTGGTTGCAAAATAATGCACCTGGATAGAGGGAACCCTGGGTAAAGCTACAGGTTGGGGAAGGGGAGCTGACTTTCACCAAAGAGGAAAGGGACCTAGGGGTCATCATCTCTGATGACCTCAAGGTAGCAAAGCAGTGAGCAAAGGTGGCAGGGAGGGCCAGTGGCATGCAGGGGTGCATAGGCAGGGGTATCACTAGCAGGCGGCGGGAGGTGGTGATGTAATTTTATAAAACATTGGTAAGGCCTCACCTGGAGTACTGTGTGCAGTTCTAGAGGCCACACCTGTGCAAGGATATAGATAAGATGGAGACTACCCAGAGAAGGGCAACAAAGACGGTGCAAGGCTTGCACCACAAAACATATGAGAAGAGACTAAGGGACATCAATACGTACTCATTGAAGGAGAGGAGACAGTGTGGGGACATGATTGAAACTTTCAAGTACCTCAAGGGTATAAGCATGGTGCTGGTGGGGAACCTTTTCCAATATAAAGAAAGTACTAGAACAAGGGGGCACAATATGAAATTGGAAAGGGGTAGATTAAGAGATAATGTGAGGACATTTTTCTACACAGAAAGGGTAGTCGACGCTTGGAATAATCTGCCACAGGAGGTAGTGAGGGCAAGCACAATGGTTTAGTTTAAGCATGCCTGGAACAGGCACAAGGGAAGCTTGAGAGCTGAATGTTTGATGAAAAGCCATTGATCACATAGGGTCAGTGGCCAAATACAATGTATAGGGCCTATGGGAAGACTGGATGGGCCTAGTGGTCCTTATCTGCCAACAATTTCTATGTTGCTATGTGATGCACTTAGAGATATAATTTGTACAAAAGGGCACTATAAAATCCAAATGATTTTCCTTCATTTGTTGCAGTCCCTTCACATCGTGTGTCTCACTATTTGTTTTGTAAAACTCTTTTGGATACAGTGTGTATCTCATTGTGATACAGTGTGTATATACAAATCTAAATTCTATCACAGTCCCTACACTAGTAATATCTAGCGCATTGTTTATAATTATACAATGGGCTACAAAAATTCTTCAAGCTGATTGGCTGCCTGGTACCTTTTACCCATGGTAAAGCCTAGCATAACCCATGGGAAAAGGTACCAGTCAGCCACATATCCTAAAAGATAAATACGGCCTCTTAAAAAAACAAATTTAGCTGCCATATTGTTCCCCACTACAGCATGACTCAAAAGTGGGAGATTCAAACAACCTCAGCAGTTTGTACTGCATCTCAACAGTCCCCAAAGTAACTGACACATACTCAAATGTTTTTTAAGTATCTCCTTTTTAAAAACAAAGACAGTATACCCTTGTCCCCTGTATCTGTTCTTCTCCTACCACTCTGAAATAAAATCCTTCCCAATATCAACATGACTGCAGCTCTCTCTACCAAGCTCTCTGCAGTCCGTTCTGTGTCCTGTATGAACAACCTCCCAGCTGCGATCCAGTCCTCTGCAACCCCGCACCACACAGTCACTGGTAGCACAAGTGTCGCTGTCACCTAAGCTTCTTAGCGATGTCCACCATATAATGCCGAATCAGTTGGAAGAACAATGAAAAAAACTCAAATATCAAAACGTGAGCAGTGTTACTACAGATGCGCTTATTCATATGTATATCGCAGTGCTTATGCATGTTCATAAGCGCATGTCAAGTATCAGCACTCTGCTTTTCGAAAAGCATTTCTATTACAGTTTACACTTATTTTTTTCATAAATAACCACTTCCCCAGTTCAGCAATGTTCAAAGTGATAAAATACTTGTATAGCTGAACGGGGATGGTGGCAGACGAGCATGAACGTCCGACTCTTCAGCACTGTGCGTGGCAGGGAGGTGTCAATCTGTCCATGGAACATTAAATAAAAAGAAACCGAAGCTGCCAGACAATTCAGTAGCTGTGACCTGCTTGCTGACTTAGTTCCAGGGAAGGTAGATGGGGGGGTAGATTCTTATCATTTGCTGAGCCATACAGTAGGTAGGAGATTATTTTCACTAGCAATAAGGAACTATTTTTTGTGGCGTAAGCATAAATACTATAAAAAACATTTAAAATAGAAACAAAAATGCAATTTTCTTTTTCTTTTCTGTTTTTTTTTTTGAGGAACATTGTATAATCGCAATAAACCACTCCAGGGTGTGGGTTATGCTGGGATTTACCCACGACTGGTATGGTTTCGCCACTTATTGCTTAATTGTCTTTGAGATAGGAAGAATCTCAGAGACAAAGAAACATAGACTCTGTCGACATAAACAGGGCTATTGGTCAATACTGTCTACCAGTTCCTACCTAATTAATATTCAATTATAGATCAAGAGAGTGCTCACAATCAATCAGAGCACTTCTTCTGTCTCCACTTGAGACACTCTCATTCTTTCCAGAAGTGTTTCACATGCAGCTGTCCTGAAAATGGGCATGTTTGGGTACGGCTTGCAGTTCTCATCCCTGATAATGGAGTTTGCCCTTTAAGGGTCAGATCAAGTTGTCCTGGTGCACCCTTCCTCCCCCCTTAAGTTAAAGATGGTTTGCTCAGAGAGGAAGGGGGAAGGTAGGAGGAGGGACAGGGATCCAGAACAATAGGTAGGCAGACAGGAAGGGAAGGGGCAAAAAGGGGGTACATAAGGGGCAGCACAGTGGTGGCTCAGCCACTTTTGCTTAAGTTTTATTAGGTTATTTGCACTGATAAACTGCAGCAGGTCAGATTGGTACTTTGGAGCTTTGGAGTGGTGACAGAGGTTTGTGCACTAAGAGATTGAAGGACAGTAAGAACAAGCAAGCAATGTTTGGGCAATCGCGATACAATGATTTAAAAAAATATATATATATTTTAAGATGGTAGTTTGTTTTGCATGTGGTGATGTGTTGGCATTTGCATTGTGGCAGCTGGGACATTTGAGGAAGTTTAACTAAAATGCTGATAGATGTTACAAATAGCAGCAGCGTGCAGCATGTGATGAGCACCAAATTCAAGAGTTTCTGTGTGGTTGGGTCCTGTGTAGAGGCCATAGAGAGCATGTACACATAGAGCTGAAGAGGCTGAGTTGAAGGCTGTGGAGGCAGTCAGGGCTAATAGGCCCAAGAGGAGAAGCGTGGGTGAGAGTAAAAAGGGTTTTTTGTTTGGAAGCAGACCTAGAAAGCAAGTAGCCTGCAGGTTGAAAGGCGGAGAGCAAGCAAGAAATTGGGCAGAAAACGCGGGTTTGGTCTAGACTGTGGTGGACCTGGTGAACAAGGAAAAAGCATGAAGGGCTCGAGGGCAGTGGCCGGAGGAAAGGGCTGGTGGAACAAACATGTGAAGGCAATGCAGCATGATGTCAGATGCCACGGATGGGCTGTGCAGCAGAAGGGGAAGCAAAGTAGTGCTTGGGGGCATAGGCCTGGAGTTTTTCCTAATGCTTAAAAGACAGCAGGGGGAAGCAGGATGCCATGCCTGCAAAATGGCTACAGGAACAGGGCAAGCAATGAAAGGCCACTTGGTGACGTCAGACACCGATGAGTCGGCGAGGGGGATGGTTTGATTTTAAGGCCTAGGAGGCTACGTGGTGAGGCCAGAGGCCTGTTGGGCACAAAAGAGAGAATGGAGAGGCTATAAAGCAATGGGTAGTGTGGCGACAGATGCATGGGTGTCAGGAGACCACATGGCATGGCCAGAGGCCTTTGAGGGCACAGAGGGGATAATGGATAGGCCTAGAAGGCCACATAGGGTGGCAACAGACACCTGGATGTTGGGGGGGAGTACGAATGCCATTTTTAGGTAAGAGGTGACGGAAGGGGGGCCCATTAGGGTGCATGGGGCCTAGAGAGGATGAAACAATCAGTAATCAGACGCGGTTTTTCACCACAGTGATCGACGGGAAAGATGAAAGGCCTAGCGAGGCACGAGGAGTGATGTCAGGCCACTAGCTCAATGGGGGGGGCCCATCACAGGCTGATTACAGGCCGAGGCCTGCAGAGGGCCATGGGATCCATGTCAGGGGGAGAGGCCTGGTGACCCAGGCCATGCGGCATGACGTCAGACGCCATTTCTCATGGCAAGCACACAAGGTTAAAGGGCTGGTTAATGAAGGACAGGAGAGAATATGGGGAACGATGCAGAGTATTTACCGTGGCAAGGTTAAAGGGCTGGTTAATGAAGGACAGAAGGGAATATGGGGAACAATGCAGAGTATTGGCTGTGGCATGTGGGTGCCTAATGGTGAAGGTTAGGGACACAGTGGGGATGGGGAAATTCAGAAAAAGGGGGATTATATATATATATATATAGATATATATATATATATATTCTATATATATATATATATAAATATATATATAGTGAATGGAACAGGCGTTTGCTGACAGGAAGAGGCAATGCAGGGCATGGAAAAAGCATGGCTGCTCATTAATGAAGATGATTTTGTCAGTTTTGTTCACATCGTTTATACAGGCAAGCAAGAGAAGATGGCACCAAAGAGGAACAGGCCATCAAAGGAGGATGCCTACAAGGCTATCGTGGAGCTGGCAGAGAAGGCCAACAAGATGGGGCAGATGGTGGAAGAGGAAGAACCGGGGAGATCCGTGGAGAAATGGAAAGCGGGAAAATGAAAAGGGGATGGTGGGAAATGACCAGTGGGGAGGCTACGCAGCCCAAAGAGGTCGCAGCCACCTCTGGTGGTTCCTTCCCGAGTGGTCAGCCCAGTACCACTGCAGCCCTGTGTACCAGAACTGTCAGTACCTCCCCAAAAGTAGGTGGTGGTTCCGCTGCTGGAACCCAGACTGGATCCCCCAAGCACAGTGGTTCCCCTGCATACAATGCCACAGCCAGCCTTCCAGCCACAGGAAGCCATGCCAGAACATCTCGATGACAGACTGCCACAGGGAACTGACAAGCCAGCAGGTAATGTATCAAGCTCAGTGGGGGGCAGCATGTGGCCCTCGGGACAGGGAGATTGGGTAGATGGAATCAGCACTGGCAGAGATCAGGTTGGATAAAGAGATGACAGGAGAGGTGGAAAAGGTGATGGAAAGCATAGGAAAAGGAACAAGGGAGATAGGAGCCCCAGGGATGAGAATAGGGGAGCATGTACAGCTAGCTATGAAAGAAAAAATATGGAAAGGGGAGTATGTAGACATTTTTGCTTTAGTGAGTAGAGAGTCAGCTGCAAAATATGAGGAGACGGAAAATATCGGGAAGAGTGAGATGGCGGCAGCAGTAGTTTTGCTGGGCAAAAAACATGAAGACAAATAAAGACGTGGGATGGGTGGTTTGTAGGTTTTGCCACATACTCAGCTATAGTGTTGGAAAAAAACCTGAGCTGGGCATTCCTCTGATTACATATTCTTTGATCATAAGAAGGGCCAAGGCAAAAGGAGGAGTAGGGTGGATATATTATGACAAATTTTTACGGCAAAGGATGGCAACGTATGGGGATGTGAGATGGGACACAAAGCAGTTGGATTTGTGGACAGACTATATAACTGATTAATCCACACTGGAGGGAGAAATAGGAAAAAGAGGGGGGTACCCCAGAAGTGTTACTGGGGATATAACAGGGCATTCTGTTCATAGCCCCAATGCTGGTTCTGACACGCATGCTCAAGATGTGGGGGAGCCCATCCTGTGAACAGATGCAGGACAACATGGACACAAGGGGCCCAGGGGGGAGGGGGAAAGGGAACAGGCCAGCATCCCTTTCAAGAAGGGCAAGGATATAGGGGGCAGTCATGGAATAGAGGTTCAAGAGGGAGAGGATATGGAAGTATGGGATAGCCAGGCTTACTGAGCAGAGGGAACAAGACTGAGTTGGGGTGGGGAGTTTAGGAAAATTGGGGGAGGAGGGGATGAGAAAAATGTCAGGGAGCAAGAACCCCCATTAAGATAGAGGTGTGTGAGAAATGGTTAAAAGGGTATCCAGATAGAGAGGTGGTGGAAGCTATAAATAATGGCTTTAGAACGGGTTTTCCACTACAGTGCGAAGGCCCAAGAAGCGCAAGAGAGGCTAACAATCTGGGGTCAGTTAAGGGAAGGAGGACATTCTGAAGCAAAAAATGGAGAAGGAAAAGGTGGCAGGTAGAATAGAAGGGCCGTATTCAACCCTTCCCCCCCTTATGGAATATGAGAATTTCCATATTGGGCTTGGTTCCCAAGAAACAACAGGGTAATTCACCATTTGTCATTTCCAGAAGTGGACTCAGTAAATACTTTTTATAGGTGAGGAACACAACAGAGTCACTTATGCCACCATGGATGGCCAAGACGGACATAGAGTTCACTTTCCGATTGCTCCCAGTTAGAAGGGAGGATTGGGATCTATTGAGTTTTAAGGTGGGAGACCAGTACTATTTTGACAAGGCTACGCCCCATGGGTTGTTCCACAACTTGTGCTATATTCGAAGCATTCGGCACCTGTTTGCAATGGATATTTCAAGAAAAAACAGGTTACAAGACGGTCATACAGTACCTGGACGACTTTCTGTTAATAGACAGTGGTTAAAGGGAGGCAGAGGGGGATGCTGGCTAGTTTCCAAGAGCTGTGTAGAGAACTGGTGGTACTGTTGGCACCAGAAAAATCAGAAGGCCTGAGTAAGCCCAGAGGGAAGTGGAGTGTACACTTCCATCTTCAGTCTTATTTCAGTGTTATTTCAGTCCAGAGTGACAAAGCACTGCTTTTCATCAGTGCACTTTTAATACACTGCACAGACTTTCTGCTATATTGTTGTACCACTGCTCAATTTTCTTATGTTTTGATGCAGACTGTAAGAGCACTGCAAATAATTATTAGATTTTTATGCAC
The DNA here is from genome assembly GCA_016271365.2 of Neoceratodus forsteri. Taxonomy (NCBI): domain Eukaryota; kingdom Metazoa; phylum Chordata; order Ceratodontiformes; family Ceratodontidae; genus Neoceratodus; species Neoceratodus forsteri. Next base: position 808,815,255 of record CM028138.1, on the reverse strand, counting down.
ACTTCTTTAGCACTGTATTTCCTTCACTAATTTTTGCTGCACACTGCAGTAGCACTGCTCAATCTTTCTTACTTTTTGATGAAGACTGTAAGAGCACTGCAAATAATTATTAGATTTTCATGCACACTTCTCTAGCACTGTATTTCCTTCACAAATTTTTGCTGCACACTGCAGTAGTACTGGCAACACTTTATCATTTTTATCACACTTCTTTAGCACTGCATTCTCAGCAATCTGGTTACCCTTACTGAATTTGTCACAATGGCATTACAGTGGTATAGCAATGGCAATACTGTGGTCAGCTGAAAAATCCACAATAGTACTACCCAGTGGTACTCTGGTATCACAGTGGTAGGTGATATATAGATTTTCCTCTGTGCATTGGTAGTGCACTGGCAGAATGGTATCCCTATGGCATTTTTTAACATTTTCTCTGTCTCCCACACATACACTGGTAATACAATGGTATCACGAAATTTTGAGATATATGTCGGCTCCCACAAATACTGGTACACTGGTAAATGGTACTGCATTATTTTGACATTTCAGTATTTGGTACTTCTCACAGCAACCCTAGACTCATGTGGTAGCACAGTGGTACCAGTATTAATCTCATCATACTCTGTACTCTAACACATTGTTAAGATAAATTACATTATCAATCTCATAGAGAACAGCTCTCAGTTCCATATTTGTATTTGTTCACTTGTCGTTATCTTACTGGTAATGGACTGTTATTGTTCACATAGACCAGAACATTCAAAGAGCATTTGCGATCGCTAAATGGGTAAGTGACTCTCAAACAACACTTTGCACCCCAAAACCGGGGTAGGATCACAAAATGATATTTTGAATAGCATAATTAGTGAGTCTCTGACCAGTTGGTAAATGGCTCTAAAAGATAGTTGCCTCCCAAACCAGGTAGTATCACCTCTGCCTCCTACCACTGCCCTTTGAGCTCTCACCATCAGTAATATCACACTTCCCTTGGTGTTCAGTGGTGCTGCTGTCCATTCCATACATTGGAAACTGCCAATAATTACCTTCCCACCCAGTCCCACCGCTCGCACCATTCATGGCCCCCACCATATGTTTACACACTCTCCCCACAGTGGCAATTGGCACAGACACTCTGCTAACCTCTGTGACCAACTGAGGACAGAACGCCAGTTTTGCTCTCATGTGCCAATTGTATAAACAGCTGTGTACAGTTAGCACATGATTGTGAACTATCACCCATTTTGTGCCTGATCAAGGAGCTGAGAGGATGGTCTGTGCCAAATGTGGAAGGGTGTCAAATAGATAGTAAGGCTGGGGACCAGAGGCTAGTATTTGCTGTAAGAACTAACTGGGTTGTGGTGGAGACTTTGGATATACAGGGGGCAAGGACTTTCACTCAACACACCACTGCTCACTCTATCAGGCCCTGGGCTGGCTTCCCCCATCAGCCCAACAGACCTTTCTCCTGGCCAGCACAGTCAATAAGGCCATCCAAAACCAAGCTACCTCTCCGCAATCCCACCTTCTTTGGCCAAAAGTGTTTGTTCTAGAGCTCTGCCTCACTGCTGGCCCCATGCTTCAGTGCCCCCTAGTCTCCACCACATAGGTAAATGTGCATTCTCACCTGCAGCCCCTTTCCTTTGGAATAACCTGCCCACTCCACTTAAGTACCACTGACTCTCCAGGACTCTTCCATTCTCTCCTTGGATCTCACATTCTGTCCTCCACTACTTGCTTCTGCCCTCCCAGCTTATTATCATGCCTCTACTTCCCTTCCCTCCTTTTCCTTGTTGGTCCATACCTACACTGCCATGATGCACTTTTTCCTTTACTCATCTCAGATCATGCCTAATTTGTATTACAACTTGGCTACTACTGTACCTGCTATTGTCATAAATGTTATTTATCCATTGTGCTGCAAGTTTATAAATATCTTCATATAAATATCCTGTATATTGTTATTACTATCTATTGTATGCCTTGTCCCAGCCTCCTTTGTACTTGCTTTTATTCCTGTGCCATCCTCAGTGGCCCAGGTCATGCCTGAAAATGGTTCTCGGACCAGTGCACCTACTCGGTAAACAAATGAAAGAGTAAATAAATTAATGGAAACTACTGAACATCAGGGATAGTAACAATCTACTGTGTACCTGCGGGGTGATTGTAGGATGGGGTAGGACTGGAGAACAGGTAAATTAAGAACCTGGACCAGTGAGAAAATTAGGGAAGGGGGCCCAATGGAGACTGTTTCCCAGGAAGGCTCTTTGGTGGTGTAACTCCCAGGATACATTTTGACTGGTGCTGTAATGTGGCCTGTGATGTAATCGGCATCAGCAACATGGCTGTCACACCAGCATGGGTGAACCCTTTCTCCACATCCTCCTGAGTGTCAACCCAATAACAGGTTTTGGTGGCATCTGCAAAAAGACATACCTTCCCTTTCAGTTCTTCTGCAATTTCACTTATGAAGACACTGAAGAGGCCCATTCCTAGTACTGAGCCCCACCCTGCACCATGCCTTTAACCAACTGTTGAAAGCCGTGTGAAGAGTCCTATCTTCTCCTAAGATGTATATAGGCAACCTTTTGGCAAAAGCCACCATGCATGCTTGAGGACCCTCCCACTATCCCCAAAATTTCCCTGCACTACCCCACCCCATCCCTTGCTAGGTCATTTGTCCCCAGGTGGACAATGACATCTAGCTCCCTCTCATCTCCTGCTGCCTAATGATCCACTGTATCTGCTCTCATCCCTCCAAGCCAAAGTACCTCTCAGGTATTTCACCTCCCTCTCCTTTATACCACCCTTTTCACAAGTCTATCCCCCTAATTAAGTCCCCCACCAGTAGTTGCTTCCTACTCAGCTGGGGGTCTCTTCCTCCCTCTTTGTAACTGTGAAATGGTCCATGGACAGTGATTTCCTTGGGAAAGGTTTCTCCAGGGGCTGAAAGGGTGGTTCAGCTGCAGGGAGAGTGGTTGGCTGGGTAGGACCCATTTCAGATGCAGGGAGAGTGGTTAGTAACCAAAGCAGGTGAACTGAAACTCTGACAAACAAACTGGCAGAGGGGCAGAAAATGCAAGTCTCATAGGAAAGAGCACAGTGAGGGCTACAGTAGATCATTTATCGGAGAAGTCTCAGGTCAGGGAACTACAGCTGAAGAGAACATCGAGAACAGGTAGGCATCAGAAAATGATGCATGGGGACAGCGGACAGACATGGACTCATGAAGGCATGCATGGGATCTACGGATGCCAATGCTGGGGGGGTGCAAAGGCCAGCTTAGGTAGGTGAACACTGACCTGTAGGTAGAGTGCACAACACACAGGGACCCCTGCATCCCTGCATGCTGGACAGCAGGGAAGTGTACCATGGAGCATAGCCCCACTGCAGCACAGTAGCTGATGGAGGCCCAGGACACTGTGGACACAGAACTTGAATGTGACCATGGTGCACAGCACAGCCTTGAAGCACTGGGACTGTGGGCAGACAGTGGCACTACAGTACTGGTACAAACCACCCACAGACAAGTAGCAACTGCCACAGGTGTGGCCCATGGAGTGTGATGTGCAAACGAAGTGCAATCACACCTGAATGCCTGAGCTGGAACCAAAGCCAGTCATGTTGCACAGTCCTCTGGCACAATGGAGGACAGTGTGGAAGCCATGGAGGGGGCCAGGGTGCTCAACTGCAACCCAAACAACATGGACAATCTGTGAGGTGGTACTATCCAGGAAGGGAAAGTCCAAGCTAAATGTGAATGGCTACCTCCTGGTCCATGAATGGACCTGTAATGAGACAGTGTACTGTTTTTTTAACATATCATATTTTTCACCTGCTGCGGCACACACTCCAGCTTGGGGCATCCAGCAACCAGCTCCACCCACCTGGAGAGCTGGGTAGCTCAAACTGCACCCAGGAGGATCAGGGATGGCCATCATGCCATCTTGCTGGAGGGCTCCCCCTCTGCCTCTACCAGCCAGGACAGCCCCAGACCCTCCTCAACAGGACTCCACCAAAGTCCTCCAGGTGGCTCAGAGCATAGCCATCAAGCTGCAAGGTCATGCCCAGCCATTTTCCTTCGATTAGCCCCAATAGCACGGACGTGCAATGATGTCCAGGAGCAACGTACCGATATCTGCCGTGCTCCCCATAGTGTCACTGACACTAGTAGTGCCCCTGGGCATCCCCAGGGGACTGCTACAGCACAGTGAAATTCCACAGTCCACCCCAGGACTGGGAAAACAGTATATGGATGTTCAATCCCAGTCCTCCCCTGCCAACCCATGACGGCCTAGGCTCAATCCTGAACCCAGGTCACTGGCGTGGCACAAGGTATGGCATCCAGCGCCTCAACCCTCAGCACCACTGGGACAGCCTGAGACAGTGTAATGGTGCTGCCAGCACCATAAGTCCAAGTCCTGCCTCAGCCAGGCCATCACACAGCTCCAGGATGGTCAGCACCACCTAAAGAAAAAGAATGAGCACAGTCATGCTCTGGAGGTGACAGATGCTCTACCAGCACAGGTGTTGGCTGGCATCAAGTAGAAGGCACACAGCACCATGGCTAGCCCCCGCATAGCTACTGCAGAGTGAGGCAACCGCAATGACCACTGAGCTGTGGCAACAGTTGCCAAGCACGAGGGCCCTGCTGCAGACTGTGAACAGGACCTGCTGCAAGAACCTCTCACCAGAACCAGTGACACTGGCTGACCTCACTATCCCCAAGCAGCTACAGACTGTGACTGGATGGCCATGGTACAGCAGGATCACTGGCAGCACCACCCACCAGGTCCTTCTACTCACCATAGATGACAACATCAGGGACCTAGCACAGGCACCCTTCTGGATGATGGATGGCATGTTCAAGACTGTGCCACACCTGTTCACTCATTGTACACCATCCATGCACCAATGGGGATGGGCCCTAACAACTTCATTATGTCATTGGTGTATACACTGATGACGACAAAGAGCCTGCAATGTTACTGCACCTTGTTCCGGGAGCTGAATAAATATGCCAGTATATAGTCCTGCACCCTTAAACCACTTACGATCATCACTGACTTTGAGCAGGCTGCGATCAATGCCTGTAAGATGGAATTTCCATAAGCCATAAACAAGGGATGCCTGATCCACTTTGGGCAGATTGTGTGGCGGAAGGTCCAGAGCTTTGGCCTTGCACCACAATACAGAAGTGATGCAGACTTCAGCCTGAAGATCCATGAACTCATGGCCCTCGCACATTTCCTGGTACAGGACATTCCAGCAGCATTCAGCCTCCTGAAGTCAACCATTCTGCCCAATGCCACCACACTCTTCTATTGTTTCGAGCAGACACATGTGCTGGCAGGATATGGCTGTACAGTAGGGTGACCAAGGTGCCCACAAGATATCACCCGATGTTCCCACTCAACTGTGGTTGGTTGCAGATTTCAACGAGTGAGGTATACTGTGCACCTAAAGCAATGTCGAGACCTGGCACTGCCGTTTCCATGCCCTGCTCAGGAAGGTGCATGTAAGGGTCATGACGATGCTAGCAGAACTCCACAGGGAACAGCAATGGACCTATGTCACCAGGGAAGGCATTTGTTGTGGACTGCCATGGACACCATCCAAGAAGAGCTATGAGGAGTGGATAAGGATGGTTCTAGCATCCAAGGACAAGGGCAAGCTGCTGAAGTTCCTCTGTGGCATGGCATCCAACACCACCCTGTAGGGTTTCCATGGTGACTTGGCACCTGACAGTTGTACACTCACAGTACACATCATGTACAGCCACCAGATTGCCACTGTGGCCCCCTACTGTTGAATAAAGTTTCACCCCCACATTTAACATGCACCCCAACCTGGTGGTGATGTCTCATCACAACACTGCTGCGTATCGCCAAGCAGCCCACTGCACACTGCCACATCTGCACTGTGTGTCGCATGTCACACAGGCCTAACTCTGTGTGAGTCCCCCCAAAATCCTTTCATCTGTTCATGTGTGCCACACGCTGCACAGGCCTGAAGCTGTGTGAGTGCCCACCAATCCTTCCAGCTGTGCAACTGTGTGGTAACAGCATTCCCGCAATGGGCCCTTGTGGAACCCCCCACAACACACCTGGCAGCCTTCATGCCACAGTGGGCTCCTGTGGCACAGGCCCCCCCAAACACCTCCAGACTTTTTTCTGTGTGGTTACTGCAGGCCCATAGTGGGCTAGCATGACACAGCCACATGCACACATTGCACGATTGGTGCGATGGCATGCTGCTCTGTGTTCTGGCATCCACATGTAGTGTAGCTATGGACCATTTCTTGGTACAGCTATCCATGTTCTCACTGTGCCACTCTGCTGTGTGCCTGCAGTGTCATGCATGCACTGACCTACAAGCATGGTATTCCAATTCCTTCATGCATGCCCAGTTGGCTGGCTGTCAGCTGACATAATCATGTATGCAGGGATGCACGGACAATCTGCCATGCTGCCTGGGATGGCTGGTCAACACACTGGGGTATGCACGGCTATTTGTTTCATCCCTGTCCCATGGATAGTGAGACAGTCATCCTTACCACAGGGTCTGTGATCAGGTCAGTGTGTCCTCGGAGGGTGCACCACATAGGGGGTGGGTGTTTTCACATTGTCTGTGCTGTTCAGTAGTGTCTCAGGTCCTGGGATGGGTGGCATAGGTCAAGATCAGGTGCTTCGTGTGTTTGTGGAAAATCCACTCAACAGCCGCACAGCATCCTGACCTCCTCTGGCCTGACAGTGTGTCAGGCACTGTCCTAGGTCAGGCCACTGTGTGTTGGGCTGCTGGGGCTGTTGGGTTGTTGTGTGTGGGATGCAGCATGTCAGACTAATAAGCGTTGGGATTATAAAAGGGTACCTAGCAGGGCAGAGTTTTCAATGTGCAAGCAGAGTGGTCAGTGGTGGGATGGGCAACTGGTATCTGGGCAAGATGGGTAGTCTGGGTGGGTCCAGCTGCAGAAAGAGTTGTTATCTAGAGGGTGCTGGTGCAGCTCTAAGGAGGGTGCTTTGTTTGGTGAGACTGGGAAGTTGGTCCAGCTGCAGGGAGTTGGTCTACTGAGGTGGGGAGGCAGGTCTGGGGGTTCTATCTGCAGGAGGATTGTGTCTGAGGGTAGGAAGGATGGCCTGGAGCAGCTAGCTATAGGGTGGGTTATAGTTGATGGGGAGAGGCTGGTTTGGGGCTTGTAGGGTGGACTAGCTGCAGACAAGGTACACAACTTGGGAGAGGCCTATTGGGATGTTGATATGGTTGTCCAGGTGGGTGGTCTTCTGGGCAGGGGGTGGTCAAGATCTGAGTGGTCATGGGGGTGCAGGCCCAAAGGGCTGTACTTGGGAATCCTCACTGAAGTCAAATACTAAATTTAGTATTAACGCATTCATTAATTTGCCTTCAAAGACTAATTTTAGTCATTTTTAATAATCTTTAATCATCATTCAAAAATACAACTGCTAATAATACTAAATTCTAAGAAGTATTTCAGCAGACTAGTTGTTCAAGAGTAAGTTATTGCTAAATGAGGATTAGACAGATTCTTGCCTATTTTCAGGCATGACCTGGAGGGAGAGGAATACAGATTAAGCCAACTGACCCTGAACCAGATTAAGCTGTTGGTGGTATTTTTAGTGAATTGGTTGGGGGGAATACGGCCAGGGCACCGGGGAAAATTTCCCTGCTTTTTTTGAGAAGTGCCATGGGATCTTTAACATCCACCTGCGCTACCACCAGAACAGGCAGATGGGACCTTCGGTTTAATGTCTCATCTGAAAGACAGTGCCTCAGGAGTGTAGCCATCCCCCTCATGCTGCACTACAGCATCAGTATTGGGATATTAACTTTAGTGCCTGGTATGGGACTAGAACCCACTGCCTTCTGATCTCCCAGCCTCTGAGGTGAGTGTGCTACCTGCTGAGCCAGTGACACTGCAAATGAAAATATGTTAGTGTCTCGTGTGTGTATATATATATATATTTTTAATACTACGTTGAGAAGTATGGGGTCCACGGTTGAGGAAGGCTGATTGGGGGGGTCTATGTGTAGGGAGGTTCTCCTCTGGATGGTGGGTGTGTCCAGCTTTTGGAAAGGGTGTCCAGCTCTGAGGAGGTTACTCAACCTGCAGAGGGGAGGGAGGCTGGTCTGTGGGTGGGTTTGAACCCAGGGGCCTAGCTGCAGGGAGGATTGTCTGCTGGGGGAGGCTAGTCCAGGGCTTGAAAGAGTGAGCCAGCAGCAGGGAGGGTGGATGGTGGTGGTGGGGCTAGTTCAAGGTTGGAAGTGAGGTCCAGCTACAGGGTGGGTGGTTGGATGGTGAGGCTGGAATGGGGCTTCTGGTGGATCTAGCTGTAGGTTGAGTGGTTATGTGGGGGACTGCTGGTCCATGGGCTTGGATGGACAGCTTCAGATATGTGGTCTGTTAGAGTGGAGGTTTGGAGTGGTGCTCCAGCTACATGGAGGTTGTATAGAATGTAGTTGGAGGCTGGTCCAGATGTAGGTAGGGTGTCTGGCTGGGTAAGCAGCTGACCCGGAGCCTGAGTTGTGCTCTAGCTCCAGTGCTCATTATGTGAAAGGCTGGGGCTAGAAGGGTTGTCCAGCTGCATGGAGGATAGTCTGGTGCCTGTAAGGGTGATCTAGCAGAGAGGAGGGTGGTTGACTATTTTTTTTTGGGGGGGTGAGGCTAAAGAGATTGATCAGCCTAGGAGGGATCCAAAGTGGTAAAATTAATTAGAAACTGGTTAACATGTGTGCCCTTCAGCTTAACAGTAGCGTTATGACCTGCGGCGTAGGTGACCTTAGTTCAAGAATGAGCTCACATCAGGGGCTCTCTGGGGAGAGTAGGAGGATCATCTGTTATACAAGAGGCTCTCTTCTGGGGAAGGAGGACAGACAGCTCAGCTGTAGTACTGTCAACTGAGTGACCACAAGTGGCACTGCAGGTGGGAGCAGCCCATGGGTGGGAAGACATTGACTGGTGCTGTGCCACACATGTCTGTGCATGTGTCTGTGCACCCTTGCCGCTTATGTCCTAGGGGATGGAAGAACATGCAAATGTATCCTGACTACCTAGGCAGCTGCTCCACATATTGGATTCATTCTATGGTGGAGCAAGTCCTGGCAGATGCCAGAGTGATGGTGTTGTGGTAGCTGAACAGAAGGGGGGGCGACCAGAAATGCAGGTTGGAAAACGGAGTAGTAGTTGGGGTTGGGGGTTAAGATGTCAGAGGGTGATGATTAATGGCACTTATTACAGTGACGGGACAGTGAGCAGCTCAGCTCAGTACTGGCACAGATCCTCTTCTGTGTCTTCATAAGTGACATTGCAGAAAGACTGGCAAAGAAGGGAATGCCTTTTTGCAGACAATACCAAAATTTGTAGGGTGGGCATTAAGAAGGGAGCAGAGAGCATGCACATGCCTTTGGAGAAACTCAAAAGTGGTCAAGATTGGGGCAGTTGGGGTTCAATGACAAAGTGCAGAATTGTGCACCTAGGGCATAGGAAACCAGGAGCTGCTTTATAGGGTTGGTACTGATGATCACTAAGTGGGGGGGACCTTGGATTTATTATGATCTTAAAAGAGACTTGCCAAGATACTGCCCTGCACCATACCCATCGGTGCTTTGCCACCAGAAGACCCCAAGGAAGTTAATATGTCCCTAAATTTATAAGCCATTAAAAAGTTCTGTCCCTCATAAAAATATACAAACTGGGTCCCAAGGACTTCCTGTTTTTTTTGCTGCACAAGCTCCACCCCCATGCTCACTAGCAGGATGATGAGATGCCAGTAAGGGCGTGGGGGCGCACTCCATTATATGTAATGGGTGGCAGCATTTCTATTGATTTTAAACTATATAGTGGCTACCTGGCAATAAAATGTGGGCACTGTTCAACTAACAAGGGCCTTGTTACTTGACTGATGCCCATGTTTCATTGCCAGGTGGTCACTAAATCATTTAAAATCACTAGAAAAGCTGCCGCCCATCACAGATAAAGACGAGCACCCCACGCTCTCACTGGCATCTTGTCAACCTGCTAGAGAGTGCGGGAGTGGAGCTTGGGCGGCAGCAAGCAACTGGGAATTTCTTGGGACCTGGTTTGTATATTTTTATGAAGGACAGAACTTTTTAACGGCTTAAAAACTTGGGGACATATTAACTTCATTGGGGTCTTCTGGCAGCAAGGCACCGATGGATATGGTGCAGGGGCCAACTCTGTTACCTTGGTGAGTCTCTTTAAAGTTGCTGGGCTGTGTGACAAAGCAGTGGGTAGGACTAGAAGGATGCTGGGGCTGCATAGGGAGGGGTATCTTCAGCAGGAGGAGGGAGGTGGTGGTGTTGCAAGTAATCCTTTATTAGTGAGATCCAACTAAGGCCCCATCCACACTGCACCTCTCAGACCCCGTAACAGATAGAAAACGTTACAACCGTGGAGTGGTACAGTGTGTCCAAACTGCAGCGGTGTCCATTTCGGGACCGGCACCACCGCTCCACACTTCGGAAGCCGGGCGACTGTTACCGTGGCACCAGTCCCACAATGCAGCTCGTGCTGCACTAGGGGACCATTGCCATGCGTCCACACTACGCCCAGTAACGTTACTGAGGCATAACCGGTTTCATAACCATTGTTGAAACCACCTCATGTGGTTTCAACAACGGTTACGAAAACTCCTTCAGTAACATTACAGGTGTAAATGTAAACCATTGTGGTAACGGTTTGGGCACTCTGTAATGTTACAGAAGGGTAGTGTGGACAGGGCCTAAGAGTTCTGTGTCCAGGTTTGGAGGCTGCACCTTAGAAAGGCCAGAGGGTGTAGGCAGTATAAAGGGCAACTAAAACTGTACATGGGCTGTGGCAAAAGCCCTGTGAGGAGACTGGGATCTGAACATATAAACCCTGAAAGAGAGGAGACATGATGGAGACCCACAAGTACCTTACAAGGATGAACAGGGTGCTGGGGAGGCTCCTTCAAATGGGAAAAAGGACCATGGGACATGATGAAGCTAATGGTGGGGGTAAGATGGATGTGAGGAATTACTACTTCACTGAAAGGGTAGTAGACTCCTGGAACAGACTGACAGCATTATAGTGTTGGAGGTCAGGAGTGAAATGTGGTGGGGGAGCTTAAAACATGTGTGGTATCTAGACATAGGGAACTCTCAGTAAATAAGCAGGGAAGAGGGAGGGCCATAAGGGCCACAAGAGACCATTTAGAGTTTACAGAGAAGGACTTCACAGCAGCCTGTGGTTGCAGTTGTAGCGAGGTCTGGAAACCACAGCAGAAGTATGACCTAGAGTGAGGGCTCATCAGCAGTGGGGTTTGCGAGCAAGCAGTTTAAGGAAAAAATCTGACAGTTTCTATGTGCTGGGGGAGCTCTGGTGGCAGTTGTAGTGAGGTGGGGAAACCAGAGTGGAAGAGTAAGAGTGAGGGCTTATCAGTTTTTGAGGAAGCAGTGTAAAAAAAAAAGTCTGTTTTTTATATCGAGAGGTGTGGCAAGGACACGGCAACAGAATGCAAAGGAGTGCGACAGCTTGGAGCAGCCAGTTGAAAAAGGTTTGGTAGAAAAGCAAAAAAAACCAAAAAACTGTTTAGACAGAAACAAACGATCCCTGTATGATAGTGGGAAGAACGGGGAGAGGTATGACTAAATGGCAGGTGGCGTGGCTGAGGGACGGTCAACCTGGAAGAAACAAAACTAAAAGCATGATACCAGTAAGCAGTGTCAAACAATGGGGGTGAGGGATGGGGATGTGTGACGCAGTCCACCATGCACCTTAATCGAGGATGACCATAATAAATACATGTGTAAATGTAAGATTCTGCATGTATACACGTACATGCTCGGATAAAATGGATTTATCACACTCCATTTATGTCCACTACTATTGCATAAATTTACTTAATATTTATAACCCATCAGGGCTCTTTCTCTTTAGTGCTCTGTGTTTTTAATTCTGAGCTGTCCTGGACCTTATGTTGTTCTTTTCCTCCCCCAAATCCTTTTGTTAGCCCCTGGTACTTTGACATTAGCTGCTGTGTGACTGTATTATATGCAGTGCTTGCTGCTTTCATGGTCCCATCAGGGAGCCCACAGATGTTCCCTGTTTGCCTCCCACCCACAGCTACTTTTAAGTCAAGTTCATGCATTGCCCTTCAGCTGCACTGTGGATTTTCCTTTGTGGTCCCTATCTTGTGCATTTACTCTCCCAGTCCCTTTCTACCAGGCCCTCAGGGCACCTACAGTCTGCCACCATGCAGCTTAGCTAAAGGTTCCTGCCACTAACTGCTGGCTGCCCACCCTTCAGACCCTCTTCCCGTGGGGGCTCTTCACATGCCACTTTGTGACTGATGGGTAGAGGGAGGCATATTTGCTCTAGTCTCTTCCCCCCTCCCAAAAATATCCCATCTTCATTCCCACACATATGGAGCAGGTTACAGCCTGAGCTCTGTGGGCTGAATCATAGACACATAGACCTTGATGGCAGATAAGGACTGCTTGGCCCACTCAGTCGGCCCATTTCCCTACCTAGTGGATAAGTTGCAGATCCTAGTTATCCAACAGCTGACTTCCTCCTACCCACCAATAGAATTGGTTCATGTCTGTCCCATGTATTCTTGAAGTCCCCCACTATTTTTGACCCCACAACCTCCTTAGGAAGGCCATTCCATGTGTTCACCACCCTTTCTGTGAAAAAATACTTCCTCATGATGCCCCTGAGCCGTCCCCTCTATCTTCAAATTTGGCCCCTTGTTCTTGCACATCTCTTTTTCTGAAAGATGCTACTCTCTTGGACTTTGTTGATTCCCTTGAGGTGCTTGAAATGTTCTGTCCTGTCTCCCCCGGCCCTTTTCCTCAAGGGCATACACATTCAGCTCGTCTCTGTTTGCATGGCTTCTGGTGCAGACCCTTCACTATTTTAGTTGCCCTCCTCTGGACTGGCAGTTGAAAGTGCCTGCCATTACTGTCACTGTAGTTCAGTAGCACTAAACTGGCTGTCTAGCAACAGCCACAGCATTTCTGGTCAGCAGTTTTCCGAACAGCTTCCTGCCTGCTACATACAGTCTGGGCCCAAGGACATCACTCCCCCTCATATTAGGTTCCAGGGAAAAATAATATAAAAAAAAAATTGCCATTGTCCATGAGGGAGTGACCCGTTATATCACCAGAGCTATACCTTTAAAACCACTGGCCTCCTGGGACAACTCAAGACTCCTGAACCACCAGTGTCCCCTTTTTTAAATAATATAGGGGCCACTAGCCCAAATGCATTCCCACCTGCCCATCTGGACTACTTCTTAAATTTATTGGCTACCTGCAGGTCACCTAGGGGAGCTAAGGGAGGGTTTTGCCGAGTCCCAAATAGCATTTTATTCTCTGTTCTTAGCTGTCTGCATTTTTTATTCCATCTCTAGTTTCCTTACTTTGGCCTAGTTTGTCTTTTCCTCTGAAACTTCTCTTCCTTTACTCCTGTGCTATATACCATTTTTGTATCTCTCTACTCTTGCTACGATAACTTCCCCATACTTATCTATTTTCCCTTTATTTCTATAGGTCTGGCCAAACATACCAATCAGATAAGTATCTTTGTTTAATTCTAACACTCTAATCTCTCCTCTAGCACCTCCGACCCTTTGTGTCCCTTCAGCCTTCTCTGTTCTTCCCTTTCAGGTCCTACCTGGATACCCCGAACCAAGGACACCCCAACTCTGGACTCCCCTACTCTGATGGAACAGGTAAGTCCTAATTACTTACTTGCCTTAGAATCATAGAAATCTGGTGGCAGAAAAGGACCATTTTGGCCAGTCGAGTCTGCCCCTTACCCCCACCCCCAATCATCATCTTTGTCAAGAGACACCCCACTCTGCCCACTGGTCAGCTCCTGGTGTCTGTCCCATGCCCCCCTTGAATCCTTTCACCATTTTTGCGCACACCACCTCTTCTGGTAGTCAGTTCCTGGACTCCACCACCTTCTCAGTGATGTAATGCCCCCTCACATTGCCCCTAAACCTTCCTTCTTCTAATCTTAGTTTATGATCCCTGGTTCTAGCACTTATTTTCCTTGCAAATAAGCTTCCCACTCTCACCTTACTAGTCTCCAGCGGGTAAAGATCAGATTCCCTCCACCTCTCCTCATAGGGCTGCCTATGCGTAGCGTGCACCATCTTGGTTGCCCTTGTCTGAACCCTTTCAATCCACCTTATATCCTTGTATAGGTGAGGCCTCCAGAACTAAACCCCATACTCCAGGTGAGGCCTCACCATGGATTTATGAAGGTGCATCAGCACCTCCCTTTTTCTCTTTTATACCCCCTCCGTATGCACCCAGCATTCTATTCACTTTGCCCACCACTGTACTGCACTGGTTCTCCACCTTAAGGTTATCTGAAATTATAATCCCCAGATCTCTGTCCTGCTGAGTTTCCTTACCCTCTCCGTGTGTAAATGGTTTGTGGGTTATTACACCCATGTGCATTACTGTGCACTTTTTGGCATTAAATTTCAGCTGTCAAGTTTCTGACCACCTCTCTAGAATCTTTAGGCCCTCCCTCACTGCCTCCACCTCCCCTACCAGGGTGTCTACCCTATTGCAGATCTTCGTATCATCTACAAATAGGCACACCTTCCCCTGCAGTTCCTCCGCTATATCTAACATACAAACAGGCACACCTTCCCCTGCAGTTCCTCCGCTGTATCTAACATACTAAAAGCCAGCAGAATAGGTAGGATGGTCTGTTGTGTCTGCTCGGTAGCCAGCCTCCTAGTGGGTTCTTTCTTTCCCACCCAGCCCCAGAGAGGGCCACCCTCTTCTTCAGTTTACCCTTGAACCTGTCCCACTCCCTCTTCAAGCCCTCCACTGTGCCCTCCTCCACCAGACTCCTGGACAGTGTTTTCCAGGGCTCCACCACCCTCTCAATGAAGTAAGGTCCCCTGCATCCCCACTGCAATTTCCCTCCTCTAGCTTCCACTCATGTCACCTGGTTGTTTCCCACCTTCTTTAGTCTGAACATCTCTTTGACACCGCCCCTTTTTATTTCTTTTACATATTTGAAGACCACTATCATGTCCACCCTGTCTCTCCTCTCCTCCAGCGAGTACAGCCCAAGCTCTTCCAGCCTTTCCTCATAGGGCCTTCCTCCCATGCTCTGAAGCATCCTGGTTGCCCTCCTCTGGACACTCTCCAGCAGTGTTGCATCATCCTTGAGGTGAGGTCTCCAGAACTGCATGCAGTACTTGAGATGTGGTCTGACCGAGGCATTATACAGAGGGAGGATCACCTCCCTCTTCGTGGACGTAATTCCCCTGGCTATGCAGTATCCGGTTTGCTTTGGCCACAGTTCTTCTGCAATTTTTAGTGTTATTCATTTTGACATCTACCACCACCCCTAGATCCCTCTCACTCGTTGTGGCTTGCTGTATGACACCCCCGGGTGTATACATGGCCCGGGTTTCTGTCCCTTGGATGCAGCACCCAACATTTCCCTGCATTAAACCTCAGTCCCCACCTCCTTGACCACCCCTCTAGGGCAGGGGTTCTCAAATGGTGAGGCCAGCCTCCCTGGGGAGGCCCCAACCTGTTCCAGGGGAGGCTCAAGCAAGTCTGAAAAAGTACTGTATTTAAATTTTGGGTTTTATATATTTTGTGTGAAGAGATGAAGCAAACTGAAAGAGGATAATAACAGTAGGTGAATTTTATGTATTTATTTACTAATAGGTGACAAGGGAAGGTGAATGAGCCAAGGCTCATTCCAGGTGTACCGGGAAGGGTAGGAGGAAAACATTTCAAAGGTAACTGCAAACAGTCAAGAAATGCACAATGAACAATAGTGCAAACAAATATGAACAATATATTAATAATGAGTGGTGGTAATCGATCAGTTTGTAAACTGATGGCAGAATAGCCCAAATACAAGGGCTGAGCATAGAAGTGCTGAGAGAAATAGCAGGAAGGAGCAAAGTAATCCCCAAGAAGTTGCTTAGGAGCAGGGAAGGAGGGGGAGAGGCAAAATATGTAGGAAGATTATTTCACATAGAGAGGAAACGGAGGAAGTAGTCTGACCCATGAAGGTACTGCAACAAGGGATAACAATGGTTCAAGAATGAAAATAGTGGAGCCAGTAGGTTGGCCTGTGGGGGAGGGGGTACAATAAGCTGAATAATAATATTTGTTTATTTTATTTATTTGTTATTAAGATAACACCTTTGAGCACAGGAACTCTTTTTCAAAAGTTCCAAGTCAGTATAAGACAAAGAACTGAATGTGAGCCAAGTACTCAAAGGGGTTTCAATTTATTCATGGTATACTGCGTAAAGTACAGTATGTGATTTTTCTTTGGGGAGGCCCAAGACTATTTCAGTTTTTGGGGGAGGCTCAAAATCTTTTCCTTGGATTTGGGGAGGCTCGCTGTGGCAAAGTCTGAGAACTATTGCTCTAGGGTATCCAGGTCCCTCTGGACTGTCTCTCTCGCTTCGTCCTCATCCGCCAATGCTCCCAGTTTTAAGTAATCCGCAAAGAGACTCATCCTACTCTTAACCACCCTCCCCATATCGAAGACATAGGCATTGAACAGGAGTGGCCCCAGTACCGAACCTTGGGGGACCCAACTAGTGACCTTTGTGGAGGAGGAGACTACCCACCACTACTCTCTGTATTCGCCCTGTTAGCCAATTTTCTACCCATCTGAGCAACTGTCCTCTCAGCCCCACCCACCCCAATCTGAGCAACTGTCCTCCCACCCCCAGCTTTAATAGCAGCCCATTTTGGCGTACTGAATCAAATGCCTTACTGAAATCCAGGTATAGGATGTCTTCCGGTCTATGCCGGTCCAGGGTCCCAGTCATAAAAATCTATGGGGTTGGTCTAACACAATCTCCCCGGGATGAAACCATAATGTTTGTCATCCAGTTGCTCCAACCTTTCCAGCTGTCTCCTGAGCCTATCCTTGATAATGTCCTCCATTACTTTGCCCACCACAGACGTTAGGCTGACAGGCCTATAATTCCCCATCTCCTCTCTAGACCCCTCCATTTGTGGATAGGCACCACATGAGCCACCCTCCAGTCTTGAAGCACCCATCCTGTCAGCAGAGAGGCGTTAGAGTGCTGCTAGTGGTGCTGCTAGCTCATCGGCCAATTCCTTCATAATCCTCGGATGCAACCAATCTGGCCCTGGTGCTGTATCAGTTTTAGTGTCCGAAGGGCCTCCTTCACCATTTCCACTGTGATTTCTCCCCCTCCCAGCCCACCCCTCATTTAACCACCCATCCCCTTCTAGACTTGGCCCAGCCTGTACCCCAACTTCTTTCTGTCCTCTCAACTCCATCTGACCTCTCGACTCTGCTGGCTCCCTTCCTTCCCACTGGGCTGGAGGGATCCCCTACCTCCCTCCGTAAATATCAAGGCAAAGTACTCATTTAGCACCTCTGCCTGATTTCCCCTGCCTCCTGAGTCCATCCCTCCTCAGTCCTAATCATGCTGATCTGTGATCTTTCTTTTCTCTTCTTCCTTGTGTATCTATAGAATCTCTTTTCCCCCCTTTGGATATCCCTAGCCAGGTTTTGCTCCCTCCGCACCTTGGCTCCCCTCACCACTGTGGTGACCCTTCTAGCCATCAACTCATACCCCTCTCCCTATCCCCCCTAGAGCGCTTAAAACATGCATAGGCAGCCTTTTTATCCCTCACTGCCTCCTGTACCTCCCTGGTCCACCAACATGGCTTGTTGGCTCTACCATACTTATGCCTTACCTTTGTACAGGAGTTAGTAGTCTCCTGCACCCCCCTTCTTAATGGCCTCCCACAAGCTGCCAGCATTCATTTCCGGCCTAATCTGGTCCAAGCTCCCCTGTAGAATCCTGCCCATGCCCACAAAGTCCATTCCCCTGAAGTCCACTACTACTGTATTAGAAAGGTTATCCTCCCCTCCCACCCAGATACAGCAGAAACCAGACTGTAGTGTGATCACCACCTGCCAGCGGGCTGCACACCTCCAGGCCCTTTATCTGGTCACTGTCTACTAGGACACAATCCAGTGTCTGCTTCTCTCTAGTAGGTTCCCCCACCTGCTGGACCAGGAAGGCATATTGGAACATATCCATCAGTCTCTGTTCCCTGGCCACAGAGGATGCCATAGTGTCCCAGTCTGTTCCCAGCATATTAAGGTCACCCATGATCACCACCATACCCTTTCCACGGTCACAGTGCCCCTTGATGTTCTCAACTAGTTTGTCCTCCGGGGCCTCTTCCATCATTGGAGGTTCTGTACACCACCCTTATTTTCAATCTTTTACCACCCCTCTTTTGTAGGGTTACCCAGATCTCCTCCACCTCCCCCTACAGCCTCCTCCACTCCACTAACTGCTATGTCATTTTTGACTATCAGTGCTACACCCCCTCCTCTTCCCTCTCATCTATCCTTCCTGAATATTTTGTAGCCCACCAAATTTAGGTCCCAGTCATTTTTCTGAGTGGCCCATGTCTCAGTAATTGCTGCCACATCCACCGATCCCTCAACCAGCATCGCCTGGAGCTTGGGCATTTTGTTGCCCATGCTCCTAGCATTGATCAGGGCTGTCCTCCATCCTGACCCCTCTCCCTTCTCCAGTCATCTCGACCCTGAGCAGTCCCTAGATGCCCTTTCTTGCACAGCTCTGGATGGATTTAAATCGCAGTTACCTGCCTTAATTTCATGCCCTGGACCTGGACCCTCAAGCAGCCCTCCTGGAGCTACTTTTACTTAAGCCCCCTTTACAAGTTTAAACTCCACCTCTCGACTATGAATCCAGCAAGATTTAGTTTCAAGATCTCCTTCCCCTCCAAGTTGAGGTGTAGCCTATCCCTGGCATATAATCCCTTGTCCTCTCACCAGCCCATACCCTTCTGCCCTGCGCCAGTCCCTGAGCCACTGGTTCACACCTGTAAGTTTATGTTTGGTCTTCCTGGACACCCTAGGTACTGGCAGAATCTCAAAGAAGGAGATTGTGCTTCTATAGAGTGGTAAACCCTGACCAGTTCCCAGAATCTTGCCTGGATTTCTAGTTTACTGTTCCCCTCTAAGTCATTTGTTCCCAGATGTTTTGTCTGGGGATTCCCCGCATTCCAATGCTATTGAGTATAGCTGGAATTTGGCCTTGTGTACGGCTAGGCCTGGGATACATTTAGCCTTGACTGGGCAGCTTTTTCCCCTCCCCCGCCCCCTCCTACTGGATGCCCCAGGTCATGGAGTCACCCAGCAGGATCACCTTCCCCCCCACTTTACTGGCCTGTTAGATTCCATCCAGGCTCTTCCTTCTGTCATCAACCCCCAGCTTACTTCTCTTGTCCCCCTCAGCCTGGGGATCACAAGCCTGTGCTTGCCCTACCATGCTCATTCTTCTACCTGTACCTCCCAGCTTTCTCCTTGCCCCCCCAACCTCCTGGGTGGCACAGATTGCCCCACACCCAGATCTCCGTGGATTCTTTCTGGGCTGGTATCCTCAGGTTCCCAACCCAGGCTCCCTTCTACTGCTTCCCTTCTTGCCCCCCAAATTCTGCATCCTTCACCCCATCTGCTGTGTTTCTCCCTACCCCATCTTCCCCCCTCCTCTCCACCTCATCTGATTTCTCCCGCCCTGAAGCTGGCCTATCTAGAGTATTCCTTATCCTTGGTTGACTTGCCTAACCTGGATGCTTGCCCAACCCTAGTCCTCCCTCCTCCCACCCTGGCTTCACTCTGCACTCCCCCTTCCTCCCCACCTCCCTCCCACCTAGGCAAATGTCCCTTACCCCCCATCCCCTTCTGTGGATCTGGCTCTCTCTCCTGCCCCATCTCTCCCAGCTTACTGACCAAACCCTCTCTGTCTGCCTGCTCTCCTCCTCCCTCCCACCTAGGCTAATGTCTCTTCCCTTCCCCTTCTGTGGATCTGGCTCTCTCTCCTGTCCCATCTCCACCAGCTTACTGACTAAACCCTCTCTGTCTGCCTGCTCCCCTCCTCCCGCCAGCCTCTCCACCACATCTCCCATATATAGCAAGGTGAATAGATTAGTAAGTGTGATGCTTGCCCCCGACTTGCTCTCTCCTGTCCCCCCTCCTTCTGATCAGCCACCTCCCTATGAAGTGATTTCCGTACATTGCTTGTTTCATGCCCCACCCCTCCTGAGTAACCATATGATCCTTGTCTACCTGTTCTCTGGGTTATGCCATATTGGCCTCATGTACTCTCATGAGGTTCTTTCCACACCTTTCCTCCCCACCCCTCCTGCCTTCCAGCTGCCTTCTGATCCCCTCTACTTCCTCCCTAAGACCTGCCAACTGAAAATACAGGGGGCACCCTCTGAACCTCCTTGCCCAATTTAATATTATTGCCGCCCCGCACCCTGTACACCCAATCACTCTACCGAAGTTGCCTGCTTTGGCCACCCCGAAGTCTACCCTCATTTTAGGTGAACAATGCGGCCCTCTAACAGAAATAATTTAGTCAGTGTTGCACTAAAACCCAAGCAGTTTGCCCCCTCTGATTACAGCAATTTTCCCTCTTTCTTGATGGTAGCCAGTTTTCTAGCCCTAGCAGTAGACGGTTCACAAGCAAAATTAGCCCATCACAACACTAGCCAGCTCAGAGGCCCTAGCAGTAATCGATTCACACACAGTTTGCCTACTCCCTCAGATGTAGTTGGCATAAACAGTCATTTATACAGTCTGCTTCATTATGCCCCTTCCTGGTAGTAGTCAGTGTTGGCCAAGCAGCACAGTGTACAGGACCCTTTTCCCCCAATCAATAACAATCCAGCTTCCTAGTGTTCCAGTTCACCCAGTCTCGACATGCCCTCCTCCAAGGATCCACCCTCACCGACCATTTAATAGAGGTCGGGGTTAGGGTGGGTGGTGTGGAACAAAGAACAGTTCTCCTCCTCCGATTGCGACTGGACTATTTGCCTTTTATGGCCCTGTCACACAGTCAAAGGTTCACGCCCTATTCACTGATTGGCCGCTCCTTCCTGAGTCGCCGGCTTGCAAAGTTGTGGCCGATTTGGACCCGGTATGCATGGCCTGTTCCCTGTCAACAAGAGCTTCCTTGTAGATCAATGTGATCCCATCCTCTCCCACTGCCGATGCAGCCCCAGCATGCCTGCCCAGACCACTTCCAGCGACAATCCCCAGTCTGGAAAGAACAGTTCTCCTCCCCTGATTGGAACTGGGCTAATCGTTGCTATAGATATTAAAAAAGGATGGGTACAGCAACAACCCCTGGGGCATACCACTGCCACCCTGGAATGCACCCCATTTGCCTTACCACCACCCTCTGGTTTCAGTCTTTGAACCAGTTCTCCACCCACCTTGTTATTTTCTGTTCCACCCGTAAGCCTTCCAACTCATTTACCAGCCTTCTATGTGGCAAAGTGTCAAAGCCATTGCTGAAATCTGGGTAGGCCACATCCTCCTTCATCCACCTTCCTTGTTACCCAGTCAAGAAACTCAGTTAAGTTTGTCGGGCACAACCTGTCTCCCTTAAACCAAACTGCCTTGTTTCCTGGAGGCAGTATAGCACATTGGGTAAAGGCTCTGAGCTACAGATCTGGAGACCTGGGTTTGAATCCAACAGTCATCTAAGTGCATACTGTGTGATTCTGAGCAAGTTACTTAACTTCCTTGTGCTCCAGGTTGCATCTGGAAACAAGCTTCAGCTTAGTGTGCTACTCCTGGTTAAACAATGTTCCCTTCCCTCACTTCCCCTATAGACCATTGACAACCAGGTGCTCCACTATTCTTTCCTTCAGCAGTATTTCCATTACTTTTCCCACTGTTGTGGTCAGGCTGACCAGTATGTAGTTCCTGCATCCTCCCTGTTAACACTTTTGTATAGTGGGACCACATCAGCCCTTCTCCAATCCCTGGGCATGTCACCAGTTTACAAAGACAGGGTGAACAGGGTAGTTGGAGGCCCTACTAACACCTCCCTTAGCTCCCTCGGTGTCCAGAGGTGCATCTATCTGGCCCATAGCCTTATTGCTGCCAGATCCATGAGGATCCTTTCTTTTGCAAAGGGAGCTGTGTCCTTTTCTATGATCTCTCCATCCTTATTACTTAATGCTGGCCCATTTCCTGCCCCTTCCTTTATAAATACTGAACAGAAGTATTTGTTCAGTATTTCTGCTTTTTGGCGGTCATCTTTTACCCTCCCTCCATCCACCCTTTTCAGACACTCAATATCTCCCCTTGCCTTCCTTTTCTCCCTGATGTACTGTACCTGCTTGTAAAAGGTTTTGTCCCTCCTTACCACAATATCCACTGGCTGGCTTGTGTCAAGGGTCCCACATAAGTGTGGGTCTGGTGCCAATGTGCACTTTGCATGTGGAAACATTTTGGTTTGCCTGCTGTTTGTTGTAGTGTAGTGAATTATGGTGAACTGGTTTTGCTTGATTCTGCACTGACGGCTTCATTTGCAGCAGATCCTGGAGTCCTTTGCGGTGGGAGATTGTCCTACAGTGCATGTTAAGAGTTTATATAGGCTCTCATCTTTGGTTTACTGGCCCCACTGAACTCCCTGGGCTAAGTTCTGTCACAGACTGACTTATCCTCTGGAGAAGAGCAGAAGTGGAAAACATCTGATAAGAGATTGTGTAGGCTCAAATGTGCACTGCAGGCTATTGGAACTTCTATTGCCTGTTGCCAGCTGAAGGGACTTCTGGGACTGGTTGTGTCTGAGTATATCTGCCTAGAGATGGTCACAGTTGGCCTGCTGTGGTGTGCAATGGATGGTAGTTGGAAATTCCAAATCAGTTGGGGGGGGACTTAGAGGAAGGATTAGGAAGTACTTCTTCACTGAGAGGGTGGTGGACAACTGGAATGGGCTGCTGAGGGAAATGGTGGGAGGGTCACGAGGGCATGGGATAAGCACAGAGGGCAACTGGCATGGGGGGTGGACTGCAGAAAAGGCCTAATGGATATCTAGGCGAACTGGCAGACTAGGTGGGCTTGCGGTCCCTTTCTGCCATCACATACCTGTGTTTCTATGTATTCTACAAGCAGATTGAGAAAAGGGAGGGGGGATCCACTACACCACCAGGGAAGCATTCATTGTGCCTTGAATATCTGTTTCTTGGTGTCTTTTTCCTACCCTGTGTTGGTTGATGTGTGGAGCAACATGACGACCTACCCCAAAAAAGATCAGTTCTGGGGGCACGGGCAAGGAGTCTAACTCCTTCCCCCAACCATGACATCCCCTGAGCCACCAAGTCCATTCTAAAAGCCAGGTTGATGGTGTGGTACAGGTCTGGTATCTCCCCCCCAACCCACCTTTTTTATTTTAACCTCTACAGAGCCTTCCCAACTGACCCCGCTGATAAGTATTTTTATTTTTCATACTGACCCATTTTCCCTTTTATATCTACAGGTCTGACAGGACATTGACTGGGAGTAGGAGGACACTGACCATATGTATCAGATAAGTATTGTTTTTTTGTTTACTCTACATTGTTTGTCATATAATAGTTCATAACGAGCTGCAGATCCTTTGTAGAGCCCATTGCTGTTCTTGTTTTACAGGTACTGAATGGCTGCTATGGAGGCACTGGGTTGGAGCTGTACCTAGTGCTTTAGAAAGGAGACTATGGGCTTGGGAGTATGGGATGGGCATCAAGGTTGAGAACTCCAGGAACACCACACAACCAATTTGCCAAGACTCATGAGGCTCAAACCCTGTTTTCATTTTCTTGCTTTGTGTGCTTTGCATTCTAATGCCTGCATTAATGTAGTGTTTTTGTTTTGCAACAAGTACTGTCTCATATATATGAGGGTGTGTGTGTGTGTGTGTGTGTGTGTGTGTGTGTGTGTGTGCATGTGTAATAGATAACCCACTGTAGGGTGTGCGGTCACGCTCTGATATACGCACACCTTGGTGTGTGTTGTTGCACATGAGGCCGCAGGCTGAGTGCATCAACCACCCAAGCCGTGTGTATATCACTGCACTTCCACACACTACACAGTGGGTTACCTATCTTATAAAATGGCAAAATTGTTTTGAAGGGGAGTAAAAGTGCAGGTGTGTGGTTGTACTCCGATATACGCACAGTCACCTAATGGTGTTTGTCCAATGCGATTGATAATCCCATTATAGATATATATATATTATATATTATATATTATATATTATATATTATATATTATATATTATATATTATATATTATATATTATATATAATATATATATATATATATATATTATATATAATATATATATATAATATATATATACACACACACACACACACACACACACACACACACACACACACATATATACACACTTCACTCGAAAGCCTAATGATAACATAGTTTCACACATGTGCTTGCCAGTCCGAAGAGGCTCTTTCTCCTTTTTGAAGATAAACCTGGAAATACTGGTGAGGACCTGCATATCAGTGAGGCTCCCATACCATTTTCTACAAACCAGAACGATTGTTGGTCATTCCTTTACCTAAATGTCCACCCCCTTCCGTGTGACTTTGAGTCAAACATGGGGTAACAGACTTTAGTACCTCCTATAGACATCACTCCCAAGATCTCCATCTTCTTTGGAATTCACAGATGACTTTCTCACTCAGGAACCCTTAAGCAAAGCTTCCTCTGCTGAGGTTGCAGATACTTGCAGATGAATACTGTTTTGTTTTTGTTGAATTTTATGCGATGCCATCTTTAATGCAGCCTAATACACTGAAACAGAACTACAACAGTGCTGACAGGAGTGCTACCAAAATCACACTGCACACTGGAGTGCACTATAGGTGTTGATGCAGTGCTAATTAACATAATTCACACACACTGAAAAAGCATGCAACACTGCTTCAGGCAGTGTTGAAAACACTGCTAATTGCAGTACTTTTGCAGTGTGATTACAGTGCTAATTAACATAATTCACACACACTGAAAAAGCAGTGAAACACTGCTTCAGGCAGTGTTGCTGACAGAACACTGCTTCAGGCAGTGTTGATGACAAAACACTGCTAATTGCAGTACTTTTGCAGTGTGATTACAGTGCTAATTAACATAATTCGAACACTCTGTATCAGCACTGCATGTACACCAAAAGAGACCTGAAGATGCACTGATTAAACACTGATGGACTGCATTATGAAATGAAGTGTGCAGGAAGTGTACACTGCTACTGTAACACTGAAATAACACCATATAGTGACTATCTGAACACTTCACTTCCCTCTGGGAGGAGTTAGAATTCCTGGGAATTGAGATAGACACCCTGGGAGAGGTGTATAGGTTACCAGACAGCAAGGTGTTGAAGCTGAAGGAGCTGATTCAGGTACATACGAGCAGGAGATGGGTGCAGTTGAGACAGGTACAGCAAGTAATGGGGCATTTGAACTTCGCCAGTAGGGCAATTTGACCAGGAAGGACTTTCACTAAGCAGCTAGTGAGGGCCACAGCAGGAGTAACCAGACCGCACCACTGGGTAGACATAGCAAAGGGAGTAAAAGAGGATTTTAAGGTGTGGGAGGAATTCCTCAGCTGCTACAATGGCAGTTCATTCTGGCAAGAGGAATGGGTTTATAACACAGATCTTGAATTATATACAGATGCAGCAGGGACATTAGGAATGGAGGGCTATTTGAGAAGAAAATGGTTCTTGGAGCCATGGCCTAAAAATTGGGTAAGAGACGGAAGGGTAAAGGACATCACACTGTTGGAAATAATGCCCATTTGGGCCTGCACCCTGGTGTGGGGAGAGGAATTATGGAATCAGAAGGCTACATTTTGGTGTGACAACAAGGCAGCGGTAGAGGTATTAAACAACAGGGGAGCCAGGTCCGAGACGGTCATGCAGGTGTTGAGACAGCTATCGTTAAGAGCTTTGCGAATGAATATGTCATTCAGGGCCAAGCACATAGAAAGAGGTTAAAATGACCCTAGCCGACAGCCTTTCCCGTCTGCAGTTGTATCGTTTCTGGATGCTGGCACCAACAGTAGAGGAGCGGAAAACACCCATACCAAATGAAGATCTGAGATGTTGGCAAGAGGGAGCCGAAATGCTGTTTTGCAGCTCACGAGCACCGCCGACCTTGAGGGCCTATGAAGGGGCATGGTGGGCATTGCAAACATTCAGGGAAGCACACCACATGGAGGTAAGTGGACCACTTACTGAGGAACAGCTAGGAAAGTTTACAGTGGACCAATGGCAGAGAAGAGTGGCTCACACCACCATGGGGGTGTACCTAGCGGGGATCAGTTTAGTTTGTAGACTAAAGAGGTGGAGGGACCCTACAAAGTCAATGTTGATACGGAGAATGATGCAAGGGTGGAGTAGGTTGAAACAAAGACCTTAGGATGGTAGGCGTCCAATAGCAGATCATTGGCTAGCCAAATTAGGGGGTGTACTACTGGCAATTTGCAGATCCAAAGATGAGGTGCCGTTATTTCACATGATTTATTTAGTGATGTTTGCAAGGGCCCTGAGAGTGAGTGAGGCAGTGGGGCATGGCAGAAAAGATGAAGAGGGGGGTTGGAATGGGGAGACATAACCTGGGGGCAGAAAGAAATACAAGTTATAATTAGGAGGTCAAAAACGGATCAAGGGGGAAATGGGTGTGCAATAACCATTAAGGGTCAAGTAAACAGGACAGTGTGCCCAGTAAAGGCTTTGTGGGCATATGCCACAGAGCAGGGGATTAAGAAAGGGAGATTATTTGTGCATGGAGATGGGAAGAAGGTGACAAGTTACCAAGTAACGGCCATACTCAGAAAAGGCATGGAGTTCCTGGGTGAGGACCCAGGCAATTAATCTTCTCACTCCTTTCGAATAGGGGCTGCTTCAAAATGTGCAGCAGCAGGGGAGACAGAAACCAGAATGTTGCAAAAGGGGAGCTGGTGGTCTGCCAGCTACAAGAGGTATATTCAGGCCCTACAGGATTGTGATTAACATGTCATCTGTTGTCTTGTCTTACAGGTATGGAACCGAAAGGAGGGGGGGTTATAAAAAGGGTTTAAAAGAAATGAGGAAGTCAAGAAAGTGATTAAAATGTATATTTTGCTTAAGTTCTATAGGTAGAAGGAGGACCACAGAAGTATGGATCTGCGGGCACTCCTACATTTATTGGATGGAAAAAAGAGCAGAGAAAATGGCTGGGGGGAAAACAGCTATACCAGGATGTCAGAAAATGTAGGCTGGTTTGGCGTGGCATCCAAGGGATGAGATGGGCACAGTTACTTCCTACCCTGAAAGAATTGAAGGAGTGATGACCCATCCCAGATTTAATTATTATACACCTGGGTGGTAATGACATTGGGGGGAACCATGTGAGGACATGTATATGCAGGTAAAACGGGACTTAGGGAAGATACAGCAATGGTGGCCGGGAATGAGCATAGCCTGGTCGGACATGATACCAAGGAGGGTCTGGAGACATGAACACAGTCACATAGCAGTTTATAGGGACAGGAGGAAGATGAATAGAAGGGTGGGAACATTGATAAGGAACATAGGGGGGCACGTAATACTACAAGGGGTGGAAGAATGGGTAGAGGATTTTTACAGATCAGATGGGGTGCTCCTGTCAGACTTAGCAATAGACATGTTTAATACTGAAATGATGGGTTTTATTGAGGCATGGAGGAGACAGGAAGTGAAATAATAAAAAAAAGAACCTAAGAGGGGGGCCTGTTGTCCAACACAAGCTGGAGACAGGCTATGGGGAAAAGTGGGGGAGGGGGGCATAAAAAAGGAATATGATGAGAAGAAGAAACTGAAGGAGAAAAAGTGGCCTTGGTTCACACCGTTACCTACCAGTAAAAGAGAAGAAGAAGGCACCCAGGTTTTCATCTGGGAAAGCGAGAAGAAGAGAAAGAAAGAGGGATGATCAGAGATTGATATTTGGATGTAATACAAATAAAATTGTGGAAGAGACAATAATAAAAATGAAGATGGGAATTGTAAATGAAATTATGATATACAATAAATTAATTGCCAGTCTGAGCACAACAACATACAAGTGGTTTGTCTTTTGTTGGGGAAAAAGGGGGAATCCAGGACAATGCACATGAGACCACTCTTATACTGTACATAAGATCACTCTTACACCATAAGAGTGGTCTCATTGTTCAAATTAACATACATGTGAGAGCCATAGATGCTTTCCCATCTTCTCTTCATCCTCCTTTATCTGGAGTGTTCTTTACCAGTCTGGTGCTTGTCCCACCAATACTTGAATCCTTTACTGATGTGGCACTGACTGATCTCAAACAGACCACAGTGGGTATGAATGGTGTAATGAAAGCCATACAAAATGGGTTCCAAAAATCCTCAACTCTGATTGTTCAAAACACGTCACCTGAGCAGGCATCAAAAAGTTATGAAGTACTGTAATAAGTGAGATACTGGCAATGCAGAAACTGAAGAATAATCTATAACTTGAATTTACATAGCACCTTTCATATATGCTGTATCCCAAAGTGCTTTACAGCACAAAAAGTTAGACACTGGTAGTGCAGGAGCTGTAAAATAGAATTTTGTTTTATATAGCACCTTTTACACATGCTGAATTCCAAGCTGCTTTACAAATGCAATGAGTTAGGCTACTGGAAGTGCTGGGATAATAAAGAATAGAATAGAATGGAATGGAATGGAACAGAATGGAATAGAATGGAATAGAATGGAATACAATGGAATAAATTTACACAAGAGTGATAAATCTGACAATATAAACATGTTCATTTTGAAAACATGAGCAAAATAAATAAAAATGGTTGTTGAATATGCTTAGAGTATGCTCAGCATTGGCAAACCACTCCTCACCCCTACTGCTCAGCCTCCTACTCCCGCCCTGGAGGTAAAGGGCACCATTGTCATGAAACCAAATGCAGTGGTTGCAGTTTTCAACACCTTTTTTACAAGCTACTCATCCTCTCTCTTGTCCTGTTTCCCATCCCCTCCCATGGGTCCAATCCCTTCTGACCCACCAACACTCTTACACTTTTCCTTTCACCCGGTTACCCCATCCAAAGTTCTAAAAGCACAGAGGTCTCTCAACCCTACCAAAGGTAAATGCCCATCAGGACTAGACAGCAAAACACTCCACCTATCTGCACCTGCCATCGCCAGCCCTCTGGCCAATCTGTTTAACTTCTCTTTCTCGCTAGCATCGATCCCCTCTGACTGGAAACATGCCACAATCATCCCCCTTCCTAAAGAAGGTGATCCCTCCTCCCCAGGCAACTACCTCCCCATCTCTCTCTTCTCCCCATACTAACCAAAATCCAGGAGCGCCTCGTTCTCTCCCAACTCTCCTCCTTTCTCGACTCCTCCTCCTTCTTCTCACCATACCAGTCTCGTTTTCGGAAATCACACTCCACCTCCACCTCCCTTCTTCAACTCACTGGTGCCATCCTCACAGGTATGGTTAATGGGCACACCACTTCAGCCATCTTTGTTGACCTAGCAAAAGTCTTCAAGACCATCACACATGCCCTCCTACTATCCAAGCTCTCCCTTGCCGGACCCTCAGAAACAGCCAACAGCTGGTTCCACTCATACCTGGTGGGTAGGTCTCAATCAGTAAGAATTGGCTCTCACACCTCGGTCCCCCTCCAGGTCACCACAGGGGTCCCCCAAGGGTCGTTCCATGGCCCTATTCTGTTTTCCATCTTCCTAAACGATCTACCCTCAGCCTGTCCACACACATCCATTCACATGTATGCTGACGACACAGTAGTGTACGCATCTGGTCCCAGCTCCTCTGAAGTGACTTCTAGACTACAGCAGGACTTCAGTCTTGCCCAGATCTGGTTTAGGTCAAATCAACTTTTTCTTAATCCCAAGAAAACAGTCTCACTTACCTTCGGCATAAGTCAGAGACTCTCCCGTCTCCCCATCATCCCCACCTTCCTCACCATTGATGGGATTTCCCTGGAGGCTTGTACCTCATTCAGGTACCCTGGGGGCTGGCTCGACTAGCAGCTTGATTTCTCTGCTCATATAGACATGCTCTGCAAGAAACTGCACCCCAAGCTGGGCATCCTATATCATAACAAGGACTGCATCCCTCTGCCAACTCGCAAGGCAATTGTACAAAAAATGATTCTCCCAATATTCGACTATGGGGACGCCATCTACAGCATTGCTCCTAAATCCACCCTAGCTGGACTGGATCCTCTGTTCCACTCCTTCTGATGGTTCGCCCTGGACTGCCCCCACAATCCATCACTGCATCCCCTACAGGTCTTTGGATCTCCCATTGTTTCATGACAGGAAACAGGATCACTGTGCTAGGACAACAGCAAAATTCTGGGACCAGTCCCTTCCCCCTTACCTCGCAGCAGCCCTAACAACTCAACCCCCACCTGCGTACTCACTCAGGAACACCGACTCCCAGCTCCTCTATGTCCCACATATGTCCACCTCTGCAGGCCAGGTAGCCTTCAAATACCACATGCCTAAACTATGGAACTCCTTGCCAGCTAACATTTGACACACTGCCAATACCCAGCACCTCCACTCTCTCCTCAAGGAGCATTTCTCCACCCCCTGCACTTGCACCTAGCACCACAGAGGGCTATACGTTTCACATTTCTACTAATTCCTGACTACCTGTTAAGTTGCACACTGGCTCCATTCCAAGCGTTCACTGTCCTGTACCCTCAGCTGCTTAATATGTAGTAAATTTCTCGGATGGCTGTGCTTAACTGCTGTACCTGTATGTGTTCCGTATAAATCTCTATTGTATACTTCTCCACTACCCCCTTCCCCCAGGACGCATCTGGAATTGAGCGTTATTCTGCTCAGTATGCCTTCCTGGTAAAACTTTTAAATAAATAAATAGCACAGCACCACATGTAACATATTTTGTTTTCCTTTTGTATCTTCTTGTCATTTTATCACAAAACCACTTAAACACATTTTGTATTTATCAAATAGGACATGGTCTGATATGTGATATCACTGTTATCTTCCTTTGAGGGTATTGGCCTATTGCTATATGTGGTGCTCTGAAGCTGGTGAGGAACACCATGGTCCGAATGAATTAGGATAGATGATATTTATCCAGACAAGGAGAGGCAGGAGTTGTCCATAGAGTTTGATGCCCACAGGGCTTTATTCAGTATCAATGGGGTAGGATGATATGGTCACAGGAGGGGTAAGTAAGACAGAAGGAGAATGAGCATGAACAGTTACTTTTTATCTCACACTACTTAGATAGCTCAAGAACAGGGATATATTGAGCTGCACCTCGGCCTAATGCCACTATACTCTAACGTTATTTTCTAAGAATCAATTAGTACAGCAATACCATACGCTGGGTCAATTTAGTACTGTCTAAGATATCAGATAACAATCGCTACCCCTTTGAAAGCTATTACAATGCTGACCCAGGTCTATTACAGCAACATCCATGCAATGACAACATAGAGACCAGTTGTCGTTGAAGTCTTCGTGTGCACCGTTAAATACAGTTGTTAACTACAGGGATAGGCAGAAAGAAATCTATGACACTCAGATATTGATCCCAGCACCAACCTATCTAAGGCCATTGGGGTGGTAAGAGGTTTTTTTAAACAGACCATATGTTTTTCGGCATAAAACCCACTCTCTCCAAGGCTGCTGGCAAGAAAGAACCAGAGAAGTTGGTTCCTGGAACAAACCTACAGGAGGACTGTTGGACTAAAACTAGATGCAGAAAGTTCCCAGGCCAAAACTCTCTTTTGGGGCCACCAAGGCTGGAGGAGAACCAGAAAGATGCTTGGTGATGAACCCACTGGAGGATTATCAAAAGCTGGATGATACTGCAGCACTTCAGAGGCTAGCAGGAACTAGAAGAATCTGAGTTGAAGATGGATCTCCAATGCAACCAGGAACCAGAAGAAGAAGTCAGTTGATTCTGAAGTGCAGACACAAGAAAATGGAACAAAGCAATGAAATGGCTGATGCATTCTGTACTGGGCTTCGATGGGCTCGACTAGCAGCAAACAACCAGGGGACGCAGATGAGGTTCTTCCAGGATGAGCACACTCTTCTGAGGGTGGCCAACTTCAGAACATCTGGATCAGGAACCAAGAGATGACACTGGTACGGTGGACATGGTGTACTCAACTTTGTCGTACTTGACTTTGAACTGAGGAACACAAGAAACGGTGGGTGCGACTTGCACAGGTTTCGATGGACTCGACTTCGGCTAACTTGACTTCAGTGGATGACAAGGAAGTAGTCCATGATCTTCTGGACAGACACCTTCTGAAGAAGAGACATGATTAAAGCCATCTTCCTCAGGGAAGAGACTGATTCCGTATTAGTAGAATGACAGACAACATCATGGAGTAATATCTTGGCAGAAGATTGAGTCTATCCACAGGTGTTAGCAATGCTGGAGCTGGTAGATACACTTTCACACCACACCAGGAGAGCTGCTCCATATTAGGGTAATTTGCCAGGAGCAGGGGTAAATGATCAAGATCCAGGGCAATTGTTTGTTGCCGGGGCAGTTTGCCAGGAGCAGGGGCAAGTTCCCCAAATCTAGGGCAATTGTTCATTGCAGAGGCAATTTTCCAGGAGCAGGGGCAATTTCCCCAAATTTGGGGAAATTGTTCGTAGCGGGGCAGTTTCCCACAGGCAAGGGCAAATTCCCAAATTCAGGGAAATTGTTCATTGCAGGGATAAATAACCACCAACTCAGGGCAATTGTTCATTGCAAGGCAAATAACCACAGTCTCAGGGCAATTGTCTATTGCCAGGGTAAATGACCACAATCCCAGTAACAGTCTCAGTACTTTGCAACAAACACAGCAGTTCAGGTGCACATTTAAGTATCTGACAGTCCCAAATAGCAGTTGTGTGCTAAGCACCTTTCCTTTTTCCTTTGCTGACCTTTCCCAGCAGTACTGTAGTGGGGGAGGTCCCTGTTAATACCAGGATCTGGTTACCCCTAGCATACCTTTGGGTCTATGCCCTCTCTTTAATGGGGCCTTTGCTACCCTTCTGTGTACTGTGGACCTAAGGCTGCCCCCTTTAATGTTGGGACCTACACTGCCGCTTTCATTGCTTGGCCTATCTTGCCCCTGTAATTACCTGGGCTCTGGCGTGGCTTCTTCTACAGCTGTGGGGCCCCCTATACCTTGCTGAACCCCCTTCCAATACCTCTGTGACTAGAGATGCCCCTTTTAAACTGACTTGGGGCCTTTTGCTACTCTGTGAACCATTGGGTCTAACACTGCCCCTTTTATTACCTGGGGTCTGCCATTGCCCCTTTAAACTAGGGCATAGAGCTGCTCCTTTTTAACACTGGGACTGCTTGAAGCCTAGTTGTCACTGTATGGGGCTGTTCTGCCCCGAGTCATCCCTCATAAATATTTTTAGGTCCTCTATGGGCCTACTTGAGCTGGCCTCTCCCAGTGGGCATCGCGGCACCCAGAATATTTAAATTTTTAGGCTGGCCCTCACTTTTCCGGTCCCACGATGGCTCTACTAATGCTAAACAATTCAAACTTTTTATTTTAAAACTGCTGACGGTCATCACTCTTCAGTGTGCTCCCATCTGACTCACCGCCTCGGCCCAGGATAAAGGAGTTGCTTCCAGGAGGTGGGAGGTCTTCTGGCAGAGGGCGGGAAACCGTAGCAGGACCAGCAGGAAGCAGGTGAGTGGTGGGCAGCAGGGGGCCTTGCAGGTCTCTCGACACCCGACAATGAGGCTCTTCCAATGCAGCTGATGAGGGACCAGAACACTTAGGAAGGGGAATACAAGAAAAAAAACACAAATCGCGCTAAACAGAGCCCCACTCCAACACAATGACTGGGATATTTTTTCTTTCTGGCAGGACTGCCAGACTAGACTGCAGACTGATCAGTGAACCACAGGAGCAGCAGGGACAGCAGCAGTCTTCACTGACTGGAGGAGGGCACCAACACAGAGTTAACAAGACCAGCTTCAACCCCTCAGGTAAGCCCAGGGTCTCCACGGCACTCTCAACGTCCCTTCTTCTCCACAGCCAGCCCAAAACACAAATCAAACGGCTTTCCCCCATTTGAAAAAGTGCCCTGGGTTCTAATTCTGGAACCATGAGCCTGTGCCCACACAAACGGCCATGGATTTTAACAGGGCACCACAGACTGGCCAGAGACAGTGGTCTCAGCATGTGGGTGCCCACTCTCATGCTGCCTGCTCTGGGAAGGAGGGTCGAATGGAGCAGGCAGGCAGCAGAGAGGGAAAAAAACTTTTTTGTTTTGTTTTAGTGACCTGACTAACAATGCTCAAAAGGGGGGAAGCATTACAAGGGCTCCCACTACTTAAGCCCTGATACCCCACAACACAACAAGGACCCCTGGGGCATTCTAAATCCCCCCTACATTTCTGTGATGCCCCCTTTGCACTACCCCTTACTTTGGGGCATTACATAAATAACTCATGGCTTTGCCACTAGTGAAATATCAATGCACCAATACGCTCTCATGAAAATAAATATGGCATCTTATGTCAACCCATGTCATATCCCCTATTTATATAGCACATGTAACACAGACTGTATATCTACCTTCTTTCTTTCTCCTAGAATGTGTCTCAGCAGCTGCCATGCTGAAATTACTATGAGTGCTGGGATAACAGCTTTCTCTTACAAAATGAAGGAACTGTTTATTGCGGGAGGGGGCTTTGCTGAATGGAGAGGAGAGTGAGGAAATTGCATTGCAGAGAGGAATAGTGTGGAAGGCAACCAAGAGAAGTACCCTAGCTGATGGGAAAGACACATGGCTACAGCTGGGCAATTGCTTGGCTGCAATCCAGTATTTATTTGCCCTGCACCAAGCAAACCATCACAAGACTAGACTACTACAGAGGAACTGGGCATCTGCAGGTGTGTCCACAGATGATCTGTAGTTTCACAGTGGACTGCCTAGAGTTGGGCATCACAGACTGAGCTAAAAGTAAGTAAAAAAATGTGTTGATAGTAATCTGTGACTGTGTCTTTAAGTGGCATTTACACTAAAATATCATCTAGGGTAGGGTAATGTGACAGGTAACGAAGGAGGTGTTATAAGGAATGACTGTAACTGTGACATTTAGATTTGTGAATGGTATTGCTGGTAAGATTAAATCATGTACCCTATACTGATAGTGAACTTGTGATTGGTACTGTGAGTAATATTTGTCTGAACACCCTGTTTAGGGTAGGGTAACATTGCAGGTCGTGAAGAAGGGTTGTGAGAGACACCTATAACTGCAACATAAAATATGCAAAATGTTTTGTGGGCAAGATTACAACCAGGACACTGTACTGATCATAAATTTGTGATTAGGACTAAGTGGAGTTTGCCCTAATACCATTTTTGGGCAGGGCAATATTACAGGTAGCAAGAGGGGATTTGGAACCAGTGGTAGAGTGGTAGATAAAAAATTAGCATGCTTAGAGGTTTTAGCAAATATGGAGTTCAGGGCTGACTTGGGGGGGCTAGTTACCTGCAGAGACTGCAAGGTGGCTATCTTCTTGGAAACACTATAAGCATGGTGCATGTTCTCTTTCTGTGGGAGATTTGCAGAACTTAGTTTTCAGCTAGATACAGCATGGGATGAAATATGATTGTTGAGCAGACA
Organism: Neoceratodus forsteri; assembly: GCA_016271365.2. Lineage (NCBI taxonomy): Eukaryota > Metazoa > Chordata > Ceratodontiformes > Ceratodontidae > Neoceratodus > Neoceratodus forsteri. The sequence continues at coordinate 808,779,705 of CM028138.1, read as the reverse complement.
GATTCATATACCTCCACCCTTTTGATCTGATTTGTATACGGGTAAGCACACTGGGATACAATCCCTTTTACAGGTATGACCTGTGACCAATCAACGTACATAAACAAACAACATTGAATAAATTGTACAGTTAATACAAAACATGAATTAAATAGGAATACAAATTCCACGCCATATAAAATCTCACAAGAATATGAATTCAAGACTCCAATAAGATTTAAGCCATTATGAAAATATCACAGAATACATGGGATTGCATTGTCAACAGACCTTCATCAAGTATCAGTCTAAAAAACCTTCTGGACACTGAGGTGCTGCCCTATCTGCATGCATCTCTCTGGACTGCGGGATGAGGTAGCCAGACTCAGAGCAGAAGTAAACTGGGTCAGGAGTACCATCACCCCTATCCAGGGATCACCCAGTCCAATGCAACTGCCTCAAAGGATGCTGAGAACGAGGGGCACTTGGATGACAGTGGGCTCAGGGAGGGTTAGAGCAGTTAGGCAGAGGCACATCCCAGATCCTATTCCACTCAAGAACTCATATGCCACACTGGCAAATGAGGACAACCAAATAGAGGTACCCAGAGAAGTGGAAGGAAAGGATGTGTAGGTTAGCCAAGGAGGTGACCTCAGCGGGGAAAGCAGTGGACCCCAGAGGAGGAGGAAGTGAATCCTGGTGGGGGACTCCATCATAAGAGGGATCCAGCTAGGAATGCAGGAGGGGGAGGACAGGGAGGTGAGGTGCCTACCAGGTGCCACGGCATGGAGGGATGGAAGGAAGATCCTGGGGATCACTGGGAAGGCAAGACGGGAGGGTGAGCTGGATGTCATTATCCACCTAGGTACTAATGACCTGGCAAATGGGGAGCCAAAGGAAGTTCAGGAAGAGTTTAGGAAACTGGGAGGGGTCTCAGCAAGTAGCTACTTCTGTCACTTTCTCAGAAGTACTACCTGTAAGAGGCAAGGGAGAGCATAGAGTGCATGCACCAGGAACTTTAACTCATGGTTGAAGAACTGGTGCTGTGAGGAAGGGTTTGGATTCATTGGTGACTGGGGACCCACCTGGAGGGATGGAGGTTTGTTCAAGCCTGACAGCCTGCATCCATCCTGGAAGGAATCAAAGCACTCAATGATAAGTTTAATGCTACATTGACAAGCATTTAAACTAGCAAAGGGGTGACAGGCCAGCAAGGAGGGTACCTACTTGCTCACCCCTCACAGCTAGTAGTGGAACCAGTGAACCAGAGGAGGTTATCTCTGCAAAGCAGTGTGCAAAAGATGGAGATTAGTGCCCAAGAGGTGGATAAGCAGAAAAGGGCAAAAATTCAGAAGAGGGCAGACAGCAAGGAGAACCAGAGATAAATGACAACCAAGGAAGGGGCCAGGAGTAGAACAGTGAAACAGTCTAGGAGGTCAAATCATGGAGCCATGTGTGCAAATGCCAGGAGCCTTAGCAACAAGATGGAAGATCTGGAGGCTGTCATGGTACAGTCAGACCTGGACATTGTGGCCATCACTGAAACCTGGTGTAATGATAACCACGACTGGGAGATGACCATTCTGGCTCAACATATTCAGAAGAGACAGAGTAGGCAGGAAGGAGGAGGAGTGGCACTGTATGTGAAAATGACATAAGGGCACAGAGATCCAGGAGGAACAAAATGGGGAGAGATACTGGGGTTAAGCTGGAAAGGAAAATGGGGACAGCCATCCTCACAGATGTGGTCTATAGACCACCAGCCCAGGAGGAAGAAACAGATGGGGAGCTGATGCTAGCCATCCAAAGGATGGCAGACAAGGGTGAGGTAGTACTGGCTGGAGACTTCAATATTCCAGATGAGGACTGGAGCATCCCAGCAGCAGCATCGACTAGGAGCAGATTTATCCTGGACTCCCTTCAGGGTGCCTTCCTCAAGCAACTGGTCATGGAACCAACTTGGCAGAAGGCAATGCTGGACCTTGTGCTCACAAACAGGGACAGTGTGATGGGGGATAACAGTGGGGAGCACCTGGGAAACAATGACCACCAGTCATTGTGATTTGAAATCACAGAAAGAGCAGAACCAAACCACACAAACACAGTATCCTGGATTTTAAGGGGGACTTTGGGAAAATGGGAGATACTTGAAAAGAGGCATTAAGGGAATGGGACAGGAATCAGGGGTTGAGGAACATGGAGTATTTGAAATGGGGATTACAAGAACAACAGAATTATGCATTAAGCAGGTTAGCAAGAGGAAAAGGAAGAGGAGACCATTATGGTTTTCCAAAGAAGTAGCAAAGAAAGTGAAAGCCAAAAGATTGCATTCAGGCAATACAAAAGACACAGACAGAAGGGAGATAGGGAGAAGTACCAGGAGAAGCAAAGGGAGGCAGGGAGGTCAGTAAGGGAAGCCAAAGCCAGACAGAAGAACACATTGCAGAATCAGTGGGTAGAGGGACAAAACTTTTACAGGTACATAAGTGAAAGAAGAAAGACAAAGGGAGGGATAGTGAGACTGAAGGGGGAGGATGGGGTCGTTGGAGGATGACAACAGTAAAGCTGACATTTTGAACAGGTATTTCTGCTCAGTCTTTACTGAGGAAGAGGAGGGTAATGGGTCTGAAGGGAGTACAAAGGGTGAGAATGGTGCAGAAATGGACACAAGTCCCTTTACACGAGAAAGGGTCCTGAAGGAACTGGAAGTAATAAGAGTTGATAAAGATATGGGGCCAGATGGGGTGCACCCCAGGGTCCTTAAAGAACTAAGATCACTGGAAACAGGGGAGGTACCCAAATACTGGAGGACAGCAGATGTAGTCCCCTTATACAAAAGTGGGAACAAAGAGGAAGCAGGGAACTACGGACCAGTCAGCCTCACCTCAGTAGTGGGGAAGATCATGGAAGCACTACTGAAGGAGAGATTGGTGGAACATCTGGTTGTCAATGGACTACAGGACCCAAGGCAGCATTGGTTTCACCCAGGGAAGGTCATGTCAGACCAACCTCGCCGAATTTTTGACTGGGTGACTAGGGAGGTGGATCAGGGATGGCAGTGGACATGGCCTATCTGGACTTCAGCAAGGCCTTTGACACTGTGCCACATAGAAGACTATTACACAAACTGAGGAATACGGGTGGGCAGGACAGTGTGTGGTGGGTAGGTAACTGGCTGGGTGGCAGGACACAGAGGGTGGTGGTTAATGGCTGTCACTCCACAGAGGGAAGAGTGACCAGTGGGTACCACAGGATCAGTGCTGGGACCGGTCCTATTCAACATCTTCAACAGTGACATGCGCAGGACCTAGAAGGCAGAATTTCACTGTTCACTGATGACACAAAGCTCTGTAACAGAGTAGATACACCAGAGGGTATAGACAGAATGAGAAGCGACCTGCAAAACTTGAAGAATGGTCAGGGTTTGGCAGTTGAAATTCAATGCAAAGAAGTGCAAGATAATGCATATGGGGCACAAAACCCTGGCACAATATATCAGTTGGGGGTGAGGATATAGCATACACCAAGCAGGAAAGGGATCTTGGGGTTGTCATCTCTGATGACCTCAAAGGTAGGGAAACAGTGTGACAAGGCAGCAGGTAAAGCAAATAGGATGCTGGGATGTATAGGCAAGGCATCACCAGCAGGAAAAGGGAGGTCATAATCTCGCTATACAAGACACTAGTGAGGCCCCACCTGGAGTACAGTGTACAGTTCTGGAGACCATACCTACGTAAGGACATAGACAGGGTAGAGAAGGTTCAGAGGAGGGCAATAAAGATGGTGCATGGATTGCATCACAAGTCCTATGAAGACAGGTTGAAGGAACTGAACATGTACTCCTGGAGGAGAGGAGGGAGATGGGATATGATAGAGACATACAAGTATCTTACAGGGAGGAACAGGGTGCAGAAAACACTATTTTTAAGCGAAAAAGATGTTCCAGAACTAGAGGCATGGGATGAAGTTGAGGGAGGACGATTCAGAGGAAACATGAGAAAGAATTTCTTCACAGAACGGGTGGTGGACAAGTGGAACATCCTGCCAGAGGAAGTGGTGGGGGCTGAAACAATCACGGGATTTAAGAATGTATGGGATAGACATAAAGGAATTCTGGAGGTCAGGAGTAAGGGGCAACAGACTTCTAGGAAAACAAACTGAACTTACAAGCTCAAATGGGCAGACTGGGTGGGCCATAGGCCCTTATCTGCTGACACTGTCTATGTATCTATGTAGTTACACTTTGACAAATTCATAAAATTATTTTTCTCTTCCACATAGACTTACAGGTTTGGGGGAATAGAGGGGAACAGAGGCTGATGAGCCTGATCTTGTACTCACGGGAGGAGAGAAAAGAGGGGGAGATCTGAATGAGACCATTATAAACAAGGTTGGCATAGAGGAAACATTTTTATAGAATTAAGAGCAAAAACACCCACTAACTTGACTACAAATTTGCAAGGGGAAGGTACAGTAAAGGGGCCAAAGATAATTCTTCACTCAGAGGGTGGTGTAGGATGAAACACACTGTCAGAAGGGATAGTAAATCACAGTTCACTTGTGGGCTTTTAGATAGGATGAGAGACATTCAAGGTGAAGGTATGGCTTAGTGGTGGTGAAGTCAGTTTCATAGTTTATTATGCGTTCCAAGTCCAAAAACTTTGCTTCGTGAAGAAAGTTGAGAATTTTATGGAATTTGCAACGTTCTTTTTTAAGTTTAATTTTTATTTTGTCTTACAGGAGAACTTCTTGAATGACAAAAATGAGAACTTCACCTGCAAATTGTGAAGTGAAGTTTTCAAGGATTCATGGGATTAGAGGTCACATGATGCTGATTCCACCACATCTTGGTGCTGTGTTTAGAGCGCCCTGTCAATACAGTGGCAGATTTTGATGACTTTCACAGAGGACTCTTTTTTGGGGGCTGTGTCCCCTACACCCCCCCCCCTTAGTAAATATACCAACTCTGGGGGGTGCAGATCTCAGGGAGGGGGTACAAAAAAGTTGCCGTAAATGACAGTGGCCGAAATCTGGCACTGTATTGACATGGTGCTGTAAAGGTAGTCCCAGACTGATGGTATACTCATGGTGCTGCAATGAGCTGTATTGCTATGTATAGGTTAAATTCATTGTAGTGTGAGAGAGAGAGTTGGTTTTAAGTGTGCTCTGTATCTATGTGCCTACACAGCTTTGGAAAGCATTTCAAACATATAGATGTTTCTAACAAATCACTCCATTAAGTGTCTGCTCTGCTTTGTACCTTTAGATCACCAGTTATGTCTGGTATTTTTGTAATTCAGTTAGTTTAAAGTTTTAAAGTTGTAGTTTTATTTTCTGTATTCTGTGTAGTAAGGCAATACTGTGGGAGAAAGGGAGATTATCTGCAGCAATGTCCAGCAAGAACAAATTCTGGTCAGAGTCACTTTGGCCACAATGACTGTTAATGCAATCACTTGAGAAGGACTTTTTCAGTGTCGGTTAAGTGATGTTAGCATTTGAAATCATGACACGTGGTGACTGCTGATACAGAAAAAAAAAAATCCATGAAAAGATCCTTATCAAGATCTGCATTAACAGTCATTGCGCCTCTGACCAGAGCCATTCAGCTGCAGTTTGCTCTTCTTCAGGTGGAGAGGGTCCAGGATTCCAAGCAAAATATATGCTGCTGCTTAAGCCTTAACTGATTTCTGAGTATTATATACCCCTGCATGTGTGTTTTCATTAATTAAATATTTTAAGCTAAAGTACAATATAGAAACATACCTTAAGAAAGAGAAAAAAGGAAGACCGTTGGTCTCTTCCCACCAACTTACTGGGCATAACACTTTTGTTCACTTTTTCTATGAACACTTACATGGCCATACAGTGCCTTTAGAATTTAAATTGATGCTTCCAATAGTTTCTTTATTAACCTCTGTTAAACTGGGCTGTTTCTTTTTCCTTCTTCACACTGTTTTTTTCTGTCCTGACCAAAGGTGTTTATGGAAGAAAGAAAGAAAGAAAGAAAGAAAGAAAGAAAGAAAGAAAGAAAGAAAGAAAGAAAGAAACCAGTTTAACAGAGGTTTAAACAGAATCAAACTATCATAAGCATCAATTTATATTCAAAGTCTCCATATGATCAGATAAGTAAGCAATAACACATAACGGGGTGTGGTTTATTCTGGATAAACACATGCCTAAGGGAGTAGTGAGGCATGAGCTGCAGGCTGAGTGTATTACTGTCCCATAGAAGTGCATCTATTCAGAATAAAACACATTCCCTGGAGTGTGTTATTGTGCTTATAAATAGGTATATGTTGAGAAATAGTATGGTTTAGTTTGTTTTTTCTTTAAAAAGTAATATTTAATAAAATACTATTATTTTATTTAAAATAATTCCTCTGCTGTCCCTTGGGGTGCTGTTCCACTTGCAGGTGTTACCAGGGGGCACTGTGGTGTGCTGCAGGTCACTGCCATGGGCCTCCATCAGGACCACAGTTTCCTGACTGCCTTGATGGCAGTGCAGTAGTGCTCTTCACAAACGTCCCACCTGTCTTATTCTGCTTGCGGGTCAGGAGAGGGTTTATAATGTTCTGATGCCTGGGGTTGAGGATCAGATGGGAGTGGCTTGGGAGGGACAGCAGGAGGATCGCCAAACTGGAAGTAACTCTTTTTAAGGTCTAGGGACTGCCATTCACTTCTTATACAGCTTCCTACTTCACTTGGTAAACAAAAAAAACTGGTGGTGAAATCAGGTTTGCTGAAGAATCAGAGGGATCTGTGCAGGAGTCTGGGCACAGGTACAGGCACTTGTTACTTTGTTCGATAATGTAAAAACATTACCATAGCGGGCAAATGCTGTCAGCCAATCAAATTGAAGAACTGTCCCTATCCATTTTATAATGATAAGACACACCTCCCTGCAGCGGCCAGTGAGAGCAGTAATCAACAGGCTGCTTCATTGTAACTTCCCCGGACAAGTCCTTATCACTCCCTGCAGCTGCCAGCAAGAGCAGTGACCAGCAGGCTGCTTCATTGTAACTTCCCTGGATGAGACCTCACCCCTCCGTGCTGCAGCTAGAGAGAGCAGTAATTTGCAGGCTGCTCTATTGCAACTTCCCCAGAGAAGACCTCACCCCTCCCTGCAGCAGTTGGAGAGAGCAGTAATCGGCAGGTGCTAAGGCGCGCTGCTGAGGGATTAAAGAATGTCATTAGGTGCACTCAGTTTTCTATCAGAGGAACACATTTGATTGTTTCTGCCAGCTTACTGTATGTGATTTTACAGCACTGTTTGTGATTGTAGAGCATGGATTGGCTAGATCTGTAGAAGTAACCTTGAGAGCTGATATTCTGACCAATGTATTTTGATGAAACGAGCTGTTGCTTTAATTGAGTCTATAAGTGACAGTAAATGTAAAGTCTGCTGTGGCACTATTATTGATTTACTAGGCAACAATAGGATGTATCTGAACCCAGCCAGACTGCAAGTGCCATTGTCCCTCCCTCCTTACCTGTTCCCACCACCCTGACCCCTGTCTTTGTTTTAAAGCTGACCGCTAAACCAATCTCCTCTTTAGTCACAGGTTGCTTCATAGTAACTTTATCAGACAAGATCTCATTCCTCCTGCAGTGGCTGGTAAGACCAATAATCGGCAAGTACTAAGGAGCGTTACTGAGGGCTAATAGAATATAATTAGGTGCACCCAGTTTTCTGTTGGAGGAATGCATTTGATTATTTCTGCCAACTTACTGTTTGTGATTTTAGAGCACTGTTTGTGATTGTAGAGCAAGGATTTTCTGGTTCTATAGTAGTAACCTTGAGAGCCAATATGGTGACCGATGTATTTTGATGAAACCAGCTTTTGCTTTAATTGAGTCTATAATTGGCAGTGAATGTAAAGTCTGCTGTGTTCCTACTGTTGCTTTACTATGCACTAGGGGGTGTCTGAACGCAGGCACTATTGCCCCTCCCCTACCCCTCCCACCTCATCACATTCCTGCCCTGACCCATGTCTTTGTTTCAAACCTGACATCTAAATCTATCTCCTCTTTATCCAGACTGCAGGCACCATTACCCCTTCCCACCATGACCCCTGTCTTTGTTTCAAACCTGACCTCTAAATTTGTCTCCTCTTAACCATAAGCTGCTTCATTGTAACTTCCCCAGAGGAGACCTCACACCGCCCTGCAGCAGCCAGCAAGAGCAGTGATTGGCAGGTACTATGGAGGGCTACCGAGGGCTAAAATAATGTAATTTGGTGCACCTGGTATCCTCTCAGAGGAACACATTTGACTCTTTCTGCCAGCTTACTGTTTGTAATTTTAGAGCACTGTTTTTGATTGTAGAGCAAGGATTTGCTGGTTCTGTAGTAGTAATCTTGAGAGCCAGTACTGTCGCCAATGTACTTTGGTGAAACCATCTGTTACTTTAATTGAGTCTATAATTGCCTGTGAATGTAAAGTCTACTGTGGTACTATTGTTGATTTACTAGGCACTAGGGGGTGTCTGAAGCAGGGGGGACCAGGTGGCTTTTGCCGCACATCAGAGCCACACTGGGGGATCGAGAGCACCATGTAGAGAGTCAGCCAACACAGGACCTAAGGGAGAGACGAGGGAGGTGGATTTTTCTTCCCAGCCACCATCCATAGCCCTGACCTCTATTAAGTATTCAAGGAAGGAGGAGCCAGATGTGAAGGATTGCCACCCTCTAGAGGGAGTAGGACGTTGCTCATATTGCTTGAAGGAGCAGATCATTACCTGAGGGGGAATGGGCACTGATGGATAGCAGGAGGAGCATCTATCAGGTGAGAGCAGATGGAGGAGCTAAATGGAGAGACACATCCAGAGGTAAGGACACTGTTGCTGGTCTATGGTATTGTGTTTTTCAATTTGGGGGGGCTTTAATACAGGGTCGAGAACATTGTAGCTGGGTCAGGAACAGGATGCAGTGCAATCTTCTACAGCATCTGTTAGAGAGCAGGGGCACTGTTACTGTAAGTGACACTTGGGGCACTGGAACTGTTTGGTTTCTGTATTATAAGGGGAACTTAAGTAAATAATACTGTATAGGATATGTGGAGTACATAAGCTGTTGTTCTAGGGAGAAAGTAAATCGTAAATGTTGCATTCGGGGGTATTCGATCTTCTACTGGGGTCACAGGGGACACTTCAATTTTCTGTCAATATGGAGGAAGGGATGTTAAATTTAGGGTCTTGTACAGTAGTAAGAAGGGCAGGGGGTGCGGAAGGACATGCCAGACAAGATCCATATACAGGGGGTAGTCAGGGTGTAAAAAGATGCTAAGGTGGGCAAATGAGGGGAGCTGGGGAATGGCACACTTGGGGGTGGGGTGGCGTTAGCGAGGGATGATGGGGACAGCACAAGAGAGGGCATGGGGCAGCAGGATGGTAGGGGGCCACGGGGTAGATTAGTGGGTTGCAATGGTTGTGGGGTAGCAGTCTGGATGAATGTATTGTGGAAACTAGGAGAGTGTCCGTTCAGTGTCAAGCTGAAGAATCTTGAGGAAGAAGTGCAGTGGCTTGGTATGGAATTGGTAAGGTTGGGAAGAGGGTGGAAGGGACCTGGGGCTGAGGGCAACAGGAAGACACTGCATGGGAGGAACAATGGATTGGGGAGAAGGGGAGGGGGTGTAAACATTACAAATTAGAGGCCTAGGACAGGAGGGGGGAAAGGGCAGGAAGAGGGAGCCTACACAGAGCATGGCTGTGAGGGCAGGAAATAGGTTTACCATACTGGCAACATTAGAGGAAGAGGAGGGGGAGGTGAGGGGCCTCCAGGAGGGAGTAGGGAATGGGAAGTGGGAGATCAGCAAAAGGGTGAGTGGTTGGACAGAGGATTTTGGTAGGGGTAAGGGAGGGAGAGCCACAGTTGGAAGAATAGATGAAGGGAGCAGTGATAAACATGAGAGGAGTGATGCTGGAGCCGAGAATGGAAGGGACTTGGTGGAGTAGTTTGAGGTAACCATGGTGGAGGGGAGGGATGGGAGGGAGGTAAGGGAACAGTAAGGGTCAAAGAGGATAGGTCCAATGGGTGGACGGGATCAATAGGAGGGATGGGTAGAGTTTCAGCTGAGGCAGACTCTTGTAGAAGATATCAAGGTAAGGAGGTGTGTGGGGGAGAGGAGGGTTGGAGAAGGAGAGGTATTAGTACTGGGAGACTCCATACTTAAAGGGATTAGATGTGGCAGCAAGGGGGAATGGCATAGTTGCATCTGGGTGGAGTCCATACTCGGCCTACCTGCAGGCAGGACGGTGCAGTTGATTTTAAAGTGTCCTAGGAGGGGTAGGAGTAAACTGCATCTTGTGGTGCACGTGGGTATGAATGATCTGGTGGGGGACACTGGAGGTAGAAATTAAACAGCAAGGGGGCCATGGTACATTGCAGGAGGCTCTAAATTACATACGTGAGTGGTGCAGAATTTACAAACTCCCCCTAAATCCAGACAAATGCACAGTGATGCATTTAGGCAGAAAAAATACCACTCAGGCATACAACATAGGAAGTACTACTCTTAGAACAGCAACAGAGGCGAAAGACCTTGGCATGATTATTACACGTGACTTACAATTTAAGGCTTATTGCAACAATATATGCAAAAAAGCTAATGGGCCATTAAATTGAATTTTAAGACATATAGCAGGTAGAAACAAAGAAGTTATAGTCCCCTTGTATAGCTCCCTTGTAAGGCCTATTTTGGACTACAGAGCACAGTTTGTGGTCACCATACCACCAGAATGAGATTTTAATGCTTGAGAGGGTACAAAAGAGAGCTAGCCACTCTATAAGGGGATCGGAAGACAAGAATTATGTTACTAGGTTGGGAGAACTGAACTTGTTTCCTCTAGAGTACAGTAGATGGAGAGGTACATTCTCTTGCTGTTCAAAGCACTAACTGACCATGACCTGTGGGAGAAGCTGGGGCTGGAATTTAAAGACCAGTCATTTAATACCAGAGCCCATGCATTACAGCTGAGAGGTGAAAATTGTAGAACATGGAAGCAAAAAATGTGATTCAATTAAAAGGTGGTATCCAAATGGAATATGCTACCCAAAGACATGGTTGGCAGTACATCAGCAGAGATTTTTAAACTAAAATTGGACATGTTATACCAGACAGGGAGCCTTTAGTAAACAAAGCGTGCACTATGGGCAAAAGTCAAAAAAGCTTTGTATTGACCTGCAACACCCATGAAGTAGTGAGGGAGAGGTTCGAGGAATTGAGTAGGCTGTGTGGGGAACTGGTGGAATTGCTGGCATTCTTGGAGGTGCTCCCAGTACATTCCATTAGTACAGTGACGAAGGTATGAATTGGAGAGTTTAACACCCGGCTGAAGGAATGGTGTTTGTCCAGGGGATATGGGTTGGTGGGTGACTGGGACAGAATCTGGGACAACAATGAACTTTATACAGAGGATAGCCTACATTTGAGCAGGGCTGAGAAGAGGTTACTAAAGCATAGGGTAGGGGACTACATAGCTATGAAGGAGGACTTAAACTATGTAGGGGGTGGTGAGTGGACAGAAAGTAGGCAGAGATCCAAGAGAGGTGAGCCAAGCAAACCTACTTCCTAGGCTAGTATACAGGAACTTGGTGCAGTGGCACAATGGAGACTAGGAAGGGGAATTCAGGGGAAGACAGGATGGGTTGGAGGGTGGTTTCACTGAATGCAAGAAGCCTTGGTAACAAATCAGCGGAATTACAGGCTCTCTTGGCAATTGGAAGGGTGGATGTTGCGGCCATCACAGAAACATGGTTCACCAAGTACCAGGAATGGAACTTGATGATCCCAGGGTATAGGATATTCAGGAAGGATAGGGCTAGGGGAAAAGGGGGGGAGACAATATATGTACGGGAGGGGATAAGATACATAAGGGAGGAGTGGGTGGAAGGCAGAACAGAAGACCTATGGATGCAGCTTCAAGGCTCAAAAAACATAGGACATTGAGGATGGGGGTGGTGTATAGGCTGCCAGCCCAAGGGGAGGATCTGGATAGGGAGTTAGCCGAACAAATCAGAAGGGTCTGTAGGAAAGGGAACACTGAGATGGTGGGGGACTTCAGTCTACCGGGGGTGGAGTGGCACACCCCAACCACCAAGAGTGCAAGGAAGCAGGTTTTATTAGAGGAAATTTCAGGACAGCTTCCTGGTGCAGTTGGTCAGTGAGCCAGATAGACTGGATAGGACTCTGGGCCTGGTTCTATCAAATGGGGAGGCTGTAAGGGATCTGGAGGTGAAAGACCTTCTGGCTGGGAGTGACCATCACTGTTTATGTTTCATGCTCAACATGGGCAGGGAATCAGGAGGCATGGGTACAAAAGTAATAGACTTTAAGGGAGGTGGACTTTAAAAGGATAGGGGAAATTTTGGGCAAGAATCTGGCAGAAATTCAACTGCGCATGGAGGCTAATCAAAAATGGCATATTATTAAGAAAAAGATGGTGTCAGACTGGGACATGTACATGAACAAGGAGTAAGAATGAATGATCAAAAAAACCCAGCTTGCTGATGAAGGACATAGAAAAGTTCAGGGCCAAAAGAAAAATGCATTTCAGAGATGCAAGAGATGGGGGGGAGGGGATAACAGAGAGATGTATGTGAAGAAGTCCAGGGAAGTTACTTGGCTGAAACAACACAAGAGTAACTGCCCCAACAGCTTAGGATGTGCTCAGAACAAAGTAAACTTAACAAAAAGTTAAAGCACCATCCACTCACCCCCCCAAAATAAAGCAAGGCACCAATGTAATTTCAAAGTGCAAAAGCAGGTTATTTGGCTGGTCAGAGTAGCCATGGCATCCAGGGAGCTGAGGTTGGTGGAGGGCATAAAAGATGAAGAAAAGGACTTTTTCAAATACATCAGTAAAAGACAGAAAAACAAAGATCAGATTGTGAGGATTAGGAAAGGTGGGAGCTGGGAGGAGAGGGGGGATGACTAGGTGGAGGCACTGAATGAGAACTTCTGCTCCATGTTTACTAGGAGGAAAGAGGGGCAGATACCACCTGGTAGAGGAGGAGTGGGAAGGGGGAAAGAGGTCACTGATGTAGGGTTTACAGAGGACAGGGTGCTGAAGGGTTTGAGGGCTCTTGGGGGGGGGACAAGGCACCGGGTCCAAAAGGCATTCTTGCTAGGGTACTTGGGGAACTGGAACTGGTCCTGGCAGGACTGCTGGCTGACCTGTTCAATACATCCTTGGACATTGGATATATGCTACAGGACTGGAAGATGGCCCATGTGGTACCCATCCATAAAAGTGATCCTAGGGACAAACCAGGGAACTACAGACCAGTAAGCATCAAATTGATTGTGGGGAAACTCATGGAGACAACCTTAAAAGGGAGCCTGGTGACCTTTTTGGAGATCAGTGGTCTTCATGATGGTCAGCAGCATGGGTTTGTCTTGGTAAGATCCTGCCAGACAAATCTGATTGAGTATTATGACTGGGTGACAAAGGAACTAGATAAAGGCTATGCAGTGGATGTCCTGTATTTCGACTTCAGCAAGGCCTTTGATTCCATGCCACATGGGAGGATGGGGGAAAACTGGAGTATATAAGGGTGGGATCGAAGATGGTAAACTGGACCACCAATTGACTGAAGGGAAGGCAGCAAAGGGTAGTGGTGGGTGAGGAGCTCTCATCACTCAGAGGTGTGACGAGCCATGAGCCAAACGAATCAGTCTTGTGTTGTTCAGGATATTCATAGTGGACATCTCCCATGGGTTTTGGAGTAAGATCAGTCTCATTGCAAATGATACAAAGATGGGTGCCATGGGTGATGACATCGAAGGGTAGAGGGAGCTGCAGGAGGACCTGACCAAATTGCATGAGTGGTCGGATGTATGGCTGTCAGGGTTTCATGCCAAAAAGTGCAAGGTCTTGCAGTTTGGGGCTAACAACCAGTGGAGGAGCTATTGGCTGATGGGTGTACAGGTAGAAGGCACCAAACAATTGGTTCTACAGTTATTTATATGCCATATTCTTGTTTTGAGGTGTTTGCTGCATATCTCCTGGCCTTCTTCCACCTTTATGAGCCAACCTTCTATGATTTGTGGAGTGTTCGGGGAAATGGGTTTGATCAGGGTGAAATAAAAAAAAAAACTTTTTAAATGGAGAGTACACATACATGTTTCCTTTCTTTTAATGTTAATAGCCTTACCAATCTGGACAAATTGAGCAAAGTTATGTCCTACATAAAGAAATCTGTAGCGAATATTTGTTTGCTCCAGGAAACCCATCTCTATAAGACTGAACATGAGAAGCTAAGCAAATTTGTTTTTCCTCATGTTATTGCCTCTACAAATAGGGGTGGTCAGCAACAGGGCACAGTGATATTGGTGTCAGGACAAGTCTACTTTGAATTGAAAGATTCTGTCATTGATATTGAAAGATGTTATGCACTCCTGAAAGGGGTCTATAATGGACGATTAATTACAGTGGCCTCGGTTTACACCCCCCAGGCTCAGACTATATATTTTACAGAAATTTGATCTTGAAAATTGCTGCCTGGTCAAAGGCACCTTAATCTTGGGAGGGGATCTGAACCTGGTCCTTAATGACTGTCTGGATTCCACATCTGGGACCCCTTGAGCAGAGCGAAGGGTGGCTCAAAATATGAACAGGCTTCTAGGAGAGCTAGGGTATGCCGTTGCATGGAGGTATGTACAAGGTCAAGGAAGAAATTACACTTACTTTTTAGCTGTGCATAAGGTATACTCGAGGATAGATTACTTTTTTTATCCCAAAAGAATGTCTATCATGGCTGGGAAGAGTGGATATTAGGGACATCTTCATGTCTGATCATGTCCCTCTCCTCACTCAAATAAATTTAGGACAGAGATGGAAAAATACCTTAAGGCATTTTAATCTATCTTTTGTTCAGGGGGAGGAAGTGCAGTGGTCTGTACAGGAGATGATTACTGAAGCTCTAGGAAACAGTGATACCCCGTAGTGTCCCCCCAAATTTTATGGGACATGGTAAAGGCCGTGGTGCACACTAAATTAATAGCACTGGCTTTCCACTGTAAAAGAGAGTGAGAGGCCAGGAAAACTACATTACAAGTGCAGATTAAAGACCTTGAGGCATCAATAAAGGCTCAATATAAGTCCATACAGGAAGATCCAGTCCAGCCAACCTTGGTAGAAAATGACTTCATTAAGGAAGTAGCTCTCTACCAATTAAGGCACAACAAACAGCAAAACAAATTGAGAGAATAAAAACCAACTCACAAATTGAATTTTTTTTTTAAGTATGTATTTATTTTTTTCTCACTACTACTTTATTTCCCAGGCACAGCATTAAATAAGTCTCAAACATTTCGGACTCAAGTCCTTCATCAGTGAGTAACACCGACTCCTATACAAAAAAAGGTTTTTTTGATATATTGTAAATATCCATAATTTATACAATATGATAATTTTCTTTATATTATCAAATTATTAAACAAAATCCAGGCATTGTATCCTCACCTAAAAATTATGTTCAGTATCCCTTTGATATTCACTATTTCATTATCATTCCATATTTATATGTGACATATAAAAACATCCAAAAACACACAATCACTTTTCATGTTGGTTCGCGCTTGCGCACGAGTCAACTTCTTGTGGTAGTAGCAGATTTGGAGGTGCGGTCACTGTGGGCGAATGCAGGGCACGCATCAGTAGGTGCGTCCCTCATTTCCCAATAAGCCAGCAGCAGGCACTGACATCATGCAGCCCTAATGTGGCCCCCAGATCTAAGAAAAGGTTCGCTGCAATGAGAGCGAAGCTCTCATGCAGTGGGACCACAACATGCCTCTCAACGTGCACGCAACATGGCAGCAGTGACTGCTGCCATTGCCTGTCACAATGCCGATGGGGGATCCCACTCCCCATTGGCATAATGACCCCCTCCCTCCCATTTAAAATGTATGCCAAGGGGGTGCCCAATCCCCTTCGGCATCATGCACCCCCTCCAACAGTCTTTCTTGCAGATGGGAGGTCCAATCCCTGTCGGCTTTAATCCCCCTTCCCCATTTATTTTGCTGATGGGGGATCCCACTCCCCGTTGGCATAATGTACCCCCCTGCTCTTGTTGTGTGCCGAGGCGGGTGCCCAATCACCCTCAGCAGTTGTCCCCCCCCTTCAGTATGTGCTGACAGGGGTGCCCAATCCCCTGTTGGCTACAGCATCCCCTCCAAAACACTTAGGTAGCATGCTGGGAGCCCACCCCAGTGTGCAAAATCCCTTAAAAAAGAAAAACTGTCCCACAATGTTTTTTTTAAACCTGTAAAAGAAAATGGTCCCTCACGGTCTCCCTGCCCTCCCCCAACCCACACCCACCCCTGCGGACCCTGTCTCTCCACACCCCCCTCACCCCATACTTACCTCCGAAGTCTGGCACGATGATCTTCATTGGACCGGGAGTACATCGGCACTCTTCAAAGCCGGCTGCAAACTGAAGAAATGCCGGTAAGCTGTATAATGGTATAAATAGGTTTTTTCAAGTTTGGTGCATATCTCAGCCATTTTTGGGAATTTTGGCACCAAATTCTCACCATGGGTTTATTGGGACACCTCCTCATGAATTCAGGCATTGCCATGGCGTTATTCTGTCCTGAAAGGTGATTTTGCAGTCACTGCGCTGAATCACCTTTCCGGATCAATTAACGAAATGACAGTGCATCTGTTCATGAGGAGGGCTCTCAAAAAGCCTATGTTGCAAATTTGGTGAAAAATCCCAAAAATGGCTGTTTTACTAGCGTGTGTTGCACAGTTTCCATGCACCCTTGTAACTTCGTGAATTTGTAATATTTTCAAAATTGGCATTTTTCCACACGTCCTTATGAACAGTATACTGTAGCTGTAATTTTACATATCCTGGCTGAAATGTGTTTTTGCACATCCAGTGCAGAATAGCGCGGTCGCTGTGTGAAATCAGTTTTTAGGACAGTTTGAGGAAATGACGGTGACACTGTTCATGATCAGAAGTCCTAAAATGGCTATGTTGAAAATTTGGTGACAAAATTCCATAAAATGACTGTGTTACAAGTGGTGTTGCGCAGTTTCCACGCACCCTTGTAACTTTGCAAATTTGCAATATTTTCATGCCAGATTTTCAACACTGGCATTTTTTCATACCTCCTTATGAACAGTACAGCTGTCATTTTTCACATCCTGCCAAACAAGTGTTTTCGCACCTGTGGCGTACAATGGTGTGGTCACTGTGCAAAATCAATGTTTCGGACAAATTAACAAAATCACAGTGCCACTGTTCATGGGGGGGGGGGTCCCAAAATGCCTATGTTAAAAATGTTAAAAAAATCCCCAAAATAATTGGGTTACGGATGTGTGTTGCACAATTTCTATGCATGCTCATGACTTCACCAATTTTTCATATTTTCACTCCAGATTTTTAGCGTTGCCATTTTTTACATCTCCTCATGAACAATACAGTTGTCATTTTCCACATACTGCCCAAAATGCGTTTTCATCCCTGTGTCGCCAGATGACATAGCCGCTGTGCAAAACCACCTTTCAGCTATCAAACCGATAGTGCAGCTTTTCATGAGGTGGGCTCACAAAAAGCCCATGTTGAAAATCCGGAGTGAAACTACCAAAACATGCCTACGGTGTTAGGGTTTCCAACTGTAGCACCCCACCCTGAAGAGACTGACAGGTGTCAGGGGTGTGACTTGGGATCATCGGCTGTATTGCTCACGCCATTCCACCCCCACCCTGCAGCCAGTGACAGGCATTGTGGTGTGCCTTGCAGTGTTTGGCCACAAAGTTCACCACTTTCTCCTATACTGCACCCACCTCAACGTATTTCCTTATGGAATGGGGTATGTATAAAGGCCAAAGACCCCAAAGCACACCACAACACTTGTCAGTGTCTACAGGAAAGGGGGAGGTAAATTGGCATGAGCGTTATAGCTAACGACCCAAAGACACACCCCAATGTCCGTCGGTTTCTACAGGGTGGGGGAGGGGTTAGCGTCACTTCAGTACTTCACTGCCATTCCTATTATGCATCTCTAACGTCAGCATTACCAATGCCAATGCAAGCGAGACAACATTCAGCACTGAGAAATGTTTCTTTAGCTCAGTCCTCATAATACATAAATTCAAAAATCACAATTCCTCAAACTGTATCTCAACATCCTGCTTTTCCAGTCTCATTATGCAATTTCTCCTACATACAAAGAAATGCATTAACCACTTCCCAAAAAATTACTTTTATGATCTAAATTCATAATCCTGTGTTGAATGAACATATCTTCAAGGTCTAAACTTAACATTTCTCTGGTGCACTGTGAACAAGGAGGTAAAACAACATAAGCCATCCTCACAGAACATATCTCACAACTTATTTAAAACAACAACATTATCCAAACGTTATGCATACTTTAAATTTTACAACATTTTTCTCTCTCTTCAGCTCCTAGTATTTCATATCTCTAAACTGTAAATTCATTTAATTATATATCACATTCCCTATGCCTGCTTTACATTTCTTCATTCTATCCCATCACCAAGTGTTTAATTATAAAAAATGTTTTTTTTACTAGCTTGAAATCAGTTTTGTCACATCCTTTCTTATATATTTAAGTGTACAAAAGCATCTCAAATCACATTTCTGAAGCAGGTGGAAACTCACATACCTGCCCCTTCTTTATGTATTTGCACTTTGCTTTGTAATCTGTTGGGGAAACAAATGCGATTCCATTTCTAATTTGTACCTTAAATTTAAACAGTAAAATGGCTTCTCTGAGATCCTGCCAGTCTGGGAGAAGGGAGCAGATGGACGGAAGGTCAGAGAAGGGGAGATAGGGGAGCTAAACACGTGGCTCAAGGACTGGTGCCAGGAAAAAGGACACAGATTTGTAGGGAACTGGCAACAGTTCTGGGAGCGAAAGTTCTTTAAATTTGATGGACTGCATCTGACTAAAGAGGGAGTCAGTGCATTGGGGCAGAAGTTTGACGTCTTTGCAGAATATTTAAACTAGCAATAGGGAGGGTGCAGCACCCCATACGCCGAATGGGAAGAACACCCTCCCCTCAGCTAGTGGTCAAACAGGAATTCAGCATGTTTGCCGCTCATTTGCATCACCAGGTAAGAAAAAGGTTTGTCTCCCCATACGATGCACAGGGTAATGCCAAACTTCACCCAACAACTAACACACCAAAATCTGGCCAATGGAAAATCATGTACACAATGCTCACAGCCTGGGAAATAAGATCCCAGACCTGCAGGCAATAATGTCAGAGGCTAAACTGGACATAGTAGCAATTAGTGAGACGTGGTTTACCAGTAACCACACTTGGGAGACTTCAGTACCTGGCTCTGTATTGTTCAGAAGAGACCGAGGTGCAAAAGGGGGAGGAGTGGCCCTGTATGTTAATGAAAATATCAAAGCTACAGAAATTCAGAATACACATAAGGAGCCAGAAGAACTGTGGGTCACCCTGGAAACAGGAAATGGGACAGCCATAAGAACTGGGATTGTCTACAGGCCCCCAGACCAGAGGGAGGACATAGACACATTACTGTTAGAAGATATACAAAACATGACAGCTAAAGGAGGTTCTGATAATGGGAGACTTCAACATGCCAGATACAGATTGGTCAATACCAGCAGGAACATCTGCCAAAACTAGACTATAGTGGATTCCCTGCAGGGGAGGGCCTCAAACAACTGGTACAGCAACCCACAAGAGACAGGGCTATCCTAGATCTAGTACTGACTAACAAAGAAGGGATCACAGATCTCCAGGTAGAAGGTCACCTGGGGCCAGTGACCATCACATGGTATGGTTCAATTTGGCTACTACATCTAAATCATCCCATTCCAAGGCAAAAATATGGGACTTCAGAGGAGCTGACTTTGATAAGATGGCCAACAGAGTTAAGCTAGCCCTGGCAAAAAAGAAACACAGGTGAGGAGGTACAGGCAAAGTGGGCAAGCATTAAGGAGACAATACTTGAAGCAACATCCCATTGTGTTAGACAGAAAAGGAAGTGCAAAGAAGAAGGAAACCACTTTGTTCTCAAATACAGTAGCAGAAAGGTCAGAGCCAAAGGCTGACCTTCAGAAAATATAAGGGAACACAGCGGGATGAAGATAGGGAGGCATACCAAACTGCCCTAAGGGAAGCAGGTAAGGCAGTAAGGCAGGCAAAGTCCCAAACTGAGGAAACACTAGCACGAACAGTAAAGAAGGTGACAAGACTTTCTATAGATACATTAGTGAAAGGAGAAAGTCCAGAGGGGTATTGCTAAGCTTAATGGAGAAAAAAGGAGCATGTGAGGAGGAGAATCCTGTAAAGGCATCTATCCTAAATAGATACTTTGCTCAGTATTTACTGAAGAGCAGTAGGGCAGGGCCCACAGCCCAGCATCATGGACACAGGGGAGGGAGGTGAGCACTACTCCTTCACAAAGAAAGGGTCCTACAAGAGCTTGCTAAGCTCAGGGTGGATAAGGCAATGGGACCTGATGGCATACATCCCAGGGTACTTAAGGAGCTAAAGGAGGAACTAGCAGAGCCATTAGCAGAATTGTTTAGTGAGTCTCTGAGCACAGGAGAGGTCCCAGAAGACTGGAGAAGGGCTCATGTAATCCCACTCCACAAGAGTGGTAGCAGGGAGGAGGCGGACTACAGACCGGTCAGTCTTACCTCAGTATTGGGCAAGATTATGGAGGCACTCCTTAAGGAAAGGATAGTGCAACACCTGGAATCCATAGGGCACAGGATCCAAGACAGCATGGGTTTACAAAGGAAGGTCCTGTCAAACTAATCTCATAGATTTCTTTGACTGGGTAACCAGAGTGGTGGACCAAGGGGAGCAGTTGATGTCGCCTACCTTGACTTCAGCAAAGCTTTTGACACTGTTCCACATAGAAGATTGATAAATAAGCTAGGTAGGCTGGGTGGGTCATAAGTTGGTCAACTGGGTGGCAAACTGGTTGACTGGCAGAAAACAGAGAGTGGTGGTAAATGGTATACAGTCAGAAGAGATGCAAGTCACAAGTGGGTACCTCAGGGATCAGTCCTGGGGCCAGTCCTATTCAACATCTTCATTAGTGACCTCCAGATGGACTAGAGGGTAAGGCTTGTCTGTTTGCAGATGACACCAAGATCTGCAACAGAGTAGATGATCCAGATGGGGTGGGCAGAATGAGAAGAGATCTGGATAAACTAGCAGAATGGTCAGAAGAGTGGCAACTGGGATTTAATGCAAAGAAGTGCAAAATCATGCACATAGGGAAGAGAAACCCTGAAGCCACTTATAGGCTGGGAGGAGTTGCTAGCAGTCACAAAGGAAGAAAGAGACTTGGGCATCATCATCACTGATGACCTAAAATCATCCAAGCAGACCTCTAAAGCAGTAGGTAAGGCTAGGGGTGTTAGGGTGTATTAGTAGGGGTATCACAAGTCGTAAGAGGGAGGTAATAATCCCTCTGTACAAGACATTGGTTAGGCCCCATCTGGAGTACTGCGTGCAGTATTGGAGCCACACCTTCACAAGGACATTAACCAAATTGAGGCAGTCCAGAAGGGCAACCAAAATGGTGCAGGGACTGCATCAGAAGACATATGAGGACAGATTAACGGAGCTCAATATGTATACCCTTGAGCAAAGGAGGGAGAGAGGTGATATGATCGAGACATTTAAACACCTTAAGGGCATAAACAAGGTGAAAGAGTCTAACATGTTTAAATGTAAGAAAAATAGCAGGACAAGAGGACACAGCATAAGATTAGAGGAGGCCGATTAAGGGGAATGTGAGGAAATTCTTTTCACAGAAAGGGTGGTAGATCGTGGAATGGCTTACCACAAGAAGTGGTGGCTATGAATACAGTGCAGGGCTTCAACCAGGCATGGGATAGGCATAAGGAGCAATACAAATGGCTATGAATAGATAGGTCACTGACAGAGCAAAGGCCGATGGCACATTTATAAGGTAGAAAAAGAAATGGGCAGACTGGATGGGCCTTGCGGTCCTTATCTGCCGTCAACTTCTATGTTTCTATGTTTCTATGTAGACCCTGTAGTGGAGTTTTTAAATTGAGCCCTTTTACTCACTTTTCCTTAGCATTAGAAGTTTTTTTGGGGTTCGCTCCTCACCTCCGCTTTCTTTCAATGCAAGAGGTGAACAGTAGCGTCTGACACTGTTTTTATTCAGTCTGTTTCCACTTCCTGTAGAATCTAGCGTTCAGGTTTGGTGCTGCAGATCATGTGACCTGCTTGCTTAGACCCTATGTGCCTGAATTGCTCATTGCAGCACTCAATAAAAACACAATGGCCTAGATTTTCAGAAGGGTTGCACATGGCACAACAGGATTGAGCTATGTGCAACCCACCAGTGCGCCCCAGCCTGATATTGAAAGCGGCAAGCTGAGCTACCCAACTCCCAATGCACTGGGGCGCATCCCTAATATATTCAGTGCAATGGCAGGGGGTGTGCCCATGTATATGCGGCACATCCCGATATTCAGCTCAGGATGTGCGGTGCATATGCTGGTACAACCCTGCATTGCGCCGTATGGGGGTGGTGCAAAGATGTTCTCGAAAAATAGGGAACAAGTTGGGGACACCCACAGGTGGGCTGCTGTATTGCATAGCACAACACAGCAGCCGTCTGCCATGGGTGGCCACCCGACCTCCCCAGACACTATATCGGGGAACACAGCCCCCCAGTAGTCCAGTGGACCTCCCTTGCCTAATTGCAGGCATAAGTAAAATACAGACCCCTGGTGGTCCAGTGGACCTCCCCCCCCCACCCAACTGTGGGCATTACTATAATAAGATTCCATGTTGGTCCAGTGGAACCCCCCCATCGCCCGATCGTAGGCACACACATATGTAAATACACTGGTGGTCCAGTGGTACCCCCTTCTCACCCACCCACTGCAGTTCCCCACCACCCAGCAACCCCCCAGTCAATGGCGGGCACTAGCATCCCACCCACAAGCCACCTGGCTGCCTGCCGACTTACAGCATACAGTATGACTGTATGCCTATTAGTCCACCGTATGGGCCAATGGGTGTGCAGACCAAACCATACTACACAGTCCCGAATTGTGAATGAGTCTGCATGCCCATTGGCCCATGCAGTGGACCAAAATGCGTACAGCCATACTGTACGCTGTCAGTCAGCGGGCGGCCGGGCAGCTTTCAGGCAGGGTGCTGCCACCTGCCACTGACTGGAGGGTTGCCTGGTGGCCGGGAACTGCAGTGGGTGGGTGGGTGATGAGGGGGGTACCACTGGACCACCAGGTTATTTACGTATGTGGTGCCCGCAATGGGGGGGTTTCCACTGGACCACCATGGAATCTTCTTATACTAATTCCCGGGATCAGGCGAGGGGGGGAGAGGTCCACTGGATCACCTGGGATCTGTATTGTATGCATGCCCATGATCAGGTGAGCTGGGGTCCACTGGACCACCAGGGAGTTTAATATTATACATGCCAGTGATCAGGTGATGTGGAACAGTCCACTGGACCACCAGGGCAATCAATTATGTTTGTGCCTGTGATCTGGCAATAGGGCGATTGGGGGGATTTCCACTGGACCACCAGGATATTTACACATTCCTATGCCCGCAATTGGGCAAGTGGGGGTCCACTGGACCACCAGGGATATATTAGTCACTTATGCCCACGATTGGGTGGCCAGGCAGGGGAACTGCAGCGCATCAGTCTCCGACAGCTGAAGTCTGGCATGGCGCCAGGTGCAAGTCGATGGGGATTGGCACACCACATGCAAATGGGGCCATAAAAACATGCAAATGGCCCCATTTATGCCTTGCATGCATAATGGCCTCATTTGCATGTGCAGTTCTGAATATCGCAGATCTGCGCCTAGCACAAGTGCACTTGTGCGGGCACATCCCCCTGCTCCCATGCTGCCTCTTGCACTTGGCACAGTGTCACTGTGCCATGCACAGTGCTATGCCCTCTGTGCCATATTCAGCAGTGCTGAGCCATGGCGCAGCACTGTTGAATATCACCTGGTCCTTGCCCTGGCGCAGCCCAGTTGCACTGCACCCAGGCTTGTGCCACAGCCGGGCATTGTCTGAATTTCCCAGCCAATACATAAACATTGGGATGTATTTAGATTGATGCCTATGGGACAACAGGTATTTTCAAACCCACCTATGGTGGTAGCGAAAAGAAACAGAACACTAGCTAATATTGTATCTAAGACTGTGCATAAAATATCAGATTCCTGACCAAAACACTTTTTGACAACGATGGATATAAGGGGCAACTTTCCCTGTGGTCACTGTACACATGTCATAATACCTATAGGGTGAAGAAACTTAGAAACACAGCTTGGGATGAAGATGTTACTATTCAGCAGTTTATAAACTATTCAACAGGAGTTATTTATTGTATAAAGTGTCCTTGTGAAATAGAAAGGCACTTGTTTCCCCAACAGATTACAAAGCAAAGTGGAAATAAATAAAGAAAGGGCAGGTATGTGAGTCTCCACCTGCTTAAGAAATGTGATTCGAGATGCTTTTGTACGCTGAAGTATATAAGAAGGGATGTGACAAAAATTGATTTCAAGCTAGTAAAACAACTTTTTTATAATTAAACACATGATGACAAGGAATAGAATGAAGAAATGTAAAGCAGGCATAGGGAATGTGATATATAATGAAATTAATTTACAGTTTTGACATATGAAATACTAGGAGCTGAAGAGATAGAAAAATATCATAGAATTTGAAGTATGCATAACGTCTGAATACTGCTGT
The DNA here is from genome assembly GCA_016271365.2 of Neoceratodus forsteri. NCBI lineage: Eukaryota > Metazoa > Chordata > Ceratodontiformes > Ceratodontidae > Neoceratodus > Neoceratodus forsteri. The sequence goes on along the minus strand of CM028138.1, from coordinate 808,754,978 downwards.
TCTTTTAAATAAGTTGTGAGATTTGTTCTGTGAGGATGGCTTATGCTGTTTATCTCCTTGTTCACAGTGCACTAGAGAAATGTAAGTTTCGACCTTGAAGATATGTTCATTCAACACAGGATTATGAATTTAGATCATAAAAATAATTTTTTGGGAAGTGATTAATGCATTTCTTTGTATGTAGGGGAAATTGCATAATGAGACTGGAAAAGTAGGATATTGTGATACGGTTTGAGGAACTGTGCTTTTTGAATTTATATATTATGAGGACTGAGCTGAAAAAGTGAGTGTGTGTTTTTGGATGTTTTTAGATGTCACATATAAATATGGAAAGATAATGAAATAGTGAATATCAAAGGGATACTGAGCATAATTTTTAGGTGAGGATACAATGGCTGAATTTTGTTTAATGATTTGATAATAAAAAGAAAATGCTCATATTATATAAATTATGAATATTTACAATATATCATTTTTTTTTGTATAGGGGACAGAGTTACTCACTGATGAAGGACTTGGGTCCGAAATGTTTTAGACTTATTTAACACTGTGCCTGGGAAATGAAGTAGTAGAGAGAAAAAATAAATAAGTGCTTAAAGTTTTTAAATTAGTAAGTTGGCTCTCATTCTACCAATTTGTTTTGCCGTTCAATATAAATCCACCCAGGAAAAAGCCCTCCAAAACCTTAAGACGGAACCTAACTCTATCTTGGATTCTTAGGTGGAGCAGAATATGCTATACCTTAGACAAAGGTACTTTGATGGGGATCTCTGGGGCCTAAACTTACTTGCTAATAGATTGCAGCAAAGGAAAACCAGCGCCATGATCAATAAAATAATTCAGCCAGTCACAAGACAAAATGTGATTACTACAGAAAAAGTTACAGAGGTCTTTGCAGGGTATTACCAGAATTTGTATGGGGGGGGCCTCCATACGCAGGTATGATTCAGGCTTGTCTGGAGGAACCAAACCTACCAAAGGTTGAGCAGGAGGAAGCAAATTGACTTGTCACACCTACACAGGAGTCTGAGGTGCATTTGGAAATACTCCAACTTAATACTGGGAAGTGCCTGGGGCTGACAGCTTCCTGGTAGAGTTTTATAAGCTCTTTCGGGGTTCTGTCTCCCCCACTTTGTGCAGGGCCTACAATTCTGTTTTGCAGGATATGGGAACCATTACTCCCCTTTTTTACTTTTTTGTTTTTTATTTACCAGGATAGACACACTAAGCTGAAATATTGTTTACTGGTGCAATCTGGGAGCACAAGGAATTAAATGACTTGCTTGGGGTCACACAGTATGCAATTGCGAGGTGTGGGTTTCAAACCAAGGTCTATAAGTTTGCAGCTCAGAGTCTTAAATCACTGAGCTATACTGCCTCCTCTTGGAGGTGGGCAATGATTGCAGTACTTCCTAAACCAGCCAGGGACCACCTGTTACGTGTTTCATATAGACTGATATCAATTTTAAATACTGACTATAAAATCCTAACCAGCATCATCATCAGATGCTTAGAGAATGTAGTTCCACAGCTCATTCATGGGGACCAAATGGGGTGTGTCCTTAGCCATCAGGCACAGGACAACATCTGTTGAGCTGTTCACATTATAGAGCACTTATTGCCAACAAACAACTGGCTCTGGTGATGAGCCTAGACATGGAAACAGCCTTTGATAAAATGTTATGGACGTTTCTTCAGGTTGCCCTGGCCAGCTTTGGTTTACCGGAGGTCTTCTCTTGACTGGTGTCCCGTCTGTATACCAACCCACAAGGATGTGTCAGGGTAAATGGTCATGTTTGGAAACAATTTCATCTAGAGCAGGGGAACTGCCAGGGTTGCCCCCTCTCTCCTCTTTTAGTTGCCCTTTTTATAGAACCACTGGCCTAGGCTATTCACGGTGATCCACAGATTCAGGGGGTAAACTACGGGGGATCTGAACGTAAAATAGGCTTATATGCCGATTATGTTTTGCTTTTTGAGGGTAATCCACAGTCCTTGCTCCCTGCAGTTTTTAAGCAGATAAAAGATTTTTCAGACGTCTCTGGTTACGCTTTGAATATCTCAAAGACAGATGTCCTAACTTTTTGTTATCAAGTTCCCACTGAAATACAAAGGCTATAACCCATGCACTGAGGAATGGTTAAAATTAAATATTTAGGGGCAGATTTGGGAACCAATATTTCCTCTCTTTTTGAGGATAATTTTTAAAGTTTGGTAAGAGACATAACCCAAGACTACAAGCAGTGGGTGCTTATCCCCCTCCCTTTGCTATCTAGAGTCCAGGCCACAAAAATTAACATACTCCCCAGATTTTTATATAAATTTCAAAGTGTCTCATGTTTGGTCTCCCACCAGATTCTGATGGGTTGGCAGAACCAGTTGATGATGTATGTTTGGAGAGACATCAGACCTAGGGTAGCAAAGCACAGTTTATACTTGCCCAAGTCAAATAGATGGGAGTTTGCCATTCAATACCTTCATGGGTATTGGATAGCAACTCAAATGAAATTGGTTTTGTTATTGCAAAATTCACATTATACCATGGACTCAGAAAGAAACACAAATCCCTGCACTTTGATTGGTTGGCTGGCACCTTCCAGCAGTTATAAATCCTCCAATATACCCACTGGAAAAGGTGCCAGCCAACAAGCACTCGTGCCACATAACAAATATCACTACCGCCGTTAAAGTTCAAGCAGGCCGCCGCCATTGGAATGCATACATACCACGCAAGTAAGCGTAATAAAAAATGAACATCACATTCCACTTGCTAGATTTGAAGACCTAGAAAATATATTTAGCGGAAATGAGCCATCCGATCCAGAAAGCGCTAGCATTGTTAACAAACCGGCGTTAAAACTTCCACGAAACCTGTAGTAAAATTACAGGTTTCTGTGAAGTTTTAATGCTCGGTTTGTTAACAATGCTAGCATTTTCTGGATCGGATGGCTCATTTTCGTCGCTAAATATATTTTCTAGAATTAAATCTAGCAAGTGGAATGTCTATTTTTTTTATTACGTTTTTTACTTAACACTGAGCATATGCTCAGAAAGTAGTCGCAACCTAACTTCTTAAAGAAACACCAACCAAATATCAAAACTGTGAAAAATTATTATTTACACAAATAAAACCTTTTCAAAGCATTTTACCTGTCTCATATTCAATACTAAAAGGAAACTATTTTTCTCAGCGGAAGAATATAATCATCATTATCACAACATAACTCACAAAAACAAATAATAAAAATACAAAACAAATAAACAAACTATTCCTACCATTGTATAATAGCAATGTACCCCTCCAGGGGTGTGGGTATATGGTATTTACCACGGCTGATAAGGTCACTATGCCTGCGGCCTCGTGACCAAACCACATCAGCCATGGTAAATCCACCAGTATACCCACACCCTGTCGGGGTATATTGCTTAATTATTCCTCTCATTGGATGATGATAGAAATGCACCTGGTTAAGGATCCCTTGCTACAGACCCTGCCTTTTAAGCCCCAGCTGCAGATGGCTTAGAGGAATACCTTACCTATGGGGATACAATCTGCCCTGGAAGGCTGGCATCAGGGTACTCAGAAGGGACCCATGTCAGAGAATCTGTGGAGATATATTCAGTGGGTATGGGATGACAGCTTTGACCCCTGGTTCAAAAATCAGGCACTAAGGGGTCTTCACTCTCTTTGAAAGATTTTATAGGGGGGGTTCGCCTGTTTCCTTTGAGTCTGCAGTGTCTCAGTTTAATTTAAAACCAGTTGACAGGTTTTTATTTTATCAAATTAGGAATGATGTCAATGCCCTTCTAAATAACCCTTCAATTATAATTTCCCATGATACCCCACTTCCCCCATTTGAAACAGGGTGGGCCTCCCCCTCTGGAAGGGGGAGCAATAACTCTTCTATATATCAACCACTTGAGCAATCTTGGATATAGAACATTCCCAGTCAAGACTAGGTGGGGGAAGGAAATTGGAGAACAAATTGATTCAGAAAATTGGGATAGTATCTGGCGGTCAGTGTGGGCCACTACCTCTTCACCAACTTGGTGTGAATTTGTATGAAAAGTCAGGATACAATACTTTATAGTTCCTAAGGTGCAAGCTAAATACTAAACACTGGGTCGGCAGCTTGCTGGAGAAAATGTGGGGAACAATTAGCAGGCCAGGTATGTATTTTGTGGTTCTGCATGCTGATATTGCCTTTTTGGAAGGAGGTGATGGGATACTTGCAGAATATCTTTACTGATATTGAGGAGATGGGACCAGAACATCTGGTTCTAGGAATGGACCCTCAACATCTGTAGGGAAGGGAAGCAAAATACTTATGGCGCCTGTTGGTAGACACCACCCTGAAGGCCATTAAGATGTGTTGGCTCCAGTCCAGCCCCCCAGGGATAGTTGAGTGGGCTGGAACTCTCTCTAACATAGAAGAGATGGAATGACTTACATTTTCCGTACAACATCGTCAGTCCCAATAAACCAAACACTGGACCAGATGGGAGATATATAGGCAGGGTTTACAGAAATCATAATTTCTTTTAGACATTGGGTGACCATGAACCATCCAGATAAATACATCACAGGGATGTGTATGGAAAAGAGTGAGGACCATAACAAATTTAGGATTGGTAGTACTGGAATTTATTTCACTGTCAGTACATAAATGTACCCTTAATAAATTAATTATTTAATTTGAAATGTTAACTAGCTTCCCCAGGTGGAAATTAATTTTATTCATTATTAAGAGGGTGGGCAGGTATAGTCTAAGCTAATAAGGGAGAGAGGGGATATGATAGAGACATACAAGTATCTTACAGGGAGGAACAGGGTGCAGGAATGCACTATTTTTAAGTGAAAAAGATGTTCCAGGACTAGAGGACATGGGATGAAGTTGGAGGGAGGACGATTCAGAGGAAACATGAGGAAGAATTTCTTCACAGAACAGGTGGTGGACTAGTGGAACACCCTGCCAGAGGAAGTGGTGGGGGCTGAAACAATCACGGGATTTAAGAATGCATGGGATAGACATAAAGGAATTCTAGAGATCAGGGTGAGGGCAACAGACTTCCTGGAAAACATAAACTGAACTTACAAACTTAAATGGGCAGACTGGGTGGGCCATAGGCCCTTATCTGCCGACACTGTCTATGTATCTATGTATCTATGTAAACATAGAAACATAGAATTCGATGGCAGATAAGGACTGCTTGGACAACCTAGTCTGCCCATTTCCCTACCTAATGGATACGCTGAAGATACTAGTTAACCAACAGCCTACTTCCTCCTACCCCACCACTAGAATTGCCTCATGTCTGTCCCCTGCATTCTTGAATTCCCCCACTGTTTTTGACTCCATGACCTCCTCAGGAAAGCTGTTCCATGCATCTACAACCCTCTCTGTGAAGAAATGCTTCCCACATTACCTCTGAGCCATCCCCCCATCTGCAAATTGTGCCCCCTTGTTCTTGCACATCTCTTTTTCTGAAAGATACTACCCTCTTGGACTTTGTTGATTCACTTGAGGTATTTGAAAGTTTCAATCATGTCCCCCCTCTCCCTCCTTTCCTCGAGGCTATACATCTTAAGCTCCTATAGTCTTTCTTCATATGTCTTCTGGTGTAGACCCTGTACCATTTTGGTTGCCCTCCTCTGGATAGCCTCCACCCTGTCTATGTCTTGCGGAGATGGGGTCTCCAGAACTGCATACAGTACTCCAGATGTGGTCTTACCAACTGTCTGTAGAGAGGGCCAACAACTTCCTGTTTTCTTCTGATCATGCCTCTCCCTATGCATCCCAGTATCCCCCCAGCCCTCCTTACTGCCTTCTCACATTGCTGGCCCACCTTAGGTCATCTGATATGACTACCCCCAGGTCACTTTCCATTTTTGTTGTTGTCAGTATCTCACCCCCCATTATGTACTCTTCCCCTGAATATTTGTTTCCCAGGTGTATTACTTTGCACTTATTTGCATTGAATCTAAACTGCAATACATTTGACCATTCCTCCAACCTTACCAAGTCCCTTTTCATCCTTTCCACCCTACATTGCATATCAACCCTGTTGCAGATCTTTGTGTCATCTGCAAAGAGACATACTCTCCCATCCAGTCCCTCTGCAATGTACTTATAAAGACAATAAAAAGGACTGGCCCTAGTACTGAACCCTGCGGTACCCACTAGTAACCCCCCTTTCTTCACTGTGGACTCCATTTACTATTACCCACTGTGTTCTGTTGTCCAGCCAGCGTTTTACCCAGGCTACCACCATGGGACCCACTCTCAGGCTGGCTAATTTGTTTTTTAGTCTTTTGTACAGGACTGTGTCAAATGCATTGCTAAAGTCTAGGTAGGCCATATCCACAACCCATCCCTGGTTTACTACTTTGGTCACCCAGTCAAAGAAATCAATTAGATTTGTCTGACTTGACCTTCCTGCTGTGAATCCATGCTGCCTTGGGTCCTGTGCCACACTGGCCTCTAGGTACTCAATAATTCTTTCCTTCAGATGTGATTCCATCATTTTCCCTACCACTGAGGTCAAACTGACAGGTCTGTAGTTTCCTGCCTCTGTCTTGCTCCCACTTTAGTGAAGGAGAATCACATCTGCCCTCCTCCGGTCCTCAGATACCACACCATCCTCCCTTGATTTACTAAAAAGTGTAGTCAGTGGTGTTACTAGTTCTTCCCTTAGTTATTTTAGAATTCTGTGGTGAATCCCATCAGGCCCTATTGCTTTATCCACCTTCAGTTTTAAGAGTTCTTTCAGAACCCTTTCTTCTGTGAAAGGACTAATATCAACCGCCCTATCCAGAGTGCTGCTATTTACTGGATTAGGTATCTCCCCCTGCTTTTCCATTGTGAATACTGAACAGAAGTATTTGTTCAGTATTCCTGCTTTTTCACTGTTGCTTTCTGCCCAGCCACCCTCCTCTTTATTCAGCCTCAGTATCCCTGCCATAGTCTTTCTTTGCTCCATAATGTACCTATATAAGGTTTTGTCCCCGTTCTTAACCGAGTTGGCTATCTTTTCCTCAGTTTGGGCCTTTGCTATTCTGACTGCCTTCCCCACTTCCTTCTGCTTTAACTGGTACAGTTCTCTGTCCTGCTCATTCTGTGTTTCTTTATACTTCCTGAATGTTTCCTTTTTCTCCCTAACCTTTCCCGCCACTTCTCTTGAGAACCATAGTGTTTTTTTCTTTCATTTTGACATGTTTATTTGCTTCACACAAAGGTTTGTTGCCTCTGTGATGGCGATTTTGATGTTACCCCATTGTTGCTCCACCCCACCTTCTTGCCTGTTTGCTAGTGCTTTTCCGAGGCATTCTCCCATTTTGACAAAATCAGCCCTCCTGAAGTCCAATACCTTCACTTTTGGATGGCGTGACTCTACAGCTAAGTTTATCGTGAACCACACTGTTGGTCAGTTGTTCCCAGATGGCTACCCACTTCAAGATTCGAGATCCTCATTCCGTTCCCATTTGAGAGTATGAGGTCTAAGATTGCTCCCTCCCAAGTGGGTTCCAAAACTAGCTGTCTGAGGCATGGCCCCTGTAGGGGATCGAGAATGGCCCTGCTCTTGGATGTGACTGCAGCAAAGGTGCTCCAGTTAACATCTGGTATATTCAGGTCCCCCATCAGCAATATGTCCCCTTTCTCTGCCATCCTAAAGATGCCTTCTATCGTTTCCTTGTCACTTTCCTCCCCCTGATATGAGGGTCTGTATACAACCCCTGTGCAGATTGTGGTTCCATTTCCAGTCTTCAGGGTGACCCACAGTGCCTCCTCTCCTCCCATGTTATCTTAAGACTTTTTAATGGGGTGAGGGTAGGTTGTGGGGGACCTCAGCATTAATTGTTTTTCTTTTATATTTTATCTTTTGTTAATTGTTTGTTAGTGTTCTTATGAACTTAGTTATATTTACAAGTAAATATTGATATTGGAATATACAGTAGGTGCTACAAATTGAACAAAAACAGTGTGAGAATTTCCCATTGTATAATATATAACAGTTTGGTAAATGCTGTACACTGAAACAACTGTAATGTATGAAGAATAGTTGTTGAAATGTTCTTTTTTATATAATATAATAAAAAGAAGTATAAAAAAAGAATGCACCGAGGAAGAAATAGATCTGTGGGTGCTTATAACAGAGAGGATGAACAACTCAGCTCAGTGCAGGTGTTCGGCAGCAAAAGCCAACAGGATGCTGGGGTGTATAGGAAGGAGAATCTCCTCCAGAAATAAGGAGGTGATCCTGCCCCTCTACAGTCATTGGTCAGGCTGCAACTGGAATTCTGTGTGCAGTACTGGCTCCCATTCTTGAAGAAGGACATCAGATTGTTGGAAAGTGTACAGCGGAGGGCAACAAAAATGATCCAGAGATTAGAGGGATACTACTATGAGGAGAGACTGGATAAGCTGAACATGTATTCATGGGAGGAGAGGAGGTACACTATAACATGATTAAAACCTTTAAATATTTGAAGGGAATTAACAAGGCTAATAAAGAAGGGATTTTCCAGATTAGAAGGGGAGGGTCACAAGGGGGCACCAGATGAGATTGGAGGGGGTTCAGGAGAGAAATCAGGAGATATTATTTCACTCAGAGGGTGGTGGATAAGTGGAATACTCTGCTGGAGGAGGTGGTAGAATATAGCATGGTAGATGGTTTTAAGAGAGAATGGGACAGAGTGTGCGGCGGAGTATTTGTGAGAAGGGAAGGGATGATTGGGGCAGCAGCAAGTTGAGGGGCTAGCTGTACAATCGAGCAGACTCAATAGACCATGAGGCCTGTTTCTGCCAGCGTTTTGGTATGTTCGTATGTTTGCATGAACCCAGTCAGAATGCAGGTGCCATTGCCCTCCCTCTCATCCCATTCCTGCCACGACCCCTGTCTTTGTTTCAAACCTGACCTCTTCATCCGTCTCCTCTTTATACAAAGGCTGCTTCATTATAATTTCCCCAGACAAGACCTCAACCCACCCTGCAGCGGCCAGTGAGATCATTAATTGGCAGATACTAAGGAGCGCTACTGAAGACTAAAATAATGTAATTAGGTGTACCTGGTTATTTATCAGAGTAATGCATTTGATTGTTTCTGCCATATTACTGTTTGTGATTGTAGAGTGAGGATTTGCTGGTTCTATAGTAGTAACCTTGAGAGCCAGTATTGTGACTGAAGTATTTCGGTGAAATCAACCATTGCTTTAATTGACTCTATATTTGCCAATGAATATAAAGACTACTGTGGTACTAATGTTTATCTATTAGGCACTAGGGGGTGTCTGAACCTTGACTGCAGATCCCATTGCCAGTATTCCTCTCTCCTTCCTCATCCTGATCCCACCCTGACGCTTTCTTTGTTTTGACCCTGACCTCTAAATCCTTCTCCCCTTTATCCACAGGCTGCTTCATTGTAATTTCCCCAGACAAGACCTCACTCCTCCCTGCAGAGGCCAGTGAGAGCAATAATTGATAGGTACTAAGGAGTGCTACCATGCCCACCTCCACCTTGAGTGGTTACTTCATTCAAAAGCTGTCTCGGTCAGGTGACTGTCATGTGATCGCTGGAATGGTACCCTATCCCCCAACCTCTCCTTAGCAGCATATATTGCTAAGCCCCTAGGTGATGCTGTGCTCTCCTTTTACTCAGTTTTTGATAGAATTTGTACAGTAAGTACCCTGTTCTCAGCTGTCTCGCAGCTTATCTTACTTCCTCACCTCAACCACCTTTTAAACTTCCCTCTCACTGACTCCTTCCCATTTGGTTTTTCTTTTGCCTTGTTTCACTGTGCGGGAGTAGAACCTAGGCCTGTGGTTTTCAGCCCACTTGGGAGCTCGCAACTCTATCCACTAGGGCACTAAGCCTGTTAATGTTTCACTGGTCTGAGACTCTTTGGTACCTTAGCCCCCTCCACCCAAGCTCTGCTTGGTACATTCCACCTGTCCTTTTCTATCTCTTCCATCTGGGTCCTGAGAACACCCCTATTACTGTTGTCACTCTTCCTTTTATAAATTAGAGGTGCAATCAATGGCAGAAACAATCTAGCTAACGTCCCACACACCACAACTGCACTCCTTTAATCAAAGTACAGCCTCCTGACACCCACAAGGTCAGGTCCATGCATTCATTGCTTCACTTTTCTCCCCTCAGTACTTCCATGGCCTCCCTCTGTATTTTCCATCACCTCCTCTTAGAGCTCCTTTCTTTGTTCTTGCCTTTCCCCCTGTTTCAGCTCTGTCCCATCTTAGCACCATTCTTTCCACATCCTGCCACCTGTGTGGTCAACATATTTACCTACTCCTTCATTGCTCCCTCATCACACCCTCACCCTTTCCAACTATCATAAGCTCAACACCACTCTCATTCAGCTTGAAGCCGTCCAACATCTCCTGCCTCCAGCCCCCTCTAAATATCTCCCACTATGAGGATACCAGTTTAAGCTAAAAAGACATTCCCCCCACTATCACCGTCTAGTCTTTCTGCTACTCCTACTCCTAGCTGGGGATGTTGAATTAAACTGTGGCCCCTCCCACCCCAAGTCTCCGCAGGACCACCCCAAGGGCATATAAATTCCAGTAGCCTCCCTCCTAAATAGATGATGTGAAAGTCTGGGTCACACAGAACTCCCCTGACATTCAATGCATTGTGGAAATGTAGTTGTCCTCACGTTTCCCAGTCACTCAGCTTGCTAACTATAACCTCCACCACCAATACTGTGGAAAAAGGGGAGGAGGGATTGCAATTTACTTCTGAAACTCAATTTCTTGCACTGTCACCCACAGTGAAGTTGTCCCCCAATCTCATGAACTCCTGGCTAGACTCACTTTTCCATCCTCAATGCCACATTTTGCTGAAGTTTTGTATGCCTCCCCCAAACTCCCTCTCCCCTCCCTTGTCTCTTGCATCACCTCAACTACCACCCTTGTATCTGAAGGCAAATTGATTTTTGGGGAGATTTCATCCTGGACAGGCTAGCCCCCTCATGGCAAAATGCAAGCCTCCAGACTGAAGCATTAAACCTGACCTAGTTGTTCAATGAGACAACTTGCCGCAACCATCCTTCCCATTCCCATACCCTGCTTGATTGGGTATTATCGACTCAACAACACCACATCATCTTTGCTTGCATACTTCCTAATGTGCTCAGTGATCACTGCCCCACTTTTGCATCAGGAAGAAGTATCTTTCTGATGCAAAAGTGGGGCAGTGATCACTGAGCACATTAGGAAGTACGCAAGCAAAGATGATGTGGTGTTGTTGGGTTGATAATACCAGTGCTTCCACTTCTACTTCTTCCTCCAACCCCCACCAAATATATCCAGTACTGACCCCCTCAACATGCTCACCTCAAATAGATTACTCCTTGACCTATCCATGGCAAACAGGTCACTGGTCCTGTCCATTCCCTTTATTGATGCTGCCCTCTCCCATTTCACAACAACCTTCCTAAAGTCTGGGATGTCCATGCTCCACTGTAATCAGTCAGGGTAAAATGTCATCACAATCCATGGGTCTCTCCAGAAAACCTATCCACGTGTGAAAAACCCACAACCTCGCTTGGCAATGCTTCAAAAACACATGTGACCCAACTGACCTGCAGAACTACCAAACCCTCCACTATAGCTGTACAAAGAGTATTCCACAGGCAAAATCTGAATATTTTAAAAACTGACTGCACACCTCCAACAATTTTTCATCATTCTTCTGGAAGGATCTCTCTTCACTCCTGCACCCCTCCTCAGAACCCGTCTACCCACTCTTTACAGGCAGGTTCTCTAGTTTCAGACTCTACCTCTGTCACAGATGTCCTAAATAAGTTCTTTGCAACCTGTGCCCTCCCACAGGACCTCCACCCTCCCTTCACCCACACAGCCCTATGGCTTCCAACTGCCTGTGGTATCCTCAGCAGAAGTTCTTAAAGCTCTAGACTCCCTAAATTCCACTAAATCCAGCACTAGCTGCTTACACCCTCAACTTCTCAAAATCTCTGCACCCTCTATTTTGATCTCTCTAACTCACTTCCTCTCTCTCTCTGTCTCTCTCTCTCTCTCAGTCTCCCTCTTTCTCTCCTCCTTCTCCTCTTCTGCCATCCCTTCAGCCTGGAAGTCAGCTACAGGCATACCCCTTCACAAAGGGGGTGATCCCACTGTCCCTGGCAACTACCTCCCCATATCACTTCTCCCCTCACTTGCCAAGGCCCAAGAATCACCTGTCCGTTCAAGGCTAAATGACTTCCTCTCTCCCCAGTCCAATAAAGTTTTAGGAAATTCCACTCAACCTCCTCCTCCCTTCTACATTTTACAGATATCATTCACTCTGCAATGATCAAGGGCAGATCAGCTTGGCTATTTTCACTGACCATGCAAAGGCATTTCACTCCGTCTCTCTCCCTGTCCTTCTAAACAAGTTAAGCAGCACCGGCCTTTCCTCTGCTTCTTTCTCCTAACTTAGCTCCTACTTAACTGACAGGTCCCAGTCAGTTAAAATCAGCAATGTGCTCTCTCACTCCTTCCCCATTCTTGCAGGCATCCCCCAGGGCTCAATCATTGGACTTGCTCTCTTTTCCCTGTTTATTAATGATCTCCCTTCTGTATGCACCCATGCCAAGATCCATATGTATGTGGACGCTATCCTATTGCACTCTGATCTCTCTTCCCCAGCCATCCAAACTCCACTTCACCACAACTTTACTGCAGTATCTAACTGGTTCAAATATAACTACATAAAAATGAATATTAAAAAGACTGTGGCCATGACTTTTGGCTCCAAACAGAAACTTACCAGGCTCCCCAGCCTCCCTGCCTTCTCTACCCCAGCCAACAGTCCCTTCAATGATGTTCTGGCCTACAAATACCTCGAAGTGTGGCTTGATTCCTCGTTAGACTTCTCCTCCCACTTTAAGGACTTCATTCCAAACTACGTCCCAAGCTGAGTCTATTCTAGCACCATACTAACATACTAAAATGCCAGCAGAATAGGACTAATGGACCTTCATGTCTGCTCGTTTGGTCAGCCCCCACCCTGGGAGCTGACCTTACTGTCCCCCTCACTCTCTCTGGCTTTTCCCTTCCCAGTCCCAGATATTTCTGCTGCACAGGACTTTGCTTCCAGAACCCTTCCCCTGTACCTGTCCCACCCCCTCTTGAACCCCTCCACTGTCTCTGCCTCCACCAGCCCCCTGAGCAGTGCATTCCATGGCTCCACCACCCTCTCAGTGAAGTAGCACCTCCTCCTCCTCTCTCCCCTGAATCTCACCCCCCAGCTTCCACCCATGCTCTCTAGTTGCCCTCCCTCCTTCCTTCGGAGCACCCTGACTGCTCCTCCCCTATTTAACCCCTTCATGTACCTGAAGACCTCTATCATGTCCCCCATCTCTTCTCTCTTCCAATGTGTACATATTTAGCTCTTCGAGCCTCTTCCCATAGGTCCTGTCCTCCAGGCCCCAGATCATTTTGGTTGTCCTCCAATGGACCCTCTCCAGGAGTTCAATGTCCTTCTTTAAGCGTGGCCTCCAAAACTGCATGCAATACTCGAGGTGTGACCTCACCAAGCAGTTATACAGAGGGAGTATCACTTAACTCCTTCTGGAGGTGTTTCCCCTAGCGATGCATCCCAGCATCCTGTTGGCCTTGGCCACTGCCCTCCTACAAGTCTCAGAGTTCTTCATCTTGACATCCACCACCACCCTCAGGTCCCTTTCAGTCATTGAGACTTGTAGCATCCCCCCCCAGGGGTGTACACTTGGCCCGGGTTTCTGGCTCCAAGGTGCAGTACCTTGCATTTCCCTGTACTGAACCTCAGCTTCCACTTTCTAGACCACCTTTCCAGAGCCTCCAGGTCCCCCTGTAGGGCCACCCTCCCCTCCTCCCCATCCACCACCACCCCCAGTTTTGAGTCATCCGCAAAGAGACTCATCTCACTTCTGATACCATTCCTTATGTCAGAGACATAGGTGTTGAATAGGAGGGACCCAAGGACTGATCCCTGAGGGATCCCACTAATGACCCTCCTTGGGGATGAGACTATCCTGCCAACCATGACCGTCTGGATCCGGTTCTGGAGCCAATTGCCTATACATCTGATCATCTGGTTCCCCAATCCCATTTTTTCCAGCTTATCCAACAGGCCTTCGTGAGGAACAGAGTCAAATGCCTTGCTGAAGTCTAGAAAGAGGACATCCACTGGTCTACCCAGGTCCAAGGCACTCGTCATCCAGTCATAGAACTCCACAAGGTTTGTCTGACATGATTTCCCTGGGACGAAGCCATGCTGTCTATCATCCAGGCACCCCGACTTTTCCAGGCCCCCCAGCCTCTCCTTGACAATGCCCTCCATCACCTTGCCCACCACCGATATCAGGCTGACGGGCCTGTAGTTCCCTGCCATGTCTCTTGATCCCCTCTTGTGGATAGGCACTATATGCGCCACCTTCCAGTCCTGGGGCATCCACCCTGTCCTCAGAGAGATGCTGAAAAACTCTGCCAGGGGTTTTGCCAGGACATCCTCCATTTTCTTCAGCACTCTGGGATGTAATTTATCCGGCCCTAGTGCTTTCTCCATCTTAAGGGACCTGAGGGCTTCCCTCACTCTCTCTGTCATGATTTCCACCTCTGCAACCTCATTCCCCTGCTTTGCCTCCCCCGCCAGTGATGGCCCGTCTCCCAGACCCGCCCCGTTGTCAGGGTCCCCTCCTCAGTTTCACCATCTCCTCCCACGTATGATGCAGCCCCCCATTTTCCTTGGTGAAAACTGGGGCAAAGTACTCATTTAGTACCTCAGCCTGCTCCCCTGGGTCTTGAGCCCATCCCTCCCCTGTTTTAATCCTGCTAATCTGCCCCTTCACCCTTCGTTTTTCCCCAGTGTATCTAATGAACCCCTTGTTCCCTCTCTTAATTTCCCTGGCCAAGTTCTGCTCCTTCCTTGCCTTAGCTGCCCTCACCACCCTAGTGGCCCTTCTGGCCACCAGCTCGTTCTCCCCTCGATCTCTTTCACTTCTTGAGCCCTTGAAATGCCTATAAGCCACCTTCTTTCCCCTCACCACCTCCTGAACCTCCCTGGTCCAAGAGCAGGGATTACAGGCCCTTCTGCAATTTTGTCTTACTCTTGCACAGGTGATGGTAGCATCCTGCAACCCCCTCCTGATGATTTCCCACCTACTGTCAGCATCCATGTCTGGCCCAATCCCATCCAAATGCATCTTAAGGATTCTTCCCATTTCCTTAAAATCTGCCCCCCTGAAGTCTTTTACTTCCGTCTTTGTGGAGCCTTCTACCCCTCCTAGGTCCAGGCAGAACCAGACCGTGGCATGGTCGCTCCCCCCCAATGGGTCCCTTTCCTCCAGGCACCCAATCTGGTCACCGTCTGCCAGGACCACATACAGTATCTGTGCCTCCCTGGTCAGTTCCCCCACCTGCTGAGTTAGGAACGCGTCCTGAAAGACATCCAACAACCTCTGTTCCCTGGCCACTGAGGATGTCATAGTCTCCCAGTCCACTCCTGGCATGTTTAAGTCCCCCAACACCACTACCCTTCTCCTGCCCAATCTGCAGTGTCTCCCAACATCTGCCACTAGACTCTCCTCCAGCTCCTCTGCCAGCGCAGGGGTCTATACACCACTCCTATTTTTACTCTCTTGCCCCCACCTTGTTATCAAGGTGACCCAAATTGCCTCCACAGTTCCCTCCACCTCCTCCACTCCTCCTATGCCAATGCAGTTTTTGACTATTATTGCTACCCTCCTCCCTTCCTCCCCCGTCCTTCCTGAACATGGTGTGACTCTCAGGTTCAGGTCCCAGTCATGCCCTGCAGTGGCCCAGGTCTCAGTGACTGCTGCCACATCCACCTGTCCCTCAGTTAGCATCACCTGGAGCTCAGGCATTTTATTGGCCAAGCTTCTGGCATTTAGCAGGACTACCTTCCACCCTTTCTGTATACTTCCATTTCCCCTGCTTACGTGCTTATGGGGATTCCATCTCCCCCTGGTCAGCACCTTACCAGCCGGCCTTTTCTTGCATTCCTCCAGCTCCCCAGGGGGGTTGAGACAGAGTCCCTCCTTCATTGGATCCCCCTCAACAGCCTTTTCTCCCATCCTTCCCTCCTTCACAAGTTTAAACCCCACCTTTCACCGACGAACCCCTCTATTTTCATCTTAAGGATTTCCCTCCCCTCCAAACTGAAATGGAGCCTATCTCTACCATACAGCCCCTTATCCTCCAAGGTCTTCCCCAGTCCCCATCAACCCATACCCTCTGGCCCCACACCACCCCTGAGCCACTGGTTTATCTCCTAATCTTCTCTTGTGTTCCCCACTAGCCCTTGGCACTGGCAGGATTTCTGAGAAGGAAATTGCGCATCCTATGTCATGACAGACCCTGGCAAGCTCCCTGAACCTTGTCTGTATCTCTAGCTCACTATTTCCCTCAAAGTCATTGGTACCCAGGTGGACCAGTATGTCCGGGGAACCTCCACGATCCTTTGCCAGCTGATATACCTCATGCTTGGCCCTGTGCACCATTAGTCCAGGGAAGCATTTTGTTCTAACAGGGCAGGCCTCCCCCTCGCATTTGATACCCCTGATCATGGAATCACCCAACAGGAGCACTCTGACCACCCCTTTTCCTCCATTCGCCCCCTTCCACGTCCCTCATCCTTTCTACTGGCCCGGCCCCCCCAGTTAGCTCTTTGCTCCTCCCCCTATTTGGATGCCCCCCCGCCTCCTTATTTACCCTGGCCACCCCTCCCTCCGATCCTATGCCTCTCATCCTCCTGAGTATTCTTTTGTACCCGCTATCCCATATGTCACTGCTCTCAACTGGTTCTCCCCCGCATCTGCAAAACTTGCCTGGCTCATCTCCCTTCCTTCCCATCTCCGTTCAGCTCCTCCTTGCCTGTCATGCTCCCCTGGCATAAACCTTCAGCTGCCTTTACTGTACCCTCCTTGTATTTCTGGTCCCTCTCCTTGCCCTTTCCTCCCAACTGGTCCTTCACCTTGAGCTTTCCTCCCTCTAACCCCTCCTTCTCCTGCTCTGATCCCCCGTTCCCCCAATTTTCCCGCATTCCAAGTTCCCCCAGTCCTTCCTACTATCCAGCCCCTGCCTCCTGCACCCCACTCCCTTTCCATTTCTAATCCTCCCTGTCATGGCTACATCACCCCCCTCATCCTCAAGCAGAAGAAGAGAATTGAAGTGGTTACTGAGCTTAAGGTCTGATCCACCTCTCCCCCTTGCTTCATTCTGTCCAGCCCCAGCCATCTGCCTACTTTCCTGAGAATGTCCTCCCTTTGGCCCCCCTCTGTGAGGGTCTCCAGATACCTGCCTGCTTCCTTGGTAGTGTCCTCCTTTTGGGCCCCCTCTGTCAGGGCCCCTATGCGACCCCAGAGTACTCTCCTGCACTCCTTTCCCTATGCTCCTGCCCCTAGTGTTTGGTGCAATCCTGTGAGAGAGCCCCTGCCGTATTCCCCAACCATACCTGCCCCCTCTCTCCATCTGTCTCCTAATCCCCTTATCCTCCTGCCTAAGTTGTGCCAGCTGGTAGCACACTGGGCAACCACTGAACTTCCAAGCCCTGTCCAGTATCATGGCTGCCCCACACCCTGTGCACCCCACCACCTTCCCAAAGATGCCGGCCTTAATGACATGTGGTCCCATCCCCCTCCAAGTAGGATTCCTTGGATGAACCATCAGGTTCCCCACTAATCCAAGATACACCCCTACCCACTAATCAGGTCACACACTAATCCCAGATACAGTCCAACAGTAAACAGGTACCCCCATTTCTAGGTGCAGTACTACACTGCAAACTTATAGGGGAAGTGTCCAACCCCCTAAGCTCCTCTCTACCAGCCCTTAAACTCAACCCCCAGTGGCTAGAACTACATAAGCTGCACCTGAAGCCTTTTCCTCCAATTGCAGGGCAGGTGTTCCCCTATAAAAGCTGAGCTCAGGGAGGGAGGGGTGGGGGAGGGTAGGATTAAGGCCTACACCTGACCCTCACGAGAGTGTATTAGCCCTGTGTCTGCCCCTCACTGCACCTTCAAGCACTACCAACTAAGAAAATCTTTCAAGTATCCTTACTGTCCCAGCATCCAGCAAGAAGCTTCTTCCACCTCCCTCTCTAACTGAAGACTGACTGAGCTGGGAGTCCCACCTTACTTTCAAACAGCACTAATCCCCTGTAATATGATGTCTGCACTTACAGGCCAGCTAGCAACTTTTAAACACACTCAAACACCAAATTGTCTGCTGGAAACACACAGAAAACCAGCTAAGAAAATCTTTCAAGTCTCCTTACTGTCCCAGCATCCAGCTAGAAGCTTCTTCCACCTCCCCCTCTAACTAAAGACAAGCTAGTCTTTTCATTCCAGTCAGATGTGACCTGCTGGACAAATGGATACTCCCAGCTTTTGACTATGCCAACGTTGCCTTCAGCACAGCTCCAGCCACCTCCCTCACCAAACTTGATGTCCTCTTCAACATCTTCTTTTGTTTCCCCTCAATTTCCCCCAACACATCACTGTGACCTCTACTCCTCCCTATCCCTCCAATCCCTTTTGCAGAGACACACGTCTCATTGATCTACTTTTATCTCCAAATATTGGTTTGGAACTCTTCCTTCCTACCTCTTCTCTTTCCTAAATCCAGCTATTCCCTTCCCCTACAATTCACACATGAATTGCCTCCACCCCTTTGACCTCCCATGAGCATGTTCCTTGGCTATTATACTTTTATTCTCTTATAGATACTCCCTTCCCTCTAGAATAACCTCTCCCCTCAAACCCACCTCACACCTTCCTTTCTTGCTTTTAAACACCTCCTCAGCCCATCCCCTGCTACATCTTGTAGCTATCCGCTACGCTAATCCACAACCATACTAATGTCCTCCCCCTCTCTTCCATTTCATTAATTAGTGACCACATGTTTCTTGTTCTTGTTGTTTCACCCTGCTTATCGAATCTCCTGTACAATACTCTGTAATGCAATCCTATAATGAAAATTTATTTGCTAATTGTATCATATTGTAATGAAGAATTTACTTTGTATCATACTGTATATTTTGTATTTATTCTTCATTACACTGTATCTGAATTTTGTTATCCCTTTGTTGTATTTGCACCCCCTGTCCCCAGGTTGCACCTGGAAGCGAGCATTTGCTCAGTGTGACTTTCCTGGTCACCAGAATTTAAATAAACCAGTGTACAGAGAAAAGGGTAACAATTTGGGAGAGGAATCACAAGCAGGAGGAGGGAGGTGGCCCTGCCACTGTATAGAGCACTGGTCAGGCCACACCTGGAGTATGGTGTCCAGTTTTGGTGGCCTCACCTCAAAAAGAACATTGATTGGATAGAGACAGTCCAATGGATGGTGACAAAAATGATACAGGGTTTGCAAGAGATGTCTTATGATGAAAGATTAAGAGATGTAAATGTGATCTCCTTGGAACAAAGAAGAGAGAGGGGCGACATGATTGAAACATTCAAGTACATAAAAGGCATGAACAAGGTGCAGAATAGGAACTTTTTCTTTTTAAGGAAGGCAAGAGGACAGGGGGCATGACCTGAGGCTGCATGGAGGGAGATTCAAAACCAACATCAAGAAGTTCTTCCTCACAGAGAGGGTAGTGGACACATGGAATGGTCTGCACCCAGAGGCTGTTGGGGCCACCACAATTGGAGGGGTTGAAAAACACATGGGATAGACAAAAAGGAGCCCTCACACTAAAGGGCAGATGGGGGAAGGAAAATATTCAATAAGAGCAGACTAGATGGACCTTGCAGTCTCCTTCTGCTGTCACTTTCTATGTTTCTAAGTTGTTATGTCCAATATGTTGGTGGGGAAAGACTGACAGTCTTCTTTCTTTCACTTTCTGAATGTATGTTCCTATATTGTACTTTATCTTAACATATTTAATTAATGTAAACACACAAAGGAGCATGTAATATACTCAGCAATCAGCCTAACACTTAAAGATCAATGGCGATATAGGATTTAATTTTTACAAATAAAATGTATTTCAACATACATTGTAATAGAAAACATTTGTTGTACACAACTATGTTGTGTGAGTGTATCTGCATGTGTTTTACAATAAAAAGCATGTATCTGAAACTAAATTTCTTTGCATTTAATGTTGTCTGGAGTTTTTTTAACAGAGTGTATGACATCAGCTCTGTATGGTGTCCTGCCTATCTTGAGATTGTAATGAGAAGGTAAAAGTAGCACCTCTTGGGCTTGCAGTCAATTTTTTTTTTCACTGCCGGTTAATAAATCAGTAAACTAACCGATTTACAGCTGTTAATTATGGTAGTTTAATTGTACACGCATTTTATTAAATCTGCTAAGCTGAAGCTATTAAGACGGCTGATCTCTAACCAATTTACAAACATATGAAATTTGCCAGCAGATAAAGGTCTAGAGGTCTATCAAGTCTGCTCAAATATGCAGGTAGCATCCCTTATTCTGCAGCTGCACCTCCCTCCAACCCTTCCCCTCTATTGACCCTTCCCTTGCCTTGTCCCATCCCCTTTTTGAAACAGTCCACTGTTCTACTGGATACCACTTCTCCCGGTAATGCATGCCACCCAGCTACCACCTTCTCTGTAAAAAAAGTGTCTCCTCATCTCCCTCCTGAACCTTCCTCCCTCCAGTCTCATATCATGACCCTGGGTATCCCTCCCCTCCTTTACTTTGAACAGCCCCTCTGTACCTGTCTTGTTTATTCCTCTCATGTATTTAAAGGTTTCAATCATCTCACCATATCCCTCCTCTCCTCCATCGAGTACATGTTCAACTCCCTCAGCCTCCTCTAATATGGTAAGTCCCCCAGCTCCTTGGTCATCTTTGTAGCCCTGCGCTGCACCCCTCCAGTAACTTAATGTCCCTCTTCAGATATAGGCACTGGTACTGCATGCAGTACTCCAGGTGCAGTCTAACTAATGATCTATACCGTGGAAGAATCACCTCCCCCATCCTCAAGGATATACCCCCTTGCAATGCAACCCGGTATCTTGTTGGCCTTTGCAACTGCTTTCCTACATTGTGCTGAATTGTTCATTGACCCTGTAATGAGCAACCTCAGATCCTTCTCCTCTTCTGTCTTGGCTAACTGCACTCCCCCAACCCGTTGGTAACTCCTTGTTGGGTTTTTCACCCCAAAATGCAGCACCTTGCACTTTTTGACATTAAACCCCAGTTGCCAGGAGTCTGACCAGGTTTCTAGCTTTGCCAGATCATCCTGCAACCCCTGCCATCCTCCTAGGTCATCCACCACTGCTCCCATCTTGGTGTCATCAGCAAACAGGTTGATCTTGCTCTTGATGCCCAGTGATGTGTCTGTAATGAATATCCCAAACAACACTGGTCCCAGCACTGAGCCCTGCAGAACACCACTCGTCACTACCCTTGGGGATGAGAGCTTACCACCACCCTCTGTTGCCTTCCCCGAAGCCAGTTCCCTACCCATCTCACCAGCTTTGGATACACCCCTGTGCCTTCTAACTTACTTACCAGCCCCCTGTGTGGCACTGAGTTGAATGCCTTACTGAAGTCTAGGTACAGGACATGAACTGCATGGTCCCTGTCCAATTGTCTAGTTACTCAGACATAGAACTCCACCAGGTTGGTTTGGGAGGTTCTGCCACATACGAAGTCATGCTGTCTGCTGTCCTGTAGTCCTTTGGCCTCCAGGAAGGCCACCAGCCTCTCCTTCAGGATAGTCTCCATCAGCTTACCCACGATGGATGTGAGGCTCAATGGTCTACAGTTCCCCGGTTCATCCTTGGGGCTGCTCTTGTGGAGGGGCATCACATGAGCCATCCTCCAATCCTGAGGTACACACCCTGAGTGTAGTGAGGCATTAAATAAGTCTGCCAAAGGTCCTGCAAGGACCTCTGCCAGCTCCTTTAATGCCCTGGGGTGGACGTCATCTGGCTTGGCACCTTGTCCACCCTCAGTGCCCTCAAACCCTGCAGAACCCTGCCCTCCATGATTTCCCCGTATGTCACCCCTCCTCCATTTTTTATGTCCTTCCTCCCCCCCTTGGGTATCACCCCCTCCTCTCCTTAGTGAATACCAAGCAGAAGTAATCATTTAGCTCTTCTCCCTTATCACCCCCTGCTTCCACCTGTCCCTCCCTCCTTCCTAATCCTTACTAGGTAGTCCTTACAGTTCCTTTTCTCCCTGATGTACCCAAAGAAGTCCTTTTCCCCCTTCTTAATCTTTGTGCCAGCTTGCGCTCTATAGATGCCTTGGCTCCTCTTACTGCCTGTGTCACCTCCTTCAATTCCTTCAGGTACTCCTCCCTGTTTTCTTGTACCTCCTAAACAGATACACAGATACACAGAAATGTGATAGCAGAGATAGGCACCACAGCCCATCTAGTCTGCCCAACACCCTACCTCCCCCCTTCTGTTATGCTTCCACCCTCTTTTCCCAACCTCTTAAATCTATCCCAAGCCCTCTTCAACCCCTCCACAATTTCAGCTGCCACTACCTCCTCCAGAAGCTTGTTACACACCTCCACCACCCTCTCCATGAAAAACTGCCCCCAGACATAACCTCTGTATTGTCCACCTTCCAGTTTGAGGCTATGTCCCCTTGTGTTCGCTCCCTTCTTCAATTTGTACAAGCTGTTACCCTCTACCTTATTTATTCCCTTCAGATACTTAAAGGCCTTCAGAACTGCACCCCATACTCCAGATGTGGCCTGACCATGGTTCTGTATAAAGGAATTAGCACCTCCCTCTTCCTGCAAGTAAAACCCTTCGCAATGCAGGCCAACATTCCATTTGCCTTTCCCACTGCCCTGCTACACTGGCTGCCCACCTTGAGGTCATGTGACACCATATTCCCCAGGTCCCTTTCTGTTTCCTTCTCCTTAATCTCCAACTCCCCAAAGGGAGTAAGTTTTTATCCTATTCTTCCTCCCCATGTGCATCAGTGAGCACTTTTGTGTATTAAACTTCAATTTCCAGGTGTCAGACCACCTCTCCAGCCTCTCCAGGTCCCACCTCATGGCTTACATCCCACTAGGTGAATCCACCATATTGCAGACCTTTGTATCATCTGTGAACAGGCACACCCATCCCTCCAGACCCTCTGCTAGGTCACTAACATAGATGTTAAAGAGTATTGGTCCTAGCACTGACCCCTGTGGCACCCCACTGGTCACCGCCCATTCCCTGGAATGTGTCCCATTTACCACCACCATCTGACTCCTTCCCTTCAACCAGTTTTCCACCCACCTGGTGATCCTGTTGTCCACCCCTAGTCTGTCCAGCTTATGCACCATTCCACCATGGGGAACAGTGACAAAGGCCTTACTGAAATCCAGATAGGCCATGTCCACTGCTCCTCCCTGGTCCCATATCTGTATCATGCCATCAAAAAACTCTATCAGGTTAGTCTGACAGGACCTTCCCTTGGTGAAACCATGCTGCCTGTTAACCTGCATGCCATTCATCTCCAAGTATTCTATCAACCTGATCTTAAGTAGTGTTTCCATTACCTTCCCCACCACTGAGGTAAGACTAATAGGATGGTAGTTTTTTGACCTAATCCTTCCACCCCCCCTTAAGTAGTGCGACCACCTCTGCCCTCTTCCAGTCCATTGGCACCACACCTGTGACCAAGGACAAGTTAAACAGCCTCACTAGATGCGGCACTAGTTCATCCTTCAACTCCTTGAGAACCCTTGGGTGTATTCCATCAGGCCCCATTGCCTTGTCCATCCTAAGTCTACCCAGCTCTTTCCTTACTCCTTCAGCAGTGAATTCTGCCACCCCCATCTGTCTGTGGCTGTCACCTTCTCCACCCCGACCTGGTCCCCTACCCTCCCTTTCCTCCATGAAGATTGAGGAGAAATAGCTGCTTAATGCCTCTGCTTTTTCAAAGTCCCCTTCCAGTATTGTTCCACTTTCCCCCCTTATCCTTCCAATCCCATGCTGTGTCCTCCTCCTTTCTCCAATGTATATAAAGAAGGTTTGGTCCCCCCCTTGCCTGCTTTGTTATCCTCCTCTTCAGTGGCCTCCTTAGCCCTCCTTATCTTTTGTCCAGTCTCCTTTCTTTTTTCTCCTGTAGGTTTCCCCTGTCCTCATCCTTTTGCGTCCTCCTGTACCTCTTGAATGCCCTAGTCTTCTCCTTGACCCCTAACGCCACCTGTATAGTGAACCAAAGAGGTCTTTTCTGTCTTCTATTCTTTTTTACCCTTCTTATACATAAGTCCATGGCTTTAAATACCCCTCTCTTGATGGCTGCCCATAATTCCTCCACCCCCTGCAGATCCTCAATCTTCAACATTTCTTCGCTTACTACCTCCCTCATTCCAGGAAAGTCAGTCTTTCTGAAGTCCATTACCTTGGTTCTTGTCCTAACCCTCTCCCTGCCCGCACTCACCCTGAACCTGATAGCCCTGTGGTCACTGGTGCCAAGCTCTTCCCCCGCCTCCACCTCCTTCACACTGTCCCCATTTGTGAGGACCACATCCAACAGGTTTACACCCCTAGTGGGCTCACAGACCCTTTGTTGCAGGATAATCCCCTGAAGAGCCTCTAAGATACCTCTGCTCCTTGCGGAGATTGCTGTCTGGGCCTCCCAGTTGATGTCTGGAAGGTTTAAGTCCCCAACTGGCACAATTTCCCCTTTCCATGCCATCCTCGCCTTTGATTCTACAAAGTGTCTATCCCCCTTCCTCCCCCTGCAAAGGAGACCTATAGACTACCCCAACACATAGAAACATAGACTTTGATGGCAGATAAGGACCGCTTGGCCCTTCTAGTCGGCCCAATTCCCTACCTACGGGATAGGCCGCAGATCCTAGTTAACCAACAGCCTATTTCTTCCTACCCCCCACAATAATTGCCTTATGTCTGTCCCATGCATTCCTGAATTCTCCCACAATTTTAGACCCCACAACCTCCTCAGGAAGGCTGTTCCATGGATCAACTACCCTCTCTGTGAGATAATACTTCCTCACATTGCCCCTGAACCACCCACCCATCTTTAAATTGTGTCTCCTTGTTCTTGCACATCTCTTTTTCTGAAAGATGCTACCCTCTTGGACTTTAATTCCACTGAGGTACTTAAAAGTTTCTATCATGTCCCCCCTCTCCCTTCTTTCCTCAAGAGTATACATATTAAGCTCCTTTAGTCTCTCCTCATACGGCTTCTCTTGCAGACTCTACACCATTTAAGTTGCCCACCTCTGGACTGCCTCTGTCCTGTCTATGTCCTTGCAGAGATGGCGTCTCCAGAACTGGATGCAGCACTCCAGATGGGGTCTCACCAACTGTCAGTACAGAGGGATAACAATTTCCTGTTTTCTGCTGCTGATGCCTCTCCCTATGCATCCCAGTATACCCCCAGCCCTCCCTACTGCCTTCTCACATTGCTTGCTAACCTTAAGGTCATCTGATATGATTAACCCCAGGTCCCTTTCCTTTTTTGTTGTTGTTACTACCTCCCCCCCCATTGTGTATTCTTCCCCTGGGTTCTTGTATCCCAGGTGCATTATTTTGCACTTCTTTTCATTGAATCCTAGTCGCCATACTTCTGACCATTCCTCCAAGTCCCTTCTCATCCTTTCCTCGCCTCCTTGTGTATCAACCCTGTTGCAGATCTTTGTGTCATCTGCAAATAGGCAAGCTTTTCCTTCTAGTCCCTCTGCAATGTCACTTATGAAGACATTAAAAAGACTGGACCCAATACTGAACCCTCGGTACCCCACTAGTAACCCCTCTTTCTTCAGAGTGGACTCCATTTACAATTACCTTCTGTGTCCTGTTGTCCAGCCAATGTTTTATTTGTAGGCTACACCTGGGACCCACTCCCAGGCTGGTTAATTTGACTATTAATCTTTGAGTAGGATTGTGTCAAATGCCTTGCTAAAGTCTAGGTAGGCCATGTCCACAGCCCCTCCCTGGTCTACTACTTTGGTTACCCAGTCAAAGAAATCTATTAGATTCGTCTGACATGACCTTCCTGCTGTGAACCTATGCTGCCTTGGGTCCTGTGCCCCACTGGCCTCTAGGTACTCAACTATTCTTTCCTTCAGAAGTGACTCTATCACTTTCCCTACAACAGAGGTCAGACTGACAAGTCTGTAGTTTCCTGCCTCTGTCTTGGTCCCACTTTTGTGAAGGGGAATCGCATCCACCTTCCTCTAGTCCTTTGGTACCACACCTTCCTCCCATGATTTATTAAAAAGAGTAGCCAGTGGTTTCACTAGTTCACCCCTTAATTCTTTAAGAATTCTGGGGAGAATTCCATCAGGCCCCATTGCTTTGTCCACCTTCAGTTTTAGGAATTCTTGCAGAATCCTTGCTTCTGTGAAAGGATTGGGATCAACCCCCCTATCAAGAGTGCTTCTGTTAATTGGATTAGGCATTTCCCCCTCCTCTTTTGTGAATACTGAGCAGAAATATTCATTCAGTATCCCTGCTTTTTCACTGTCCCCCTCTGCCCACCCACCGTTCATTCTATTCAGCCTCACTTTCCCTCCCTTTGTCTTTCTATGCTCACTGATGACCCTATAAAAGGTTTTATCCCCCTTCTTAACTGAGTTGGCTATCTTTTCCTCAGTTTGGACCTTTGCTATTCTGACTTCCCTCCCTGCTTCCTTCTGCCTTAACTGGTACAGCTCTCTGTCCTGCTCCTTCGGTGTTTCCTTATACTTCCGGAATGCTATCTTTTTCTTCCTGACTTTCACAGCCACCTCTTTTGAGAACCATAATGGCTTTTTCTTTCATTTTGATTTGTTTATTTGCTTCACACAAAGGCTTGTTCCCTCTGTGATGGCAGTTTTGATGATTCCCCATTGTTGCTCCACACCTCCTTCTAGCCTGTTTGCTAGAGCTTTTGTGAGGCACTCTCCCATTTTGCCAAAGTTAGCCCTATTAAAGTCCAGTACCCTCACTTTTGTATGGCTTGACTCTGTAGCTGAGTTTAATGTGAATCACACTGTTTGATGGTCACTTGTTCCCAGATGGCAACCCACATTTAGATCTGAGATCCTCTCACTGCCCACGTTTGAGAGTACAAGGTCTAAGATTGCTCCCTCACAAGTGGGTTCCGAAACTAGCTGCCTGAGGCCTGCCACCTGTAGGGCATCAAGAATGGCTCTGCTCTTGGATGTGGCTGCAGCAAAGGTGCTTCAGTTAACATCTAGCATATTCAGGTCTCCCATCAACAGTATCTCCCCTTTCTCTGCCATCCTAAGAATGCCTTCTATCATATCCTTGTCCATTCCTCCCCTGACATGGGGTCTGTACACAACCCCTGTGCAGATTGTGGTGTCCTTTCCAGTCTCCAAGGTGACCCACAGTGCCTCCTCCTCCCTGTTTACTCTTTTGTTCAGTTGCTTTTGTCCCTTCCTTTACAGGAGCTACTCCACCCCTCTTCTCCCTGCCTGTCTCTCCTTTAGGTTATGTACTGGGTATGTTAACATCCCAGTCATGGTTCTCTGTGTACCATGTTTCTGTGACTGCTACGATATCCAGGCATCCCTCTTCCATCAAGGCTACCAGCTCAGGGAGCTTGTTGCCCAGACTACGGGCATTGGTACTCATTACCCTCCATTTCCTGATGGCCTTACTCCTTTTTGCCCCATCCCTGTCCTTCTTGCCTTTGTCACTTTCTCCATTTACACGCAGGTTTTCCTCTGTCCCCTGTCTAGAGTGACCCCACATTATCTCTGTTTCCCACTCCTCATCCTGTCCTTCCAAGGCCCCAATCCCTTCCCTGATATATAATGTCACCTCTCCCCCGTTCCCCTCCCAATCTTTCCTAAACAAACGATACCCTGGGATCACCGTCTCCCATTCGCAGTGCTCATTTCACCAAGTCTCACTCACTGTTACAATGTCTAGGTTCTCCTCCTTCATGGTAGCCTTCAGTTCTCCCATTTTGTTCCCCTGGCTCCTCGCATTTACAACCAAAGCCCTCCAACATGTAGCCTCATCTTGTCCTTCCCTGCTGCTAAGTGTTCCCTTGTTGAGTGTTGTGACTTGGGGGGGCTGATAGCCTCTCTGCTCTGCCTCAAGTAAGGCTGGCCCTGTCCTTAGCCACCCCCCTTAATTAGTTTAAATTGAACTTCCTTGCCATGAAGTCCCCCAGTTTACTCTTTAGTGCAGCTGCCCCTGAAGAGCTCAGATGCAGCCTGTCTTGGGCATACAGCCCCTCCTACTCCCATGTCGAGCCCCAGTCACCTATCCAGCCGAACCCCATCTGATTGCACCAACCTTGTAGCCAATTGTTGAATGACCTTATCTTCTCCTTTCTGGGTGTGCTTGCTCTTGGTACTGGCAACACCTCAGAGAAGGAAATATTGCTCCTACAGAACCTAGTGAGTTCCTCGAACCTTGCCTGTACCTCCATCAGACTGTTTCTTTCCAAGTCATTTGTGCCCAAGTGAAACACCAGATGTGTCCTTTCATCCTGCTGTTTACCCCAGGAAGGAATATGATGCCTCACCTCCAGCACCATCATCCCTGGCATGCACTGTACCCATACTGCATTGTTTTTTTGCTTCCTTCCTTCCCCATTTTAGCCCCTTAATTACTGAGTCCCCCAAGGGTGCCACTCTATAGTCCTCTGCTTCCTGGGTGTTCTTTTGGCCTCTAGCTTTGTGTCACGGGGTTTGGCTCCCTTTGGACTCCTCCTCATGTTCCATCCTGACTTGGTTTCTGCCCCTGCTCATCTTTTGTTCCCCATCACCTAGCCTGTCCTGATTTTTACCCACACCCAGCATCTGTACCTCTTCACCCTCTCCCTTTAGCTTTTCATCAGACTCCCCCCTCCTGTACCTCTTCATCCCTTGTACTTCCACCTGGCTTCCTTCATCCCTGCAGACCCCTCCTCCATCACTGCTTGAGTATGATCCAACTTCATCTGACCCCCCTTCTAACTGCTCCTGGCCTTCCCTCATCTGCATCACTGTGCGAGATTGTGCCAACTGTGCTTGATCCCCCTCCAACTGTTCCTGTCCTGCTCATCTTTACAGAAGATTTTGAGCACTGTACCCCACTTGGAGAAGTCTTCCTGCTTACCACCTGTCCTGTCTGCATATTTCCCCTCTCCTCCTGCCCGGCACATGCCCCAGCCTCCTAATGCAGCTCCTCCCCTGCAGGGTTTCCTCCAGTTCATTTTCAGCCTCCCAGGGACTCAACTCCAGCTCTTCTAGTGCTTCCTTCCTGACCCTTTTCTTATGCCACAGTTCCCCTTGTGCCACCTTTTGGTCTGTCTCTAATGTGCCCATCCTGTCCTCCACCCCTTCCCCTGCATGCTATGAGCCTGTCCCCTTCTCCCCCCTTCCACTGCACTTGAGGTCTTCCCCCCATGTTCCCCAGTTGCTCTGCACCCCCTTCTCTGATGGCCCCTGCCAGACCCCTTCCTCTCCAATGTCCTCGACTAGAATACCTAGGAGGGCAAAACTATTTGTTACTTCCACCATCTGGTCCATTTCACCTATGCATGCATTGTCCTTCATACTGGGCATCCATCTGCATTTTCATGAGCCTACTGTCTTCCATTCCTCCTGATCCCTGACTGACCCCTTTTCTAGCTACAGGCATCATTTTTGTGCCTCTAGACTTCCTGCTGTCAGTTCCCACTGAACCCTTTCCTCCTGTCTCAGTCGTCCCTGTCCCAGATCTGGACTTGTTGTTGTCTGTTACCACCTCTGGTCTATCATCTCTGGATCCCCTTCCATCCTCTCCCTCCCAAGCCCTTGACTTCCGGAACAGTGTATCTGATCCTCCAGTGAATCCACTCAGCCCCTCCCACTCCTTCCTTGGCTTATACCATCCCTATCTCTCTACCACCTTTTCCCAGCTCACCCCCATTTAACCCCCACCTTAGCCCCACCACTTCCTCCCTCAGCTGAGTGAGCTGCTTGCACATCATGCAATCCCCCATCCTCTGAGCCCAATTTAGAATCATAGCCATTCCACAGCCACTGCACCCCACCACCCTGCCAAAGACCCTCTCCCTTGGTCGCCCCTCCCTCTGTGCTGCCCTACCACTTTTTCTGTGATACTTAGATACAGTCTTAAAATCACACTTATGTATTATTTTTTTGGGGGGAGAACCCTGACCCTCACCCCCTCCTCAGCCCCAACCCACAGTCAAGACATTTTAGAAATAATAAAGCATGTGCCAACCATAGGCCTCAAGAATAAATAACCATAGTCACCACATTCAATTCCAAGTCACCAAGTTCAAGTCCAAATCCTCAGCACCTCCAGCGTCAGTAGTCCAAGATCATGTTCCCAGCACCTCCAGTGTCAGTAGTCTTGACCCAGTTCATTTCACCTCAAATCAAGTACAAATCCCCAGCACCTCCAGCGTCAGTAGTCCAAGATCAATTTCCCAGCACCTCCAGTGTCAGTAGTCTCGACCCAGTTCATTTCACCTCAATTTCAGCTCTTTCATGAATGATTTCTTAGTGTCTGTGTCAATTTCCCATATTCACTGAGGTTGAAGTCCAAGTCCCCTATGGAGAAATGCAGGACCCAGTTCCTTTGCTGCAAACCCGCTCCTCACAGTGATTTCCTTAGCTCAGGATGCTCCTTGCTCACACTTTTAGTCCTTCTATCGGTCTGGTTGGATATTTTTAAAGCCTACCGCCTTGGTGCCTGTCTCCCTGATTGGCCCAATCCTACACTGCTGTCTGTGGTTGGCCGGCCTTCCCTGCTTCAGTCGCCAGACTGTGACCTGTGCCGCTTGCTAGTTCAGCTCCAAACAGTTCAGCTCTCCTTTCTCTGATCACCAACTTCGACCCCACTGCCAACTGCAGCCACAGCTCCACACAGCTCTCCACTCTCCTTTCTCTGGTCACTGACAGTGACCCACTCCCCCACTGCTGACACAACTAACACAGCTAAAGGCAGCTCTTTTCCTCCTTACCTTTTCCATGGCCTCCTTGCTCACCCAGCTAGGTTTCTTTGCTCTAGCCATCTTGCTCTGGGCCTTGCTGCAGGTTCTGGTTGCCTCCACTATCCTCAGCTTTATGAGCTCCCACCTTTGGTTAGTGCCCATACTAGGTTGAATTCTGGCCAGGTAATCTTTTACCACTTCACCATCCTTCCAAAGTTGGCCCTGCTTATGTCTGGCACCCTTGTGCCAGATTCCACTCCTTCTTTACCCATATCCAATGTGAGCCATACTGAGTGGTGCTCACTCACTGTCAGCAGTTTTCCACCCTAAGTTAGAAACATAGACTTTGACAGCAGATAAGAACTGCTTGGCCCATCTAGTCTGCCCATTTCCCTACCTACAGGATAGGCTGCAGATCCTAGTTAACCAACAGCCTATTTCTTCCTAACCCCTACAAGAATTGCCTTATATCTGTTCCATGCATTCTTGAATTCTCCCACAGTTTTAGACCCCACAACCTCCTCAGGAAGGCTGTTCCATGCATCCACTACCCTCTCTGTGAAATAATACTTCCTCAGATAGCCCCTGAACTGGCTCCCCTCTATCTTTAAATTGTGTCCCCTTGTTCTTGCACGTCTCTTTTTCTGAAAGATGCTATCCTCTTGGACTTTGTTAATTTCACTGAGGTACTTAAAAGTTTCTATCATGTCCCCCCTCTCCCTTCCTTCCTCAAGATCATACATATTAAACTCCTTTAGTCTCTCCTCATACTGCTTCTCTTACGAACCCTGCACCATTTTAGTTGCCCTCCTCTGGACTGCCTCTATCCTGTCTATGTCCTTGTGGAGATGGGGTCTCCAGAACTGGATGCAGTACTCCAGATGGGGTCTCACCAACTGTCTGTACAGAGGGATAACAACTTCCTGTTTTCTGCTGCTGATGCCTCTCCCTATGCATCCCAGTATAGCCCCAGCCCTTCCTACTGCCTTCTCACATTGCTTGCTAACCTTAAGGTCATCTGATATGATTACTCCCAGGTCCCTTTCCTTTTTTGTTGTTGTTACTACCTCCTTACCCATTGTGTATTCTTCCCCTGGGTTCTTGTTTCTCAGGTGCATTATTTAGCACTTCTTTGCAATGAATCCTAGCTGACATACTTCTGACCATTCCTCCAACTTTGCCAAGTCCCTTCTCATCCTTTCCATGCCTCCTTGTGTATCAACCCTGTTGCAGATCTTTGTGTCATCTGCAAAGAGTCATACTTTTCCTTCCAGTCCCTCTGCAATGTCACTTAGGAAGACATTAAAAAGGACTGCACCCAATACTGAACTCTGCGGTACCCCACTAGTAACCCCTCTTTCTTCAGAGTGGACTCCATTTACAATTACCTTCTGTGTCCTGTTGTCCAGCCAATGTTTTACCCAGGCTACCACCCTGGGACCCAATCCCAGACTGGTTAATCTGACTATTTATCTTTTGTGTGGGACTGTGTCAAATGCCTTGCTAAAGTCTAGGTAGGCCATGTCCACAGCCCCTCCCTGATCTACTACTTTGGTCACCCAGTCAAAGAAATCTATTAGATTCATTTGACATGACCTTCCCGCTGTGAACCCATGCTGCCTTGGGTCCTGTGCCCCACTGGCCTCTCAGTATTCAAATATTCTTTCCTTCAGAAGTGACTCTATCACTTTCCCTACCACAGAGGTCAGACTGACAGGTCTGTAGTTTCCTGCCTCTGTCTTGGTCCCACTTTTGTGAAGGGGAATCACGTCCACCTTTCTCCAGTCCTTGGGTACCACACCATCCTCCCATGATTTATTAAAAAAGAGTAGCCAGTGGTTTCACTAGTTCCCCCCTTAATTCTTTTAGGATTCTGGGGTGAATTCCATCAGGCCCCATTGCTTTGTCCACCTTCAGTTTTAGGAGTTCTTGCAGAACCCTTTCTTCTGTGAAAGGACTGGGATCGACCCCCCTATCAAGAGTGCTTCTATTAATTGGATTAGGCACTTCGCCTCCTCTTTTGTGAATACTGAGCGAAATATTCATTCAGTATCCCTGCTTTTCACTGTCCCCCTCTGCCCACCACCGTTCATTCTATTCAGCCTCACTATTCCTCCCTTTGTCTTTCTACGCTCGCTGATGTACCTATAAAAGGTTTTATCCCCCTTCTTAACCGAGTTGGCTATCTTTTCCTCAGTTTGGGCCTTTGCTATTCTGACTTCCCTCCCTGCTTCCTTCTGCCTTAACTGGTACAGCTCTCTGTTCTGCCCCTTCTGTGTTTCCTTATACTTCTGGAATGCTATCTTTTTATTCCCGACTTTCACAGCCACCTCTTTTGAGAACCATAGTGGCTTTTTCTTTCATTTTAATTTGTTTATTTGCTTCACACAAAGGCTTGTTGCCTCTGTGATGGCAGTTTTGATGATTCCCCATTGTTGCTCCACACCTCCTTCTAGCCTGTTTGCTAGTGCTATTCTGAGACACTCTCCCATCTTGCCAAAGTCAGCCCTCCTAAAGTCCAGTACCCTCACATTTGTATGACTTGACTCTGTAGCTGAGTTTAATGTGAACCACACTGCTTGATGGTCACTTGTTCCCAGATAGCAACCCACTTCTAGATCTGAGATCCTCTCACTGCCCCCGTTTGAGAGTATGAGGTCTAAGATTGCTCCCCCTTGAGTGGATTCTGAAACTAGATGTCTGAGGCCTGCCACCTGTAAGGCATCAAGAATGGCCCTGCTCTTGGTTGTGGCTGCAGAAAATGTGCTCCAGTTAACATCTGGCATATTCAGGTCTCCCATCAATAGTATCTCCCCTTTCTCTGCCATTCTAAGAACGCCTTCTATCATAAAGTTCCCTCAAAAACTCCACATTTGCCCACCACAAGGTCAAGGGTATTTCCTAACCTGGTTGGTTCACTTACCATTTGCTTCAGGAAGCTGTCCTGGAAGTCATCCAGCAGTACCTGCTCCATTCTATTTCTGGTTCTAGGGGTACTCCAGTCCACACTTCGCATTTTGAAATCCTCCACAATCACCACACTTCCCTTCTCACAGGTCCTTCTTATCTGTCCTGCTAGTTCCATGTCTAACTCCTCCATCTGAGAGGGTAGCCTGTACACCACTCCCATTCTAAAAGTCCTATTCTTGTAATCCTGGATTTGCATCCATAGTGACTCCATACTACATTCCTTCACTTCCTCCTATACACACTTCAGTCCTTCCATCATATATACTGCCACCCCCCTTTCCTAATTACTCTATCCCTATGAAATAGCCTGTATCCTGGTACCAGCAGGTCCCAGTCATTGTATTTGGTGGCCCGTGTTTCAGTGATGCTGCAATGTCTACCTCTCCCTCTGCCATGAGAATCTGTAGCTCTGCATTTCTTTCCCCAAGGCTCCTAATATTAAGGGTGACCACCTTCCACCCCTTCCCCCCTCTCATCCTGCTCTCCATTACTAGCATTACTAATAGTACTTGCCCTTTGTCCTTTGTCACTGTTAAGGGGGGGTAAGCTCATATGAATTCCCAGCCTGTAGTCTCTTCATGCCTCTTGCCCACTTGCTACCCCCCTCCTAGTTTAAATTCCAAACTTCCTCTATGTACTCCTCCATCCTCTGTTTCAGCACTTTCTTTTCCTCCTCGCTCAAGTGTAGTCTATCTTTGGCATAGAGACTACTGTCCTCCCAGGTAGAGTTGCAGCAAAGTAAAATTCTGCCCACGGAGTGCCCCTTTTAAACCCTCACTTCACCACTTTGTGTTCTAATTATGACTTAGCATTGTGCACGCCTCCTTATTCCACTTTAAGGAGGAAAGAGAATTCACAGGCAGCCCACACACATCACATGGCTTACACCGTGTAGGTCACATGCTGCAGGCAGGCAGGCAGGCAGAAGGTTATGGGCAAAAACACTCTCCAATGTGGGCTGACTTACATGTTTTGCATGGGGTGTGACAAATGGCTCAGCTTTGCAAATGGTCGAGAGTGGGGTGTGGATGTGAGATGAAGAGGGGTGCACAGGTGACAAGTCCACAAATTAAGTTATTTTGCCTGTTTTGTGTACAAGGGTTGATGTACCACTTGCACTGGAATTACTGCATTGACCACCACCACCACCGCTACTCTGACCACCACTTGACAAGATTTCTGAATCATAATCCTCCCCTTCATCATGCCTGCAGTAATCCTCTGGTGTTTTTTCATCACTACTGCAGACCTTCCTACTTGGTCTTACACTCATGGAAGGGGATAACATGGTCAGTAAGGTTGCTGATGAGGGTGAACACCCCACTATGGCATTAGCTGCCATCTGGTGCCAGGTTCACAGTGCCATGTGCCTATTCTTAAGTTGTGTATGCTGGCTCTCCATGTCCAGATGACTGCCTTTTTCACCTTGAGTCACACAAGCGTGGCAAAGCTGGCAGATTGCAACTGACTTATCATTTGCACCTTGGACAAAAAAATCCCAGATAAGGGATTGTGATCCCCTACTTTTAACATGTCCCTGATGCTGCTTATTAGACACTGTTTTTTTAATCCCTGAAATGGGGGTGAGCTACATGGTTTTTCAAGCTGGACACACTTGGACTCCAACTGACCACCACGACTACCTATGATTATTACTGGGTCATCATCATTATCATCAACAGGAATCATAACCTTTTGAGGGGGTGGGAGAGATTAAACGCCAACAGATCCAGACATATCCACCTTGACTTTCATTTTGTCCAGTTATCAACAGGGGTCACTGACATCATCATCATATTCATCAACATCATCCACGTCAATACTTTCAGCTTGGATGCTGTCATGTGGAGAATATGTTCCAACAACAGTATCATCATTATCCTCTGATATTTTTGCACCACACTTTGAATCATTGGATGGCAATGGGATGACCTCAAGAGATCTAGAAGAAATGTGACATTATGAGTTATTGTTGCCAGGATCAGAATCATATTCAGCTACCATGGGAATGTTAATGGGGAGTATGACATCATCAACACTGTCAGTCATAGCTTTAGACTCAACTATATTTTTTTTGAAATGTTTAACTGTTCAGAAGTGGAACTTGAGGCAGCACTACTCATGCCAGCAGAAACTGCACTAACATCACCAGTTGGGACAACATTGTCTCCTCCATCTGTGATAGATGTAACAGATTGCACTGTAAAAAAAAAAAAAACATTGATGGAGAAATCCCTTTACTGACATCAGCTGTGCACTTCTGGTTTCTACCATGCCCATGGACAATCTTGCTACTGGCAGAAGTGCCATGGCCAGAAACAGCTTTGCTTGCATGTCTCTTTGCAGGCAGTTAGGGGGATCACCAAGAAAATTCTAAGAAAATTTAGATTTCTGAACTTTCAGTCTCAGCAGGTGGATGCGAAGCCAAAACAACAACTGTGGCTTGCAGATGGAGATCGGGCACTACACAGATGCAAAAGCACAGACAGATTAAGACTGCACTGCACAATCAAGAAGAGATACAGATACAAAGTCACAACAACACCTTAACCAGTGCTCACAAGTCACAATCCAGTCTGGAAAAGAATGCCTTTTGCTGGTTGGGGGGGTGCAGTGCCCTGCAGTAACAGTCCAAAACCAAGATACCACAAAGCAGTATAAAATCACGCAGGTGTGGTGGATAGCAGGTTCACACTGATGCAATTACTCTGTGGCACAATAAAATGTGCCTGATTTGATGGCACGAATCGCACACACACTGCAAGTAATATGTAGCAAATTGAAAGCTTCAGTAATATAATCAAATCTTTTAAACAAATTGAAATTATGCACTGCTGCACAACAATCAGCAAATAAATTGTCAAGAATTATTGAAAATATTACTGTGTGTACATTAACATGGTTATATAAGAAAAAAATAACCAAAACAGATAGACTGCCTTTTTCTTCCAGTTTTAACCTACCTCCACCACAGATACTCCCTTCCCCAAAGCATACTTCAAGTGTCTGTCAGTACACAGACTGAATGTTCTAAATTAACATTCAAAATCGACACACAAAACAATAAACACTTTATGATATTAGCACAGGAGGGTTTCCTACAACTGATGTACTAAATTTTGAGCAAACAAAGGGCTAAAAATGTTTTTAACAGCTTTTAGAGGATTTGAATTGCAGAGCTCTGAGAGAAAACTGTCTCTGTCTACCACTACATATGCACTAACAGAACTGAGACTGTGCAGAACAATCTGGAGCCTATGTGAACTGCAATCTCATGAATCACTGCAAAATTTGCTTTGGAGCTCAATAACAAGGCCAAGTGATGTGAAGTACATTGATTTCTATGTACTTCACATTAAAATTGGTGCAGAAGTGGTTGGAGGAAGGCAGAGTAATGCAAAGTAATTGTTATCAATGGACTTTGCGTTCCTCATTATGATGTGAAGTACTCTGCTTTGCATTGTGGATTATTTTGTGGATTCCCCATTACTCCGGGAAGCAAATTTTGGCCACTTTGCCCACCTCTACTCTCAGGTCCCTCTACACCCCCCACCTCTGCATCCTCTTTATCATGACACCAGGTTTTTAGCCATCCATTAAATTAATCTATTCTCAGCTTTCTTGCTGTGCTTGCCTTGGGCACTGGAAGTATCTCTGAGACAGTTACTGTTCTTCCTGCCCCTCACATAACTGTCCTAGTTCCTCAGACCTCCTCTGGATTATATCTAGAGCCTTGTCAGCCAGGTTGTTTGTCCCCAAATGTATAATTAAATGAAGCTTGCCCTACCCCTTCTAGCATATTTTAGAACAGATTGTCCCACCCTTTCTGCTATCATTCCGGGCATGGCCTCCACCCAAATGTGACTATGCCTCTCCCCTTTGCTACCCCACCAGACTCCTCTTAGTATTGAGTCCCCCAGCATTAAGGTTCCACCCCTTTTTCTCACTGCTTGCTTCCATTTCTCCCCACCTCTCATTCCCTCCTCCTTCTCTTCATCCTGCACAGTAGTTCGCCCTTCTGCCCCTGTTGTAATTCCCCCAGCAGAACTTATCCCCACTCCAGTTTCATCTGGATGTTTATCAGTTACTCCTTCAATTTCATCACCTCCCTCCTCCTCCTACTCCTCCTTCTTTCCCTCTAGTACTTCAAAACTATTTTCTGAAGACCCTTCTCCAAAGCCTGCTTCCTCTTTCCTCATAGTAACCTGTTCCCTCCTTTCAAGTCCATGACTGTTGCCACTTCTCCTCCTTCCCTCACAAAGTCCCCTTCTCCTTCTGTTTGTCTTTTTTCCCCTGACCTGCTTTCCCCTGACACCATTCTGCTTGGCGTGGGCCCCCATCTCAGCTACCCATCTTCTGACCCTCTCCTCCCCCTTGTTGACTTAAATTGCTCTCCCTCCCTCCCCCCATCTCCCCTCCTCCTCCCTCCAATGTTGGGCTATTACCTACTCCAGTCTGCATTGCCTGTCTTAGTTCCTACTGCAGATCCTCAGTCTCCTAAGTTCCTCTGTTTGGTTGCACACCAAACATCCTCCACCCTCCATGCTATTTTTAGAAAGATTGGTGCACTGCAGTTGGTGCAGCCTACCACCCAACCCATTGCTCTCGTTGCCCACCAGTGACCTCCCACCTTTAGAGGTGAAGGATACCAAATACTTCTCCAAGTCTCCACTCTCCCCATCTATCAGGGCAAAACATTTTTTTCCTTTTTTAATTTTCCTTATCCCCTTTATCATACACTTTAGACAGACTGAGCAACTGCTTTTCACTTTCCTATCCCTCCTGCCCACTCCCAAAAAGAAACTGTAAGTAACTATTGTACAGCCTCCTTTCAATTTTAAATAGAGTTACTGTTTTGTTTCTTGTCTGTTAAGACTCCCAATTGCAGTGGCACTACTGAATGTCAACAGCTTCCAAAGGACATAAAATCTGAACAGAGCATTATTTATTAATTATTTGAACTGGGTTGTGATGTTGCAGGAAGTTTATTTAGTTCATTTACAGAGTGAGTGCCCTCATAGTACTATTTTCTGACATGAACATTACCATGGAACAGGGTGGGGGGGGGGACATGAAAAGAGATGGGTGAAGTCCAGAAAATTCACTCTGAAAATGAATTTGTGAATTTCACAGACTTCGCCATGAAGCACAAAAATTCACCTGTGAATTGTGCGCTTTGCCCTCAAATTTCACTCTTTGCAGCAAAATACATGAATTTCACAGCAGAATTCATACAATTCACACAAAGGTGAAGTTCAGTGAGTCAATGCAGGCTTTTTGCATTTACATGAAGCATGAATTTTCGGCACTTCATGTGAAATTCTCGGGCAAAGTTTTACTTCACCACATCTCTAGTCATGACTGGGTGGAAATAGTTTAAAGTTATACATATTTTGGTTGTAAAATAATTAATTAACTGGTTCATTGACATTATTTCAGTTCCCTGCCATATTGATGAAAGGTGTTGCTCTACATTCAGTATATATACATTCTGACAGCATTACTACAAAACAGGAGTACCTGTTCTTGTTTGGACAGGTACTTCTGGACTGGGAATAGTCAACAGGATGAGACAGGGAATCTCACAGCATCTGTGTGTGAATAGGAAGGTAAAGTTCTTCAGGAGGGAGTCAGAAGCAGAACTCACAAGTTGTAATTTACTGTGCCATATCAGAAACTATCCTCTGCCACCGCTGGTTCAATTCTCTATCTGCAGAGATGGACAGTGGCTGCTGTTGAATTTATATACACCGAATGAAGAGCAACACCACTTCCTCAGTGTGACAGGGAACAACAATAATGTTAACAAAAGAGTTTATTATTTATTTTACCACCTAAATATGCATCACTTTTACCACCTAAATATATATCATGTTTAATTATTTCCACCCAGCCTCCACCAGCCTCCCACCCCCATTTCATGGTAATATTTCTGTCATAAAGCAATGCTCTTGGAGCACTCACTCTGTAAAGGAACTAAGTAAACTTCTTGCAATATCACAACACAGTTCAAATAATTAATAAAGAATGCTTTGCTCAAATGTTAGGTCTTTCAGAAGCTCTTGATTGTCAGTAGCACAACTGCAATTAGTAGCCTTTACAAATAGAAAACAAAATGGTAACTCTGTTTGAAATTGGTTGGTGGTTGCCTGTCTGGGGGAAGTTCAGCACAACTTCCAGAAGCAAAAGACTCACAAGTCTCAAAACAATGATGAAATTTGATTGTGTGTATCACAAATGAGTAAAAAGTTCACTGACAATATGAACAATACATCAGGCATTCGAGCATTTATGTATGGCTACTGTTAGTCACAAATTGTTCACAAATTGCTCACAACCATTTTCATTCAATTTCATCTTCATTCAGCAATTCAGTCGTAGTTTTGCACAATGCAGGTTTTAGTCCAGATACAGAGCTGGATCCAGAGCTGAGAAAGGAACTGCAGATACCTTAATAATCTTTTCAACTTCCTTCATTTTTTCATCTGTAGTTTTGCCCAATACAAATTTTAGCCCAAAATAAAGTTACCAATTGCATTCAAAAATTCAAAGAAATATGTAACATATTGTATTGAGATGTCACTTACCAGCACTTTCAAATAATGTTGTTGCTGAGGAAACTGGTCCAATGTTTCATTCTTATTCCAGTATAATATTTGTGTAGCAAACACAAAACTGGGGCCTTGCACCCCTTCAATTATTATGTGGACTTATGTCGGAGTGTAGTAGCTAAGTCAAATGAAAACAAAATGCCCATTGTGGTGGACTTAAACATGAGTCTAATAGGGTGACATGCAGCTTTGCCCCCAGACTGATTCAGAGTATTTTCAAGTATGACAATCTTGAGGTTGCTTTGCCTCAAAGCAAATATGCAAACCTAATTTAAACTCCTCAACCCTGTAATGCAGTTCTGTGCACACACTAGATTTTAGCAGGTCACCAGTTTTCTGAGATCACTGTCTATGTGCAATTTTAAGGGATTGGGAAGAGCAGTATCTTGTCCTAAAAACAGCTGGTCTGTCAGGAT
This sequence comes from Neoceratodus forsteri, assembly GCA_016271365.2. Lineage (NCBI taxonomy): Eukaryota > Metazoa > Chordata > Ceratodontiformes > Ceratodontidae > Neoceratodus > Neoceratodus forsteri. Next base: position 808,714,109 of record CM028138.1, on the reverse strand, counting down.
ATCACAAATATACAAAATAGCATGACAGAGACAAACAAGGACTTCCAGCAGAGGGATGGTGCTGCACCTCCAGCACTGTTCTTTGGCTGAAATCCGGTGAGACATTTTCTCTTTTTTTCTGATCACAAGAAATCTGCAGAGCTCTGGCCACTGCAGCCATAAAAAGGTAGGGGCTCAGTTTTTTCCTGTCTAAGAAGGCAGCACTGTTGTAGTCAATGCTTTGTGTGAATCTATTTCCTGATTTCAATGGTTTGTTATTTTAGTTCTGTAGCACAGTTGGATGTGTTTTACCAAATTATTTTGTCATTGTAGTTTAATTATCTTGATTTCATTTTAGTTTACTGATAGAAGTTTGCTTTTTTCATGTACATAGTAATGTCATAATAAATACGCGATCAGTTGCATGTTGTGTGTGTCCCCTGAGTCGCTGGAATCCCAGTTGTGTACTGTTTGTGTAAAAAAAAAAAAGAAAAAACTGGTGGTGGTGCAGGTACTGGATATGTGAGTGTGGGAGGATTTCATAAGTTGAATCAAGAAATGGTTAGGGTGATGGAAACAGAGGCTGGTAATAAACTGGATTAAATCAGAGGCAGGAAAGTCACAAGTGGGATGTCCCAGCAGTCAGTCCTGGGACCAGTTCTAGGACCAGTTCTGATCAATGTGTTCATTAGTGAAATAAGAAAGGATATCAAGAGCAGGGTGTGTCTCTTTGTATTATAGATAACAGGAAACTCTGTAACAATAAACAGTGAGGAGGCAGTGAGGGAATTGAAGAGGGATTCGGAGAAGCAGCATAATTTTATCAAGGGGCGGTCATGCCTGACAAACCTACTGGATTCTTTAGAAATGTCAGTAAAGCTTTTGAAAACAGCAACAAAGTGGATGTCATGTTTTTGGATCTCACTAAAGCCTTTGACAAGGTGTAACTCAAGGAACTTATAGAATCATTAAATGAGATGGACATTTACAACAAGATTGTCAACTGGATAGCATCCTGGCTGGAGGATAGGAAACAAAGAGTATGTTTAAGGGGCACAAACTCAGAATGGACAACTGTGACAAGTGGAATGCAACAGGGATCTGTATTTGGTCCATGTTTATTTAACAATTATATTGCTTCCATGGGGTGTGATGGTAGTATATGTGTAGCAAGTAGAGGTGTGTGGAAAAAACTTACACCAACAAAATTTCTACAAAAGTCAGATTTCTGAATCTACAATTGTGCGGAAGTCAAATTAGCAACTTTTGCAGAAATTGTGACTTAGAACAGTGGAATAAATGTATCTAGTGTGGATTATTGTATTAAACTGTGGAGAAAAAAGTCAGCAGAACTGATCACTGAACTGTGGCATAATTACCTGTACTGAGGAATAATTCATTAAACTGTGAAAAAAAAAGTTCTTCAGAACTGTTATTCTACAGTTCAGGTGTATTATTCAGTAGTTCAGCCCAAGAATTCTCAGAACAAGGCGAAAATCCACCAAACACATTCAGAAGATTCCAATTTCCCCAAAGATTGAAGTTCAAAAAACTCCGTGAAATATTCATGTTTTCTCGAAAGTTCCACAAAAGCAAAATTTGCAACTTTCACCCACCACTAGTAGCAATATTTGAAGACAATATGAGAATTGGGACTATGGTAAATACAGTGGAGGATATTGAAAGGCTACAGGGGAAAATAGTTAACTTGGAAAGATACACATAATCTAGTCTACAAATCAATGTAGACATATTTTCTGTCATGCATTTGGGTATGATAAATACTTTGGTGAGATATGGTTTGGGGAATAAATACTTGAGGGAGTCAGTAGAAGAAAAATATTTAGGAGATATAGTAGCCAGTGACTTAAGCTTTAAGAGTCACTTGCAAGACATTACAGGAAAAGCAAATGGAATAAAGACCAGCATAAGCAGACATATTACAAGTAGTTAAAGAGCTGTCATAGTCCCCTGTATGTCTTGCTGGTTAGTCCTCACATGGAATACTGAGCCCAGTTTTGGGCACCAAGTATAAAAACAGAAACTAAGGAACTGGAAAGAGCCAAGAGGAGAGCCACTAGGATGATCTGGGATATAAATGGTCTTGAGCATGAGAATAGACTGGAAAACTTGAAAAAGTTTATACTTGAGTGTAGCAGAACGTGAGCTGACATGTTTCTGTTGTTTGTGGCTTTAACAAATAACAATTTGTGGGACTGCTTATGTCTAGAAATTAACATAGAAACATAGAAACACAGAAACACAGAAAGTGATGGCAGATAAGGACCGCTTGGCCCACCTAGTCTGCCCATTTCCCTTCCTAACAGATAAGCTGCAGATCCTAGTTAACCAACAGCCTACTTCCTCCTACCCCCCACTAGAATTGCCTTATGTCTGTCCCATGCATTCTTGAATTTCACCACTGTTTTTGACTCCACTTCCTCCTCAGGAATGCTGTTCCATGCATCTAAAACACTTCTGTGAAGAAATACTTCCTCAGATTACCTCTGAGCTGTCCCCCCTCTATCTTCAAATTGTGCCCCCTTGTTCTGCACAACTCTTTTTCTGAAAGATGCTACCCTCTTGGACTTTGTTGATTGCCTTGAGGTTTTTGAAAGTGTCTATCATGTCTCCCCTCTCCCTCCTTTCCACAAAGCTATACATCTTAAGCTCCTTTAGTCTTTTTTTATATGTCTTCTGGTGCAGACCCTGCATCATTTTGGTTGCCCTCCTCTGGACAGCCTCCACCCTGTCTATGTCTTTGCAGAGATGGGGTCTCCATAACCATTCCCAGTACTCCAGATGTGGTCTTACCAACTGTCTGTACAGAGGGACAACAACTTCTTGTTTTCTACTGGTGATGCCTCTCTCTATGCATCCCAGTATCCCCCCAGCCCTCCTTACTGCCTTCTCACATTGATTGCCCACTTTTAAGTAATCTGATATGACTATCCCAAGGTCTCTTTCCATTTTTGTTGTTGACAGTATCTCACCCTCCCATTGTGTACTCTTCCCCCAGGTTTTTGTTTCCCAGATGCATTACTTTGCACTTCTTTGCATTGAATCTGAGCTGCATACATTTGATCTTTCCTCCAACCTCGCCAAGTCCATTTTCATCCTTTCCACCCCACCTTGTGTATCAACCCTGTTGCAGATCTTTGTGTCATCTGCAAAGAGACATATTTTTTCTTCCAGTCACTCTGCAGTGTCACTTATAAAGAACCAATCCTGGTCCTGAACCCTGCAGTATCCCACTAGTAACCCACCTTTCTTCACTGTGGACTCCATTTATTATTACCCTCTGTCTCCTGTTGTCCAGGAAGAGTTTTACCCAGGCTACCATGCTTGGACCCACTCCCAGGCTGGCTAATTTGTTTATTAATCTTTTGTTTGGGACTGTGTCAAATGCCTTGCTAAAGTCTAGGTAGGCCATGTCCACAGCCCTTCCCTGGCCTACTACTTTGGTCACCCAGTCAAAGAAGTTAATTAGATTTGTCTGACATGACTTTCCTGCTGTGAATCCATGCTGCCTTGAGTCCTGTACCCTGCTAGCCTCTAGGTACTCAACAATTCTTTCCTTTAGAAGTGATTACATCATTTTCCCCTACCATTGAGGTCAAACTGACAGGTCTGTAGTTTCCTGCCTCTGTCTTGCTCCCACATTTGTGAAGGGGAATCACTTCTGCCCTCCTCAAGTCCTCAGGTACCACACCATCCTCCCATGATTTATTAAAAAGTGTAGTCAGTGGTGTTACCAGTTCTTCTCTTAGTTCTTTTAGAGTTCTGGAACAAATCCCATCAGGCCCCATTGCTTTATCCACCTTCAGTTTTAGGAGTTCTTTTAGAACCCTTTCTTCTGTGAAAGGACTAATATCAACCTCCCTATCCAGAGTGCTTCTATTGACTGGATTATGTCCTTCCCCCTGCTTTTCCAATGTCAATACTGAGCAGAAGTATTCATTCAGTCTCCCTGCTTTTTCACTGTCACTCTCTGCCCAACCACCCTCCTCTTTTTCAACCTCAGTATCCCTGCCTTAGTCTTTCTTTGCTCCCTAATGTACCTATAAAAGGTTTTATCCCAATTCTTAATCAAGTTGGCTATCTTTTCCTCAGTTTGGATCTTTGCTATTCTGACTGCCTTCCCCTCTTCCTTCTGCTTTAACTGGTACAGTTCTCTTTCCTGCTCCTCCTGCATTTCCTTATACTTCCTGAATAATATTGTTTTCTCCCTAACCTTCCACACCACTTCTTTTGAGAACTATAGTGTTTTTTTCTTTTATTTTGATTTGTTTATTTGCTTCACACAAAGGCTTGTTGCCTCTGTGATGGCAGTTTTGATGCTTCCCCATTGTTGATCGAGCCCACTTTCTTTTCCTGTTTGCTAGTGTTTTTCTGATGCACACTCTCATTTTGACAAACTCAGCCCTCCTGTAGTCCAGTACCTTCACTTTTGTATGGCTTGACTCTACAGCTAAGTTTATCATGAACAACACTGTTTGGTGGTCACTTGTTTCCAGATGGAAACCCACTTCTAGATATGAGATCCTCTCTCTGTCTCCATTTGAGAGTACCAGGTCTAAGATTTCTCCCTCCTGAGTGGGTTCAAAAACTAGTAGTCTGAGGCATGCCCCCTGTAGGGTATCGAGAATGACCTTGCTCTTGGATGTGGCAGCAACAAAGCTCCACTTGACATCTGGCATATTCAGGTCCCCCATCTGCAATATCTCCCCTTTCTCTGCCATCCTAAGGATGCTGTCTATCATTTCCTTGTCCATTTCCTCCCCCTGAGATGGGAGTCTGTATATAACCCCTGTGCAGATTATGGTGCAATTTTCAGTCTCCAGGGTGACCAACAGTACCTCCTCTCCTGCCTGTTTAACTTTTAGTTCTGTTGCTTTGATCCCTTCCCTTACATAGAGAGATTCTCCTCCTCCTCTTCTACAACCCCTGTCCCTCCTGTAGATTGTGTACCCTGGCATGTTGAAATCCCAGTCATGGTTCTCTGTGTGCCATGTTTCTGTGACTGCCACAATATCCGGGCTTCCTTCTTCCATCAAGGCCACCATTTTGGGAAGCTTTTTACCTAGACTATGGGCATTGGTACTCATTATCCTCCATTTTTTATGGCCTTATTTCTTTTTGCCCCATCCTTGTGCTTACTGCCTTTATCTTTTTCTCCATTTACCCCTGCCCTTCTCCCTATCAACTGCTCTAGCTTAGTGTTTACCTTACTAACTACCCTGAGTTTTTTGAAGGGGCTAGGTTTTCGCTTCTCCTTTTCAGTGCCTTCTCCCTTGGCTAGTTTAAATGCTTTCTAATGAAACATTTAAACATATCATCTAGGATCCTGGTTCTTCTCCTGGACAGATGCAGACCATCATGCCAGTATAGGCCTGCATCCCTCAAGGTGGAGCCCCAGTCCCCAATGAATCCAAATCCCTGAGCTCTGCACCAGTTTTTTAATCAGTCATTGAATCCCATGGTGTTGAGTACCCTAGCCTCATCAATGCCATAGACAGGTAGCACTTCTGGGCAAGTTACCATGTGTGCTGCTTGTCTAAGGCCCATCCCCAACTCCACAAACTCCTGTTGCACTGTTCTGATCCCATTTTCAGCCAGGTCATTTGTCCCTAGGTGGATAATGACATCCAGCTCACTCCCCCTTGCAACTGCTCCCATGATCCTGAGGATTCATTTCCTGTCCCTCCAAGCCATGGTGCTGGGCAGACACCTTACCTCCCTTTTCCCTCACTCCCCATTTCTAACCCCCTAACAATTGAGTCCCCCACCAGCAATTGTTTCCTTCTCCTGTGGGGTCCTGTGCCACCCTTCTGTGGGTCTCCATTGTGGAGGTTCCCAGCATCCTCCTCAGGCTCCACTGTAGGTGCTTCCACAGAGGAACCATGGTCTGCCAGAGTGGTGAATGAATTGTAGAGAGGCACAGCTGGAGGGATGAGCCTATGTTCCACAGTCCTCATCCTCCCTGAGCCCACCATGGTCCAACCTCTCTTCTTTCTTGGCAACTTCTGAGGGAATGGTGGTGGCCTGGGTGGTCCCTGGGTGGGGGAGCAGGTTTCCTGAATCCTTGCCAGGTCAGCATGGAGACAAGCAACCTCCTCCCTCAGACCAGAGGTGCCTGCAAATAGGGCCGCAACGTAGTCTCCAGAATGTCTCCCAGAAGACTGCTGCTCCATAGCCAGTGCATTGCACCACTCCCCACATGTCTGTTTTCCTTTCTGTTTCAGATGTTTTTCTTTTTTTTTGTTGTTTTTGTTTTAGTGTGTGCAAGCTTGTGAGTGTCTCTGCCTCCTATTCAGTGTGCTGTACCTTTAAGAAAATGAACAGGTCTATGCTGTTAGCAATTTTAGGGAAGTGATGTCATAACCCTGATATAAAGGAGGTTATATGCTTGGGGTGGGGGGTGAGGGGCAGAGTGGGTAGGAGTAAACCTGTGCCCTCCAGAAACAATCAACTACAACTCTGACCCTCCACCACAGGGAGTTTCTTCCTTCCTTTCAGACACCTATTTCATAGAGGTTAAGTAGCAGGTCTAGTCACAAATGACTGCAACTATCTCCCAGCTAGAGTTCGTCCCTGGCAAATAAAAGTAAAACTATGAAAAGTCAACCACAAAAACAGAATCAAAACAACTTACTTAAATAGGCCCAAAAATTAATAATTCAATTCAGTGTAGTCTATTAAATTACCTCCTTGATTTAAGGAAGCTTCTGACTGTTTCTTTCTCTCTTTCTCTCTCATTCTCTTAGCAGCAAATTAAAAACAAGTACATAGTACAAGGTCTCATGTCTTACAATTAAGTGGAGAAATGTGTTATACCAGGAAAGGATGCTTTAAATATAGCCAGAGAGGGATGACGTTATGGAATTCACTCTCTGAGGAGATAGTTGTAAGCACAAGTATGATGGAGTTCTACAACAGACTTGCTAGGTATTGCATTAATAAAATTAAGGGGGCTCTTCAGTAAACTTATGGTGAGCAATATGGATATTTGTCTACAATGCTCCAGATCAAATTATGAAATCTATGAAAGTGGAAAGGTGATCCACGGTGTAAAAATTTAGGTCCATTGCCAAAAACTGCAAAATGATAACCATTAAAAGATATAACCCATGTACAGTGTACTGGATGTGGGGAAAGAAAAGGAACCTGGTAGTTATCATCAGCAACACCTTGAAGTTCTCAGGTTTATGCAGTATAATGTACTGTAAGGAAAAAAGAATGCTGGTATGCATAAGGAGCTAGGATTTGATTTTAGGTGGGAGGTGATATTACCTCTATACATGTCCCAGTTCTGGACACTGCACATAAAGGACAGGGAGATGAGAGCAAATACTAATATTTTCAGAAAGTCTTCAGACAGGAATATGCACTTCAGTCTGGCCAGTTGCCACCTCTGCCACAGAACAAGGGGCATCCCTAAGAGCCAGTTCATTAGGGTCTGAAGAAATTGTTTTACAGATGAAGTATACAAAAGGAGAGTGGACAAACTGACCCAATGACTTTAGGATAGAAGCTATGGTTCGGCTTTAACTGAGGAGGTTAGGGCAGCAGCAAGGTCAAGGGGCCAACATTCTCTGTTCTAGTATGGTCATCATAGAAGATCTACTCAAGATGCTGCTAACTTTGATATTACTTTTTCTCTCTAGGCTCTCTTAGTGAGAGAGATTTTCAAAAAGCATTCACTTGTGCTCTAGTCTGATCCACACTATGAAGAGCTGGTAGGTCATCCACCATCAATAGTATTCAGGAGTGGTATGAATCTGAAGGATGAGGTCATTCATAATGTTTAACCAAGTAAGCAGCTTCAGACCCCTACCTGACTGTCTCTTCTTCCAAGTAGTTGTCATAAGTGTGGCACTATGTACAATAATTTTTGAAATGTGGTTAACAAAGGGAAAACCATTAGCAATCCTAGAGGTTGGGGGGATTAACATTCAAGCATTTTTCACATGCACAATGGAGGGGGAAGTTTACTTTACCTAATAAGTATATGGTACTTTCTATTTGGGAAGATAACAAACCCCATGAAAATCAGAACTGGGGAACACATTGGAGCCCTCGGGTGATAGTGATGTAATTTGCTGACGGGCCAACTAGGTAACATGCAGTAGGTTGCTTCCCTCCTAATCTCCCTCCTCCTGGTTTCCAATGTGAAGATAGTGGAAGATTACGGGGGTGAGGCAGGCAAGTGGCAGCAGGCCACTAGAGGTAATATACAGTTGAATTACAGTAAGGGCAAAGGCAAAAGATAGCCTAAGGTGAGTCCCTCAGGTAACTATGCAATGTGACGTGGGAGGACAGTGAGAGCCCGAGATGCTGAAAGGTGAAAAATGCAACCACTGTAGACTATATATCATGGTAGAAAAATTGTACAGCTTGCACAAATTGCAACTATTTTCTGCCTCATAAATACACTCAGAGAAGCAGAACTGGTGTGTGGAATAAGAAAAAGGAAAGGAACTGGGTTTATCAGGTGGTGGTCTGAGCTTTTGTTTGGAATTGATCATTAACAGGATGGGTTCCTTTTTAAAATTATCAGATTTTGCAAGACAGAATTGAGATCCCACATCTTACAGTCGATGGTAAAAACCAAATTGGACTGGGAGCCTATTTTTCAGCCACCTTTTCTAACAAGTGTGGCTACAGATGGCTACATGAGATGCACACCAGAGCCGTAAGTGAACTTTGACCAATAATGTACCAAAGAAGCGCGCTACCAGGTTACAGTGAAAAAGACCATTCAGTTTGGTCCTAAGTTAAAAAATCCATTTATTCAAAAAGGAAACATAGCAGCAGCAACTCCACACACATGTCAAATGTTTTCATGTCAACTGACTCTTTCTCATGACGTAATGAATAGGTTACCTTACCCCTTTATAAAGACAGACAATTAAAGTGCCAGTGCTTCAAAACCTCATCAATGACAGTGCATCATAATATCTAACCATAAATCAGCATGTGTTATATGCTGCAGAAAGAAGAACATGAAAAGAAGAAAGGGAAAGGAAAATGAAAACTAAGGGGAAGGCAAAGGGAGGGGGAGGGGAAGGGAGGTGAGTATAGGAAGAGTTTTTATTCCACCTCCTACTCCAATTATGACTGCATTTCAGAAAGCCTGTGAGAGGGACATTCAGAAATTGTAGGATAATCAGCAAACACCCAGATTACACAATTGTACAGCAGCACAGCATGAGGCCTTACAAAATTTGGCATGTAATCCCTCCATATAAATCAATGTGGCTGATAAGGGAGGGACCATAGTAATACTTGACAAAGGTAAGTATGAACAGGAATTTGTGATGCAACTATCTAATGTGCAATATTATAAAAAGGTGTCTAGAGATCTTACACCTATATATAAGAAAGAAATTGATGTATATTTGTATGAAATTTGTATGACTAGAACCATCACCAAACAAATGTATGAGTTCATGTTAGTTGAGCATCCAGTTAGACCTACTTTGTATGGGTTACCCAAAATTCATAAATCTATGGTAGATACACAAGCTTGTCCCATAGTAGCTAGTATTGGCTCAGTTACTGAGCCACTTGCACAATTTGTGGACCAGTATATTAAACAATTAGTCCAGCTCTGGCCATCTAATGTTAGAGATACATTAGAAGTTTTACAGTTCTTACAGAATGTACAAGTTGAACAAGATGATGTGTTAGTCACATTGGATATAAACTCTTTGTATACAAATATCCCTCACTGCGGAGGGTTAGAGGCCCTCAGAACTACATTGTATGAGAATACTACTTATACACATGCCTTTATGGAATGATTGATTAATTTGACAGAGAAAGTTTTGAAATGCAATTGTTTTTTGTTTGATCAGAGTTTTTATTTGCAGATAATGGCACAGCAATGGGGGTCTCCTTCACACCAAACTACATCAATATTTATTTGGCTGAGTGGGAACGTCTTTTTGTTATGTCTGGATTTAACCCATACAGACAGAAAATACATCTATATAAGCAATACATTGACAATATTTTGTTGGTGTGGAGGGGGCCCCCATTGGAGTGCTCTGATTTTGTGTCATATTTAGAATCTACAAATGAAAATGTAACTCTTTCCATGTATACAGACAGCAGAGAAATTGCCTTTTTGGATCTAAAAATATCTAAAAATGTGACAGATGGAATAGACACTTGTATATTTAGGAAATCATGTTCTAAAAATGCTTTGCTACATTACAATAGCTGTCATCCCAGACATATATTGGAGAATATTCCAAAGGGGCAACTTATGCATCTTAAACGTAATACTACTTCTGAAGATGAATACAATAAAGAAGCCGAGAAGATGCAGGAGAGTTTTGTGAATAGAAGATATAACAGAGAGACTGTAGCCAAGACCAAAGCAATGGTGGATGTTATGAATAGGCCTACTTTGTTGCAAAATAAAAGTTATCGATCAAATAATGCTGATCCACTTAATTTTGTTACAGAATATCATCTGCAGGCATACAAAATTTGTAATGTATTGCTGAAAAATTGGAACTTGCTTTCCCTGGAACCTAGCTTAAAACATGAAATTACACATCCCCCAAGAATGGTTTATAAGAGAGGTACAAATGTAATGGACCTGGTTACTCAGAGTTTGTATGTGGCACCTGCAGACACATTTGCAACTACATTACCAGGTGGAACCTTTCAATGTGGACAGTGTTCGTTTTTTGCTTGTGTGAAAACAGGGACATCCTTTCAATGTCCTAAGAGAGGTAGAATTTTTCACAATCAACAATTTATTAATTGTTTGACTACGAGTGTGATTTATATAGCTAGTTGTGAATGTCATTCTTTTTATGTAGGAAAGTCTAAAATGATGTTTAAAAATTGAATAGCTGAACACTTAAGAAGCATGGAACATAAGGATAAAACTAATGCACTGGCTGTACATGTGTCACAGAAAGGTCCTGGACATACATTTAAATTTCAAGGGTTAGAAAAAGTAACCCTGAATATTAGAGGGGGTGATTTGAACAATAGATTATTGCTGGTTGAGAGCAAGTGGTAATATATTCTTAAAGCACATTGTGGACTGGGTTTAAATGCTATGTTTACTTTGACTCCTTTTCTTAAAAGAGTTTGAAATCAGAATTGCATTCTAGGCTATTTTAGATTAACTTGGATATATATATAGATATGGTGATGTATTTGAAATTGTCTGAAAATTATTTTTATGGATATCTCTTTTGTATTTAAGTATAAGTTGGAGTATTTACTCCAATATTTTAGGTGCACATTTATTGATTTGAGGACATATTTATCCTCTTCCTATTACCCACCTCCCCCCTTCCCCTTCCCTTTGCCTCCCCCCTTAGTTTTCATTTTTCCTATCCCTTTCTTGTTTTTATGTTCTTCTTTCTGCAGTATATAACGCATGCTGATTTATTTATTACATATTATGATGCACTGTTATTGGTGATGTTTTGATGCACTGGCACTTTAATTGTCTGTCTTTATAAAGGGGTGAGGTAATCTATTGATTACGTATTGAGAAAGCGTCAGTTGACACGAAAATGTTTGATGTGTGCATGGATGGGCTGCTGCTATGTTTCCTTTTTGAATAAATTGATTTTTTAACTTAGGACCAAACTGAGTGGTCTTTTACACCATAACCAGGTAGCCGCGATTCTTTGGTACAACCTTTTCTAACAACTTCTCAACATTATTAGCCTTCCATGTTTTCAATTGGCAAAGTAAAGTAAAGCCTACAGCTGCCAGCAAAACTGCATAAAGAAAATACCAAGTTTGCACAACTTCACTCCAGCTAAGTATAAACTTTCTTCTTTGCTGAGGGTTTGGCTGACTCCCTTTTTTCTTTCTGGAAGGTCATGATTGATGGAAGAGGTCTGACACATTTAAGAATTATACCTCGTAATCTGCCCTTAGTCAAAAGGGGAATTTATTAACAAGACCTAATCTTTACACCATATATTAACTAATATACTGTCCTCTTATCCATCTACGTGGAGTGTTCAAGAGGACACAGTAGTAAGCAAAAAGAGAGTTTCAAAATTATTTCAGACATCAATAGAGAAAAATAAATCTCAGGAACAGTCAACTGGTAGCCCAAAGGACTTGGGCATGAAACCAGAGGTCAAAATTAAGAAATTAGTGCAAGCAAAATTACTTTTCAAAAATTGTTGTGCAGAACAGGCCTAAATTTATCAAACATGTCTCTGAAACAAAATCCAGAGGCTAAGAAAGATAAAAAGGGAAAAAGGGATGGGGGCAGCAGCACTAAAAACAAATGCAGTTTTAAGTGATAATGAAATTGCTTCAGGAAAAAATAAAGTAAGGCCAGAAATGGGAACAGAGGCACAGGATGAGAACCAGCTAGATTCTGAAGAAGACCAAACAGCAGGAGGGCCAGCAAGGCAAAATTAATTTTCACCAGAAGAGAGTAGGGAATCAGATCAAGAGGTGGGACAAAAGAAGATGATGCAGGAAGAACCTCCAAATGGACCCAGCAATTAATCTAGAAAGTGAACACATTGTAAAATACTGTGGACAAACTACATTAGCTGTCAGATTCCTTTAGAACACTTACTGAAAATATACAAAAGATGAATGTTGATCTAAACTCAGGACTGAACCGAATCACGGAGATGCAAAAAAGACAATCAAAATTAGAAGATAAATAAGCTCCCCTAGTGGTTCAAGTTAAAGATATAGAGAAACAACAAGAAACATTTAATTAGACACTAGACAATCAAGAAAATAGGGCCAGAAGGAACAATATAAGAATCTTTCAAATTCTCACAGCTTGGGAATCCAAGCAAACACTAGCAAATATCCTAGCAGACCTCTTTGCAGTGATTTTGGGCTCTATCAAAGAATTTCCCTATATTGACAGGGTGCATTGGATAGGGACAAAAAAAGATAGAGACCAACAAAAATCAAGCCCTGTTATTGTCAGAATGCTGACCATGTTAGGGAAAGACACCATAATGAAGTCCTATTATATGTAGGGTAACATTGTTTTCAGAGGTCAGCAGGTGTATTTAAAGAATAACTTTTCTAAAGCCCTCTGGGAACAAAGAAGACAGTTTGGAGGCATACGGCAGAGGCTTTGGAAAGAGGGAATAAAGGCCTCTGTAATGTTTCCTTCCAAACTCAAGGTTATACTGAACAGTCAACTGCTTTTCTACTCCACATCATCGGAAGCACTGACAGATTTAAAAATAAGATTGCCTACCATTTTTGTAAATTATGAGGATGGCTAAAAGAACACAAAGAGGCAGGGGATGAAATAAGAAAACTCAAATTAAACAGGACAAGATACATAATGAAGGAGTGGGGTGACTAGCTGGTCTGCACCAAATTATCCCAAGGTTAAGGGGAAGGTGCCAAACTGGTTCTTGGCATCAGGTAAGGGGAGGTGGGGAATGGAATATTCAAATCATTTTGATATGGAGGTTTGTTTAGAAGTAAAACAAAAAGGTGTCAGGAGGAAATATTTGGAACATAGAAATGTTTGGTGTTAAGGGATGTACCTGGAATGTAAACAGAATAAATTCCCCCATAAAAAGATCAAGAATTTTAGCCAGGATAAAAAATCTAAGGTCATATGTCGCCATGATGCAATAAATATTTCTCAATCAGAAAGAAATAGAAAAATGAAAAAAAAGATGGAAGGGGAGCATGTTCTTTTCTTTGGGTGCAAGTAAAAAGAGGATTGGTGCGGCAATTGTGATCAGCAATAATTTTAAAGGGAAAATTTTGGATTCTGAAACTGACAAAAGTGGCCGAATAGTACAGGTGAACATGGAAAGTTACCACATGAATGTTATTTTGGCTCAGTATTTGCTTCCTTCCAAGGCTTTGGGAATTTCTTATCTGAATTAAATAAACATGGGAAAACAGATATTATATTTTGGCTGGGTACTTTAATTGCCCCCTGGACAGTTCACTAGATAAAACTTCAAGTAGCAATAAGTGGGAAAGATACAAAGCTAGGGTGTTAAATTAATTTATGCAATAGGCATGGACATAAATCCTATGAGATAAATCTGAGCTACTAGGGGATAAATTCAACATTTTACATTTATACACATAGTAGACACATCATCACAGATTTATATACATAGTAGATATGTCACTATCACTCCGGAACTCTTTTAGAATGTTCAGCCTCAGTACCAGTACTAACTATATTCAAATGCAAATAATTTTAAAACGAAAAAAGACAGCACAGTGCTGTGAGCATGAAAGTTGTGCAGCACAAAATTATCTACAAAATGAGTGGTATTTCATTTATAGATACCTTACAGATTTTTTGATACTTCGCAAACAAACAGCATAAAAATTCATATTTGTTTTCATTTGTCCACAAACAAATGTAAATAATTTTAAAATGAAAAATGATAGCAAAGTACTGTAAGCACAAAGTTTATTCTGAACAGAAATATAGACAAAATGAGTGGTATTTCATTGATACATACTTTTTAGTTTTTTCAAAATTAGCGAAAAACTGCAGAAAATTTCATTTTTGTGCACTTTTTCATCAAACAAATGCAAATAACATAAAAACAAAAAATGATAGTATGGTACTTTGAGCACAAAAGTTCTTCAGCACAACAATATCTACAAAATGAGAGATGTTTCATTTCTAGATTCCTTTTAGATTTTCTATAATCAGCAAAAAATGGCAGAAAATTCAATTTTTATTCACTTTTTTAACTAACAAATGCCTCCTACAAATGCAAAAACAAACGAATTGCATAAATGGAATATGTAATGGAAAACTCATGTAATAAATGATTTATCTGAACTTGAGCAGTTTGACCTCGGACATCTCACTCGTGGCTTATGCCACTTGTGAGGTTACCCAAGGTCAAACTGCTCTTGTGCAGATAAATAATCTATTACACTTGCTTCCATTGTATATCCCTTATTTCTTGAACTTAATAATTTAGCTGATGGGTGGAGGATTCTAAATGGTAACTCAAGAGACTATACTTATTTTTCAGCAAGACACAACATGCATTCCAGATTGGATTATGTGTTTATTTCAGAGGATTTGCTGGTGGACTGTCCAGGAAGCAATGTTAGTATAGAAACAAGACCAATAGCAGATCATAGTCTGGTGTCCTTTTATATCCTCATTTCCTTCAGACCCTGTAGAGGGAAGGGACCATGGAGATTTAATAACACGTTATTGGACAACAAAAACTTCCATGACAAAATCAATAAAGCTATACAGAATTTCACGGTGAATAATAAGATCTCAGATTTAAATTTGGTTCAATGCTGGGATGCATTTAAGGTGACCCTGAGGGGGGAGATCATCTGTGGAGCATCATGGCTGAACAAGCAAAATAAGAAATTGAAATTAGAGGTAGAAAATAAGTTAAAAATCTTAGAATTAGCAGTCAAAAGAGGGGCCACCACCAAACAAGATGAGCTCAAGGATTTAAAAAAAATCAATGGAATTTTTTGAAATAAAAAAGGGATGGGTCAGGAATGCAAGAAATTGGAAGACGAATTGTGAAATTGAAGGGAAATTATTGGCTAAGAGAGTGCAAACTGGGAAAAAGAAAATATAGAAATAGTGACGATTCAGGGACAAGAAGCCATACGGTGACAGACCAGCAACTAATTGTTGGAAGAATTTTCATCCTTTTATTCATCTTTGTATGCCTCAGCATGCTGTCCATCCCAAGAGGAGTTGGAACACTTTGGGTCTTTCCTGCATAAGAAACTGCTTCCCACAGACTCACAAAAAATTATCTCCTCTATAGGTATCCAAGAAATCTTAGATACAGTACACCAAATGTCCAAAGAAAAAGCATCTGGTTTGGATGGCCTTACATTAGAATTTTATTTGACCTTCAAACAACAAATATTACCTTATTTATGTAAGTTATACAATAAAATTCTTGGATCTTTCAAGATCCCAGCTACTTTTTTTATCAGGCATACATTTTGGTTATTCCAAAACCAAGTACTCACACAAAGAGACTAGGAAACTATAGACCTATTGCTATAATAAATGTAGACTATAAGATCTTTACTAAGATCTTTTTTTTTAAAATCATAGTTTATTAAGTTTATCATTACACTCATTATACATACAAGACATAACAAAACGTATATACACATATCCAGACATAAACACAATAATTATTCAGATCTTTACTAAGATCTTAAATAACAAACTTCTGTCTACTCTAAATAATCTGATACATACCAATCAATCAGGTTTTGTACCTGGAAGAACAATACAAACGGGTCTATTAAAAGTTCAGTTCCTGGTTGAATACTTAGAAACAAAGGGGGAGCAGGCAGCCTTGGTGGCACTTGATGCCACCAAAGCATTTGATATGCTGGAGTGGAAATACCTTTTTTACATCTTAGAGGCATATGGTTATCCACATGAATTTATTCAGACCATGACAGTTTTATACAACAAACCAGTGGCAAAGGTAAAAAATGAATGGGAATTTTTCAGAGATCATAGTATTACAAAGGGGTGTTCACCAAGGCTTTCCCCTTTCACCATCATTATTCATATTGGGGTTGGAGCATTTATTAAATGAAATAAGTGGAAATTACAAGGTAAAAGGGATTGATATAGATGGGAAAGAAACAAAAATAAATGCATTTGCAGATGATGTGCTTCTGATACTTCAGGACCAAAAAGTTAATATCAGAGAAGATACAGCTATCATTGCTAAGTTTTCAAAAGTACAGGATATAAAATCAATGAAAACAAAACCGACTTAATACTTTTTCATCAAACAGATCATGTACAAATACAGAAGGCCTTAAAGGCCAATATTAGCAAAGAGGGAATCAAATACTTAGGAATATTTGTACACAATAACCTTGTCTCCTTTTATGAATTAAATTTAATATCTCTATTAGACACACTTCAAGACAGATTTATGCTGTGGGGGAAGATTTCAATGTCACTATGGGGAAAGATTCAATTAATAAAGATGTTGGTAATTACCTTTCTATCCTACAGGCTGCAGACAGTAATGGTTCCCATCCCAAATAACTGGTTTTCTAAGTTGAGGAAACAATTAAAAAAAGTGATCTGGAACAACAAGCCAGGAAGAATTGCATGAAACTATGTCTCCCAACTCAGAATGCGGACTTAAACAGGCATATCAGGAAGAAAGAGAACCCAACATAACGTATATAAATAGTTTACTTTATTCTAGTTTATCTAATTCCATAGATTTAATACAATTGTATACAGATAAAAATATCAGAATGCTAAGAAAATAATATTCAAAACTATAACTTGTGGTGTTACAAAATACACCAGCAAAGTTAAATGGGACGAACATTATTAACCACAAAATAAAATATGGAATAATCCAAATTTGAAAATAAGGGGAAAGAAACTAAAATACAGAATGTCAGAAGGAAGGGGAATCTCCAGATGGTCTGACCTCCTGGACAATGGAGTCAAAAGTACCTGGGTCACCTTTAAAAGCAGATTCTTTATGCAAGAGAATCAATTTCTTTACTTTAATCAGCTTATGAGCCTATTCTCAAAAGATTATAAAAGGTGGGAGAGGACTCCAAATACTAGAATGTTAGAACAAGCCTTACAGGGGATTATGGAAAGAAATCTGAAAAATCTGTTTACCTGGCTAACCAAGAATATAAACAAAACTTTCACTAAAAATTACAGAACAACTTTTACAAAATGGGATAAGGAATTGGGACAGCAAACCTCAGAACAATGGCTGCTGGCGGGCAGTGCTATAGCTCAATATAGCCTTTCTAGAGACCGTATAATACAATACAAAATTCTGAATAGGGCATATTATACCTCTTATAGGCTGTCTAAAATGTATATTAATACTAATGGAACTTGCTGCTCAGCTCAGGTGGATATAATACATATTTTTTGGGGTGCAGTTTAAGTAAGAAATTGTGGCAAACAGTTGCTGTTATTCTTGGTCAGGCAGGGTATAACTTCAGCAAATAGTTAGACTCAAAATATGCAATACTGAAATGTGCAGTTTCTAGGGAATGAAGCAAAGGGAAATAATGTTTATAAAAGCTATATTTATAATCAGTCAAAAGATTGCTATTAAAATACGGGAAGCTTAACTCAGAATGTGCTCCTTCCAGTAAATAAATTGAAATACTCCTTTCTGGCCATATTGTACAATTATAAATAATTTGTACAAGTTGTATCAATTTGGATATTATACAAAAAAAGATATGCACCAATGGTCATTAAGGGACTTCGAAGAATAAAATAATTAACTCCAAGTTAGGTAAGAAGGGGAAAGGGTGAAAGAAATTTCAACTATTTATGGACAGTTCTGTTATTTATATTTTTTATCAATGATCATGTACATCCTCTGTTGTAAATCCTGCCTCATTGATGAACAACTATTTGTATGTAAAACAGAAACACCTCCATCATGTTGCTATTGTATTACATAAAAATTAATACATTTATTGTTTAAAAAAGAACTGGGGAACACATAGAGGCAGAGACTTTGATGAAAGATAAGGACCGCTTGGCACACCTAGTCTGCCCATTTCTCAACCTATTGTATAAGCTGCAGATCATAGTAAACCAAAAGCCTACTTCTTATTACCCCCCCACCAGAATAGCCTTATGTCTGTCCCGTGCATTCTTGAATTCCCCCACTGATTTTGATCCATGACCTCCTCAGGAAGGCTGTTCCATGCGTCCACCACCCTTTCTGTGAAACAATACTTCCTCACATTGCCCCTGAGCTATCCCCCCTCTGTCTTCAAATTGTGTCCCCTTGTTTTTGCACATCTCTTTTTTCTGAAATATGTTACCCTCTTGGACTTTGTCGATTCCCTTGAGGTACTTGAAAATTTCTATCATGTCCCTCCTTTCCCTAGTTTCCTCAAAAGGTATACATATTAAGCTCTTTTAGTCTCTCTTTGTATGACTTCTGTTGCAGACCCTGCACCATTTTAGTTTCCCTACTTTGGACTGCCTCCATCCTGTCTATGTCTTTGTGGAGATGGTGTCTCCAGAACTGTATGCAGTTCACCAACTGTCTGTACAGAGAGACAACAAATTCTTGTTTTCTACTGGTGATGCCTCTCCCTATACTTCCCATTATCCCCCCAGCCATCCTTATTGCTTTCTCACATTGCTGGCTTACCTTTAGGTCATCTGGTATGGCTACCCCCAGGTCCATTTCCATTTTTTGTTGTAATTAATACCACTCCCCCATTGTGTTCTCTTCCCCTGGGGTTTTGTTCCTACAGTAGGTGCATTACTTTGCACTTCTTTGTGTTGAATCCAAGCTGCCATACTTTGACCATTCCTCCAACCTTGCCGAGTCTCTTCTTATCCTTTCCACATCCCCTTTTGCATCAACCCTGTTGCAGATCTTCATGTCGTCTTCAAAGAGGCATACTTTTCCTTCCAGTCCCTCTGCAATGTCACTTATAAAGACATTAAAAAAGAGCGGACTCAGTACTGAGCCATGCAATACCCCGCTAGTAACCTCCTTTTCTTCAGAGTACACTCTGTTACTATTACCCTCTTTGTCCTGTTGTCTAGGCAATGTTTTACCCATGCTACCACACTGGGACCCACTCCCAGGCTGGCTAATTTGTTTACCAATCTTTTGTGCTGGACCGTGTCAAATGCCTGTGTATTTATTTACAAGAAAAAGAAGACAGAGTGAGAAAACAAAAGAAATATATGACTAAGAGCCCAGCTCAGCAGGTGAACCCCTATAACCTTGACTTGCAGGGAGCTCAGAAAGTGGTTATGACAGCTTTGAAAGATGGACAAGGGCAGATTATAGATGATAGAGTGGGGATACAATGGATAGTACAAATGCACATAGCCAGCACCTTTCAGAAAGGAGGAAAGTGGTCCAGGAACCCTTTTTTAGTCATTTAAACATTCCACAGTTGTCAGAGGTGGAAAAATCAGAATTGGTAACCCCCATTATGGTGGAAGAAACTGAATAGACAATAATGAAATTATCTAACCATGCAACCCCTGTAAACTATGGAATTCCTAAAGACTTTTATAGACCATATAAGGAATGAATTTCTCCATGTTTAAAAGAGGTGTTTGATGCCATACAAACAGAAAAAAGATCGGCTCCTAGCATGAGAGAGGGGGTAATGTTTTTCCTTTATAAAAAGGGAAACCCCATAGAAATTAATAACTGGAGGCCTTTGAGTCTGCTGACCTCTGACTATAAAACTCTGACAACTATTTTGACAACAAGATTGGCAAAAGTGGCAAATAAATTGATAGCTCTGGCACAGACATGCATCATCCTGTGCAGGAAAGCTCTGCCACAGACATGCATCATCCCAGGCAGGAACATTACACAGAACTTATTACATATTAGAGAGATAGTGAAACAAGTGTTGAATATGGACTTAGAAGGAAATGTTTTTACATTAGATCAGGAGATGGCTTTCGATGCTATGAAACAGGAACACATCTGGGCAGATTTGAAATGCCTTGGGATTCCGGAACAGATGCTCAACATGATCCAGAAAGTATATTCTGCAGCTCAGCCCATTCCACTCATCAATGGACACCTCAGGACTCGTATGTGTTTAAAAAATGGGGTACTTTAGGGGTGTCTGATGAGCCCCTTATTATATGTTTTTTTTATTTGGATCCTTTATTGAAACTCACAGAAGAGCGAGAGGATATCAGGCCTCTGAAAAACAGGGATGGGATAAAATTTAGTAAAATATCAACTTATGCAGATGACTGTATTTTATTTTTAGCTGACTTGGACACAGGACTGAAGGTTTTAAAACTCATAGAGACTTTAACAGAGTTTACTGGAGTTCACATAAATACAGTGAAAAGCAGGGTACTGGGTTTGGGGAATGCTCCAATGGAGGTAGGGTTTCCGATCCCTATAGTGTGTGGCCAGATAAAAATATTGGGTATATACAATGGTACAAAAGAGGCTGAAAGGAGAAATTGGTTGCCAGCCTATGATGTGCGCATAATAAAATACAAGCCGTATATGTGTGCCATTTGTATGGCTTGTAGTAACTGAAAAATTCTATAAAATCTTAAATGATGAAAAAATAAATAAAATACAAGCCTGGAATCATGGAAAATGATGAGGAAGAAAAGGGTTTTTTGATTCAATCATACATTGCACCAGTTTTTGTATATGTGTCACATGTGTATCCTATGCTACATAATTTGCACACAAAAGTGATGGGCCTTTTTTTCTGCTACTCTGGGGTAGTTGGCTAAATCTGGTTAAATGGGCACATACCTATAGGACTTGAGAAACAGAAGGATTAAACATGCGCATCCGATAGTATTTTTCTTTTGCAATTTCTTTTACAGTAACATAAAACCTTTGATAGTGGAAGCAGAGGGGATGGGTAACAAATGTATGTTTTTATGGGGAAAGGATTTTCTCACGGGCATGGGGTAGGGGTACTGTAAGTGGCAAATTACAAACAAAAGGTTGCCTGTTTATATCCAGACTACTTTAAAATATGTCTGATAGTGTCATATAGACCTGAACAGGTTTCTATATATGAACAGGAAACAATTTTATCACGTCATTGTGGAAAAGTGCTACTTTGAGGACCCATTGTTTAGGGCTCCTCAAGTAATTAATTGTGCACATTTATTGGAAAGCATGATAGAACCTAGAATTCCCTTAAAAATGCAAGATGTTATCTGGTTATGTGGTCATCAAAAGTTAAATGTAAAGGGAAATCAAATGCATAAACAAAAAAGGACGAACAAATTTGCAGTACACCACTGTGGGGGGCAACATTGAGACTATGCAACACCTATTCCTTGACTGTGTGTATATATACAGCAGTTTTAGACAGACTTAGCGGCATTATTGTCAGAAGGAGTTTTTAAAGATATAACTTATGATATACTAGTATTAGGACAAGTACCGTCTAGTTGGGGGAATGGAAGAAGAGTACAGTATATGTGATTTTGGTATGTATGAAGTGGTCACTCTGGCAGACCAGATGACAAAGATTCCTTCAGGACACTGATGTTATGGCTCAGAAAGTGCTATTTAAAATTCAGGATGAAGTAGACAGGATATACTCTTATGAGAAGAACACAGTGGTGCAAGAGGTCTGTTCCTTTGTGAAATGGATAGGTTGAAAAAGCAAAAAAATGGAAAGATGCCTATGCCAATAGCAGTACCATTAATAGGTGCATAAGGACTTACACATCTGGGAACTACAGTATAATGGCAGCAGCATTAGCTGGGTAAATATAGTACTTTGGGTACTTACGTTTGACAGGGTTTTTCTTCCTTTTTTTTTTTTGATTTTTGATTCTGATATGAAGGACTATTAAATAATGTTTTTTCTCACGGGGGAATTTCTTGATGGATTGATGCTGATTATTTCTTGGAGTTTTCTGATTTATGACAGTACAGACATATTATGACATGTATGATGCAATATATGTTTTTTTAATGTGTTCTTACTGTTCTGTATCACTGTTTTTGAATATTAATAAAAATTTCCCCTACTCTTTTCAAGAAATGCCATGGGATCTTTAACATCCACCTGAACTACAACCAGAACAAGCAGATGGGACCTTGGTTTAATGCCTCATCCAAAAGACAGCACCTCAGGAGTACAGCACCCCCCCTCCTGCTGCTCTACAGTGTCAATAATGGGATATTAACCCAAGTGCCTGGTGTGGGGATAGAACCCACAGCCTTCTGATCTCATGTCCTCAGAGGTGAGTGTACTACCACCTGAGCCACTGACACTGTTCAACATTGAATGAGCTGGCCTGTCAATGAATGAGCATGTGGTTGTACAAGCATGCACTCATTCTTTGACAGCTCAGTGAATGGGGCGGCCATGGTTGAGAGCAGAGGGCTGTGCAGGTCAACCACTCTAGGTCATGGTGGGGGGGTGAGGTGGGGGCCACTGCCTGCTTGGGTGGGGATAGGGGTCCACTAGACACCAGAGATTGGGGATTCCCTTTTAATATTACAGGGGATAGGGGATAGGGAATAGGGAAGGGAGTCTGCTGGGCACCAGGGAAAAATGGACTATCTTTTTTTTATTAAGGAGATTTCAGATAGGGAGGGGGGATTCACTAGACACCAGTGAATAATGGGCTACCTTTTTTTTTCAATTAAGGGGATCAGTGATAAGGAGGGGATGTCTGTTAAACACCATGGAATAATGGAGTACCTTTTTTTTTAATAAGTGGATAGGGAGGAGGGTCTGCAAGACACAAGAGGATAATGGACTACCTTTTTATTTTAATTAAGAGGTTCAGGGAAAAAGAGGGGGATCCACTAGACATAAGGAATAGTGGACCACCTTTTTTTAAATTAAGGGGATCGAGGATAGGAAGGGGCATTTGCTAGACACTAGAGAATAATGGACTACCTTTTTTTTATTAAGAGTATCAGGGATGGAGGGGCCTGCAAGACACCAGGGTATAATAGATTATTTTTTTTCCTTATTAAGGGGATTGGGGATGGGGGGGTCTGCAAGACACCATGGAATTATGCATTTCTTTCACATCAGGCCAGCAATTGGCAGAGTGCCACAAGACACCAGGAATTTTATTCTACAGTGGACCAGCAACCAGTGGAAGTGCTGTATTGTGAAACAATACATTAATATGCAGACAGAATAAAATTCCTCAGAATTGTCATTTCAGTTTTTTAGGAGGGCTAAAAGCCCATGGTTCAATGGGGGGGCTCCTCCCACATCCCCTATTTAAACTTTGCACTTCTGCTTGCTCTGCATTGAGCATTTCAAAATGCTGCCTATCGCAGACACTCTTGTCTGTCTGATTCCCATGCCACTCATGCTTCAGCTGCATGGCTGGTTGAATTTGTGCCTCAGAGCATCATGCATGGTTTGGTGCCTCCTGTTTAGCTGTCATTCCCCATGTTGAATTCTGCAGTGCTTGGCTGATGTGGCTGGGCCTTCTGTCTCCTCCCACTTCTTGCCTCCTGCACTCACTCGTCTTTGTTGTCCTCCCTCTCCTCTGTTCCCATCCCCCCCCCACATCCTGGTGTTTCTTCTCCTTTTGTCTCCTTTTCATCTCACTCCTTTGTCCTGGGTTTCTTTTAAGCATCATGTCCAGCAACCGCTGCCACTGTGTTTACATACCTGTACTCCGGACATGTGGTCACCCGCACTTGGCTTTCCCTTTCTAGCTCCCTCATCCAGCTTTGCCGGTTTGGATTTGATGAAATTCCCTGCCACTGTACCTCTACCATGCAGAATCCTCCTGCTGCAGAGTGCACTCATATTCTGGTGCTTCCGGGGTGTGCTCTCAACCTCCTCACTCTGCTTCAACCTGCTTGCCATCGCAGTGTATCTGCGCAATTCGAGTCCCTCAAACTGCTGTGGGCCATCTCCACTCACCATTGCCTACCTGATGCAAATAAGTATGCTCTGTTTAAAACTGAAACTCCAGCTGGTGGGTGTTGCTGTACACAATTATCCAGCATTACCCATGCAAGTGATTTGCAGTTTTATTGTTGATTTAAGACTGAAGTAAGCAGTGCTGGCTATCTCACATTTTCTACCACTACAGAAGGTATCTCATCTCCCATCACAGTATGCACATTCATTGCATCCTCTTCTGAGCTCTCAACAGAACCACAGATTGGAAAGCATGTTTAGTCTACTAATGCTCAGAAGTGCTCCAGTGGGGCTGCCAGGACCTCTCTTGCTTTAATTAGTTGGGACTGCCACTTAAAAATAACCTTTTGCACTGTTTCAAGGGCTTACAGTTCTTCTACAATCCTTGCTCCAATAGTTCGACAACACTCGTTTTGCTTATTATGTCATACGCCTCGTCATCAGATCCTGGAGGTGGAACTTTCCCCTTTTAGCGTGGTATGCCTTAGATTTACTAGATGTGTCAGATGACTGGCTTGCTGACCTTCGTGGTGGTCCTGCTCTGTTCTGTCATCCCCTGCTTTCCTCCAAGATGGTCTCTGCTGCGGCACTTATTGCTTTCCTTAGCCACTCCTGGGTCATTTTGGGATTCAATGTGCTTACTATATTCCTTCAACTCCACTACTACATAACTAAGTGGTAATGCAGCTGCCATGCCATTTATTTTCCTTACCTTCCACCTGGTGGTCATCTTGCATTACTGTATATCTGTATTTTTCATGCAGCCAGCCCTTTGCTGACCTATGTGGAGGTCCCAGTCTGCTATGCCTCATCTCTCAGTTGCTAAAAGCAGGCTCTGTATTTTTTTTCTGGATTTCTTCTGTACAAGTACAAATTTTATTAAATGATCGACTACAAGTCTTAACATTATAAAAACAAAGTCACAGGCATAGAGTAGCACAGAATAAAACAATTTGTTATAAACCTCACACTTCCACTTTCATCATTACAAAATGTTTACAGTACAGTGTCTATATGGAATACATTAATCACAAATGAACAGTGGCCAGAAAACCACATAGTTTACATAGTATCACAGACTTTTCTGAAGCAAAAAGCAATTTTAAAGAATGATCAGGAAGGAGATCGAAATCCCCAAGGATATAACCTAAGCACTCAGTCCATCTTAGTTTATCGGAATGACACAGCAATATTATGTATTTTAAGTCATCAAATACCTTATTACATTTACAGTAGGGAGATATATATCCAGATCTCCCTTAATTAAATAAAATGTAATTAGCATTGTAGAGTTCCAACCAGAACTGAGCAAGTAATCTCTTCTGAACAGGATCTGAAATAATCAGTAAATGTTGTTCAAGTTGATGATTGTTTTTGATACTTTTGTACCATTTGTAATTTTTTTCTTTTTCAGCTATTTTCTTTATCCTCCTCATTGCTGCGGCCCCTTACCCCTGGAGGGAGCCCCCAGCCCTGTCTTCTGGCTTCTACCATCTGGTGCTGGCCCATACCCCCTTGGCTCCCCCTTGATGGGGTTCCTCAATACCCACCAGAGATCAGATCCAGTGTTACCAGCATCATGGCTAGCTGGGAATGAAGCCTGTGAGGTATCCGCCATCATTTACCACAGCATCTATTTCTTGGTTTTCTCCCTAGAAGATGGGGAGTGCAATGACGCCTGCAGAGAGAGCATGCATGCATCCACATGCACTCCTTCCTAGCTTTTGCCCCATCTCCTCCCCTTTTTCTATAGTGTCAGAGCACTGTTCCCTAGCCTCTGCTAGGGGCCAGTTAAAAGCTGACCACTGGTGACCCTCTCCCTGTAGAATGAGAGCAGTCTATTGGATGTTCAGCCCTTCTCCTCCCCTGCTGACCCCCAGTGGCACATGCTTGTTCCCAAACACAGGTCACCAGGGTGGCGCAAGATAACTTGTCAAGCTCATCAGCACCCAGCGCCACTGAGCTGCATTTGTAATGTTTTAATTAAGAGATTCTCTTCAAATCTAATTTATCTGATTGACTTCTTATTTTACTTTTGATGATATCATTGATTTCTTTCCTAGGTGTGATATAGATTTTGAAGAGAATCTGTTTTAAATTTAAAGGATAAATAAAATGTTTAATAATTTTTATACACGGAAAGGTGAAACCTTTGGGTGAATAGTTTATTTTGTGCTTGAGACATTGTCTTTTAAAAGGAATAATGATAACAAAAACTTTATTTGTTTTTCCAAGATTAATGATTGAATGGACATTTGATCCAGCTCTCCTATCAAAACTGCAGCTGTTACAGACTGCTGTCCCATGAAAAAGTACTGATAAAATGTACTCATTAGTTGTTCCAATAATCTATATTGTAAAACTTATATAGATTGTACCCAAATTTCCACACCATATGGTATACTTACACTAACCTTGGCATTTATAACCCTGAGGACACCTGGAACAGAAGCCTTACCTAGTTTTGAATAAAAATTCTCAAATGCATTAAAGGCATTTTTAACTTAATGATAAGTAAATTACTGTGCCGTTTCTAGATACTGTTTGCTGAAAATCATACCCCAAATAATCATAATATTTAATATTTTCTATTGGCTTGTTGTCCATAAAAAGTAAATTCAATTTGTTGTTAATATTATTGCTACTACAAATTGCCATTTTAGTCTTTCCTCTTTTTATCTGGAGCTAGAGACTGTTACATAGGATGACAAGTTTGGTCATTTTCCTTTGCAATCCCAGTAGAGATGCTGATAAAAGTACAATATCATTGGCATAAGCCATGCACAACACTTTCCTGTTTGGTAATGTGGGTGAATGAAATTTGGAGTTTTCTAAATTTTGTAAAATAGTGTTAATATAGACATTAAAAAGAATGGGAGCCAAAAAGGCATCCCTGTCTGATACCCCTGTTGACTTTTATTCTTTTAGTTAGGCCATCTTTCTTATTATATTGTACCTCATTCCAATTGTCATTATGTAGTCTTGCTAAGAGAAGGTTTCAACCATCCTGGTCTATTCTTTTACCTTTTGATCTATTCAGAGGTCTCATTCTGGACCATCTTGGATCATCTGGGAAGGACAATCTTTGCTAAACCACCTGGAGGTCACTTCACACACACTTCATCGTTCTACCTAGGTGGAGGTTCATATTCTGCTACCTTGTGACACCCCTTCACCAGATTTTGCTCTACTGCTACTTCTCTGGTCAGATTATGTTTGAATGCAGTCTTGAACTATCCAGTCTCATTGTACTCTGGCAACTATCCTGTCGAACAACACTTAACCTGACTCAGAAAAGGGTACATCAGAAAATCCTACTCTTTTATCTGCTGTTCTTGTCCATCGAAGGTGGCCAACTAAATTACACTACTCTTTCAAAGTCTGGACAGATCACTATCTCATTTCTGAACTGAAGAATCTAGGTATTTCTCTTCAGCTTCAGCTAATCAGTGGGAACTATTTCAATTATTCTTATCATCTAACTCTCAATGAGGCAGCATGCCTCTTCTTGTTGGGTCACTTTCTCAGCATCCCTAGCTTTACTTTTGTGATATTTAGTGAAAGTGTGCTTGCTCATCCACCAGGATCAGGAGCCATTCCTTGTTTTCCTGTCTACCAGCATTCCATCATTTCCATCACCTTTGATCCGACAACATCCTCCAATAGCTCTTCCTGTAGGGTATCGAGCGAAGGTGAGCTTTTTCTTGGATGCTGGGGAAGGGAGTCCCTGTTTTCCACCTCCAAACTCTGCTCTGTCCGACTTTTTCCATTACTCAGATGGTCTCCATCGTTAGCTCTGCCCTTTAGGGTCTCAGGCAAAGGTGGGCTTGCCCTGGCTGCTGGGGATGGGAGTCCATGTCTTCCAACTCCATTCTCTACTCCTTCCACTTCATTCCACTCCATGGACAGTCTCTGTCTCTGACTCTGATGTGGGGCTTCGAGTGGTGGCTGGCCTTCCCTGCTCACCAGTGATGGGAGCCTGTCCCTTGTTTTCAGTTCTACTTAGTGGATCAAGCCCAGCCATGGATTTGTACTACCTCCTGAACTTCCTCTTTCTGTGTTCCCTTTAGGGCCTTAATTGCACCACCGTCTAGTGTTCAACTATCCATTGAATGCACTCCTTGGATCTATTCTTGCTTCAGGCTTCTGGTAACTATTCCTCTGTCCTTCCATGTCTTCTCAATCCGTTAATCACATCATCAGTGGAATTCCAATTTCCCCACATACAGTACCTCTCAATCCTTCACTATTTCATTGATCAACTCCAGTGCTCCAAGAGCTACCTTAATTACATCTGTGGCATCCAATCAAGACAACATTCCTTGATGTGCCTGCCAGCATAGAACCTCAGCTGCTCCAAAGCATTATTACTTTCCTGTGATCACTACTCATTGACTATGAACCCCTCATACCATCATATTCAAATACCGAAAGTCAACATCAAGATATAAAGCTTGTGCTCATCCATACATTCAAATCTATCTAATCATATATATGTACACCTTCAAGACTTTAATACTGGACACCATAAAGACATCCCGGACATCATTTAACCACTATCTTCCTTCATCTGGACATCTTTCAAACTTGAATTCTCCTTCACCTTCCTACTCACATCATCAAGATTCAGGATATGACTCAGCTACCTAATAACATGCAGTGATATCAAGATTCAGAGGCTTTAACTCATCAACCTTACCAAAAACAAACTTCAGTCCAATCATTTAGGATTATCTCCTTGTAGATTGCCCGGAGGATGGGTAGGCTAGTAGCCATGGTTGATTAGCGGTTTCCTCCACTGGGGGATTTTCCTCTCATGTGTGCTACTGGTCACACTCTCTGGAGTTGGAGGAGGTAATCTTGAACCATTAACAATCTTTCTGGGCCTCTATTTCTACATCTGCTCAACATTCCTACCAAGGGTGGGAACAGAGAAAAGCCAAATTAAAAGATCATAACTTCAAAGTAATAAGTAAACACAAGCACAACACTATGCATCACACATTGAATGGGAGGGTTAAAAGCCTGTGGTTCAATGGAGGAGAAATAGCTCATTCCGCATCCCCTATTTAAACTCGGCACTTCCGTTAGTTCTGCTTCGAGAATTTTGAAATCACTCACCATCCTCCCCAGCCTCCTCCAGCACTCTTCGCTCACCCTTGACAGGGGGCTGCTATTCCTACACCTTCCTATCATTCCTACCAATGGTGTAACTAGAGAAAAGCCATATTAAAAGCTCATAATTTCAAAGTCAAAAGTAAACAAAAGCACTACACTATACACCACACATTGAAGTGTATTATTCTGCAGTTCAGCAAAAAATTTCCATGAAATGGGTGAAAATCCACCAGACACAGTAGGAATATTCCAAACTCACCAATGGCAGAAGTCTCCAAAAATTTTGCAAAATGTCAAACTTTTCACAACAGTTTGACAAAAGCAGAATTTACAACTTTTGCCCAGCTCACCATCCCATGAACACTCTACCCTCTGATGTAATAGGAAATGAGCTATCACAGATCAGACAGTTGTTCTAGTCAATAATTAAAAATAAATAAATATATACACACACACACACACACACACACACACACACACACAAACTCATATACATTGACATAAAATTGACTATGTATTGGTGCTATTTCCTTACCTGGGTGTGGAGTCATAGCTTGTTCCATCTACCCACTGCCACACACCTTCCTTACTCTGATCTGTTAGGCCAATCCAGCAAGTACCTTGACAGTTACATTTTAAAAAATCCTGTAAAATAAAAAAAGAACACTTGAAAATACAGACAGAATAATAAACTAGTAGCTGTGAAGTTGTTTGTTTGTTTAAATCTTATTTTTAAACAGGATGTAACTTTAGATGTGAGGACCTATTTGTAAAGTTATCCTGTACATAAATACATTCATGTTACAACAATTCACATTACATACATATAATATTAACACAATAACCATTTACATTTCATACATGTAACAGTAGCACAAAATACAACCGTCATCAATCCTAACCTAAGTATTACAGCATATGTTTCTAAATATAAAGAGCATAACACCCAATTAGATCGTGGGACACATACACTATACTACATGAATATACATTTCATCGTATTTATGAACATATGCGTTCCTAAATAAAACCCTTTTCCAATCTGGATTTAAAAGTGGATAATCTTGTCAAGTCTCTCATTTGTGGTGGAATCTCATTCCAGATTTTTGCTTCTTGGACTTGTAAAGTTATACACCCGTATCTTGTATTAAATTTTGGAATTTTTATACCCCTATGTACTACCTCCCTCAACTGATATCGCTGTGTCTCTCACATCCAAATTGGATATTTAAATTTCCCTTAATCAACCATTTATTAATCTTAAATATCAGTACTGAATATTTTTTTAAGCAGTGCCAACAGACTATCCCAGTTTAGTTCTTTATACATTTGACACTGGTGGGTTTTAAAAGGGCACTTCAAAATCTTGACAATTGGTTATATGATTTTTAAATTTTATCTAAATATTTTTGTTTGGCAAAGCTGTGAACCAGGTTATCATACTCCAGTACTGGCAGTATCAACTCTATTGCAATTGTTTTTCACATCTGACAGGTCACAATTTGAAAAGATCTACACAGTGCCCCATTCTATTGTTAACTTTCTTTGTAGTATGTTCTATGTGATCACTGAATGTTAAAGAACTATCTATAATCACCCCTAGATATTTATATTGATTTGTGACAGATACGTTTTAACCCCCTCTTGTTAATATTTCCTTATCCAATGTTATGTTGTTTCTAACTTCAGTTACTTTTATATTAAAAAAACATAATCTGTGTTTTCTTCTCACTCAACAGAACTTTAGAATAATAAAAACAGTCTTGAAGGATGTCAAAGTCAAACTGAAGTCTTTTTAGCATTTCAACATGAGTTTGTGTTGAGATGGGGTGCACAGAGAAGTGGGTTTCATTATAGAACCACAGTAGTGAAGCTTCCATAGATAGTGAGACCTGTATACGGAAATAAATTGGGATTCAAGGGAAGGGGGGCACAGTCTCTCTTTAGGCAGGATAGGGAGTGTTAGAAGGGAAGAGGGGCTGCTTTAGTTTAGTTTAGTTTAGTTTGATATTTGGGATAAACATTGGTTCAAAAAGCACCTTTTTGAGGTACAACCCATTTTACTGCTAGGCACAATCACAAATAAGTTACATACATTCATATGAAGAGAGACTTAAGGAGCTTAATATGTATAGCCTCGAGGAAAGGAGGGAGAGAGGGGACATGATAGAAACTTTCAAGTACCTCAAGGGAATCAACAAAGTCCAAGAGGGTAGCATCTTTCAAAAAAAGAGGTGTGCAAGAACAAGGGGGCACAATTTGAAAATAGAAGAGGGGCGGCTCAGAGGTAATTTAAGGAAGTATTTTTTCACAGAGAGGGCTGTGGATGTATGGAACGGCCTTCCAGAGGAGGTTGTGGAGTCAAAAACAGTGGTGGAACTCAAGCATGCTTGGGACAGTCATAAGGCAATTCTAGGGGGTGGGGTAGGAAGAAGTAGGCTGCTGGTTAACTAGGATCTGCAGCTTATCCATCAAGTAGGGAAATGGGCAGACTGGATGGGCCAAGCGGTCCTTATCTGCCATCAAATTCTATGTTTCTATGTTTCTATAGTACACAGGTCATTATACAAGACATTTGTTAAAAAAACAATGGCAAACAATAACAACTTTTAAGTATCACCAGAAAAAGGTAATGTGTGAAGAGCAACAGGCGAATCGTCCCACTGGGAAGATGCCTCACAATTAAAAGCTGATTGACCTAGGTTGGTGTGCATTCATGATGTAGTGAGACAATTGCTTCCTGAGGATCCTGAACCAAAACTGTATGTGGCAGGATTTAACAAATCAGTCAGGCACTGTAGACGACATCTGAGAAAAATAGTTAACATAAATTTAGGTAAAATGTGTGACTCCCTAAGTTAAGTAGCAATGAATTTAAGATATTCAGCTTAATACAATGGCATTCTCTCTTTCTTGAAATGGAGCAAATTTAGCTACTTTGTAATACAGAACTTTTTTTGTGGTCAATGATATCTTTTGAAGTGCCATGCATGCCTTATACTGTATGACAAAAAAGGGATTGAAAAAAGTAAGCCTAAGGGACTGATGAGGGAAGGCAGCATTACAGAAGGCATGTGCCTGGAATCCATGGGAGGCAGGAATACAATGCTGGAAGGTAGAGCTGTGAGGAATATAAAATTCTGCCAGCAGAATAACTGTGGATTTACCATTCCAATTCCATGGAATATTGAATATTGTAGAATTTGCATAAAAATTATGTGGAAGTTATTTTGGTCTAGTATTTTTTAATGTTTATATCCATATGACACCAACTTTGACAGGTATATGGATACTGATGGCATCCACGTTTACCAAATATCAGAGTCTGTGTTTGAAAGGAAGCTGCATTATAGGTTGCCAAATGATTAATCAAAATATATTTTCATTTTTTTCCATCTAATTTTAAAAATTCTTATCCCATTTTCTCCACTCTTTCAGGATTTAGATAAATCTGCAACATGGTTAGGTGCACCAAGTTTTCAGTCTCAAGCTTTATTGTGGGCTGGCACACCATTAGACCCACTATAAACAAGTAATCATTCTAAATGTAAGATCTGTGGCCCAATAGAAGGCTGATTTACGACCAAATTAAATACATTTCAAAAACTTCCATTGAATTTCATCAAATTTTGAACTTCATGTATGCTGGTCTGGTTTTCAAAGTATGTATCCACAAGATACCAAATTTGGCAGGTATACAGTACTATTGGCTTTCATAAGTGAACCAAATTTCAGAGCACTAGATTTAAATGGGGTGAGTTGAGGGTGGCCAAACATTTAATCAACATTTAATTTTCAGTTATTTCCGAC
Organism: Neoceratodus forsteri; assembly: GCA_016271365.2. Lineage (NCBI taxonomy): Eukaryota > Metazoa > Chordata > Ceratodontiformes > Ceratodontidae > Neoceratodus > Neoceratodus forsteri. Next base: position 808,680,818 of record CM028138.1, on the reverse strand, counting down.
TCATTTTAAAAATACTTCTCCAAATTTCTCTACAATGTCAGTATTTACAGAAACATGCAACATGTGTGTATGCAGCAAGTTGTATGTATCATGCATTAAAGTGGGATGTGCTATAAGTAGACAAATATTTTAGTCAACATTTTGATTTTAGTTATTTTAGTACAATTTTGGAAGCTTTCAACAAAACTTTAAACAATTTTGCAGGTATAAGGGTTATTACTAGATTTATATATGTACCCACTTTCCTATTTCTACCTTCAACAAGCATTTGTCAGTGCCAAATGTTGTCTTGCTGGCATTGGCATTGATAGTGCAGGAGTTAGAGAGATGAATAATAGGAATGGCAGTGAAGTATGGAACTGATGCCAACCCCAACCCACTCTGCAGAGACTGTCAGGCATTGAGGTATGCCTGTGGGTCATCACCAATAATGCTTATGCCATTTCACCTCACCCTACCCTGCAGACTCTGACAAGTGTCATGTTGTGCCTTGGGGTCTTTGGGCCATATGATCACCCCATTTCATAATGAAATACATTGAGATGGGTGCAGTATAGGAGAATGGGGTAAACTTTAGGGCCAAAGAGCCCAAGGCACACTTTGATGCCTGTCACTGGCTGCAGGGTGGGGGCAGGGATGGAATGGCATAAGCATTACAACTGACAATCCAAAGTCACACCACTGACTCCAGTCAGTCTCTACAGGGTGGGACGAATGGTTAAAAACCCTATCATCCCAGGTGTTTGTTGATATTTGCACTCCAAATTTTCAACAAGGGGTTTTTGTGATCCCACCTCATGAAAGCATTTTGGACCTTCGCTCGTGAACAGAGGCACTGTGATTTTGTTAATATGTCATGAACGTTGCTTTCCCACAGTGACTGCACCATTCTATGCCAGATGTGCAAAAACATATTTGGGGCAGGATGTGAAAAATGACAGCTAAACCATTTATAAGGAGGTGTGAAGAAATGGCAATTTTGAAAATCTGGACTGAAAATATAAACAATTCTTGAAGTTGTGAGTGTGTGTGGAAACTGCAGAATACATGTTCATAACACAGTCATTTTGTGGAATTATTTTACCACATTTTCAACTAAGACATTTTGAGACCTCTGCTCATGAACAGTGCCACTGTGATTTTCTTAATCTATCCTGAATGTTGATTTCCCAAATCATCCATGCCATTATGAGCCAGATGTGCGAAAACACACTTCAGGCAGGATATGAAGAATGACAGCTGTACTGTTCATAAGGAGGTGTAAAAAAATGGCAATGTTCAAAATCTGGAGTGAAAATATTAAAAATTCTCAGACATATGAGTGTGCAAGATAACTGCACAACACATGCTCATAACACAATAATTTTTTTGAATTTCTTCACCAAATTTGGAACATAGACTTTTTGGGAGCCCAACTCACGAACCGTGGCACTGTCATTTAGTTAATCAGTCCCGAAAGGTGATTCCATGCAGTGACTGCAAAATCATCTTTCAGGACTGAATAATGAAATGGCAGTGACTGAGTTCATGTGGTGGAGTCCCAAGAACCCCATGTTGAAAATTTGGAGCCAAAAGTCACAAAAATAGCCAAGATATCCACCTACAGTAAGGTGACCCTCCCCCATTGATGCCATTATACAGCTTACCATGATTTTCTTCAGTTTGCTGCTGGCTTTGAAGAGTGCTGATGTGTTCCCGTTCCACTGAAGATCATTGTGCTGGGCTTCAGAAGAAAGTATGGGTAAGTGGGGTGCAAAGAGGTGGGGTGCATTGAGGGTGGGTGCAGGTTGGAGGAGGGAGTGCTCCCGACGCAATGATGGACTATTTTCTTTCTTTAAGGAAGGACATCACGGAAAGCTTTTCTTTATTTACAGGTATAAATCCAACTGTCAGGCACACTGAGGTTGGCTCCCAGTGTGCCACCTATGTGTTTTGGGGACACAAGACTGAAGCTGATAGGGATTGGGCCCCCTGTTGGCAATAATAGCATGTCTGTGGAGGGCCATGAAGCCAAGGGGGATAGGGTACCCTCCTCAGCACACAAAACAAGGTGGAACATTATGCCAATGGTGATTGGGCTCCCCCATCAGCAAACAATCTTGGTTGGCAGCATGCCAACAGGGGAATTGAGCACCCCCAACATTGGCTTTCTACAGACTGGGAGAGGTGGATGGCGGCAGCCACTGCCATGTTTCTTGAAATGTTTCAGCAGGCAAGGCACACCCTGCAATGATGGGTCCCTCCCTCATTGCAGTGGCAAAATTCTTTCAAGTTGGTGGCATGCTTCTGAACTGATGTCATAGACAGTGTGCTCATTCATTGCTGCCACAGAGACCAGCCCAAAAAAGCAATGGTGCCATTGGCCACAACATGGTTGCACCTTCACAACCTGCTACTCCACCAAGCTGCCACAACATGTTGCTTGCTTTGCATGCACAAGACAACATAAAAATGCCTGAGTTACATGCAGATAAAAATGTTCATGAAATTTCCTACAAAAAATAAAATTACAGATTTTGAGAACCTATAATTTTGAGAAATGTGGCTGAATGTCACAATATTTGGTACACTGCTAGAATCACCTATCCACAAGCACCCACACCACATTTCATATTTCTAGCTCAATGTAAAGCTGAGTTATGACAAAATTAATACATTTCTAAATTCCACAAAATCCTAATGAAAGTCCATGAAATTTCACAGAATTTCAGGGATTTCCATTGAATTCCATGAATTCATTATCTTATCATTCCACACAGCTCTACTGGAAGTGTTACAGACTGGCACATAGTACATCACAGCATGACTGATAATGGACAAATTTATGAGGCTAACAGAAGTGATTTGTAAAATGTTCAAATTCTGACCAAACTGAATTCCATGGAATTTCAGATTCCGTTTGTAGCAGAATTCTAACACTCCACATATGAAGTGTTTTTCATGAATTAATAATTTGCAGTTTACATAATTTTCAGATTTTTCTCCCACAATCCATGAAAAATTATTCTGTGGGATGGAGGCACATTCCTTAACTGGTACCACTATGTAATTTCCTTTTTTATAATAAAATGTTTAATTGTTTTTTCATATAGAAATCAGACAGGATACAGTTACAATTATTGCAAGTGATAAGTACATTCATTTGATATGGATTAATTCATTTGCATCCTTTTCAATATACAAGTTTTATTCTCCAGTAATTCCTTCAAGACATAGCACATAGCTGTTATTGAACCCCCCCCCACAATAAGGTGAAAAGAATGAACCTACCAAACAACAAAAGCAGAATTACTGGAGCACTATGTAATTTTTATGCCGATGTGTCAGGGCGGGATGCAAGGAGGAGGCACCTGTGCTAGTAAATGAGGGGGTTGTTGTCAGGGCTCTCTATAATGGAGACCCAATGAGGGCAACTAGAGGACCCAGAGAAGGGGGAAGCAACTTCTGGTAGGGAATTTGATTGTGGGAGGATAGATTTGGGAAAAGGAAAGGGAAGAGAGGCAGATTAGGTGCCTGCTCAGTGCCATGGTGGGGAGGGATTGGAAGTGGATCCTGAGGATCACTAAGGCAGCAGTATGGGAAGGAGAGCTGGATGTCATTGTCCACCTGGAGACTAATGACCGAGCTAGGGACAGGACTTGGATAGTGCAGGGGGGATTAGGGGGCTGTGGATGGATCTAGACAGATAGCTCACTCACTAACGTTTGCTGTGGTGCTGCCACTCTGTGACAGGGACAGGACCAGGCCTGGGATCTTTGCACCAGGAGATTCAACTCATGTCTGAAGGAATGCTATAGAGAGTAAGGGTTTGGCTACATTAGGGACTGGGGACCCACATGGGAGGATAAGGTCCTACACAGGGGAGATGGCCTGCATCCATCCATCCAGGAGGGGAATCTCAGTCCTCAGTGCACAGTTTAAATGTTATTTAGATGAACATTTAAAATAGCCAAGGGGGATGACTGAAGGAATTGGTGAGTCAGAAACTGCCCAACTGCCCCCTTCCCCAAAGATTGAAGTAGAAAGTAAGGTGAACCCAAGGGGAAAGGATTCCCCTAGGGTACAAAGTAATAAAGGAAGCAGGGTAGTACAGAAAAAGGGGGAAAGAAACAGGAGCATTAAAAGACAGGTGGGAAGGAGTGAGGGCAGAATGGAAAAAAGGGGGGAGTGCAAGAAAGAGAGTGGAAAAAATTCTGGAAGGCCATATGCATAAATGATAGAAGTCTAGGAAGTAAGATTTCAGACCTATAGGCCACCACTGTAGAGGCTGTCCTGGATACTTTTGCCATTGCTGAGTCATGGTGCACTTAAAACCATGACTAGAACATAGCCAGACCAGGCTATACACTGTTCAGAAAGGACTAGGTGGGAAGGAAAGAAGAGGGTGTGGTGCACTGTGTGAAGGAAAGCATAAAAATTATGGAGGTACAGGGAATACATGCAGAGTCAAAGGTACTGTGGATCACCCTGGAGACGGGGAATGGAGCCACTATACAGACTGGAGTGATCTACAGACCTGCAGCTTAAGGGGGTGGAGTTAGATGAAGTATTGGTGGAAGCCACTGGCAAGACAGGAGAAAGTTGGAGGAGCTGCTGGTGGGGGACTTCAACCTGTCAGATGTAAATTGGAGCCTCCTAGCAGTTGCTTCAGCTAGAAGCAAGAACATCCTTGACTCCCTGCAGGGGCATTCATTAGACATCAAGTCAGTGAACCCACTCATGAAGGGGCAGTGCTGGACCTAGTGCTCACTAACAGTGACAGTTTTGTAGAAGTCAAGGTGGGAAGCCACTTGGGGACCAGTGATCCCCATATGGTGTGGTTCAGGATAAGGATGGCCGCAGAACTGAACTGCACAGGGGCAAGGGTCCTGGTCTTCAAAAGGGCAAATTTTAAAAAGATGGGTGAATGCCTCAGGGATGACCTGGTAGGGGTGCTGGTTTTCATGAGGTGGAGAAACAGTGGGCAAAGATAAAGGGGAGCATAGTAAATCAATAATCATCTGCATCAACAATGTGGGCAAAAGCAAGAGAAAAAAGTACTCAAAAGAGGGGTATGAAAAGGTAAATAATGAAAGGGTAGCATTCACAGTGTATAAGGAGACACACAGGGAGGGATATGGATAGGGAGGTGTATCTGGGGAAACAGATGGAAGCAGGGAAAGCAGTAAGGAGTGCAAAGGCACACACTGAAAATATAATAGCCCAAGAGGTCTTGAAAGGGGGACAATATATATTGTTTTAAATGTAAGTGAAAACAGGAAGACAAGGAGTGAGATTGTAAGGTTTAAAAGGGAAGGGGTATGGTGCATAAGGGGACCAGGAAAAGGCAGACATCCTGAACAAATATTTTTGCTCAGTGTTCATAGAGGAAGAAGAAGGGAAGGGGTTACAAAAAAGTAACAAAAGCTTTGGAGGAAGGTGGACACTGGTCCTTTTTTCAAGATGAGACTCCTGAAAGGGCTTGCTCTTCTGAAGGTGGATAAAGCAAGTGGGCCAGATTGGGTGCATCCAAGGGTATTGGGGAGCTCAAGAAAATACTAACTGCACCTCTAACAGTTCTATTTCACAGCTCACTTGAAACAGAGGTGGTTCCAGAGGGCTAGAGGAGAGCAGCTATAGTTCAACTACACAAAAGTGGTATCAGGGATAAGGCTAGCAATAATAGGTCAGTCAGCTTGATGTCAGTGGTGGGAAAGTTAATAAAATCCTTGCTGAAGGAAAGGATTGTAGAATATATTTAATCCAGTGGGTTACAAGACCCAAAGAAGCATGGTTTCAAAGGAGGGAAGTCATGTCAAATGAATATGATAGCTATATTTGACTGGGTGACCAAAGAACTAGATCAGGGTGGAGCAGTGGACGTAGCCTACCTAGACTTCAGTAAGGTGTTTGACACTGTTCTACATAGGATACTAGTAAGCATGCTGGGTAGCTTAAGAGGGAATCCAAAGGTGATAAACCAGATAATAAATTTGTTAGGAGATAAGCAATAGAGGGTGGTAATAAATGGAGTTCACTGCAATGATGAGAGGGTGAAAAGCTGGGCACTACAGGGATCTGTGCTGGGACCAGTCCTCTATAATGCCTTTGTAAGTGACATTGCAGAGGAGTTGGATGGGAAGATCTGCCTCTTTGCAGGTGATGCCAAAATATGAAATAGAATGGGCACTCCGAGAGGTGGAAGAATGGGTAGAGTCCTGAGAAAACTTGAGGAGTGGGCAAGGGTATGGCAGCTGAGTATCAACAAAAAAGTCTAAAATAATGCACTTAGAGCACAGAAACCAGGTCAGAGTATAAAATGGGTGGAGTGGTATTGACAATCACCAAACAGGATGGTTGCATGATAGGGAACAGAGGGTTAGAATTAATGGTCATTTGTCCTCATACACCAAGGTGATTGGTGAAGTACAGCAGAGTTAAGTTTTGGGCCCAGTCCTATTCAGGTTATACATATCTGACACAGGTAGGAAGTTAGAGTGATGGTTTTAAGTATTTTTAGATGGTACTAAGCTGGGTAGTAGGGTGGATATTGTTACTGGGAGTGGAGTCATCCAGAGAGAACTGGATAGGATGGTATTGTGGGCAAGGAAATGAGGCATGTCCTTCAAAATATCTCAGTGCTAGGTTATGCACTTCGGGAGATCAAATCCAGGCTTTAAATATTCATTCGGATCCAAAAGAAGAGCCACAAACAGCAGTTACTGTAGGTGGAGGTGCAAGTAAGAGGCAGCCAGCCCCAAACATGAAGAAAAAGGTCCCGGAGAACTTGTACTCTTAATAAATAACTAATAAGGTGAAAACAGACTAAGGTAAATGCTATTTAATGATCCACTATGGGTAGCGGCAACCAATTAGTGCTAAACAGTATTTACTTTACTCTGTTTGTATCTGCCTTGGTTCTTTATTTAGCAAGAGTGCACGTTCTCTGGAACCTTTAAATATTCTATACAGGACATAATTTTCAAGGATACAATAAAGGAAAAGGATTTGGGTATTATGATGACAAATGGCCTCAAGTATCATAACCAATGTGCAGAGGTGTTCAGGAAATCAAATTACTGTATATTCTGAATACAATTAATATACATTTCATCTACAAATCAAGGAAACTTAGATTACCTCTATAAAATACATACATAAGACCATACGTGGATAACTGCTCACAGTTTTGGGGAGGTGTCGATAACAGTGACAGGAAGAAACTGGAATGCATACAGAGAAGAGCAACTACGTTAATTAGGGGATTGGAGAATTTGTCTTATTATGAATGGCTAAAAGAGCTCAGACTAAATACACTGTATAACAGATGTTTTGGGAGGATTTGCTGTTAATATACAAAATAATAAATAACAAGGTTGTAATGCAGGGAATGAATTTTAAATTCAACCCTTCACGCAATTTTATTTACTTATTTATTTATTTAGGAAATCAGAATTACAACCCTTTGAGTCATAGACTCATTTCCAAAGGCTCCATGTCAGAATAAAACATATGAATTCATAAAGTACATACATAAAATAAAAGTGGGTGACCAATCACACACAGTATAAGTACAATGAGCACGGGTTAATGCCGATACATTTTGTAGCTAAAACAGGGCAGAGCTATCGACATATTTACCTAATGAGCATTTAAGACCTATACAATTGGTAGCTAAAGCAATGCATGATATGAGTTGGTAGTAAGCCACCTCAGGAAGGCCTTGTCTTATACATAATACAATGCATTCATAGTCCAGTGCAACTATATGGTAACCAAGGGAGGTGAGGGGCCTATAGGCTAGAAATAGTAAGGGCTCTCCACTGCCAGGCCAAGGGCGGGTGTGTGGCCTAGTGGCATGGTGCAAGATCCACAGGCTACCGGTTACACTGGCATTGATGTGAGGAGAGGATATGGGCCCTTAAGACAGCTTTAAAAGGACATAGATTGGTGATTGATGTGATGGTTGGTGGGAGGGCATTGTACCAGGATAGAGCCCTAAGGGGGAAGGATTGCTGGGCCAGGGTGGTCCTGATCCTAGGGACCTTCCAGGTAGTTTTTGGGGTGGCCCATGTGGATGCTGAGATGGCAGCTGCCTGAAGAGAAGCCATGACACCTATTGGGGTTGAACCCAAGTGGTTTTGTTTGGTGAAGAAACAGGTCTGGTATAATAGTCTTTCCTCAAGGGAGAGGATATTGGTGAGTATGTATGTGTATTTATGTCGGCACCAGAGAGGAGACAGCAGGTCTTATTGATGACTACTTGTATTTGATGAAGCACTGTAGGGTCGGTGGCAGCATCGATTGTGAGGCCATAGTCCACCAGTGATAAGACTAAGGAGGTAATGGCTAGGTGAAGTGCTTCAGGTATCTGGCAGTCTTTATGTCTGTAAAGGAGATCAAAGAGGGTGTTGGTGGTAGAGGTGTGGGTTTTTATATGTTCGTGGAATGAGAGGGAAGAGTCAAATGTAATACCTAGATACTTATACTTTTGGACCTGTTCTAGTGGGATGAGAGAGATAGAGAGTATTCCCAGGGGGGAATCCTTTGATCTGTTTTGGCAGTGGGCATAGAGCATCATCTTAGTTTTTTTTAATGTTGACCACCAATCTGTGTTCAGCAAACCAGTGTTTACTCTGTAAGAAGGAGTTTTGTAAGATACGCTGGAGAGAAAGAGGATCAGGATGTGCAATGTAAAGAACAGAGTCATCCATGTAGAGGAGAAGGTTGCAGGGCAGGATTTAGGCAGGGCATTGAGGTAGACGCTAAATAACAGGGAACCAGGATAGATGCCTGGGGAACTGCTGAGCGCACAGACAGCACGGTAGCTGTGGAATTATTCATTTTAACACATTGGGTTCTAAATGAAAGATAGCTGGAGAACCATGAGAGTGGACAATGAGAGACCCCAGTTAGTTGCAACCTGTTAAGAAGGAGGGTGTGAGAAACCATGTCAAAGGCCTTTGCAAGGTCTATAAACATGGCCCCTGCAAGGTGCCCCTTGTCAAGCGTGGAGTGCAGGGAGTTAGCGAATTCTGTGAGGGTGGTCTTAGTGCTTTGACCAGCTCTGAAACCATGCTGCTCCCTACATAATAGGTTGTGTGCGAGGAGTTAGTCAGTGAGCTGATTGGCCATGATCTTTTCAAGGGCGTTAGAGAGTGCGGGGAAAATCGAGATAGGCCAGTAGTTGTTTGGTAGGGAGCAGTAACCACATTTCAATATTGGTGTTATCACTGCCATTTTCCATGAGGTTGGGAACTGGCCCATGTGCAGGGAAAGATTTAGAAGGTCTGTGAGTGGGGAGATAACTGAGTCTAGCACAAGGTCTAGGATACGCATATCGAAGGTGTCTTTGCAGTAATTGGAGCTCTGGAGTTCTTTGGACAGGTAGGCTTTCACTTCTGTAGGAGTAATGACTCTTAGTTTGAAGGGAGAGTGGAGGAGCTCAGGCAATGGGGTAGGCTGAATTGGATCGAAAAAGTTGCTAGGGAGGACTGAGCTGACATCTGAGTAGGTGGAGTTGAGGTAGTTAGCTATGTGAAGTGTGTCTATGGTGGTAATACTGTTAACACTAAGTTGTGAGCAGGGGGAGAGAAGGATTTACCTTTAAGCTCCTTGAGGTTATCCCAGAACTTTCTTGTGCTACCCCAGGAGGTGGCTAGGGCAGTTCTGCAGTGCTCTGCCTTGGCCTTGTGGATTGCCCATGAACTCTTATTGTGGGCAGCATTAAAGGCCTGCCTATCGCTTAGCAAACTGGGGCAGTAGCACAATGACAGAGGTTGTCTCGCATTTTGAACTGTTGTAGGAGTTCTGAGGTGATCTAAGGGGCACTACGTTTCTTAGTGGTTACTTTGATGGTCAGTGCAAAAGCATCACAGGCGGTATTAAAGGTGGTGGGGAAGTACTGCAATGCATCATCTATTTGCTGGCCTTGGGAAATAGGGGACAGTCCCAGTTAATTATATATTTTTTGAGTTTGACTATGCCTCCTGGGCTTAGTCAGTGATGAAAGGTGATATTTGCTGGTGGTTTAGGTAACTGACAGGACCAGCTGAAGATGATTGGGGAGTAGTCGCTTAAGGCATTGGGTAGGACACCCAGGTCGATAATATGGTGGGGACAATTGGTGAACAAGATACCTAGTAGGGTGTGGGTTCCATTAGTGGGGTTGGCCCTGGTAGTCTGGGATACCAGTTGGGTCATATCTATTGCAGAAAAGGTATCTTTTGCTTGAGTTGATGAGCTTGATAGCCAGTTTATGTTGAGATCCCCAACTAGGATTTGTTCCATTTTGTGTGGGTGGCTGGCTAGGTAGTCAGAGAGCACTTTACAGGCAGGGGATTGGCTGCAGGGTGGGATGTAGGTGATGGTGAGAGTAAGAGGAGCATGATTTGGGTCAGGGGAGAGTTTTATTGAGAGGGCTTGGGCACCATGGTCTAGGGAGGGCACAGGCAGGGACTGGTATTGCAATGAGTGATTTACATAGAAGGCACAGCCACCGCCTCTCTTGCCATTATGATCAAACCTAATGAGAGAGTAGCATGGAATAAAGACAAATGAGTCTGGGGTCTTGGCTGATAGCCAGGTTTCTGTTAAAGCCAGAATGTCTTGTTGGTGCTGTGCCATCCAGCATTGCAGAGGAGCCATTTTTATAGGCAGGCTGCAGATATTCATAGTGGCTATTCGAAGCCCTGTGGGTGACCGCAGTTGGGGGGGGCACTGCTGGGCCAGGATTGGGGCGAACATTGCCAGATAGTAGATGAAGCAAGTGGAAGATCCTGATAAGGGCCATGAATTGGTGGCATTTTGCTGGGTATCAGTGGCTGGCAAGCTTAGAAGGTGATGAGCAGGGAATGGACAGCTGCGTGAGGGTTGGGATGGCCAGGTGGAGGAACAGACATGGAGGGTTCAAGGCACAGAGAGATGAGGGAAGGGGTGGAGGGGGGTGTGGGGGCTATGGGGAGAGACAGGGTGACAGAGAGGCTATGAGGGGTGAGGTGCTCCCCAGCAGCAAATGTGTGTACATACCAGAGGCAAATGGGGTTTGCTGCCAGGCAGGGTAAACGTGGTTAGCAACAGTAGTATTGTTAGTTTGTGGGGGTGGGTGTTGTGAGGGAGTACAGTGGTGATAGATGTGATCATGAGCAGGTATGAGTGGGTCTTGCTGGCACCTAACATTGTGGCAGACTCAATAGCGCAGTGGTAGAGCTGCTGTCTTTGGAGTGAAAGGTACCTGGTTCTAACCCTGATTTGAATGCCACATTGTATGCCTAGTGATAGCCTAGAAGACTGTGTAAGGGACACTGCAGAGAGGGGGGTGAAAGGCAAATAATTTTGGTATAAATGACGCAGGACAGCAGTGTTAGTGGGGAGCAGTGGGAAGAGGATTGCACCCTACAAGTCTTGTTGTCCTCTAGTGGCTTTACAGTATAATTTGCAAATGTTAAAATACACTTTTTTTTATTTTATTAAACTCTAGGATTACAATACCTTTGAGCAGGCCAGGTACTGCTCATTTACAAAGGTTCCACATCAATGAATGTAGGGTAACATACATACAAAGATCAACAATGGTTACAGTCTTAAAAACACAACGATGTCTAAGCATTTATTATACAGCCAAAAATGGAGAGAGACAACATAAGCCAGCATCAGACAAGTTTCAGGGTGAACAGTATATAGTTAGCATAGGGTAGGAGGGAGTCAGGAAGAAGTAGGCAGGCTAAAGGGCCATTGTTGGTGGGTAGAGGTGGGTGGCAAAAGTGCGAGGTGGATGGGCTGGAGGGCCCCATATCTGAAAGTGCCATTAGAGAGGGAAGGGGCTGGGTGAGGCAGTATTGTGTGGGGGGGTAGGGGATGAGAGTGGGGGAAACTGATGCCAAATAAGTGGAGTTCTAGGGAGGTTACAGGTTACCTTCGACTAGGGTAAAATGAGGAGGCAGTTACTTAGGAGAGGCAGTCACATTGAGTGGTAGAAGCGAGGAATAGTTGGAGTTGCCTTTTAAAGGGACTAAGCATTGTAGTTGTAAGTGTTTCTTTGTTAAGGATATTGTACCACTGAGGAGCCCTGTGTGTGAATGACATCTAACCCATTGTCATCCGGCATCTGGGAAACTGGAAGGTTTGATATAGAGCACTTCGTGTAAGCTGGGTACTGCTGTTGGCAGTAAGGAGATTTGCCACTCCTGATGGAATGAGCCCGAGGAGAACTTTTTTGGTTAACAAGAAGGTCTGGTATTGTATTCTACTAAGGAGTGGTAGTCACCTGGCCTGGGTGAACAGGTCACAGGTATGTGTTAGGCGGGCAGCACCCGTTAGAAGCCTACAGACCTTGTTGAATGTCACCGATCTCCTCTGGAGATCAATAGGGGAAGCAGAGCCATAGATGACTAGACCGTAGTCAATGATGGAGGTGACAGAGCTGTAGATGGCCAGTCTAAGGGCTTCAGTGGTCATGCAGTGTTTATGCTTGTGGAGCAGGCCGATCCATATGCTGACAGCCTTAGCTACATTGCCAATGTGCCGCAGGTAAGAAAGGGAACTGTCCAAGGTAATGTCAAGATATTTAAACCCGGGAACATGTTCAAGTGAGGTTCCCGCATGGTTCTTGATGGTGAGGGACAGAGGTTTATACTTGCTCCGTGCATTGCAGAATGTCAAGACCTTAGTTTTGCTGTAGTTCAGGACAAGTTTATGTCAGCTAAACCACTCTTCAACATGCCTGACTTTAAACTGAAGAAATTCAGCACTGAATATTAAAACAGACCACATATCAGAAGCAATACTGAATTATGGGAAAATAGGTTAAATAAACTGGCCAATGGTAGTGACATAGTCCAGTCAGGAGGAATTTGGAAATGCCTGGCAGGTTGAGGAACCAAACAAGAAGCTCGTGTTCCACAGACAGCCAATAAGAGCTGTCCCAAGATAAAGACATTTATCCTTAGAAAATTTACAGAGACAGCCACGCAGCCTTGAGTTCCCGGAAGGCTGTCCAGGCAGTACCTTCCAGCAAGGGCTCAGGGAGTGTGACAGCAAGCTCTTCTCACTATGGAGGAGTGCAGACCCCCATTTGAGGTGCTGTTAGCCCAAAGGGCTATGAGAGGATGCCTGCTAGCAAGGGCTAGTTGACTGTGGCAGCAGGCTTTTCTCGCCGGGGTCACAGTAAGGAAATACTGACCAAAAACTTTAAAACTAAAAAACATCAGAAGTTTTATATTCAAAGAGTGGTGCACATATGGGACAGTCTACCATTAGAGCTGGTGAAAAGCTGGACTTTTAATACATTTAATAACAAATCAGATAGGTATCACCATCACTAGTGCACCCAAGATCGCCCATTTCAAAATCACTCTCCGTAACCACCTCTTCAATATCCACTCCTGTAACTGCAACTAACCTGCACTCTCATGCCCATTCTGTCCCAAACCTCTGACAAAGTCCATTATGGACTGCAACCTCCGTCAACAATATCAGACCCATGAATATCTCTGACTACTCTGTTATAGGTGCTCACTCGAGTTAACAATGTTTTTCTGCTGTCCTAATGTAAATATCTACATCCAAAAAACTGTAAATAATGTCTGTGACAAATGTCTGTAACCTATACTTGATGTAATTTGTTATTGTACCTTGTCTGTATTAGTTTCTGTCATCCATGTGACGAGGTACCTTTGTAAATGAGCCTGTGGCTCAAAGGTTGTAAATCCGATATTCCAAATAAATAAATCAATTATCACTGGAAGGACTGGTTGATTACTATCACTATTATAGGGAGCGCTTACATGGGCCTTTGTCTTCTTGCTGTCTCTGCAATTCCAAGTAACATCCAATTAGGGAGAGAAACCAGGGTATAATCGTATCAGATGACATAAAGGTAGAGAGGCAGTGTGACAAGAGAGTAGCAAGGGCTAGTTGGATGCTGGGATGCATAAGGAGAGGTATCACCAGCAGAAGGAGGGAGGTTGTGTTGCCTCTGTGTAGATCGCTGGTAAGACCCCAATTAGAGTACTGTTCTCAGTTCAGGAGACCACATCTCCAGAAACAAATAAACAGAATTGAGGCAGTCCAGAGGAGAGCAACTAAAAGGGTGCAGGGTCTGCACCAAAAGGCCTACAAGGAGATACTAAACAACCTCGATAGTTGCAGTCCAGAACAGAGGTGGAAGAGGCGAGGATATGGCAGAAACCTCTAAATACCTCACAAGGGTAATTATTGTACCAGAGGGGAGTATTTTTTCAGAAGAAAATGTGCTCAAGAGCAAGGGAACATGCTTTGAAGATAAGAGAGGATGGATTCAAGAGACATGTAAGGAAGTACTTCTTCACAGAAAGTGATAGATTCCTGAAATGGCCTTCCAGCAGACATGGTGGGGGAAAAACAGTGATGGGGATCAACAATGCATTGGATATGCAGTGAGGCTGTATATGGGTGAAATAGTATTTCCCAAATACAGGGGCCAATGCATTAAAGTGTAGAGTGCCTACACACCGTGTTTCTGTCGTGCATAGCCACCCCACACTTAGAATAGTGTACGCAACTTGATCCCCCAGCCATGAGGACAGCAATGCACCAGGGTGGGCAGGGGTGTGTGCGTGCACTATATGCCATTCACTAAGGCACAAAGGCAGCACACTGTAAGTTGTAGGAGGGTACTGGTAACGCCATGGGAGAACCTGAAATAACTGCTGTATGTGCCAAGCCCCATACACACAGGACCCCCGCTTGGCCCCAGCGGCTGTATGGCAGCTCCTCACACATAGTGGAAACCTACACAGGCCCCAGTGGAAAGTACAGACACCCCCATACACAACAGGCTCTGGTCCAGGCCTGTATGCTAGCCTCCACTGTGCACATGATCATGCCGTCCCCAGTGTGTGTGGGTATGCAACCCCTCAGCAAATGACATCCCCATCCCCATAAAGCAGAAGCACCCCCCACCCCAACACATGCCAGCCCTATCCCTTTAATTCTCTGTAATGCATAAGCAACCCCCAAACACATGGCTTCCCAGATCCCAGTGGTGCACATGTCATCCCTTCCCCAAAACACACAGGTGCCTTAGTCCCGGTGTTGAATAGGCACCCCTGCACACACTGGTGCTCTGGTTCTGGTGTTGAATAGGAACCCCACACACACACACACACACACACACACACACACACACACAGTGGTGCCCTGGTCCCAGTGTTGCATAGGAACTGCCCCCCCCCGCACACACAGGTGTCCTGGTCCACACTGTCCCAAACCCCCAACCCCCGTATCCCGGCCCACTCATTCATGTTAAGTTGGCTCCCACAACCACCCCGGCACCGACAACACCATGCCTTGCATCTGTATGTTGGTGCCAAAGCTCCAGACATCCAGCAGCACAGCCCTCCTCACACCTCCTTGGCTGCCTGCCATCCACTGATGCTGGGAGTGTGCTGCCTATATATTTGCGTGTGAGGGGGAGCGAGTTCCTTATTAATCATCAGAACTGAGGCACCTGTGCGTGCAGGGGTGGGGGTATGCTTATGCGCTACTGGTACCGGGTCAGACATGTGTTGGGGGTGGGGAGTATGCTATTGCATTATATGGAAGGTGCACAAATGTGCTGGGAGGGGTTTACTGCACTCTGTCGGGGATGGGGCTTTGCCATGTGGCAGGAGAGGGGAGTCAACAAGACTGTGGGACACAGGGGCATGGCCACACAGGTTCAGATGCCTGCAATTGCTATTTACACACCTGGACCCGTACCTGCTTGCATAGGAAATCTTCTCAGTGACCCAGACCAGGCATCCAATTGGATGCCCACCTGGGTCTGTTACTCCATCCCTGGCCACCCCTGCACAGTCCTGCTCACTGGAGGGTGGGGCCCTGGACAGGTGTCCTGTGGGTGCATGAGGTAGGGAATAATGTGCACCCTGGGCTTGTCCGAGGCCACAGACCTATGAGGGTGGGATATGCACCTATGGTGCATAATTCCTTCTCATTTGTACATAGGCCTCAGCATTAATAGTATGCTTTCCAAATATTTGGATGCCCTTCCTGAATAGTTCACTATTCAGTCATTATTCAGGAATGACTATTCAATGAGATTTCCAAGTCTCGCAGAGCATTGTTGGCCAGTCAAAGGCTGATTCTGGAGCTCATAGGTAAGCATGCCATGTGACTTCCTCACTCTGAGTAGATGGAAGACAGGAGACAGCTGTATCTGAAAACTAGTGATGGAGTACTTCTGAGACCTTAAACTTGCCCAAATTAAATAATTCTTTGCTTCACAGGCTTTTTTAGGTAAGTATTATAGGTTTGATCAGTGCCAGAAAAGATGATTTGTCATTCCGACTAGGTATTTTGTCCTTTGTTGCTGTGCTCATTTACAGGGACCAGGAAGGCTGTCTGCTAATACTCCTTGACTGCATTTTAAAACACAACTCTAGTTTGATTTTTTTGGTGAAGCAAATTTTGTTTTTGTGTTTAGTCTCTGGTCTCGGTTCCATGCACAACTGAGGCAGGTGTTTACTAACTCCTTGTCATGGAGCTCACTTCACATGATTTGCCTATGTGTACACAATATTTAATTTTGTGAGTTGTGGCCCTGTATGTGAGCTCTACTGCACATAAGTTGAACGTGTATGTGTAATATATTTTTTCTTGAGACTGTGCCCTGCATGTGCACAGATATATGCACACTGTTTCTGAAATGAACTTCTGCAATTCTCAGCAGGCAGGCTTGATTCACTGAATTATTGGTGTTAGTCATGTGGTTGTGGGACTTGGTGCCTGGACTCCTGAGGAGTGTGTCAGCTGTCTCCCCTCTTCCACAGCTCATCACACACAATTAATCAGTGTGGCTCAGTTGGTAGCACATCTGCCTCTGGACCAGAAAGTTGTGGGTTCTCATCCCACACCGGGATTGGACTTATACCTAAGAATTGCTGGCATTCGAGTGCAGTATTGGGGGATGCTGTACTGTTGGGGTGTGCCATCCTTTGGATGAGAAGTTAAACTGAGGTCCCTTCTGCCCATCCTGGTGTTGTCCTGATGGGTGGTCAGGTGGAAGTAAAAAGAACCCTGGGCACTCTTCACAAAGGGCAGGGAACATTCCCGGTGTCCTGGCCAACATTCCCCTTCTCATAAACCGGTTCATGCAATTATCCAGGCTGTGTGTGGGTGATGATGTGCGATATGGCCGCCACCACACATTCAGTCACTTCACTACCAGTCTGGCATTGCTTGTACAGTGCTTTGGGATACTGTGTATGAAAAAGCACTATATAAATGCTGATTCTTCTTCTAATCTGTGCATCTGAAATATATTTTTTCATGAGACTATGCCTTGTGTCTGCATGGCTGTGTGCATGCTTTTCTTATTAAACTGATGCAGTTTTTAATGGGACAGGATTGAGTCACTGAAGTTGTCCTCTTCTTCCCCCTTCTTAGTTGCAGTGTTTTTATGGCTGCATTATGTCATGATGCAATGCTGATATATTGTTATCAGAAAAAGGTGTCTGTGACTGGAATTCCTATCACAGTACAGCGTTTGTTCTTTCGAGGGAGTGGAATCAATGTTCATCTTCCTTAAAATCTGTCCATGTCCTCCCATTCACTACAATATCTTTCCTTCTCCCCTTCCCCCTCCCACAGCCACACTAATGTCTGCCTGCTGCACTATTTTCCTGTCTTACTGAGTCACATATAATTGCTTCATCCCTCCCTTTCCCCTCCCCCATTGCACTAAACAAATAATATACTGCTGGTTGTATTCCAGCACTGTGAAGGTCTGGTGAGCCTTGCTTTGCTGGAACTAATTTGGAACTTAGTCTGCCTTTACCTGTGCAATAATGCTTGTTATTTCTTCCTTAAGACCAAAACAAAAAAGACAACCCCAGTTCACTGTGCAGACAACAAAACTTTTGCATCAAGGTAGCTGATAAATTGTTCTTTTTTTCACACAAACACAATTCTGCATTTTGTCCTAAATTCCCTTACCATACAAATGAAATTGGGTAAGGATTCCTTTAATCTGTGCCTTGATATTGATTTTGTATACTAAGGGCATTTTGAATGAAAGGCAGAATTGTGTTTTTGTAAGAAAAGAACATTTATGGTGGTGTTTCAAACAGCTACAGTTGTTGCAAAAGTTTTGTTGTCTGCAGGAATACCGCTGAATAGAAGTAACTGCATGCTGGTTTCCTGTGGAGTAGGAGGCATGGCAGAAAGCTGAAAAATCATTTTTTCAGCCAGTGTAAGGGCCCAGATTCCAGGCATTGGGGCATTCCTCCCCAAGTAAAAGGAAGACAGAGTCCTGTGGGAGGCAGCCCAGCAAGGGAACAGTTTATTTATTTACAGTATTTAATTATGTATTTATTTATTTAAATTTTGGTAACCGGGTAGACCCACGGGAACCTCACAGTCCCTTTTTCTGGGGTGACCTGGGATTAGTAGCATGTACCTAGAGGGAGGGAAAACCAATGCTTTGATATATACAGTACAGCAAGGCTTACATTGAGTGAATGAACGTAGATTACAGCACAGAACCTGTTACAACAATAATCAAGACTTTTGGTTAGGAACAGACCATTGACAGTTATAAACCTATATAAGTGCAGGAATCGTTGCTGCCATGAAGCTATCTGGCTCTTCCTTCCTGCTTGCTGTGCTTTTTAGCAGAGATAACTCCCTTAGTAGGGTCCCTTTGGGGGACCTTAAGTGAGGTAGCAGCACTGAGACCCCTTCACAAGGTGTAATTTTAGCCTTTTTTTTGAAATCCTCAGTAGAAGAGCTATCTTGTATCTCTCTTGGGGGATCATTCCAAAGCTTGGGAAGGGCCACCCTGAATGATCACTGGCCAAGGGATGATCTAGCTCTGGGTACTTCTAGTAGAGTCCTGTCGGTAGATCTGAGCTCACATCTCTTCGTCTTGGGGACAAGCAGATCCCATAGACTGGGAGGGGCTATAGTTTAAATGCCATGCACAGGGGGATATGCTAATCTCCCTTCTAGGGATGGCCATTCTAATGCCTGTGGCAACTTGCAGTGGTGTTCCATCCATTCTGCCTTGGCGATAAACCGGACAACCCTGTGGTATGGTGTGCTCAGTCGCTGTCTTTCTGTAGCCCTCATCGACTGGACCAAGGTTGCTCCGTAGAACAGGGTGGGGAATATTGTCCCGTTACCAACTGCTATTCTAGTTTCCTTGGTTAGAAATGGGGTTAAGTCTGTAGAAGAGGCCCAGTTTTTGGTTTACTACCTTTGTGAGGCGGTCCATATACTTCCTGAGTGAGACCTCCTGATTAAGGTAAATACCCAGGTACTTTATGCTGTCCACTACTTCTACTACTTTCATCTTTTTGCTATTCAGGACCAACCTGTTAACTTGGCATCAATTTTTGAGGGCCGCAAAGTCCTGCTTCAACTCCAGATTTAAGGACCCCATGTCCTTTCCTGTTCTATACAGCACTGCGTCATAAGCATAGATCGTGACTTTCGCCCCTCCACAGTGTTGGGGGAGGTTGTTAGTGAACAGGGAGAATAGTGCACTGCCCCACACTGTACTACAAAAAGAAAATGATCTACAGTATGCCACTCTGAGGCTATGAGGCAAATGAAGGAAAGTAGAGCAGCTCTTCTGGAGCATTTGTTAACTCAGGCCGATTTATGTTTGTTTGTTGCTTGCAGTTGATCTGAATGTGGTTGCTGAAGCTGCTATATTAGGACGCTGGTCTATGGAGACAGTAGCCTGGTTTCATAGCCAAGGAATATTTTTCTCCTCACAAATGATTAATTATTACGGGGATAGTATACAATTAGAATTCAAATTCATTTTCACTTTTAAGACTTTAGGCTCAGTTTAATTTTATTACAACTGTACATGTGTATCATGATTTTGTCTTAAATACTTTTCTACATACTGCTGACATTGTAGAGCACTGTAATTACTGGATACTATACAAATATAGAGCACTGCCAACAATGTTAATGGGGAGGTTAAAAGATAGTAGTTAATAGGGGATGTCTGAATTTTAGGATCGATAAATATTTTTATATTTTTGTATCTTGAGTATAAAATATTTTTGAATTCATTCCATTAGGTCAGGTCAACACTCTCATTAAAGTTCATGCATGGTGTCTCTCTGGTAGGGCAAGGGGTCATGTTGCCGTAAGTCAAAACTGCAAGGCTAAAAATGCCACAGCAAAAAAGCAAAGAGCAATAACAGAGTCGGGCAAAAGACCGACCTGTTCTGAGCACCACTCCCATTGACTACAATGGGTTTTCATGTGTTTTTGAGGGAGGCTTCACCCCCTCACCCCCCCCCATGGGGGGCTATGCCCCCCACACACCCCCAGAACTTAAATAACTGATTCCGGAGGGGAGGACATATCAGGGCAGATCATAGGCCAAAAAGTGAGCTCATTCACGTTACTTTTTTTTAAAATGCTGTTAGCTTTTTTGTTTGTTTTTTTACTTAAGGAACACAGTGTGTAGTGTAATTAGTATTTCTAATTGGTCATTAATTGTGCTATTTAGGATGTGTCAAATATTGTTTTGTGAATTGTTACAACAGGTAAGGATTTGTCAACACTGTCCAGCTGATAGATACTAATTTCTTCAGTTTATCACCTATCCCAGCCTCTTTGTTTTATAGGGCTGCCATTTGTACAAAGTTCGGTGGAAGACTGTAAAAGGCCCAGCTTGACTGAATTAATCATGTAGGCTTAAGCAGAAAAGAAAAATGTGGCCCTAAAACACATTCTCCAGGAGCCTTCCTAGCCTTCTAAGCTGGAGCAATGCCTGTAAGAAATTCTGATGAAATTCAGCATCTGGCTTGTTTCTGAAAGGAGCAGAATGTTTTTCTCTTCCAGATAGCAAAAGTAAAGTAAAGATATTTTCCAGAAGGCTATAAAATTCCACTGAAGTAGACTTGAAAATCATGTCTCTGCTAAGAAATGTATTAAACAATTCATACAGTTTGCCTATTGGAGAAGAAAGTTAGACTTTTCTGATATTGGTTAAGGAATTTTTAACATATAATACTGTTCCTGTTTTCTATATTTATATTTTTTAATCATATAATATTGTGTATGATGTACTGGTTTTATGTCCCAGCAGCACACATTTTTAAGCAGAAAAGCAGTGCTCTTCTAACCAGTAAGATTGTTGAATACTATTGAAAGTTGATGAAATACACTCAGTGTAAGTCATAGATAATTCCACTGGTTATAATGCTGCATTATTTGATTTGACAGAGTTGCAAGGAGCAGTGCATTCCAGGGTGAGTGAAGTTTTACTGCAGGTGTGTCTACAATGAATACAAGACAAACTATAAGGAAGTCATCAGCCAATATTGTCACTTATGAAAACAAAAAGCAGACAGAAACTAACAAAAATTGTACAAAAGGACATAAAGGAAATTAAGCTGGCATAGGAGAAACAAAAATAACTAGTTACATTTTATCAACAGGAAGCCAAATTAATTTGGTTGGGAAAATTAATAATCCTTTAAGCTCCTCCCCAATTAAACCCCGAACAGATAACATTTTATGTGAAGATGAGCGTGAACACCCTCTACTGAAATAATAAGGGTATTAAAAAATGAAAGGCCCAGTAGAAACACAGAAAAGGGAGAAACCCAAATAACAGGAAAAGATAAACGCATAGAAGTAGCTGTGCAAGTAAACGATTCCATAAAGGAAACATACGAAAAACAAACCAGGGATTGTACAAATAAAGGATCACCACTAAAAATGCAATTAAAGTAAATGCAGAAAGAAAAGCGTATAGAACGTACACACAAATGTCCCAAGAAAATAGGTGGAAAAAATTGAAAAAGAATGCTTAGCCACTTCATACCAATTTCCTAGCAGATAATTGTTAGAAGGTTTTGAGTCCTTTCTAAACCTTTATACCCAGATGCTTAACCTAGATCCTCCAATTCATATTCCCCCAAATATCCCCCACTTATGGAGTAATAATGCCAGTAGAAAGGGGGAAAAAGGGAAAATAGGAACAGGAAAAACATATTTAAAGATTTAGAGAAAAAACCTCATGCTCAGTTGTGGGCATATTGAAAGAAATCAGAAACAGAATAATACTAAACAGTGCAATATTAATTAATTTAACAACATTGTTTAGTAAAAGCTTGATAAAAGGAAATAGAAATTTAAATAACCAAATAATAAAGACCAAGAGAAAGTAGACTCTAATAAAGGACATCAAGCAAACAATGAAGAGAAGTCAATAAGCATAATAGAAGTAGGAAACAGGGAATTGAAAGAAACAGATAAACTGATACAGGAAATAAACAAGCATTTGTCAATGCTGAATGTTGATTGCTTATATGTGCTGTTTAGGTATTTGGAAGTGAAAGTACCATGCCTAAGAACTGTCATGCGCGCCCCCCCAAGACGTCCACTGTATCTTTCTGTTCAGTATTCATACAAGAGGGGAAGGGACAAGGGCCACAGCAGTACAGCAGTTGCAAAGGCTTGAAGAGGTGTACAATAGTCCATTTACAGGCAGAAGAATCCTGCAGGAGGTGAGTAAATTGAAGGTGGACAAAGTGATGGGACCAGATGGCATACACCCAAGGATATTAAAAGAACTGTGAAGGGAAATAGCAGTACCTCTGGTAGTCATGTTCACTGAGTCATTCAACACAGGGGTGCCACCAGAAAATTGGTGGAGGGTACATGTGGTCCCTATACACAAATCCGGCAGTAGGGAGACGATGTGGAACTATAGGCCTGTCAGCCTCACTTCAGTAGTGGGGAAGATCATGCAGACATTGGTTGAAGAAAGGATAGTGGGGCATCTAGAAGCCATCGGAGGCCAGGACCATAGGCAACATGGATTCATAGTGGGGAGGTCATGTCAAACAAATCTGGTTGATCTCTTTGACTGGATGACAAAGGAAGTAAATCAGAGTGGGGCAGTGGACATCGCTTACCTTGATGTAAGCAAAGCCTTTGACACCATCCCACATAGGAGGCTGATAAACTAGCTGAGTAGGCTGGGCATGGAGGAAAGAGTGGTAAACTGGGTTAGAATCTGGGTAACAGACAGGAGGCAGAGAGTGGTGGTAAATGGGGTGCAGTCTGGTGAGAGGGGGTGACCAGTGGAGTGCCACAGAGAATGGTCCTGGGTCCATTCCTGTTCAATGTCTTCATTAGTGACATTGCAGAAGAGCTGAAGGGAAAGGTCTGCCTGTTTGCAGATGACACCAAGATGTGTAACACAGTGGTTACCCCAGAGGGGGTAGAGAAAATGAGGAGGGACCTGGGGAATCTTGAGAAATGGTCTGAGGATTGGCAACTGAAGTTCAGTTCAAAAAATGCAAAATTATGCACCTGCGACACAGAAACCCTGGGGAAAGGTACAAGGTAGGGTGGGGGGAGGGGGTTGCTGACAGTCACAAAGAAGGAAAGGGACCTGGGGGTTCTTATTACAGATGACCTGAAAATGTTAAAGTGGTAATGCACCTAGGAGGGCCAGTAACATGCTGGGGTACATAGGCAGGGGTATCACCAGCATAAGGAGGGAGGTAGTGATGCCATTATATAAAATCATGGTCAGGTTTCACATGGAATATTGTGTGCAGTTCTGGAGGTCGCACCTTTGTAAGGATATTAACAGGCTGGAGATTATCCAGATAAGGGTGAATGAGATGGTACAGAGCTTGCAACACAAGACGTATGAGGAGAAATTAAGGGACCTCAATATTTACTCACTGGAAGAGAGGAAGGAAAGAGGGGATATGATAGAAACATTCAAGTACCTCAAGGGTTTAAATATAACTACTGAGAAGCAGGAGACAGCTGCTCTAGGCATATGTGCCAGCTTCTGTGTAATATTCTTTTGTTCTCATAAATCTGTAATCTCCAGTATTTCAGTAACAACATGACCACACTGCCTTCTGTAGGCAATTTTATGCTGGTTGATGCCTGGTGTCAGATGGCAGACAGAGGGCTCACCAGATTGTGTTGCCATTTTAAAAACTTCAAAGAGTGTTCTTTTACTGGTAAGCATTTTGGAAAGCTAATGAAGGTCTCACAATTTTTATTATGTTTTTATCTCATGTCTGTGTAGTTTGGTCCACCCATCCACACAACCCAACAGTCATCAGTGGCCACAGCAGCAGCCTTCTTCTTGGCAAGATGGTGAGTGAGAAACATAGAATTTGACAGCAGACAAGGACTGCTTGGCCCACCTAGTCTGCCCATTTCCTTACCTGATGGATAAGCTGCAGATTCTAGTTAATCAACAGCTTACTTCCTCCTATACCCCAGTAGAATTGCCTTATGTCTGTCTGTGAGCAGCTGCCTTCACAGTCTGTGAAGTCTGACGTCTTTCAGTGCCACTTATTGGTCTTCAACAAGGCAAGGCACTGCCAGCCCAAAACTAACTCAGGACAAGCAAGTTTCGAAGTGGGGAAGAAATGGAGCAAGAATCAAGTACTTATTCAGATGCAGCATCAATTTAAAGATCGGCATACTGGTGTAGACAGTGCAAATAGAACTCCAACTCCTTAAGCAGCCTTATGAAGAGTAAAGGCTTCTCAAAACACTGGGGTTCTGTATTTTGTACTGTAAGTGGGCTGCATCTAATTCAGTAATTTACTGTACTTTACATCTAGACATATGGTAGGCCCAACTTTAAATAAACACTGCACCTGAATTAACACATGGTGCCATAGAATCATAACATTTGTCAGCAGAAAAGGACCGCTCAGCCCACCCAGTCTGCCCAAGTGTTCTCTACCTACTTGTAACTCCTGCCTGTATATGTTACTGCTTGTCTTACTCTGTCTGCGTCCATGAGGACCTCCTTGTGAATGAGCTTACTTAATGGATTTTTCCTGCAATTAACTTGAACCTACTCCACTTCTAAAGCCCTATTGGTCTCCATTGACCCCCTCCTTCCCCCTTTTTCTAATATACCCCTATATTGATCCCATGCATGCTTCATGCCCCCTACCATTTTAGCTTCCACCACTTCTCCTGGCAAACTGTTCAAGGCATCTACCACCCTTTCAGTAAATAAATATTTCTTCATATCTATCCTGAATACCCTTCCCCCCACTTCATTGTATTTCCCTTAGTTTGGGTGTTCATTCTCATTTGAAGGAAACTCTCCAACTGTGCCCTCTTTACCCCTGTGAGGTACTTTGTAGGTCTTGATCATGTCATCTCTTGTCCTCCTCTCTTTCAGAGTGTACATGGTGAGTTTTTTTCAGCCTTTCCTTGTAGTGTTTCCTGTGAAAATTCTGAACCATTTTAGTTGCCTTCCTCTGGAAAACCTCCACCTTATGTCCTTTCTGAAGTGTGGACTCTAAAACTGGACACAGTACTCCAGCTGGGGGTATACCAGGGAGTGATACAATGGCAGCACAACATCCCTTCTCCTCCTCCTACTGGAGATGTCACTCCTTATGCACCCCAGAATCCAATGTGCCCTGCCCATAGCCTTGTCATGCTGTACTGCCATCTTGAGGTCCTCTGATATAATAACCTTAAGGATCCTTTCATGTCTAGTGAGCATCAGTACCTCTCCCCATCCTATACCCAGCATTGGGGTTTCTATGCCCTAGGTACATGATTTTATACTTGTTGGCATTGAACCCCAAGTAAGTAAGAAAATTGAATTGATTTGAATGAATTGCAGGCTTTTAAGCAGCTTTTCAGGGAGTATGTATATGTGTGTGTGTGAGTGGGGGGGCTCTGCTACTATAACTACTTGCTTTTGATTTGGTATAATGTGTGAACAGACTAACCCTGTTCCCCACTCCATGTGCTATATCAGAGTTAAAGAGCCCAAATAGCATTGGTCCAACAAGCAATGAGCCCTGCGGCACCTCGCTTGACACTGTTCTGGGTGCTGAGAGCTACCCCACCACCACCAGCTTCTGCACCCTCACCTGTAACCAATTCTCTATCCATTTAGTCAGACCACCTTCCACCCATAGCCCTCCTTCTCCTCAATCTTCTCCTCCTTGGCCTGTGTCCCTTCTCCTGGTGATCCGCATCCTTTCTCCTCCTTATTCTTACCTGGTGGTGGTGCCTTCTGTATTACACTCAGACCAGTCTGCCCACCCCCTTCCAGGGTTACTATGCCTCTGCCTTTACCTATATCTAGGGCAGTGACCTCATCAGGCTCCCCTGTCCGGACCTTTCTACCAACCTCAGTCTTTTGGCACCCCCCCCCATTTGTTTAAATCCACCTTAGTAGAGATATACCCCTCTAATCCTGCTTTTTTTTTTACTTATTTTCTTACTGGGCTATGGTTGGCATGGTCATCCCGACCGACCCCAGTAGCCCTGCCCTCGACAACAGGATTAGCTGCTCACCTCCACGGATTACCCCCATGGTCAGGTGTTGAGAAGCTTCCCAGGTCGACCCACCAGAGCAGGATCCGGTTGAGAAGGTGCTATTCGGTGCGGGCGGAGGAGTCAGAAGCTTATACTGCCTGACCATAGTCCATTTTATACTTTTCTCCCCTTTGCAGAGTGCGGGTGTGCAATGACACTTAGGCACAGCATGCCAATGTCTGCCACACTTCGCCACCCTTTACTACACCACTGTAGTAATGCCTGCGGTTGTCACCAGAAGCCACTACAGAGCGATGGGTCCCTGGATCCTGCCCCAGGATAGGAGAGCAGTGCTCCAGATGCTCAATCCTGTCCCTTCCTTGCCAATCCCTGGCATCCCAGGCTTGTATCTGAACCTGAGTCGCCAACATGGCATGAGGTGTGGCATTCAGCTCCTCAACCCTCAGCGCCAGTGGCCTGGCAGCAATGCTGCCTTTAATACTCCCTTCCCCTTCCTGCTCCAGTGTCCCCCATGCACAAGTCACTATTCCCCCCAGACTCTGCCCCAGTTAGTCACTAACCCATAATGTTTCATGTGGCACTAATCCCTCAGCCACTCGAACTCCTCAAGCCTACCCTTCCTCGCCTTGCTTGCACATGCTACCAGCAGTACCTCCAAGGATGCCACCTACTTCCCCACCCCCTCACAGTGCCTGCCCAAGTACTCAAACCTCCCCCTCACTCCTTCCACAGTGTCCCCCAGCAAGTCGTTTCTACCCACATGCAACAGTACATGAGGTTTCTTTCTCCCCCTCACTGCACGCTTGAGCAGTGCGTGTTCTGCCCCTTCTACAGTCAACCTGAGGACAGCTTCAACCCAAATATAGCTGTGCCTTTTCTCCTTTCTGCCCCATCTCACTTATTTCAGAATAGAATCCCCCAGGATGAGTACACCCCCACTGCTTAACCCCTTTCCCTTCTAATGCCCCTTCCACCCCAGTATTCTTTCTTCTCCCTTACCCCCACCAACTTCAACCTCTGTGACTTCTGTATCTGTACCCCCTACTTCTGCTTCACCCCCTTTCTCTTCCTTATTCCTCCCATCCCCCTTGAACCCCTTCCCAGCCTGACTACTTCCTACTGGGCTTCCCATGTCGACCTCCCCTCCTCCCCTGCTGATTTCCAGCCCCTCTTCTATCCCTGCTGTTGTCAATTTAGAGCCTCCATTCCCTTCTACCCCAATAGGGATGCACCTTGCATCCTTCCCCCTTCCTGTAGCCTTCTCTTCTTCAGTCACCACCCCCTCATTCCTAGCCCAATTCTACCCTTTTTTCCTCACTATCCATTCCCCTACCTGTTGCCATCCCTTTTATGCCCAGGTTGTCCTCCCCTCTTCAGTATGTTCCTGCTCCCCCTCTGTCCCCTAGCAGAGGTTTGAATCTATTCATAGTTGATACCTGTCCTACATCTATTCCCCCCTATCGGTTCCCCCTCCTACTTGTTCCCCTCCATGACACCCCTGATCCCTCCCTACCCACAGCCATCTGCTCTCTCCTCTGGAACTTCTCATGGTCGCTTCCTCCCTCATCAGGAGGCCCCCCGCCCTCACCTCAGGCACCCCCTCCCTTCTTCTCTCTTTTCTGCTACTGCCTCTGATACTGGGGTTGGTTTCAGTCCCTAGTTATTCTTCCTCCATCCCCCTTTGCCATCCCCTATTGCCCCCCCCCAGGATGTGTACCATACTCATCTGCCCTGCTACTTATACTCCTCCCTATTCTCCACAGTTCCTCCCTCAAACTAGCCAGTTATCTACAGACCATACCCCCCTTAATCCTCCAAGCCCAGTCCAGGATCATGGCAGACCCACACCCTGTACACCCCTCTACCCTTCCAAAGATGCCCACCCTATTGGCATATGGCACCTGCACCATTTTGGCCCCCATCTTATGTTCCAGGCTCTTACTCCCAGGTTCTGTACCCTACTACAACTGTTAGGCCCCTATTTACTCAAATTCCTTCCCCCCAACACTAGCACCCTACTGACCCCTTGCCGACCGGGGGAAATCCAGTCTCAAATCTCATCCGTTAGATACTGTATTACACTAGCAATCCTAAAGCCTCCTTGTCCATTTTTCACCCCTTAGCTACCATACTTTTTGTTCTCAGCTCTCATATAGTTTCACTTAGCCCAGTTAGAAATCCTATCACACTCCAAGTATTACTCAGCTTAGTTCGAGAAATAAACAGAACAAATAAATATGTATTACTACAGTGATCATAACAGTAAAGTTCAGTACTCAGCTCAGTTAGAGAAAGAAACAGAACAACTAAATCCATATTATTACAGCAATCCTAAAGTATCCCATCATTGCTTTGTCTCCACTCCAGAGACCCTGCTGTAATATAGGACTACAGAGGACCCTGGGCTGGAGGGTGGGAAATTGTAAAGTCCCTGCAGAGCTCCATTGAACTTGCCTGCTTCCTCTCTCTCGCTTGCTCATTCTATTTCTCCCAATGCTGCAGGCTGCCCTTTTTTGTACTGGGCTCCTGCTTGCATTGGCACCATTTCATGCCCACAAAGAAATCTGCAGCAGTCCCGACACAGCTCTGTTGGGCTCGCTCACTCCCCCTCTCTCATTCTGTTTCTCCCGGAGCTGCAGACTGCCCTTTTGTACTGGGCTTCTACCTGTGTTGGTGCCTTTTTCTGCCCACAAAGAAGTTCACAGCTGTCCCGACGGAGCTCTGTTGAGGTCGCTCACTCCCTCCCTCTCTCACTCACTCATTCTGTTTCTCCTGGTGCTGCAGGCTGCCCCTTGTACTAGGCTCCTTCCTCCATTGGCACCTTTTTCTGGCCACAAAGAAATTTGCAGCAGTCCCGATAGAGCTCCACTGAGCTAACTCACTCCCCTCTCTCACTTGCTCATTCTGTTTCTCCCACAGCTGCCGCTGCACTTGTACTGGGCCTATACCTGCATTGATGCCTTTTATACCCACAAAATCCACAGTAATACTGTAGGCTCTGTTGAGCTCGTTCCTCCTCCTCCCTTACTCGCTCATTCTGTTTCACCCAGCGCTGCAGGCTGCCCTTTTGTACTGGGCTCTTGCCTGCATTGGTGCCTTTTTCTGCCCACAAAGAAATCTGCAGCAGTCCTGACAGAGCTCAATTGAGCTCGGTCACAGCCCCTCTCTCACTCGCTCAATCCTAATCTGTCCCAAACACTGATTTCTCAAAGTGATTGCGCTATTCTGCTCCGAAAGTGTGAAAACACATTTCAGCCAGGATGTGAAAAATGACAGCTGTACTGTTCATGAGGAGGTGTGAACAATTGCTAGTTTTGAACATCTGGCTTGACAATATTACAAATCTGCAAAGTTACAAGGGTGCATGGAATTTGCACAACTCACACTTGTAAAACAGTCCTTTTATAGACTATCATCACCAAATTTTCAACATAGGCATTTTAGGACTTCTGCTCATGAACAGTGTCACTGTCATTTTCTTAATGTGACCGCGCTATTGTGCACTGCAAGTGTGAAAACACATTTCAGCCATGATGTGAAAAATGACAACTTTACTGTTCTTAAGGTGGTGTGGAAAAATGCCACTGTTGAAAATTTGGAGTGAAAATATTCCAAATTCATGAAGTTAAGAGTGTGTATAGCAATTGCACAACACATGCTCGTAAAACAGCCATTTTTTTGATTTTTTCCACCAAATTTGCATCATAGTCTTCTTGAGATCCCACCTCATGAACACTGGCATTGTCATTTCATCAATCAGTCCAGAAAGGTAATTCCAGGCAGTGACTGCAAAATCACCTTTCGGGACTGAATAACACAATAACAGTAGCTGAATTAATGAGGAGGGGTTCCAGTAACCCCATGTTGAAAAGTTGGTGCCAAAATTCAAGAAATGCCTGAGATATGCACCAAAGTTGAAAAAAAAAACGATTTATGCCATTATATAGCTTACCGGCATTTTCTCAGTTCGCGGTCGGCTTTGAAGAGTGCAGACATGTTCCTGGTCCACCGAAGATCATTGCACCAGGCTCCAGAGGTAAGTATATGGTGAGGGGAGTGTGGGGAGGCAGGGCATGCAGATGGTGGGCATGGAATGGGAGAGGGCAGGGAGACCGCGAGGGACTGTTTCCTTTTTTCACAGGTTAAAAAAAAAAAAAACATAGCAGGATGTTTTTCCTTTTTCAGGGGCTCCAAGAGTGCCACTTGAGTGTTTTTTTGGGGGGGAATCTGTAGCCGACGAGGGATTGGGCACCCCAATTGGCACATATGGAAGGGGGGGCCACAAGATTCATGGGGAATTGGGCACCCCCTCAGCACAGAACAAAAGCAGGTGGGCACTTCTGCTGACAGGGAGTGGGCTCCCCCATCTGCAAGGAGAAGGGGGGACTGAAGCTGATGGGGATTGGGCACCCATTGGCAAGTCCTGCAAAGAGGGGTCACTCCCTCATTGCAGAGGATGATGCTGCAATGATGCGGCTGCCCCAGATTTTAGCAGCTAAAATGTTTCAAGGTGGTGGCACACTGGCTGAACTAGTGTCAGCCACAGTGTGCCACCCCATTGGGGAATGCAGGCCAAGCCTCCAAAGGCAGTGGGGGCATTGGCCACAACAGTGCCATGCCTCCACAGCCTGCTTCTGCAGCAAGCTGCTGTAGCATGTTTCTTGCGCATGCACGCAATCAACATAAAAAGGATAAAAGAGAGCTAGTAAAGGAACAAAATCAACAAAAAAGATCTTAAGACCCTGTTAACAATAAAGGAAGTTTTGACTGAAGACATAAGGAAACTATATAGAAATATCCAGATATTAGAAGAAGGGGGCAAACTAAAGAAATATCAATTTATAAAGGTGGAAATGACAACTCCTGATCAGGAGAAGGCAATACAATGTTCCAGCAATCTTCAAATAATACGGTTGTAAATTTAGAAAAGGATGGGTTAAAAAGGAACAAAGAATGGTTAATTGAAAAGGGTCTGATTGCCCCAGCAATTTATTTGAAAGGCATACCAAAACCAAAAAATGAAAATAGTACAGCATTCAAGGCTGCAATATGTAACATTGGCAAAAATAAATTTAGGAACTACATTTTCATGGGCTGATATTAGTTTGGTTTATAGGTACAGGATAGAAAAAGAAGAATCAGCATTTATATAGCACTTTTCATACATCCAAAGCACTTTACAAGCAATGCTAGACTGGTAGTGAAGTGACTGAATGTGTGGTGGCAGCCATATCACACATCATCACCCACACACAGCCTGGATAATTGCATGAACTGGTTTATGGGTAGGGGAATATTGGCCAGGACACCGGGAATGTTCCCTACTCTTTGTGAAGAGTGCCCTGGGTTCTTTTACTTCCACCTGGACGGGCAGAAGGGACCTCGGTTTAACATGTCATCCGAAGGACGGCACACCCCAACAGTACAGCACCCCCCAATACTGCACTCAGATGCCAGTGATTTTTAGGTGCAAGTCCAATCCCAGTGTGGGACGAGAACCCACAACCTTCTGGTCCAGAGGTGGATGTGCTACCAACTGAGCCACACTGACACAGGATGGGTGAGTATGGTTACAAAATCTGGCAGAATATGACAGATAGGGCTGTGCAATACCATTTTTTGAATATTCGGCAGAATATTTGGTATTTGGGGCCAAAATATTCGGTATTCAGTGTTCATGGCCACGAAGGAGGTTGATGGAAATGTAAAAAGAGCCCCCCCTTTCCTGACCAACAGTAGAACAAAAAAAATATAATCCCTGGTGTCCAGTGGTCCCACGCCACCCCACTGATCACCAGCCCAAACTGAAGAATCACCCCTTCCCACACCGTGATTGCCATCAATTTCCTGGTCCCCATTGTCTAAAATAAAAAAAATGTCCTGCCTCCCTGGTGTCCAGTGGACCCCCCACCCTCCCACCTTGCCAACAAATATAATCCCTGATGTCTAGTGGTCCCACCCTCTGGCTGATCACCAGCCCCAAACTGAAGAACCAGCACAGCCCTCCACTCACCTCCACGGCTGGCAGCCCGACTGAGCATTTCAGTGAATGAGGCCGGGTTACGCACTCATTCATTGAAGTGCTCAGTCAGTCTGCTAGCCGCCATGGAGTGAGTGGAAGGCTTCTGCAAGTGACCAGCCTCGGGTACTGGGGGGAGCAGGGTGTGTGTCTGGAACCTTATCTGATGGCAGGTGGAGGGTGGGGGTCCACTGGACGCCAGAGATACAGGACATTATTTTTTTTATTTTTAGACAATGAGGACCTGGATATTGATGCAATCTTGGCAGGAGGTAGGATGATTCTTCAGTTTGGGTCGGTGATCGGCCAGAGGGGTGAGACCACGAGTCACCGGGGATTATATTTGTTAGCAGGATGTGAGGGTGGGGGGCTCCACTGGACACCAGGGAGACATGAATTTTGTTTTTATTTTTAGACAATGGGGACCAGGAAATGGATGGCAATCTCGGTGGGGAGGAGGGGGGATTCTTCAGTTTGGACCAGTGATCAGCGAGGGGTGGGGTGGAACCACTAGACACCAGGGATTATAGTTGTTGTTCTGTTGGCCAGGAGGGGAGGAGCCAAAAAAGGCTTTATTTTTTCATTTTAGGCAATTCCCCTGGCCGAATACTGAATACCGCTCGAATACTGGGCTATTTGGTATTCGGTTCTGAATATTCGGCTAGCCCATTATTCATGGTATTCAGAAAATGATATTCAGGGTTTGCACAGCCCTAATGACAGAAGCTTCTAGAGCAAAAAAAAACAACAGTTGAGCTTGCCATTAAAAGGCAGGCCAGATTGTCTGATGACCCCTCCCTGGAAGGAGCAAAAAGTGGGGAGGGAAAGATCAGATAGAAGGGGAGGGACTAGTGACATCACCAAGCCAGGTAGAAGGGTAATATGACGGGGCGATGCCGGAGCCCCAGAGATTGGCTGGGGGGGCGGAGCCTAAGGGGTCCTATGGGGGTATATCAGGCCAGGACACCTGCAGGACAACCTCTTATTGTGGGAATTTTCAGACTGAGAACTCAGCACATCATTGGCAAGCAACAGGTAAGGCACATGGAGCAGCTAGGCCTTGTAGGGCCTGTGGGTCCAGGTGGCTGGGTTATTTTTGGTTTGTATGTTCTCTCATTTAATTGTAATTTAGAAAAAAAGGCTGTGCAAAATAGCATGTTTCACTGGGCATGCTCATTTGTTTCTTGTTTTAAATGGTCTTTTACGAATGCAGAGCTCACTGAGTTTGTTTAATTTTCATTGCGTTTTAATTTTGAGTAAAGCTTGGACAAGAACATATGTTGTTTCTCTGTGGATGCTCATTTAGGCATTTTAAATGAGGTATGCCAGTAGAGCTCATCGTGGGTGGTTTGCTTCTCAGCATTTGTTAAATTACGGAAAATCTTGGGGGGGGGGGCAAGCACAGACACATGTCCATGCTGAATAACCATCTGTTTTCTGTTTAAGTTAGGATATATGAAGTCAGAGCTCAGTGGGAGTGTTTGCTTCCTGTTTTGTTTAATGTGGAAAAAAGATGAGAACAGGTGGTGGAAGGGCCACTATACATGCTCTGGGTTATTTCAAGTGTAATTTGTGAAGGCACAGCCAGTGTGGCGTGTTTTGGGGAGGGCTCTCCTGGTCTAGTTCATCAGAATCTAGGCCTTGGAGGCCATGTGGTCCAGTGTGGCCAGTGCAGAGGATGGCTTGTTTTCTTTGTGCAGGGATGTAAGAAGAAGAAATGCTGGGGTGAGGAGGAAGCAAGAAGATGAGCAATGTGATTTGCTCCATTTGTTCCGTGGGGGGCCTGCAATTTACATGCAGAGCCAGTGGTGCATTTCAGGGCCTTCAGCTGGGAAGGCCAGGGCATGAGCAGGAAGTGCAGCTTTTGCTGTGGTGGTTTTTTGTCTGAGCAGGGCACCGCAGCCCTGTGGTTTTGGGAGGTGAGGGGTTTATGGGCAGCAGAGGTTTGGTGGCTGCAGAGATGTGTCTAGATCCTGCTAACCATTGATCAAGTATGCAGGCCTGCAGGAGTGGACCAGCGTGGTTGGAGTACGGCAGCTGGGGGTTTGTGGTGCATCAGGCTGCACGTGGGATTGGGGCAGCACATTTGTGCCAGAATTTAAAAAAAAAGAAAAAGAAATGCAATCAGCACCTCCAGCTATCTCGGAGGCAGGGGTGGGGGAGGTTTAGTGTGTCGGGCTCGGAGGATCTGGTGAGGTGGAGGAGAGCACATGGGTGGATCCAGGCAGGCCCAGGGTATAAAAGGGCCTAGCATTGGGAGAGGTGGTGCGCAGAGCAAAAGGAAGGACGTCTGACTGGCTGGATGGGGATGATGCTGGCCCTAATGCAGGCCATTTTTTCTGATATTTCAGTAGCTACACACCAATGGGAAGCTACAGCTGTACTACACCAATTTCTTGGGGCTGAGTGACTAGTGGATGGTGTAACTGACTGTGATACAGACAGCCAAAAGCGAGTAGGGGTCCAAGACCTGCTTGGGGGGAAAGGAGTACCAAAATGAACCGGCATTGGTTAACCTATCAAATGAAAGATTTGGTTGATAAATATTTGTTTGGGGGGTATACACTGCATAAATGCCATATTAAAAAAAAAGTATATCAGCATACTGTTTGGGCAACAGAGCAGTGAGTCGCCTGCTGGGAGGGTAGGTTCAGATCAAGGGGTCACGGGAAGTGGCACGACAGGGCACATGGGCATTGCAGCTTAGAAGGAGTGGGTGCCATGAGGAGCAGGGCCTGTAAGTGTGGCCGGATATATAAAGCAAAACAAAAAAACTTTAAAGGAGTGGTGGCAGATGCAGGTGGGTCCACGAGGCCGATATAAGGCAGAAAAAGAAATGGGCAGACTGGATGGGCCTTGCGGTCCTTATCTGCTGTCAACTTCAGTGATTCTATGTTACAAGAAACATAGGCTACTAACCAATATGACTGTTATTTGGGAGGATATGCGAGCTGAAATATCCCAGCAAAGAAACTAAAAAAATATGGTAGGGCCACACATGGTGTGTGCATTTAATTAATGTTAGACTTTGGTTGAATGCTAGATGTATTATATGGGATGACATATATTACATTTTGTGTATTGAATTGTCTAAGAATAACAAACCAGTATGTACAGTATATTAATCAGTGTTTATATGCCACCTTACACTGTAAATTTTCCCATTGAGAAGTATCTATCTACACTTAAGGATACTGTAATGCAAATTCAAACATTATATCCTGGACTTATGGTTTTGATTGGTGGTGAGTGTAATGCCCGGGTAGGGGTAGCACCAGAAGATAGGTGTAATAACTGGAATTTGGATGATACAATAAGCAGCCCAATAAGAAATTCACTGGATCCAAAGATAAATAGGCAAGGGAAACTGTTATTGGAAATACTAGGGAAAAGGAAATGCACCATCTTGCATGTAGAAAAGTCACCTAGATGATGAGGGGGGCAAAGTCCAATAAAGAGCAGTGGCTGGCACAGGGGATACATGGAGGTATACATGGAGGGGAAAAGGGTTTCTTCCGGTACATTGGGGAGTGGAGAAAAACTAAGGGCCATCTCGTCAGATTGAGATCAGAATGAGGGTGGGTGGAAGAGTCGAGGGACCAGGCAGAGATATTAAAAGAGTACTTAGCCTCTGTGTTCACTAGGGAGTGGGATGGGATATCTACAAAGCAAGGCACTATGGGGATAGAAGCGGTAGTGAGTGGGATCAGGGGAGAAACAGAAATGTAACAAGAGGGAGGGAGAGGTACCCCAGGGGTGTCACATCAGGATAAGGATAAAAAGACCAGTAAGATGGAGGGGACGAATGATGCTATCTCCACCGAAAGGGCGTGGTTAGCCCTCAAGGCCCTAAAGAAAGATAATCTCCTGGGCTAGACGGCATTCATCTGAGAGTACTATGGGAACTGGCAGATATACTGGCTGCACCCCTGGTGGAGCTCTTCAACAGGTCACTTGAGACAGGGAGGGTATCTATGGTTTGGTGAGAGGCACATATGGTGCCAATCCATAAAGGATTAAAACAGCATGCGAGGGAAGTAACAGGTAACTATAGACCCATCAGTTTGACCTCGGTGGTGGGAAAATTAATGGAGAGTATACTAAAGGAATGATTGGGGGTGTACTTGGAGGAGATGGGAGGTCTGGAAGGTCGGCAACATGGGTTTGTGCCAGATAGATCATGTCAAACCAATCTTGTGGAGTTCTACTAATGGGTAACATCAGAACTGGACAGGGGAATGCCTGTGGATGTATTATTCTTGGACTTCAACAAGGCATTTGACTCTGTCCCCCACAATGGTCTGGTGGAGAAACTGACGGGGTTGGGAGTAGGCCTGTTGATGGTCAGATGGATTTAAAACTGGCTAGCTGGATGCACCCAGAGAGTAGTGTCGGGTGGGGAGCTCTCGGATCATAGAGAGGTCTGTAGTGGGGTATCGCAGGGCTCGGTCCTGGGTCCAATCCTGTTTAATGCATACATATCGGACATCAGGGAGGGTATAGGGTGTGAAATGAGTCTCTTCACTGATGACTCCAAGATGGGAGCAGTAGTTGAGGGGGAAGAGAGGAGGTTGGCCCTGCAAGGGGACCTGGACACCCTGGAAAGCTGGGCTCACACATGGAAATAAAATTTCAATATCACCAAGTGCAAGGTGTTAAATCTTGGTTGGGGAAACCCTAAACACAGGCACACCTTGGGGGGGGCGCTGGAGGCTTCAACAGGGGAAAAAGACCTAGGGGTCATGGTGGATGCAGGTATGAATAACTCTGAGCAGTGCAGGAGAGTGGCTAGCAAGGCAAACAGGATGTTGGGATGCAACGTAAGGGGGATCGCCTCTAGTAGCAGGGAAGTGATTCTGCCACTGTACAATGGACTGGTTAGACCACACCTTGAGTACTGTGTACAGTACTGGAGACCACACTTGAAGAGGGACATACAGCTCCTGGAGAGGGTACAGAGGAGGGCAAGTAAGATGATATGAGGACTAGGGAATTTGACGTATGAGAACAGACTTGAGGAGCTCTGCCTCTTTTCATTGGAGGAGAGGAGAGACAGGGGGGGACATGATTGAGGTCTTCAAGTACCTCAAGGGAATAGATAGGGTAAACATGGAGGGGATCTTTAGACTAAAGCAAGGAGGTATCACCAGAGGGCATGGTTTGAAGTTGGAAGGGAGAAGAGTGAGGGGAGAAAAGAAGAGGAAGTTTTTCACTGAGAGGGTGGTGGACCCTTGGAATGCACTGCCTGGTGAGCTGGTTCAGAAATCCACAGTGGAGGGTTTCAAGAGAGGGTGGGACAGACACATAAAGCGGATGTATCAGATGATGGCCTGGCACAAGGGGGTGGGGATGGATGATAGGGGTTTCTGGAACACAAGGATGGTGAGGGC
This sequence comes from Neoceratodus forsteri, assembly GCA_016271365.2. Classification (NCBI taxonomy): domain Eukaryota; kingdom Metazoa; phylum Chordata; order Ceratodontiformes; family Ceratodontidae; genus Neoceratodus; species Neoceratodus forsteri. The sequence continues at coordinate 808,643,120 of CM028138.1, read as the reverse complement.
CTTGGCACCCAACTAGGGATCTGAGGTTTGAGCAGACTAGATAGACCATAAGGCTTAATCTGCTGGCAATTAGTATGTAGTATGTAAGAGGCACAAGGGAAACCTAGCAATAGCAAAAAGAGGGTAAAAGCCAGAGATTAAGTAAGATCTGTAGTACAGTAGTCCATCACTATAATAAACCTCTCTATAGTGAATACTGGCTATAACAAACGGCATCGATGGCTCCAATGTTTTCCTAGGTGGCACTACAAGAACTCATCATTTAACAGGTCTATAGATGTGTCTTTGCAGCATAAAAACATGAAGTGCTCAGGTTATTCTGTTCAGACAAAACTTGCTATCCTTAAATGATTGAAGGCAGGTGAAAAACTTGGTAAAATTGCTGCAGAGACTGGTTACAGCAAATCAACTATCTGTACCTGGAGGAAACAAGAGGATTCATTAAGGAATTCTGTACAAGTGGCTAAAGAGTCAGATATGTTTAAAAGAAAAAAGTTCTGACGAGCAGATGAAGCCGAAATTGACAAAGCCACACAGCTGTAGTTTTCACAGCAATGTGCTAATGTCATTCCTGTTTCCACCAGTATTGTTAGAGAAAAGGCAAATTAGTGTGTGCCAAGGAAATATGCAATGAGGCTTCAAAATTTAAGTCATCAATGGGATGGCTCTGGCGGTTCCAGAAAAGGCACCACATCCAAAGAGTATGTGTCACAGGAGAGCAAAAGCCCTGTGATGATTCTGCTGCTATGTAATTTCTGCCTCAATTTAAAAAACATTTGTCAGATGGTGGTTATAGTGCAGATCATGTGTTTAATGCAGATGAGACAGGGTTATTCTGGATTTATTTAACATTGAGCAAAAATAAACATATACACACACAGTACTGTGCCAAGCATGAAGCATGTTAAAAACAAATTTCAAAAATTAGCACCTCCCCTTCCAACCTCAGATCTGAAAAACAAAATGCAAAGCAAAACACTGTACAAGCAAAAAGAACCACTACTAACACAACATGCATATCAGACAGTGTTATTTTACAGTTTGCTGCTGCCCTGGCTCACCCCTGATAACGTCCCTCGTTATAACTATCGGGGAGCTATAACAAATTGCTGACATGGCTCCGAAATCATTTGTTACAGTGAGGAGCTACTGTATTGCAATAAGTAAGGAAATTGGTAGACTAGGTGGTCAAGGCAGTTCTTATCTGCCATCAATTTCTATGTTTCTATGTTTCACAACAATTCTACTCACACAGTTCACATTGCTGCTTTTTTTCACTTGAAGTTTCATATTCCTGTTCCACAAAGTGTCCTCTAAATACCAATGGAAGCACACAGTAGCGATCCAAGGCAAAATATGTTTAAGGGGGGTGATTTAATCAGATGGCAGATGAAAAACAGACATATTCCATAGACAGGATGTATTTTTATCTGTCACACAAAACGACTTACAACTTTGCCATTTTTACTTACTTTAAAATGAAATTTAAATTTGTTTTTCCCAAGGTGTCCCCTATATGTAACTGGAAGCATATGTAGGTACTCAAAGGGAATGGTGGTTTTCAGGGGGTGCTTTCATGTGATGGCTGAGTATTGAAGACAGGGTTCATACTGTAGACACAATGCATTCTCAGCCATCCCACACTATGGCTTCTAACTATGGAATTTCTGTGTACTTTCACATAAGTTTCAGACTCACTGTCCTTTGATCCACCCAGAAATAATTCACTTCCACAACTTCTGACCTTTGGATTCTCACGAACATTATTTATTTTAAAAAGGCACACATTACAAACATTACATCCCAATAATTCTGTAATCACAATATTCAATATTTAATCAGACATATCAGTTCATTTCTTCACTTTGGACATACAGTCCACATGGCTTCCATCCTGTCCTTCTTCCACTCCTGGTCCTTCTCCTTTGGTATTGCTCTTTGGGGTCCGGACACTGTGATCCGGCTCTACCTCCATCACCAGAACCAGTTATCATCACTTACGTGGACTCCTTCCCTGCTAGGCGCGGACACAGCAATCCACCCCTAACTCTATCTCCTCATCCTCCTCCCCTTTTACTGCCATGCCTGGTTCCTTTGTCTCCAGCCCATGGTCCTTACCACCTTTTTCTGCCCCTTCCCCCGGTCCCCACCCTTTTCCCCCCTTCTCACCTTCTCCCATCTTTTATCCCTGCTGGCAGGGCCTCCTAGCTTCTCAGACTACTGGCTACCCTTCTGCAGCTCACATGGTCCAAACAGTGCTCACTGAGGCAGCCATCCTTCCATGGTCTGCCTCCCTTCTACATGCCATCTCCTAACTTCCTCCTCTCTTTGCTGCAAAGGGAGGGTGGGTGGGAATTTTATCAGCAAGGAGGAGGGCTTTGCTTAGGGCTGCTAGCCCTAAATAGCCCGAAGGACCCATATCAGGACCTGTTAGTGGCCCTCCCTTGGTCAATGGCCAGTGAGCCCCTGTCCCTTGTCATATCCTCATCTCCCTGCCCCTCTGTGACCCTTCACTAACCCTCTCCTCCTCTCCTCCTCTCCTCTCCCTCCCCTTTCTGTCTCTCCTTCTGGCAGGGCCAAGGGACAAATTGGCTTGCCTTTAATGGACAAGCTTTATTTTCCCCAGAGTGTTCCATAATTTCTGCTTGAAGCACCTAAAGGCACGCTGAAGGAAAGGTGGTTTTTAGGTGATAGTTTTATGTGATGGTTGACAAAATCAGTCCAGTCCATAGAAAAAATGTAGCTTGGTATATCTGCATTATTTTGTTCACAATTTCAGATTTGTGTTCCCCTACTGGGCTCTTTAAAAAAACTGGCAGTAAAGCATCTGTGCAATAGAGACTACAAATGACATAATTAATGATGACAAAGAAAAATCTGAGGCCTTTAATCAATATTTTCTAAGTGTATTTACAAATAAGGTAAGTAAAAAAGAAGTTATATATAAGATCTGATCATGGGTGCCCTCAATTTAATGTTCAAAATGTGCATAAAGTAATAAGTGAACTGAACCATAATAGCTCCCCAGGTCCAGATGGAATACATCCAACATTTCTGAAAAAAATAATCAAATTAAGGGGCCACATACAATTATCTTTAACTATTCCTTAAAAGAAGGGACTGTACCACCAGAATGGACTCTAGCACATGCCACTCCAACACAAAAAACAGGAAATAAGAAACATATTAATAGCTACAGAACAATAAGTTTAACCTTGGTTATTTGCAAACTCTTTGAGAAATTACTGCAACAATACATAATACATACTCAGCAAAATGGTTTTAGTGACATAAATCAACATGATTTTGTTACTGGGAGATCCTGCCTTTCAAATCTCTTGAATGTTTTTGAACCAGAGAGTGTAGCTTTGGATAATGGTTGTTCTGTGGATATCATATTTCTAGATTTTTCCAAGACTTTCAACAGCATCTGTCATACCACCTTACTTGAACAACTAGTTAAGATGGGATTCCATAATAACATCATAAAATGGATCAGCTCATGGTTGTCAGATAGGAAACAGAGAGTGGTAATAAGGAGCACTATTCAGCTTGGGGTAATGTGACAAGTGGGGTCTCTCAGCGGTCGGTCTTGGGACTTACACTCTTTAACATCCTCAGTTCCTCAATGTAAGTGGATAACAAGGCATGGGCTACCAAGTATGCAGATGACTGTAAAATCGGTACCCTAATAAATAACAGACAAGATGCATACTGCCTCCAGGAGAATTTAAATAAACTAGGGATTTGGGTAAATGAAAATAAGTTGTATTTTAATGAAAGCAAACGCAAGGTAATGCATCTAAGGAGCAAAAATCAGAACTTTACATACAAAATAAACAACCAGGATCTAACAGTAACAGAGGCAGAAAAAGATCTTGGAATACTCATTAACAATGAATTAAAATTTGATTCGCATAGCACAGTCGCAATTAAAAAAATGCCATAAAATTATTGGATGCACCCTCAAAAACATCAGAAGTAGGTAACCAGAAGTAATTATCCCATTATACATCAATTTGGTGAGACCACATATGGACTACTGTGCACCTTTCTGTGCACCATCTGCTACAAGAGGGAATAAACTGATAGAGAGTATCCAAAGGAAAGTAACAACAAAGGTCCCTCACATGGAGAACAGAAATTATGAATACAGGCTAGAACATCTGAACTTGCATTCCATGAAATATAGAAGAGTTAGGGGAGATTTGTGTTATGCTTATAGTGCAGTCAAAGACAACTATCTTACGGTGACTATTGGCCTTATTGGCAATGTTGGACCTTCCTTCACAAGAACTCAAACTTTAAAGCTTAAAGGAGAAAATAATCATACACTTAAAAGGCAAAAAATCATTATGCAAAGAATAACAAAGGTATGGAACTCTTTACTAAAACATGCAGTACAAAGTGAAAACATAACATTCTTCAAAACTAGACTGAATGAACATAAGGAGAGAGAGAAATATATGTACCACCTATGAAAGGTGGCAAGTTCATAATAAGATTCCACCTCTACTCGTACTTTCACTATGAAACTATGAAACTGTGTCCCCTAAACACCCTTAGACATATATGGTACTCCATGGGGAAGGTGTTTTTTGTATGTGATTGATAATAAAAAGCAGTCAGGGCCTTTAGACAGAATGCATTTTCAACAATCATACAAAATGACTCATAAGTTTGGCATATCTGCATTCTTTTGCTACAATTTCAGATTAATGTTCCCACACTACGTCTAGTAAATACCCTTAGAAGTATATGGTGCTCCATGGAAAAGGTGTCTTTTTGTCTGTGATTGATGATAAAAAGCAGTCAGAGCCCTTAGACAGAATGCATCTTCAACCCTCACATAAAATAGCTCCTGACTTCAGCATTTCTACTTTCTTTCACATGAAATTTCAAAATCATATACCCCAAGGTGTCCTCTGAATACTGCTGGGAAAACAATTAAGAGCTCCAGGGCAAAATATATGTTTCAGGAATGATTTCCTGTGATGGCTGACAAAAAGCAAATGTGTCCTATAGATAGAATGAATTTTCAACCATTACTCAAAATGTCTCCTAACTTTGACATTTTTGCTTTCTTCTGCATGCAAATTCAGACTTATGTTCCACAATGTGTCCCCTAAATTGGTCAGGAAGCATGAGCTGGTACTTCAAGGGATAGGGGGTTTACAGGTGGTGAACTTGTGCAGAATCAAAAAATTTCACTCCATGTAATATTTCTCAGAGTTTTGACATTCCATAAAATTTTATTCCCTGTGAAATCCCAGTTTCACCTTCCGATGATTTTGTGAAAAATGCAAAATTGTTGACTTTGTTCCTATTGTGACATTACCTTGATTATTACTGTTATGCGAAATGACAATTTCACTGGCAAAACTTTCTCTTGGTGTGAAATTCCTACTGCAGTATGGGAAAGGATGTCATCTGACACTCTGGGGATCACATGTTGCTGCAGAGCCTATAGAAAGTCTTGTAGGTCATGTCTAAGTGCAGTGTGGTTTAGAGTCTCTCAGAGAACACATTGAGTTAGTCTGACTGATCATAAAAACCTGTTAAAACATAAAAAAAACTTTCCATTTCAGTAACATTTTGATTAAAATTTGTTTGGGAGTGAATTGTGAATACACAGTAGCCTTTTTTTAATTTACTCAGTGATTAGATAGTGTAAGGTATGTTTTTAAGTTTCTGCATTTTGGTGGAGGTTTCTGTGGATTGTGTGGGGAAGGGAAGCAGCATCATCGTTGGAGGCTAGATTCAATCAAAATCTGTAGTTTTGTAATTTTTTTCTTAGTTTAGTGGAGTTTTTGTGCTATATGTTGTTTCTGTTTCTTTTCTTGCCCTATTGCCCCCTGCTAAATTAATTCCCTGTGCATTTTGTGTGTGAATACTGATTTGGTGTTCAGTTTCACTTGCCAAATTTCCTTGCGCTATTAGAAAACCATACCGTGTCTTGGGTGTATAAAATACAGATGCAGTGTTCAATTTCACTTGCCAGATTTCCCTGTGCTAGAAAATCAGACCTGTGTTAGGGGCATATCAAATACAGATTCTGTGTGTTCATTTTCACTTGCCATTTTTCCCTGTGCTAGAAAACAAGACCTGTGTTTTGGGCATTTAAAATACAGATTCAGTGTTCAGTTTCACTTGCCAGAATTCTCTGTACTAGACAAGATCTCTCCAGAGCTGATAGGGCTGTGAAGAGCTACCAAATGACCAAAGTTATTTTCTTGCAGGTGCCATATAGTGCTGTTTAGTTCTAATCCTCCAAAACTGTCAAGCTGCTAATTTCAGTCCTCTTGAATTTATTTAGTACATGCTGCTGGTGTGTGTGTGTGTGTGTGTGCCCCTAGGAATCAGAGAGCTAACACAGGCTGCAAACTTGGCTGTCTGTAATCTGACACTGCAGTTTGAGGTTCAGAGGTTCAGTAAACTCCAGACAATGTATAATAAGTTAACCCCTAGGTTGCTGAAAGAAATAGAATACATCTATTAGACTGAGCTGGACAGATGATACAAACAGCAGTTTAAAAAGTTTTTTTTTTGTTAATATCCTGAGACGTTCTGAGGTACAATACAGTGGCATCCCCCCTCCTTTTAGATGCCTTTAACATAGAGCAGCAAATAGCAAAAAACAGAGAGGGAGTGCACTATTTTGCACCTGTGGAGGAATAATTCCAAATGTCCATAAAGGGAGTTCCAAGATCAGCCATTTTAGAGCTACAGTCCCAATTGTGCTGAAGGCTCCACCCACAGCCCTAAAAACCAGGCCCACATTTTGGGCGCATAAAATACAGATTCTGTGTTCAGTTTCACTTGCCAGATTTCTCTGTGCTACAAAACAAGACCTGTGCTTTCGGCACATAAAATACAGATTCAGTGTTCAGTTTCACTTGCCAGATTTCCCTGTGCTAGAAAACCAAACCTGCCTTTTGGGTATATGAAATACAGATTAAGTGTTCAGTTTCACTTGCTAGATTTCCCTGTGCTAGAAAACAAGACCTGTGCTTTTAGCATATAAAATACAGATTCAGTGTTCATTTTCACTTGTCATTTTTCCCTGTGCTAGAGAACAAGACCTGTGCTTTTGGGCATATAAAATACTATTTTCCATGTTGTGATCTATAAAAAAATTACTTACCGTTAAAACACAAACTGAAATCATGATTGGAAAAACAAGGGTGGGAAAAGGGATGGACACCCATGTGTCAGGGAAGAGGGTTGATAAATCTATGGTGCCAATTAATACTGCATTACCAAAATCAGTGTCTGAGCATGTCATCAACAATTCCTGTTGGCTCAGGGGCAAAGATTAGTGAGGACACTGGAGTTGTTAACAGCAGGGGCATATCTGTCACAAAATGTTTCAAAGCTAAATTAGTGGTGACAATGATGGTGGGGGAGGTGAAACCAGAGGAGAAAGGTAGCATTGTTGCAAGTACCAGCAGGCAGGAAAGATTGGAAGTGAAGAAGGGAGTCTGGGTACCGATGGGTGGTGTTGATGTTCGTGCATCTGAAGCAGACAGTCTTGAGACAGTGGTAAATGCTAGAGATGCAGAGAATGTGGTTGAGACTGTACAGATCGAGGTTGAGCAGGACATACATGTTGAATAGAATTAGAGCATTGTTGGTAATCATGATGATGGTGTGCAAGGATCCACTTTGGGAGCCTGACAGTAAGAAACATAAGTGATATGATTCCGATGTTGTCGAGGAGGATGTTGCATCCACTACCATCACAGATAGTAAAAAAAGAACACCTGGTATTTTTTACGTGCTGAAATAATCTAAAAAAAAAACAGTGCCTTCATAGCTTCCCCTCCACTGTCACAGTTCTCCTGGCAACATGGAAAAAGAAGGGAAATTAATTCCCCTATGTGGAATTTTTATGTGCTTGACCCTGCAGATGACTCAGTTGCAATCTGTCAGCTCTGTCAAGTGCAGGTAAGCAGGCGTAAAAAGGGATGCCATCTAGGCACTGTTGGTCAACTCACCCACCCTAAGAATAGACACCCTGCATGCTGGTGTCAGCATGAAAATAAAGCTTGTAGCAGAATTCACAGTGTCAGTACAGTTGAGAAAGTGGCTGGAGGGTCTACAATGTTAAAAACTGCAGACTACATAGCAGAGGAGCATGATTCCATTCTGTCTAGTAGTACAGGACATAGCAGTACTTCTAGTACCACCCCTTTGAGCCAAAGAAGCATAGTCAATATTTTGCATAATGCAGTTTAAGTTAGTACTGAATCACCAGCCCATAGCACCCCAGCAATGCCACCACAATGATTAAAGTTGTTCACTTCAACTGCACAAAGAAAGGTCCAACCCACACTACATGCCATGCTTGATTGTAATTTAAAATTCCCACCAAATCATGTGACTGCAAGAGAGCTCAATGCAGCTGTGGCTGATATGTTGGCAATTATTATCTTGCCATACTTCTTTTCTAGGAAAGTTGGTTTCTGGTGTTTCATGGCCAGTGAATGTCCCAAATGGCAGATACCATCTTGAATGTACTTTGCAAAATGTGCTATTCAAAAGCTGTATGACAGAGTATCAGATATGTTAACTCATGTCATTATTTATTCAGCAACACCTTATATATATGTGAGTATGGATATGCGGACCAGTGGCAAAACAGCTTGCAGTTCATACTTATGCATTATAGCTCACTGGGCAGAGATACCTGGGGTACTGTTTGATTTGGGCAGTAGCTAAAGTTGCTGCAAGGCACTTTGTGGTGGTAGGAAGATACCATGTCTTCGTTAGCATGCCACACTGATGATGAAAATCATAGCGGGATCACATACGGGCGTCAAGATGCTGGAAGCACTTCTTTCAGAAATTGATGAGTGGCTAAAACTACTCTCATTGAAAGCAACTTTTATTGCAAGTGGTAATGGATCTAATATCATCAAGTGCATTAGTGATGGTGTTTTTTTCAGGGTGCCATGCTTGGCTCCCTGTCTGAATCTCATCATCCAGCAGTTTCTCACCCATCTGGACCTCAGGGAGATTTTGTCTGTTGCATCCCACACATGTGTGCACTTTGCACAGTCTGAAAAGGCATGTGACCTGCTGCATGATCTGCAGATTCACAACTAGCCTCAGCATCACCTGAAAATGGATCTGGTGACAAGATGGAACTCCACCATGTACATCCTGGATTGCTTATATGAGCAGTGCAAGGTGATTTCTAAACATATGCTGGTATGTACTAGCTGGGACAGTGCTGCTGCATCCATTTGTCTCACAACAGAACAGTGGCAGTTGATATTTGGACTTCTCTTAATTCTCAGGCCATTTGAACATACCACTCAGTCCATGAGCATCAGTAGTGACTGTATGAGTGAGGCAATTCCAGTTCTGCAGTGATTCCAATGATAGGTGCACTATCAAGGACAATGGCCTGGTGGTGCAACACAAGGCAGCAACCAAAATGTTAACATAGGAAAAGAAAGAGTAGCACTAGAGGAAACAAACACTGAAGCAGAAATTGCTTTAAATGAATGTAATCCAGTGCAGACAGATGCTGTTACAGCCCCAGTGCTTCGACCAGTCAAGGTCTTCCTCAGGGGGTCTGTCAGTTCATTGGAGTAAGCACATTTTATATACATCATTGGTCAAATGTTACAAAAAGGAAACTAATAAATTAATTCATTAAAGGGTACATTTAAGATACACAAAACACAAAACCATCTAGACCTCAAATCAAAAAATATAAAAAATAAAAATGCAAGAATTGTGCATGTAACATGTATTTTAAATAATTTGAATTTTAATGTCGCAAGGGAGAAAGCAAAAGAGAGTAAAAGAAAGAAAGGAACAGAGTTCAACACCTTCATCCAGTGTGAAGTGGAGACTGGTTTTATTCTATATATTTATTATGTTATACAACTACGTATCTTGAATTAGTCCATATCTACAAAGTAAGATATTTAAAACAAGTCTGAAGATATACAGTAAATCATATCTTAAATTTCAGTGTCCTAACACTTTAATGACAGACTGGAAATTTAACTGTATGCCCTCTCTTTTTAAGGATAATTTTTTGATATATAAAAAGGATGTAGGGGTTAGAATTTGTAATTTACTCACAAATCAGAATTATTCAGTCATAACATTGTTGTTGTTACAGTCCAAATAGTATAACAAGTTGTTATTAGTTCTATAATAATAAGGGACAATTTGTTAAGAAAAATAACTATGTAAATATCTAACATCTTTGGAACCCTTCATAGTCATCACATAAATCAATCATAATTAAATTATGGAAATTAGATAGATAGAGGTTAGTGGTAGTAAGATTTAAGTAAGATAATAGGTAGGTAGGTAAAAGCTTTGGCCAACATTTTCAAAACAGATTGGCAGTGCATCTCTGAAAAAAATGGAGTTGCACCGCCCATTTCAAAAGTTGCTCCAAACTCCCATATTCAAATGAGGGAGATTGGCTGCCCAAATTGAGATGGGCTCCAGCTCAAAGTTAATGTATGCAACCCAAGTTGAGGGGGCGTGCCCATGAATATTCTGCACATTGGGATATTCAGTGAAGATGGGCTTCCCAACCAGAGGGGATGAACGGCGCAAAGCATGCTTAACTTCTGGCCACCCACAGGCAGGCCATGGTAGAGCACAAAGGAGCACTGCAGCCTGGCAGCCACTGCAGTGCAGTGGCATGCCCCCCAACCCCAGCCTTGGCCCCTGATGCCTATGCCTAGGTGGCTGCATGCCCAGTGCCTGGCAGGAGACATGCAGGAACCTTTCCTGGTGCCATAGTGTAGGGTTCCCCCACCCTATTCCATGAACCGTCCCAGAGTATACATGTATCCCCCAAGCCTATAATGTGTTTTTTGTCCAAGTCCCTTTCCTAATGCACATAAAGATGCCCATTGTTCTACAGTAAAACCTCCACAACTCAACCTTTTCCCCAATTGCTCTGTCACATATCTCCAACATTCGAGTCCCATAGTGTAGTGCTCCCCACCCCTGCACCCTGAGCCCCAAGTAGCACAGAATCCCATCCCATAACATTTTCTCAGAGTAATGCCCCCCACGCCGTACCCTGATCCAGCAGCACAGAATCCCACACCTTAACGTTTTCAGAGTAGTGTCCCCTGACCCCATCTGCTAACTGTGATCCCTGATCAGTGCTAAATCCCTTTGAAAATGTTTCCATAGTGTAGTGGCCCCCAACCCCGGTAGGCAGAACCCTCTCCCTACCCCCCCACACTACCGATGCTGGTGACTGACACAGCCCTTCGCTCACCTTCATGGCCAGCAGCTGACTGCATAGTCCAGATATGGCACTGTACACAGGATATGCTCCACCAATGAATGCATCTTCTGTATGGTGATGTATTCTGACTGTTCAGTCAGCAGCTGGCCATGGAGGTGAGTGGAGGGCTGTGTCAGTCACTGGTATGGGTGATGTGTGGAAGTGCGGAGATAGGATTCTACCTACTGGGGTTGTGAGTCGCTACACTATGGAAGTTTGCACACAGGGATTTAGCACTGATCGGGGATCATGGGTAGCAGACAGGGTGAGGGGACACTAATCTGTGAAAATGTTATGGTGTGGGATTCTGTGCTACTCAGTGACTGGGGTACAGGGTTGGGGGCACTACTCTGTGAAAACATTATAGGATGGTATCTGTGCTACTTGGGGAATCAGGGTACAGGGGTGGGGCACTGCACTATAGGAGTGGAGTGTTGGGAATGTGTGACAATGTAATCGGGGAAAGGGACATAGTGGGGGCACTACACTATGGGAAACAGGGGATTGGGACAGGGTGTAATGCAATCAGGGAACAGGGCAGGGGTGGGCCAGTCCTGCACAACTTGCCAGGAGCAGTTATGCAAATTGCATGCAAATGGGGCCATAATAGGCATGCAAATGACCCGTTTGCACTGCACCCTGCATACCTGATGACTCCACTTGCATATGCGGGTTGAATATCAGGAATTTGGGACCAGCATGCATCCCCATTCCTGATATACAGCCCATCACCTGGGATGAACTGGTGCATTGTCAGATGATCCATTTGCGCTGGCTGCAAAGGTTGCTATATTGGAACAGGATGCATGATCTGATAGGATTGCTCATTTTGTTTGAAAATATCATTATTTTGTGCCAGCCCATTTTTCTGAGAGGTGCAACTAGATGCACCACACATCCCCTTCCATCTGAATATCCTGACCTTTATTTTTTATACAGGAAAATACATGTTGTTTTGACTTTGCAGTTCAGTTTACAAGAAAGTCCTATGTATTTAAACTAATGGTTTCTGTTAAGGCACAAGGACGTGATATCACTAAGGATTAAGCCACGAGAAAGCATGGGGCTACTGTGGTATTAATTCATGGTTGGGGGGGTTGGACCACGAGGCCGAAGGCTGAGTGGGTCCAACCAACCAATCAATCATGGATTAATTCCACTATAGATCCATCCTTTCGAGTGGCTTAATCTGCTTGTAACATAGCAATGACTGTATGACTAATAGTTTTTGAATAAATGAGTACAATCACACTGATTTATTTTCAGAATACTATAAATTAAGCTATTAAACATCACGTACATATACTTGAAAACAATTGCAACACACCTATTGGAAATATTGTGGCTACTATTTCACTTTTGTTAAAATAACTTTCATTACAAGCTTTAAGCTTTCTAACATCAAAACATATTTTACAACTTTTCAAAAACTTGCTATTCACTTTTTCTTCTAGGTGCTTTGATTTTCCTCTCCATGTATTAGAAGATATGGGCTGCACTGCATGATGGGAGTGTGCTATGGTACATTTTAGTTTTCTTCCTCCAGTTCCTTTGCAGACCAATAGGTGGCTGTCACACAATCCTAGTAGCACAAGCACCTTTTCTCCAAATGTACTGAACTAAGCCAATCTGAAAAATACTTTATTGAACAACTACTATTTTGTGGAATATTATTTTCACTTTTTTTTCCCTCTAAATTACCTAACTCAGCAGGACATAGAACAACATAACGTTTACTGCTTTCATCTTTCAGATACTTGTTTTGACTACTATTGTTAGTCTGTTTCTTTGATTTCTTTTTGTTTCTCTCAATTTATTTGTCTTTTCACCCACAGAAGTATCCTCTCTCTTTAATTTTGCTTTGTTTATCTCAGTGTCTGTTATTTTTGCTTTCAGTTATAGAAGCTGCATGCTTATCTTTACCACTGTGTATTCACCAAGAAAAGGCCAGGCCAGATAATGTTATTCAGTCATCCACAATGCATTGCACCCACAGTTGCTTAGAAAGCAGTAGATCAGAAGGGATGGTAACAGTATGTAACTGTTCACTTCTACAGAAACATTGCTGCAACATAATTAACAGTATATGTGGAGTTTAAATGTACAATCTTTAGTAACTCATGAACTTCTGTTGTAGTTACAATATAGAACAGTCTTGAAAAAGTCAAAAATCCCTGTGCCAGGAACATTTTTAGTGAATGCAGCTTGGGACAATTGCACACTGTAAGCTATTTGCATATTTTTTCATTTATATACTGCTATTTATCTGTAGTGGATTACAAAGGTATTACAATACAAACCATGATCTACTATGGTATTATACCATGGTTTCTACTGTACCATGTGGTATGTTTGCACCTATCTGAGTGCTTCTTTTCTTTTTTATGCCATGTTACAATAAAAAATAGATCATATACAAATTTATGTAGTAGTGCAAATGATTCAAAGACAACCATGTAGTAATTACAATACACACAATTACTTACATTCTCAATACAAAATATTCAATCAATCAGTTATGTGCATTGGCAAGTAAAGAAAAACAAACCCTTAACTGCCTGTTAAAAGTTCATTATCCCTGAAGTGAACAGACTGTAGATGGAAGTTTATTCCGTAATTACAGCTGCCCTAGATTTTAAATGTTCTATCCACATATTTATTTTTTCTTTTATCTTGATTGATGCTGTTTAAGTGCATTGATCTTAATGAACCTCTTTTACAACTAGTATCCTCTGGAAAAAGAGGCAGAGTGATGCCATGTTCAGGACAAAATAAATTTATGGAATAAATTTAGCCAGTCCCTAATATAACCTACTTTAAGGGGCTATGATTCCCATTTACTGAGCAGCACATGATGGTGGGGTCTGTAGCTACATTGTAACTTATAACACAGCATAAAAAAGAAAAACAAAATGAAGCACTCTGATAGGTGCAAACACACCATGTGGTACAGTAGAAACCATGGTCTAATACCATAGTAGATTATAGTTTGTATTGTAATACCTTGGCAATCCACAATAGATAAGAAACAATATACAAGTGAAAGAAGTCTGCAAATAGCTTGCAGTGTGTAGTTGTCCCAAGTTGTATTTACTAAGAATTTTCCTGGCACAGGATTTTTGACTTTTTCAAGACTGTTCTATATTGTAACTACAACAGAAGTTCATGAGTTGCTAAATATTGTACATTTAAACTCCACATATACTGTTAATTATGCTGCAGCAATATTTCTGTAGAAGTGAACAGTTACATACTTTTACCATCCCTTCTGATCTACTGCTTTCTAAGCAACTGTGGGTGCAATGCATTGTGGATGACTGAATAACATTATCTGGCCTGGCCTTTTCTTGGTGAATACTCAGTGGTAAAGATAAGTATGCAGCTTCTATAACTGAAAGCAAAAATAACAGACACTGAGATAAACAAAGCAAAATTAAAGAGAGGGGATACTTCTATGGGTGAAAAGACATAAATTGAGAGAAACAAAAAGAAATCAAAGAAACAGACTAACAATAGTAGTCAAAACAAGTATTTGAAAGATGAAAGCAGTAAACGTTATGTTGTTCTATGTCCTGCTGAGTTAGGTAGTTTAGAGGGAAAAAAAGTGAAAATAATATTCTGCAAAATAGTAGTTGTTCAATAAAGTGTTTTTCAGATTGGCTTAGTTCAGTACATTTGGAGAAAAGGTGCTTGTGCTACTAGGATTGTGTGACAGCCACCTATTGGTCTGCAAAGGAACTGGAGGAAGAAAACTAAAATGTACCATAGCACACTCCCATCATGCAGTGCAGCCCATATCTTCTAATACATAGAGAGGAAAATCAAAGCACCTAGAATAGAAAGTGAATTGCAAGTTTTTGAAAAGTTGTAAAATATGTTTTGATGTTAGAAAGCTTAAAGCTTGTAATGAAAGTTATTTTAACAAAAGTGAAATAGTAGTCACAATATTTCCAATAGGTGTGTTCCAATTGTTTTCAAGTATATGTACATAATGTTTAATAGCTCAATTTATAGTATTCTGAAAGTAAATCAGTGTGATTGTACTCATTTATTCAAAACCTATTAGTCATACAGTCGTTGCCATGTTACAAGCGGATTAAACCACTCGAAAGGATGGATCTACAGTGGAATTAATCCATGATTGTTTGTAGTCTAACTCCTCCAACCATGGATTAATACCACAGTAGACCCATGTTTTCTCCTGGCTTAATCCTTACATGTACCTCACAATTTTATATTGTAATTTATCAAAACATTCCAAAGTTGCTTGCTTGCAGTATATCATTCTTCCCCATATTTCAGTGTTGGTAGTATAAGCTGCTCAGTCACCCTTTCCCTATGGTTAAGTTTTAGGCATTTTGTAATTCTTCTTAGAGCTCCCAACTTCCTGTTTACCTTTTCAGTAACTGTAGTAATATGTTTACTAAAAGTTAGTTGCAGGTCAAATACTACTCCTAGATAGTAGTAACTATCCACTAACCTTAAGCCTACTTTGTTATTTGTAAGGATCTGCAGTTGTGGAGTGCAGTCTTTTTTTGGTGCAAAATGCATCCACTTAGTTTTTCTAGTATTCATAATCAGCCGTGACCTGGTGAACTCCCCCCTCTACCCTTGTGAGATCAGACTCCATCTTGTGTTGGAGATCCATAAAGTTGTCCTCTGTGGCCACTAAAGCTGTACCATCTGCATACAACATAATAGCTGTATGCTGTTCTACTGTTGGTAATTCATTATTAAAAATAAAAAACAACAGGGGTCTCAGTATGGACCTCTGAGGTACCCCCCTGCTTACTATTCAAGGCCTGGACAGACATTTATGTATTTCAGCCCTCTGAGTCTGTCCAGTTAAGTAACATGTCATCCAGTGTAGGGGTCCATCAGAAAAGCCCAGAGTCTTTAGTCTTTAGTCAAGTGCAGGGGAAATCTTCTATTACAATTTCCATAATGTATTTCACACAATAAGACATGTTCTCATGTGGGTCTTCTTGACTTCTCTGGATGATTTCCAGCACAGCAGCAGTAGGCAAGCAGCAGAAATTAATTTTGGATACTTGGGAATGCACTTGACTAATGTGGCAAGCAGGGGAAATCTTGTATTACAATTTCCACAATGTATTTCACATAATAAGACATTTTCTCATGTGTGTCTTCTCGACTTCTCTGGACAGTTACACAGTAAAGCAGCAGTAGACACGGAGCAGCAGGAAATTATTTTTGGTACTTCAACAAGCACTTGAGTCATGTGGCTAGCAGGGGAAATCTTGTATTACAATTTCAACAATGTATTTCAGTTAGAACATTTTCTCATATGTGTGTTTTTGACTTCTCTGGACAGTCGCACAGCAAAGCAGCAGTAGGCACACAGCAGCAAGAATTAATTTTGGATATCTGGGATTGCACTTGACTAATGTGCCTAGAAGTAGAAATCTTGCAGCAAAATTTCCACAATGTATTTTACATTATAAGACATTTTCTCATGTGTGTGTGTCTTTTCAACTTCTCTAGATTGTTGCACACCACAGCAGCAGTAGGCACACAGCAGCAGGAATTATTTTGGTACTTTGGCAAGCACTTGAGTAATGTGGCTAGCAGGGAAAATCTTGTATTACAATTTCCACAATGTATTTCACATTATAAGACATTTTCTCATCTGTATCTTCTTGACTTCTTTGGACTATTGCCAGCACAGCAGCGTAGGCATGCAGCAGCTTGAATTAATTTTGGCTACTTGGGAATGCACTTGACTAATGTGGCTAGCAGGGGAAATCTTGCATTACAATTTCCACAATGTATTTCACATAATAAGACATTTTCTCAAGGGCATCTTCTTGATGTCTCTGGACAGTTACACTGCACTGCAGCAGTAGGTACACATCAGAAGGAAATTATTTTTGCTACTTTGACAAGCACCTGAATAAAGTGGCTAGCACAGGAAACCTTACATTACAATTTCCACAGTGTATTTCACTTATTAGGACATTTTCTCATGTTTGTGTTCTCAACTTCTCTAGACAGTTGCAGAGCACAACAGCAATAGGCACACAGCAGCAGGAATTAATTTTGGCTACTTAGGATAGCAGTTGACTAATGTGGCTAGCAGGGGAAATCTTGCATTGCAATTTCAACAATGTATTTCACATAAGACAAAGTCTCATGGTGTCATCTCGACTTGTCTGTTATTAAGGCAAGCCAGAGAAATCTCGCATGACGGGAAAGAGATGTGGTAATAAAAAATTATAACATCAAACTACAACAAAAACAATCAAAATAACATAATATGATACATATATCAATGAAATAAAGAAACACTACAGATGATCATGGATCTCTCTCAGGAGACTTATTATTGTCTCCTGGTTCTCCACTACCAGTTTGGTGTCTCTGTGTTCTTCTGTGACCTACCTAGCTGAGATCATCTTACTCAGACCCAAGAACAGTGAGGTTAGCTTGAGTGACATGTACTGTCTGGTGTGCAAGGAGGAAGATGGGGTGTATGGAGCAGATGGTGAGACCAATTGGCACAACATCACACTTGAAGGTCTGCTTTTAGTCCTCCTCCTCTTCCTGGCACTTTTTCCTGCCTGTCATTGTCTTGCTGGACTACAGCCACTGCGGCAGGAACAGGCATTCTTGTTCCCACCTGCAGCCTGGCCTTGGACTATGCACAGTGGTGACAAATAAGATGGATTATCTGCAAAATTCTATTAACATATTAAGACATTTTGTTATGAGGGTCTTCTCGACCTCTCTGGGCAGTATCACAGCACAACATAAGGATGCATATTGCATTTCTAGGCATTGTGTGTGCATTTTGTGACTGGCTTGCACCAGCAATTTACATTAATGTATATTACCAGATAGTTTCCTGACCCCAAGGTTAAAAAAAAAAGATTTTTAGTTACATAGAAACATGGAAGTTGATGGCAGATAAGGACCGCAAGACCCATCCAGTCTGCTCATTTCTTTTGCTACCTTATGAGTGTGCCATCTGCCTTTGCTCTGTCAATGGCCCATCTATTCATACTCACCTATATTGCTCCCTTATGCCTATCCTATGCCTGTTTGAAGCCCTGCACTGTATCCATATCCACCACTTTCTGAGGTAGGCTGTTTCATGCATCCACCACCCTTTCTGTGAAAAAGAACTTCCTCACATTGCTGTGTCCATCCTGATATTTTTCTTTTATTGAAACATGTTAGAATCTTTCACCTTGTTATTGCCCTTAAGGTGTTTGAATGTTGCGATTATATCATCTCTCTCCCCTCCTTTGCTCTAGGGTATACATATTGAGCTCTGTTAATCTGTCCTCATATGTTTTCTGATGCGGTCCCTGCACCATTTTAGTTGCCCTTCTCGGGACTGCTTCAGTTTGGTTAATGTCCTTTTGAAAGTGTGGCCTCCAGTACTGCATGCAGTATTCCAGATGGGGCCTAATCAGTGTCTTGTAAAGAGGGATTATTACCTCTCTCTTACGACTTGTGATACCCCTACTAATACACCCTAACATCCTCCTAGCCTTACCTGCTGCTTTAGTGGTCTGCTTGGATGATTTCAGGTCATCGGTGATGATGATGCCGAAGTATCTCCAAAGTTAATGGTTTCTTAAACAATACACTACTATTAGTGGTTGTCATTTCCAGTTATACACTATCAACCATTGGGGCAGCATGCAGCCTGATGTGGCAACATACCTAGTTTACATAAGATAGGAAAGTGTGTTGTGTTTTTTTGTGGGGTTGGGGTGGTAACAGCAGCAACAAATTAAGGAAATATTATCAGAACATTTTTTCCTATATTTTATTTTATTTTATTTTAAATTGCCGCTTATCTGCTAACTAGAGTCATGTGATACCATTCTTCACACAATTTGAATATGCTTCAGAACTTGTTTTCACATCTAAAATATAAAAATGGAGCACTCAATTGAATATGGCCAGGACCAGGTTTTCGCAGTTCTAATAGCTATTTCTGTACATGAATTTTTGAAAATCACTTCTGCATTGACGAAAATCAACTACTATGTAGCGGACACTGCTCCATCACATTATTGGACAGTATGTGATCAAAAACTACTGCAAAGCTGGATGAAAATCAGGTGGGACCCATATTGAACTGAGTATTACGTATATTTCAAATGTGAAACCTAAATAGAAGGCAGACTCATAATCAAGAAAGAATGGTATCATACAACAAGTCAGTAGGTAAGGGGAAATGGTAACCTTATATATGCTGAGGTTCATAATCCCGACACTGACCTGCCCGAGCAGTATTGCCTGACAGGTTCAGTATCATGACAGTGAGCATCCCAGCATAAGGAATCCTGAGGGACCTTGACAGGGGTAAGGTAGCTGATGTGATGGCTTGCTACCTTACCCCTGTCCCTGGAGTTCAGATCCACAAGGAATCAGAAGGCTGGCTGAACTGCCCCGGTGGTGCTGTGGACTACACCATGGTGGCTTGGCCGGCATGCTGTGTAGGTGCAGGTTCTATATCTACGCTGCATGCAACTCTGTTTTAGCACTCCCTACCCGTGACCATTTTATTTCAAACTCAGGGTTCCTCCCCTCGGAGTTAGATATTTTAGTTACGGGGATGTGAGACAGAGCCCCCACATGTAGAGGTTTGGGGGCTCTGCCCCTATATGCATTATGATTTTTCAATCAGATGCGCAACATTGTATTTTTGGGCATCTGATTGATTCATCAGGCTGGATTTCAGGCCAGTGGAGTTGGTATCCTGAGACTCAGGAGACTGAGTTTAGGGATACCATAGTATATTTGGGGAAAAACTGTATAAGACTTAATAAAAAAAAATACAGGCAAAATGTTTCACAACATTAATGTGCTGCAGCTTATTTATTTTTATTTGTGGTAGGCAGGGAGTACAACTCTCAACAACCTTGAAAAAATGAGACTTTAGAAGGATAAGCAAGATATAATAGGAAGTACTTTAGAAATGAAAAGAAATTCAAGAAATAAACTTGTGAATGAACAAAAAGGTTTTTTAATTCAAATTTTTTGCTGTTTTTAGTTTATGGTGTTGGGAGAGGACAGGAGGGAAGGGATGTGAGAATAAAAAAATTATAAAATACAGTACAAATGCACCTAAAACAATTAAAATAACATAATGTGACACATATGTGAAGAAAAACTAAAGATGATTACGGATCTCTCTTAGGATACTTATTGCCTCCTGGTTCTCCAGTACCCTTTGGGTGTCTGCATGTTCTGCCGTGATCTCCTTGCAGAGATCCTCTGTCTCAGACCAAACAATGTCAAGGTGAACTTGAGTCACAGGTCCTCCTGGTGTGCATGGAGGACAGGAAGATGAAGTGGATTGTGCAGATGATGATGCAGATTCAGCCTCCCTCTCACTTGCAGGTCTGCTTTCAGTCCACCTCTTTCTGATAAATTTCCCTACCTAGCACTATCTCATCATATTACATCCCCTGCCACAGGAACAGGGTTTCTGGTTCCCTCCTGCAGCCTAGCCTCCTGCTCCACATAGTAGTGATTAATAAGGTGGCTTCTCTGCTCATCTATGACAAAGTGGCTTCCCCTTTTCCCATGCTGGACATGATACCCATAAACACTGCAGTGCACTACAATGGGATCATTTCTGGTTATCCTGAAATATTCCCAAACTATAGACTTCTATGATGCTCCAGGAACAGGGAGTGGGGGGCATGAGGTGTGATAGTAATAGGTTGATCTGCAGGTGGGGCCAAGGTGCTAGCTGTGGTGGTAGAACAAACAAGCGGAGAGCAGGCACAACAGGCTGCTACTGCTGTTTTGCCTGATTTAGCTGCTGGGGCTGTGCATGAACCACCTGTGCTGCTGTGCCACTAACAGAGACCGAATTGACTGCTTCTGCTGTAGCATCTACTGCTGCTGCTGCTGCTGCTGTTGTAGCATCTACTGCTGCTACTACTACTGCTGCTGCTGGTGCTGCTGTTGTAGCATCTACTGCTGCTACTACTGCTGCTGCTGGTGCTGTTGTTGTAGCATCTACTGCTGCTACTACTGCTGGCACTGCTATTGTAGCATCTACTACTGCTTCTGCTGCTGGTGCTGCTGTTGTAGCACCTGCTGCTGCTACTACTACTGTTGCTACTGGTGCTGTTGTAGCATCTACTACTGCTACTATTGCTGCTGCTGCTGTTGTAGCATCTACTACTGCTACTATTGCTGCTGCTGGTGCTGTTCTTGTAGCATCTACTGCTGCTACTACTGCTGCTGCTGGTGCTGTTGTTGTAGCATATACTGCTGCTGCTGTAGTATCTTCTGCTGCTGCTACTGCTGCTGGTGCCTCTGTTGTTGCATCTAATGTTGCTACTACTGCTGCTGCTGCTGGTGCTGCTGTTGTGGTATCTACTGCTGCTTCTCCTGCTGCTGCTGGTGCTGTTGTTGTAGCATCTACTGGCATGGTAAGGCAAGGCAAATTTTATTTAACAAAACACCCATCCCAGAGGCTTTGGGCACCAAACATATTAAAATTTCATACTATAAATCATAATACATACATAAACAACAAAATATTAAACAGATATACAATATTCCAACAATTAAATCAAGATTTTGTATAAATATTACCCTCAGCAGCAGCAGCAACTAAACTCAAGATAGTCAAAGGCTGACCTAAGAATAAAATTCTGAAAACACATAAGGGCTGTAAAACACAGTCTGGGAAGGCCTGATTATACTGGAAGGCATGGAGGTGGGCTTTAAATACCTCCACAGAAGTGGCCTCCCTAACAGATGAAGAAAGCAAATTCCACAGGATGGGGTGGTGACTCTAAATGCTCTGTCACCAGCTGTTTTTAACCTTGTCCTGGGAATCATGAGGAGACCCCTAGAGGAAGAGCAGAGACCACAGACCGAGACAACGTGTGTAAGAAGGTCATTCAGGTAACCAGGGCCCAGGCTGTGTAGTGCCTGAATGGTGTCAAACCCACCTTAAAGAAGACCCTCCACCTAACCGTCAGCAGTGCAGTTGACGCAGCACCAGAGTGATGTGACAATACATAGGCTGTCCTGTCAACATCCCTGCTGCCACATTCTGCAACAGCTGCAGTAGGTGTAGGGTACCCCTAGAGACCCTGAGATTGATCGCATTATAGTAGTCAAGCCTGGATGTCACAAAGGCATGCACCAAGGTGGGGAGGTCCAGTGGTGGAACTAGGGGCTTTATCCTGGTGATATTCCTCAGATGATAAAAACTGGTACAGACAACAGATGCCACCTGAAACTCAAGTATCAATCCACTGTCAAGAATAACACCCAGATCACACATCTCAGAGGAGGCTTACAATGGTACAGAGCCAAGAAAAAGCCCTGTCTCTGCACAAGAGACCAACCTATCATGCCCTCTGTTTGACTCCACCACCAGTAACTCTGTCTTATCCGGGTTCAGTCACAACCAGCTGGAGGCCATCTAGTCATTGATCTCAATGATACATCTGTTAAGCACTTCCACTGCACAAGATGTTCTGGGGCAAAGGAGAGATACAGCTAGGTATCATGAGCATAGCAATGTAAACATGACTGTACTTCCTAATGTGCTCTCCCAGGGGCAGCATATACATGGCAAACAACATCAGCGACAAGACCAAACCCTGAGGAACTCCGCATGATAGGTGGCTAGGGGAGGAGGAGGAAAAATTCCCCATCACTACCTTCTGCCTCCTTTTAGATAGAAAAGACTCAAACCCGCAGATGACAGTGCCAGCGAATCCACAGAATTCCCTTAGGTGATCAAGTAACACTCGATGGTCCACCATGCCAAACACTGAAGAGAGATTGAGGAGAACAAGAATTGTCCCCTCTCCTCGATCTCTAGCCCTGAGGAGGTCATTACGCACCTGAACTATTGCAGTTTCTGTGCTATGCCTCACACAAAACCCAGACTGGAGTGGCTCTTATAGATCATGGACCACGAGATGCTGCTCAAGCTGACACACCACCACCTTCTCCACAATCTTACCAAAAAATGGAAGATTGGAGATGGGACGGTAATTAACCTTGACGTCAAGGTCAACCTATGTTTTTTTCAGAAAGGATCTCACTAATGCCTCCTTCAAGACATCAGGAAAGACCCCCTCCAACAAGGAACACTGGAGAATCAAGGTAAACACCGGGCCAATGGAGTCAACACATCTCATTAGGAAATGAGTTGGCACCAGGTCCAGTTCACAAAAGGTGTGCCAAAGCTTGGAAGAAATCTGAGTGACCACAGTCACCTCCACCAGTCTAAACTCATCCCAACCAAGTGGAGTGCTCTCAGGTTTCCCATGGCAAAAACTGTCAGCCAAACTCTGGCCCACTGGCAGAACCACCTGCCTGATGGCAGACACCCCTCTGTGAAGAACTGAGCAAACTCCTCACACAATGTGTTCGAAAAGGCTACCTTCGGTTATAGACAAGAGGGATGAAGGAGCCGGTCCACAGTCCAAAAGATCACAGTTGGTTGGTTCCTCCCAGCAGCAATCTCCCTGGACAGGAATTCTGCCTTCTTATGATTGATTGCCCCCTGGTATGCACCGTACTGCACACGTAGGGCCAGGTTGTCTACTTCCAGGCCAGACTTCCACCAGCAGTGCTCTAATCTCTGACCTAAAGTATTCATCACCTTGAGCTCCACATCATACTAAGGGGACTTCAAGTGAGAAGACCTGGGTCATACATGGAATGGTGTGAGGGAGTTGAGCGCACCAGACAGCACCTTATTAAAGGCATCAACTGCCATGCACACCCTCAATGCATGCACTGTCCACACTAGATGGGTTGGCCACCACCAAGAAACCCTCAGGGGTCAACCCCCTCAAAGGGCGATAGCTGACCATTTCTGCAGGGGGGATGGCTCCCAAGGGGGGCCCCAAACAAGAACATCACCTTGAAGTGATCAACCCAAATGACTCAGTCTATCCTGAGACTTTTGATCTCAAGACCCAGTGAGAACACCAGATCCAACATGCGGCTACCCTCATGGGTCATGGAGGAAACTCCTTGAGCAAGGCCCAGAGATGACATCACCTTGAGGAAGTTGTAACCAAGATGAGAAGATTCATCATTGGTCCAAACATTCAAGTCTCCCAGCACTAAACATCTGGGGGCCTCCAATGTTTCCCCAATGACAAAATCAGCCACCTCCTGCAAGAAATCTCCCACCACCACAGAAGGGCAGTAAATCAGGAGAATCAGGCAACCTGCACCTGGACCCCCACAGATAGCCACACATTCAAATGAATGTGGTGCTCTCAGTGAGTGTAGGGTGAAGCCTAGCTCAGCTCTAAAACAGATGGCTACCCCCCACCCCTCCATTCTGCTCTGGAGCAGTGCACTATGGTATACCCGGGTGGGACTGCGGCCTCTAAAACTGGGCCAGCATCATCACCATCAATTGAGGTCTCCATTTGCATGCCAGATCAGCCAAAAAAACCAAGTCTGCTATAATTGCAGTCTTGTTTTTCTGATTTGGCATTCCAAAGCACCACCCTCAGGGGATTGATGGACAGTGCAGCCCCTATGGTTACCTGCCCACTCGTTCTGGTGAGAAACCTGGTGAAGGGAACTAAACATGTCTGGCCTCTTCCTAGGACCTGTCTAATCCCAGGGTGCCTTCTGCACCCCACTACCTTGATCCTGCCACCAGCCATAGTACATGAGGCATCCCAACCTGATCGAATCATGTGGTTCCTCCCTATTCCAACCTCCCTACAGTGCCATGCTGTAGTAACAGACACTGGGAGGCTGAAAAAAGGCTGTAGATCAAGCAGCTGGGATGCCCCATACACTATCCTAGCCCTCCCCAGACACTCATACCTTGCCAGACACATCCCTCTAAACCACATAATCCCTAACCCAAAATACACATCTCACAAACACACTCTACAAAAAACTCAGTATCACACACTCCACACACACACATACAAAATAACTAAAACCCAAAACTACCCCTTCCCCAAAACAACCTACCCAAGTGCACTAGATTTTTAGCTTGCCAAAGCACACTCCACTCACACCTTAGAATAGTCAGTATAGTGCAGTGGTTTAACGCTCTGAGCTGCAAATCTGGTGACATCCAGTGGACCAGATCTGGGTTTGAATCCCACAGCTTCCACTTGCATGCTGTGTGACCCTGAGCAAGTCACAACTTCCCTGTGCTCCCAGATTGCACATGTAAAAAAGCTTTCAGCTTAGTGTGTCTCACCTGGCTAAACAACTAAAATAAAAAAAAAGAATAACTAAGGCAAAAAGTAAATAAAAAGGAAGAATCTCAATAAAGTGCAATGTGCTGTGAAAAAGTGCTCAATCCAAAAGGAGAAACAGTCAAAACATGTAAAATACAAAACAGTACATGAACCACATAAACTGCGTTAAACTAGCAGATAATCCAAGTCCAGGTAAGCAAGCCAGAGATAACCAGCCCAGAGTCTTAGAATGGAAAAGAGAAGGCACTCAGACTTCTAGCTTCCAGAATAAATCTTAATAATCATGAAGTCAAAGTCGTAGTTTATTCACAAAGTGCAGGTTCAGCCAAAAGGAATCCCACTCCTCTCATAAGAGGAAACCAGGTTGAAATTTGGTAAGCAACTCTTACCACTCATAGTCACCAACCCAATGATCTCACCTGGCTTGCAGATGGAGATAAACTGCCGGGTCAGAATGGACACCAAGCCAGCACACCAGTCCAGGCTAGAGGTCTGAGAAGAAAATCCACTTTGAAAAAGACAGTCTCAGTCTCAGGAAAAAACCTCAACAAGTCACAAAAAGGTCTGGGTCACAGGAGGGCCACTTCTTATAACCTCAGCACTCATGTAATTGACTCCAGGACTAGATGAGACAGCAGCCAACAAATGGGATTGACCCACAAGTCAACGAAGCTGTCACATTAGCACTGTGTCGGTTACTCTCGTTGCCTGCCGCTGCCCTTTAGCCCACTCAATCGCTCCAGATCACTCCTCCTCAGATGTAAAACAGGGCAGTCAAAGTCACCATTATCCTGCAAGCACTGTGGGATCCTCCAAAGACAACCAGCCGAACTCCACCTCTGATGCACCCTTCGAAATCCACACACTCCTTTCAGCACCACCAAATCACAGACTGGTAAGAAAACATTTGAACCTGTGCTTCACAAATATGAAGTGCTTCACAGCACAAGGCACTCACAATCCTCACTAAAAATGAAAACTATGCTCCTAACCTATCTCACTATTTTTGCCCTGCCTAACACTTCGTCCCTACACTTTAACTAGCTAAATTAACAAAAACAAAGACTAAAAAGCTAAAAAGGATTTAATTCTCCCAAAAACAGTTTCAGCAAAATAGCATTTAGAAGGCATAAACAGGAGTTCTATCAGAGCTGCTACCGACTGCAGCCCAGCACGGCCACTATGGACATACAGACTGCTGCTACTATTGCTACTGCTGGTGCTACTGTTGTAGCATCTACCGCTGCTACTACTGCTGGCACTGCTGTTGTAGCATCTACTACTGCTTCTGCTGCTGCTGGTGCTGTTGTAGCATCTACTACTGCTACTACTGCTGCTGCTGGTGCTGTTGTTGTAGCATCTACTGCTGCTACTACTGCTGGCACTGCTGTTGTAGCATCTACTACTGCTTCTGCTGCTGGTGCTGCTGTTGTAGCATCTACTACTGCTACTATTGCTGCTGCTGCTGTTGTAGCATCTACTACTGCTACTATTGCTGCTGCTGGTGCTGTTGTTGTAGCATCTACTGCTGCTACTATTGCTGCTGCTGGTGCTGCTGTTGTAGCATCTACTGCTGCTACTATTGCTGCTGCTGTTGTAGCATCTACTACTGCTACTACTGCTGGTGCTGCTGTTGTAGCATCTACTGCTGATGCTGGTGCTGCTACTGTAGCATCTACTGGTGCTACTACTGCTGCTGCTAGTGCTACTGCATTTACTGCTGCCAGTGATGGTGCTGCTGCTGCCACTGCTGCCACTGGAGCATCCACTGCTGCTGCTGATGCCATTTCCAGTGTGTGACCAGACAAAATAGGATGGTGTTTGAGCCTTATGGTTCTCCCACCCCACATCATTGGTCCTTACTGCCCACAGCTTTTACCTCTCTTGTTCTCCATTTCAACTAAAGTTTAACTGTAAAAAAAATGAAGGGACAGGAAAGAAAAGTAAAAGTAAGAAAAAAAGTGTAACGAGTTAGAAAATGAACACAAGGGAATCAAACAAAAAATGAGCCTTGCAAAGAAATTTGGTTCTAAAACAAACACTTTACATGCGTATAAAAAGAGTTCAGTTAAGGACAAACAAAGAAAATATATAAATACAAAGGATAAATCTTGTTCTTTGGATCGCCTCTTAGACACTCACACAAAGACACATACATTGCTTTCTCTGCTGCTGGGGAACTGAAAGTGAGACACTCACTTCCTGTCTCACTCAGTTACTTTTGCCCATCATGTGACTTGATGAAAGGCAGACATGCAATAATAAGACCTTATTTTAGCTAATTTCACCATGAATACACAATGCAAAATTAGTGGTTTAGATATAAGGTGAAATTATAATGCATAATCGACATGGCGAATTTCGGGTTCAGAGGTACAAATTACGTGAAATGATGCATGGTTGTGAAATTACGCACTTGTGAAATTAAACTTCACTGCATCTCTATTCATTTGATAGATGACAAAAAGCAGACAAGTCCCATATACAATATCCATTTTTAAGAATGAAACAAAATGGTTCCTAATTTTGGAATTTTTGCTTACTTTGACATGACTTCTGTGATTCATGCTCCCCAAGTTGATCCATAAATAACTCTGAAAGTACATGTTGGTACTCCAAGGCCCCCCTGATGAAGCTTTTACAGTGAAGTGTTGGTGTTAGTGGTCCCGGTGTGTATGTGGCAGCACTCATCCTTTGTTAATGTTCAATAAAGTAACAATGAAGCAGTAATATTCTATGTTTGGACAGTGCTTTTATTTTTTGCTTGGGATGCATCAGTAAGTGAAGTTTTGGTACTCCAAGGGAATTGTGGATTTTTTTTTTCTATATTGCTTTTTACTTCCTCATTGCCACCTCACCTACTTGGCAATGGGGGAGACAATGATTTTGTAGTTTTTCACCCACTATTCCCTGGAATCCAGATCTCAGCCACTCATGTCCTTGGATGTGTGCATGTGCTCTGCAGCCCCAGTGACTGCTCCTAGCACCCACCCTACCTAATGCCAAGTTCCCCCTGTAACTTGCAGCTGCCACCTATCTTCCACCAGGTGGTGGCAAAGAGCCGAAGAAACCCCATGTCCCTCCTTGGAGAGGAGAGCTGCCTTGCTGCAGCTCAACTGACTCCTCGTCCTTCCACCCGGCCAAATGCTGGCAGCCTGAGCTCGCTCCCAAACTCGGGTTGCCTGTGTGGTGCAAAGTGTGGCATTCAGTGCCACCAGGACAGCATTGAATTGTTGATTTTGAGGGGTGAATTTATGTGATGGCTGACAAAAATCATTTACTACCCAGAGACAGAATGCATTTTCAACATGACACAAAATGTCTCATGCCTTTGTCATTTCTGCTTAATTTTTATTGAAGTTTTAAAGTCACATTCTCCAAGGTGTCCCCCAAATATATTAAAGCATATGTTGGTACTCCAAGGCAAAACTCGTATTTAGGGAGTGCTATCATGTGATGGCTGACAAACAGCAGTCTAGTCCCATTGACAGAATGCATATTCAACCATTATACAAAATGACTCTTAACATTGTTATTTCTCTTTGCTTTCACATGAAGCTTCAGATTCATGTTCCTCAAGATGACAACCAAATTCTCCTGGAAGTACAAATGTGGTACTCCAAAGGAAAGGTAGTTTTCGGGGGTGATTTTAGGTAGTGGCTAACAAAAACAGTCAGGTCTCATAGACAGAATGCGTTTTCAACCATCACACAGACTGGCTACTAACTTTGGCATTTTGGTTTCCTTTCCTGTGAATGCTAAGATTCATGTTTCCCAATGTGTCCCCCAAATAGCCCTGTTTTTTTGGGAGGTGATGTCATGTGATGATTGATAAAAAGCAGGCATGTCCCATTTGGAAGAAGAGAATGAACTGCTAGTTTCATCTAAGGGTCATCTATGATATGAAATTAAGACAGCATATGGGTATCAAAATCTTTGCAGCATGAAATGGGCATCACATCACTGGCTGATGCAAAATACTGGAAAAACCACATGCCAAGTCATTTTTATATTTTTCTATGGAAATGCATTTCCATAGCAAAATATCAAAATGACTTGAATGATTTGCAGAAAAAAAATGAACTAAACACATTGAATTACTTGCAAAACACCATAAATATATACAAATACAAACTCATCTTAGATAGACTTCAAATAAATAATTACAAGAAAATAGTAGGATGTCAGTTGAAGAGCCCCACTTGTGCCAAGCACCATGTTATTGTTTGCTCTTTCACTTGGCAAATCCACTGCATGACTGAAGGGGAAAAAATGAAATGCATCCAAAATAAACAAAGAGCAGCTGGTTTCTTATGAAAAAAAAATATATACAGTATCTTAAAACTTATATCAATACCTGTCCTGCTAAAAAAGTTCCACATGAGCGCCTTTTATAAACTACATAGGACACCTAAATGAGCCTTTCCCAGAGTGCAGAAACACAAAATAAATACAGATTATGAAATAATGGCTGGAATGGGGTATTCTAGTTAGCTGAGAACATTCTGAAATGGTTAGGTTAATAGCTGGAATATATTATGTACAATAGAACAATTATAATTTTAACTATATTAAGATTCATTTAAAAATAGAACAGCTGAAGTACTGTATGACATTAAAGGACTTTGGTGTTGAGTTACCTTTGTTAATCTAACACTAGGGGCATAAAGTCTCAGCTGTGTGTTATAGCTCATGACACCCTGGGGTTAGATAATCAATACCCTGACCATACTAATGCTCAATCAATCAATCAATTCATACATACATAAATACATACATACATAGATAATATAAATTGCTCCTCTCACCTGCTCCTCCTTATTGTTAATCACCACTAAATCAGCCTGCTGGTCTTTGCAGAAGTTCCTGCTGTTCTGCCAGTTTAAATTATTTTTGGAGAAGAAGTAGCAGGCATGCTTAAACATCACCCAGCAGGGTGGGCAAGATTCATTCAGCTTCCCTGTGGGAGAAAAAGCAACAGATACAGGATCTGTAATCAGGAATTAGGATCCAATTCTTCTGTTTCAAAAAGAAGACAACAAAGTATTGGCCATACTGAAAACCCATTACACTCTAATAAATTTAATGATTAGAAAAGTGTGAGAGTTAGAGCACTCACCATGGACAAGTTATGCCCTGATAAACTTGTAGATTTTCAAATAATTCAATTCTTTTATTGGGTAGAAAAATCACAGTGTGCTGAATATGCAGATGAAAGCAAAATAAAAACACATAAGGCCCCATAATGGCTCAGCAGTATATTCAAAGCTCTGCAGGGGTGATAAATAGTCCCCAAGTAGAGCTATTTACTGTCACCAAAAACTATGTCTTAATGGGGTGATAAGCCTACAGCTGCACTCCTCTAAAGGCTGGCCAGCTTACTGCAATCACCCACTCCTGATCTCCCTGTACTATAATACAATAGAAAATGGCAAAGTCTGATCCTAACTGTTGATTGGCTGATGCCTCTAGTTGGGCATGCATTTATGTTTTGATAGAGACTGCCAGAAAACAAGTGCCAGCATAGCCTTGCACTGCACTTATTAGTATTCATGGGCATTGGCATCTCAAATTAAAATTGTCCACCCTGGTTTTTCTCTCACTTAGTGAGAGAGAGTGAGGGAGTCAAAGAGATTAGCAAGAGAAACTCAGAAAAGTAATCTCCCTGTAAATAAATGAGGTTCATTTAATAGTAATCATTATTTGTTTATTTTGTCCTTAATAAGGAAAAGTTTGAACCGTCCCCTACTGTCTGGCCAGTCACCCGCTTTCACTAATGAGCCGCAGTACATCAGTCCCACTAGTCTCGAGAGTCCACTTTGCTCACTATGCCTTCACTGTCACCTGAAGCACACTACCCGCTAAAATGCAACTGAAATTCTTTCCAAGTGTGATGGTCTTTGCTGCAGTAAAATGAACTCAGGAAATGCCTTACCTCAGCATGATTTCTGACTTCCTGCAGAATTTACAGCATTCGTGGTACTGCTTGGCAGCCGCCACATGCAGTATCACTCTCTCCATGTTTGGGGTCTCCCAGCCTCCCGGACATTTTTGCTCCATTCTCTGGCAGTCCTGGCACTTAGCTAAGAAGTGAAGTACAGAAGCCCCACACAAAACATAATAGCCCATCTAGTGGTGATAACAGAATCACAAGGACTACTTTACATAAAAGGGACTTATTCATAAAATTAAGTATTTAAAGTATTTTTAAAAATATTTTAACTTTTTTTTCTAAAATATAATTCAAATGTCATTTTCTAAGTGCAATAATACCCTTCATGGTGGGTGGTACTGGGGAAAACCAGACCTTCCAGGGTCTATAAGGTTCTCTGCCTGTAGCATTCAGCCCCATTATGCCCTGGGTGCTCTGGCATTCCCTACTACTGCCCACCCTGTAGGATATTATTGCTTATATGTTCCCTGGTAGTCAAGTGTGATCCCACATCTCTTATCACCCCTTTACTTAGTTGCAAAGCTTCCATGGTGCTCCAGTGTGTCTTCTGACCCTCAGTCATCTGTTCACCTAGTTACAAAGCTTTCCAGGTAATCCATTGTATCTCCCTACCACTGTTCACCCATTTACTTAGTTGCAAAGCTTACCTGGTGGTTCAGTGGGTCCCCACCCCTGTTCTCCCATTACACATAATGACAGCATTCGCTACTGGTCCAGTGCCCCCCAACAGCCCCTCACCAAATCTACCCTCTGACATCCCACCTCCTGCACTCCAACGTACCTTGAGTCCCAGATCCCTTATCAGCCACATACAGCAACTGGCATAGCCTTCCTCTCACCTGCACAGCTGGCTGCCATATGAGCTGTCACTGAGCATGCTTACTGTAGAAACAGCTCATATTGATGTAATACATTTTAAAGTTAAAATATGAAGCCAGAGAGTGATTTCCACACAAGAAAGAGAGAGCAGTGAGACCTCAGCTCATATTGGCATTTTTAAATTTAAAGTGTTGTTTCCTGTTCAGTGAGTGGGTGATCTTGCTGTTGGGCCAAATGACAAGATCAAGATTGTATTGTTTTTTACCAGTGCAATTTTGTACTTGCTTGTAATGTAATGCTATGTACCTGTTCAATTTTTTCTTGTAACTGATGTGGAACCTACAAATGAGCATCCACTCACAAGTGTTCTCCAAGAGATCACTAAAGTAAAAATAAAAGAAGAACCCTTCTAAGTGTTTTTTTTGGTAGTTAATCTTTTTATTAACATTTTTCTGTAAAAATGCATGATACACAACATTCAGCAGTATGTGAACAATTTGTAACAGAAGCAGAGACAGACATGAAAGCATTCAATACAGTATACATGTGTTATATTAAACTGAAAATAACATAACTTCTAGATCAGTTGTATAGCATTAGAAACTGCTTCGGGAGTGTACAAGCATTGGGAGCTTTAAGCAGGCACTGAAAACTTTTTTGTGGACACTGGCATTCCCAGAAATACAGTGGCGTGAAAAAGTATTTGCCCCCTTCCTGATTTTCTCTATTATTGCATATTTGTCACACTGGATGTTTTCAGGTCTTTAGAGAAAATGTAATACTAGACAAAGGGAACCTGAGTGAACAAATAACACTTGTTTTTTTTTTTAATTTCACTTATTTAATGAAAAAAAGTTAACCAACACCAACTGGCACTGTGTGAAAAAGTAATTGCCCCCTTACACTTAATAACTGGTTATGCCACATTTAGCTGCAATGACTGCAACCAAACACTTCCTATAATTCAATATCAGTCTTTCACATCGCTGTGGAGGAATTTTAACCCACTCTTCCTCATAGAACTGCTTTAATTCAGTAACATTTGGTAGGTTTTCGAGCATGAACTGCTAATTTCAGGTCCTGCCACAGCATCTCTATTGGGTTTAAGTCTGGACTTTGACTAGGCCACTCCAAATTAATTTTACTTCTTTTTAGCCATTCTGATGTGGACTTGCTTTTTGTGTTTTGGATCATTGTCTTGCTGCATGACCAACTACGCTCAGCTTCAGCTGACGGAAGGATGACTGGACATTCTCCTTAAGAATTTTCTGGTACAGAGCAGAATTCATGGTTCCTTTAATTATGGCAAGTCATCCAGGTCCTTAGGCAGCAAGCATCTCTCACACCATCACACTACCAACACCATGTTTGACTGTTGGTATGGTGTTCTTACTGTGGAATGCTGTGTTTGCTTTACGTGAGACATTATGGGATCCATGTTGTCCAAAAGTTCCACTTTGGACTCATCTGTCCATAGAACATTTTCCCAAAAGGCTTGTGGATCATCCAGGTGCTTCTTGGCAAATGAGAGATGAGCATTTATGTTCTTCTTGGTTAGCAGTGGTTTCCGCCTTGCTACTCACATGAAGCCATTTTGCCCAGTCTCTTTCTGATTGTGGAGTCATGAACACTGACCTTAGCTGAGGCAAGAGAAGCCTGCAGTTCTTTGTATGTTGTTTTAGGATCCTTTGAGACTTCTTGGATGATTTTACACTGCGCCCTTGGAGTAATTTTGGCAGGCCGCCCACTCCTGGGAAGGTTCACTACTGTTCCAAGTGTTCTCCATTTGGAGATTATGGCTCTCACTGTGGTTCAATGGAGTCCCAGAGCCTTAGAAATAGCTTTGTTACCCTTTCCAGACTGATAGAGGGCAACAAATATTTTTCTGATCTTTTCAGGAACTTCCTTTGATCATGGCATAATGTGCTCGTTGAATCTTTGTGCTGGCAACGTGACTCTGATGGTAAGGGCCAAAATAAGTGAGGTTTATATTGAGCAGGGCTGGCTGTAATCAAGCCTGGCTGTGTTCAATCAGCTGACTCTAATTATCCCTTTAATTGGGTTGATTTAACTAGGGGGCAATTACTTTTTCACACAGTGCCAGTTGGTGTTGGTTAACTTTTTTCATTAAATAAATGAAATAAGTAAAAAAAAAAGTGTTATTTGTTCACTTAGGTTCCCTTTATCTAATATTATATTTTGTCTAAAGACCTGAAAACATCCAGTGTGACAAATATGCAATAATAGAGAAAATCAGGAAGGGGGCAAATACTTTTTCACGCCACTGTATAAAGGATTTTACTATCTTATATTTATTGTAATATTTGATGTTTATATTTTTTACTGTAAGGCACCTTGATATTTGAAAGGCGCCCTATAAATAAAGATTATTATTATCATTATTATTACACACTACAAGTATTTCCCATGACTACAAGCAACTTCTATAGGCAAAACAACATTAGAACATACTGTAGAGTATACCACAGAGGAAAAAGGAAAAGAAAAGGATAAAACTGAAGGGAAACATTTATAAAAGCCATCATCTCTGAGAGGCTATGTCCAGTTCATAGATGAGTGGGGGGGCTAAGGTGGTTTGAGCATACTTTTGCTGTTGGGCAATGTGAGATGTGAGATTCTTTTTTTCTTTTTTTTTTAATTTCTTTTTCCCTCCTCCTATGTCCCCACAGAGCTGCACCATTTGGAGATGCCAATTTATGCCTGTCCTTGCCTAGTGACTTACTTGACATCCCCTGGTCCCTCCATCCTGCCTCAGAAAGCCCCCCAGATGGGGTCAGGGTCAAGGCAGACCCCCATATCATATTTTAGTCTTGTCAGGGTTCAGGTCTGCAGGCAGGAACTGGCATGTTGGGACCCAGCTTGGCGCTCTGTCTTCCCAGCTCTGGGGGGACATTTTTCCCATATTCTGTGGGATGTTGTGTGCCCAAATGTCATGGTGCGTACACCGACATCCACAACATCCCTCCTCCTCCTTCCACAAAGGAGTTGCTCTAGGAGCTGACTGGTCCCAGGCCTTTGCCTGTGACCAATCATGCACCAGTGACTCCAGCTTGCTGTCATATCCCCAGCCTCTGCCAGGGGTTACCGCTTGCAGACTGGAAACCCTTCCTCCCCCCAGAGAAGACGAGCTGTCGTTGGATGCTCCAGCCTTTCTCCCCCTAGCCAATCCCAGGCAGCCCAAGCTTACTCCTGAACTTGGGTCACTGGCATGGGGTGAGATGTGGCATTCAGCACCTCAACCCCCAGTGCCACTGGATGGAGAAATGTGAGATTCTATCCTTAAAAAATAAGAAGTACAGGGCCCATACTTTTGAGAATTTCTATCCTGTAGACATAGAATAATGAGACATTCTGGCATAAGATGCAAGAGTGTCTGTAGCCTGTAGCCACTCCTGTAGGCTAGAAACATCAGTCAACCACTGCTTGCAGAGGTACTAGGCTATGAGGAAGGTGTAGGGATTCCTAACAAAGTTACCTCAGAAGAGCTGGGACAAGGAGTTGGAGGATTATGGAATATTGTCAATTGAACTGCCTCCAGAAGATTTTAAGAAGGGTGCAGTCCCATAAGATATGAAACAGTTCCACTTCTGACACACCACATCTCTGGCATGTATGTTGTGACAGCAGGCTCATTTTCTTGAGCTGTACTGGAGTGTGGTACCAGTGGTGCAAAACTATATTCTGTAGTAGCAGACTGTGTGGATCACTGCATGCTTTATGCACTAGTGTCCAGCACTGTGACCACTCTAGTTCTGAAATGAAAACATTTAAAGACTGCTTCTATTTTGACTTAGAGGGTCAGGAAGGGTCAGGAGTAGCATCCTTCAAGTTTTCTGAATGACACCTGCTAGTCCTTTTGGTAATTTCAAAGATAATTAAATGTAGAACTTATCCAGGTAAGCTGAAGGCAACACATGGTAGGTAGAGTAAAAAAACTTAGTTCTTAACCACAAAGACTAACGGCTTCTCAACTGGAGGTATTTCTGGAAGTCTTTTTGAGGCAAGTTATAGTTTTTTTTTTTGCAAGGCTTGCAATGATTCTGTTGACTTCATATCTGGAGGTAATACATCTTTTATGTTAAAAATCCATTTTTTTGCTCCCACTTCTTCCAAAATATTGGCTGGCAATCAATACATAAAGAGTGGTTGTTACATATGAGAGTGTATAACCCTGTGCTTCAGTATAAATTCATGCTGCATCCCACCTTTTGCCATGTTTTGTGTTCAACTGCTAACGTTAACAACTGATGTAATTTTTGGGAGAGTTAGTGACCAAAGTATACAGATAGTTGTGAGCCATATAGAAGGGCTTATTCTATCTAGATTCCTGCTGGTGAATTAAGCCTCAGATGTTGGAATATCTGGCAGGTTTTTGCTGTTGTAAAGGCATTGTGATAGTGTTGAAAGTGGGGAAGATTCCACCAACCTCTAGACCATTGCACACACAATTTAGCCTTGCTGTATCTGGAGGGGTGGGGCTTGCCATAAAAACCTAGCAATGATAGCATTTAATTGTTGAAACCAGTTGTTATGAATATCAACAGGGAGACGCACCAAAAGGTTGAATACATTTTAGTAGGCACAATTTTCCTAGCCATAGACCTCTTTAAATTGTCCCAGTGGGCTGGATTTGCTAGGATGTTCTTTATCAGTGGCATAAAATTTTCCAAAAACAATTGCTTCAGAACTGTGGTAACCTTGCTATCTAAATATTTGATTACGTCTGAGACCCACACTAAACCTGGGTTGTTTACCAGGTCAGCCATGGTTCTATTGCTTAAAGGGGTTTCTGATTTCATTAAATTGATACATAGGCTGGAGAGGCTGGTGAACGACTCCAATAAGTCCAACATGTGGGGGCAGCTGGTAACAATATCACCTGTTATAATTAAGCAATAATTTGTACACAGTGTTGTAACGTATTCTGTACGTCCAGTTTTAATCCCTATAGAAGTGTGATTTTAGGAGGGCTGACTTTGCCAAAATGGGTAAGTGCCTAAGGAATGCACTAGCACATGGGCAGGAAGGAGGGGTGGAAGAACAATGGGGAATATTAAAAACTGCCATCACAGAGGCAACAAGCCTTTGTGTGAAGCAAATAAACAAAACTAAACGATGTAAGAAACCACTATGGTTCTCAAAGGAAGTGGTGAAGGTTCAAGAGAAGAAAGCTTTCAGGAAGTACAAGGAATCGCAGAAGGAGCAGGACAGAGAACTGTATCAGTTAAAGCAAAGGAAGCTGGGAAGGCAGTCAGAACAGCAAAGGCCCAAACCGAGGAAAAGATAGCCAACTCAGTTAAGAAGGGGATAAAACCTTTATAGGTACATCAGGGGAGCGAAGGAAGACCAAGGGAGGGATAGTGAGGCTTAATAAGGGGGAGGGTGGGCAGAGGAGACTGTGAAAAGGCAGAGATACTAAACAAATATTGTTGCTCAGTATTTACAAAGGAGGGGGGGGTACCTAGAACAAACAGTAGAAACACACTGGATACAGAAGTTGATACCAGCCCATTTATGGAAGAAAGGGTTCTGAAATAACTCTTAAAACTGAAGGTGGACAAAGCAATGGGGCCTGATGGGATTCATCCCAGAATTCTAAAAGAACTAAGGGTAGAATTAGTGACACCACTGACTACCCTGTTTAACAAATCATAGGAGGATGGGGTGGTACCGAGGACTGGAGGAGGGCAGATGTGATTCCCTTCACAAAAGTGGGAGCAAGGCAGAAGCAGGAAACTACAGACCTGTTAGTTTAACCTCAGTGGAAGGAAAATGAAGGAATCACTTCTGAAGGAAAGAATTGTCGAGTATCTAAGAGGCCAGAGGCACAGGACCCAAGGCAGCATGGATTCACAGCAGGAAGGTCATGCCAGACAAATCTGATAGATTTCTTTGACTGGGTGACCAAAGTAGTAGATCAGGAGGGCTGTGGACATGGCCTATCTAGACTTTAGCAAGGCATTTGACACAGTCCCACACAAAGATTAATATACAAGTTAGCTAGCCTGGGAGTGGGTCCCAAGATGACAGCCTGGGTAAAAAATTGGCTGGAAAATAGGACACAGAGGTAAGTAAATGGAGTCCACTCTGATGAAAGGGGTTACTAGTGGGGTACCGGGAGGTTCAGATTAGGACCAGTCCTCTTCAATGTCTTTATATAGCTACATTGAGAGGGACTGGAAGGAAAAAGTATGTCTCTTTGCAGGTGACACAAAGATCTGCAACAGAGTTGATGCACAAGGTGGGGTGGAAAGGATGAAAAGGGACTTGAAGGTTAGAAGAATGGTCAAATGTATGGCAGCTTAGATTCAATGCTAAGAAGTGCAAGTAATGCACCGGGAAACAAAACCCAGGGAAGAGTACACAATGGGGGTGAGATACTAACGACAACAAAATGGAAAGGGACCTGGGGGTAGTCATATCAGATGACCTAAAGGTGGGCAAGCAATGTAAGAGGGCAGCAATGAGGGCTGGGGGGATATTGGGATGCATAGGGAGTGGCATCACCAGTAGAAAACAGGAAGTTATTATCCCTCTGTACAGACAGCTGGTCAGACCCCATCTGGAGTACTGTGTGCAGTTCTGGAGACCCAGTCTTCGCAAAGACATAGACAGGATAGAAGCTGTCCAGAGGAGGGCAACTAAAATGGTGCAGGGTCTACAGGAAGACATATGTAGAGACTAAAGAAGCTTAATATGTATAGCCTCGAGGAAAGGAGGGAGAAGGGGACATGATAGAAACTTTCAAGTACCTCAAGGAATCAACAAAGTCCAAGAGAGGGTAGCATCTTTCAAAAAAGAGGTGCTGAGAACAAGGGGCACAATTTGAAGATAGAGAGGGCGGCTCAGAGGTAATTTAAGGAAGTATTTTTCACAGAGGGTTGTGGATGCATGGACAGCCTTCCGGAGAAGGTTGTGGAGTCAAAAACAGTGGTGGATTTCAAGCATGCATGGGACAGTCATAAGGCAATTCTAGGGGATGGGGGTAGGAAAAAGTTGGCTGCTGGTTAACTAGGATCTGCAGCTTATCCAGTAGGCCGGGAAATGGGCAGACTGGGTGGGCCTTATCTGCCATCAAATTCTATGTTTCTATGTTTCTATGTTTCCATGATTGTGGAGAGCTGCAGGCAAGGGCTCAATAGTGATGACAAATAAGAGCAGAAAGAGGGGACAACCTTGACGTGTTCCTCTGTGAAGCTGAAATGGCTGTGATAAAGTGCTGTTAGTGAGAAGTTGGGCTGTGGGGTTTGTATATGGAGTCCAGATTCACTTAGTGAAACCAGTGCCCACAATGAAATGCTTCAAGACGGCATGCAGGTACTCCCATTCTACAGAATTGAACACCTTCTCAAAATGTACCAAAATTGCCACTGCAGGGGAGGGAAGTGCTGATGAAGACTGCATGAGTGATATCAGAGCCTGAAAAAGGTCTGATCTGATGTGAACATGCACAAAACCGATCTGTGCGGAATAAATGATAGCTTGGTGGTTAGTCTTCAGCCGTGCTGCAAGCACATTCAATATGATCTTCACATTCTCATTTATTAGACAAATTGGTCTCTAACTGACAGCCAAAAGATGGTCTGTCCCCTTGTCACAGGTATGTGGGTATAAAGTTAACACTAGACACAGTAGTAGGGTAGAACATAGCCACAGTATGCTTTATTTTATACAAAAATAGTAATATAAATAAATATAAACAAAACAGTTCAAACAAAATGAGAAAATAAACAATAGTTCAATGCTATTTCACCTTACATCAGCTATCTCAAAACAATTCATCGGCTTTCCTGCTGTTAGAGATAAATTTCTCTTCAGGCACAGGTCCTTCTGCTTACGTTTCTTCAGGTAAGTGAGAGTGGCTATCCAGCTAATCTGACTCTTGGTGTATGAGGAGGGCTTATATAGCTCTCCCACTTATAGGGAAAGTCTCTCCAATAACATCCAATTAGTTCAAGAATGGTTCCTAAATAGGGAAACTCCTCCTCTATTACATAATGAGGTTTTACTTAAGGGAAGTCCCTCTTTAGGAAATCCCCTTCCTGAGGTCTTGCTAACAGGTCAGCACCTATTTCCTTTATATGCAAAGAGTGAAAACATTTATTTAATTTTTACATGTGCTGTATTGTTATAGCATGTGGACACAAGCCCTTTAATTTATATCTCAGGACTCTATACATATTTAATGGAGTTCCTTTAGAGACCTGCAGTGTCTCTTTATTTGTTAATTTGTTTAATTTCTTTATTCTGCTCAGTCTGTCTTGCAGCCCTCTCCTTATTCTGAAGGCTACTTCAACTGTATAGCATTTCCACACACATAGGGATGTTCCTGTCCCTTTAAATCATTTGTTTTTCTATGTTGTAGCAGAGTGGCAGAGTGCAAGACAGTCATTATCTAGTCACTCTGCTCTGGGGCTCTGCATAGTTTTAATGAGCCCCTTTTTATTTCTTTTTTATTCTGGGCTGTAGCTTTTATGTCAAGGGACAACATAGTCCCTTTTTATTTTCAAGTGCTCTCTTTTCAGAGTACACAGATTACTCAGGAAAGCCTGCCTCTCTAGCAGCTGAACTGGCTGAACACATGCCATTGACTCCTCCATGAGTAGCTGGGACAATTCTACTTTCACATTTTATACAAAGCCAGCAGCTGAGAGTTCTAATAATACAGGGGCATCAGTGGTTTTTTACACAGATACCGAGCGGCAGCAAAAGTAAAAGTTAAAGTTTGCTGCTCAGTTCAAACAGTTCCTGCTTCGATGCAAGATTTCTTTGACATGATATTCTACATAACAATGGAGCAGCAGCAAAATAATTCAAAAAACATAAGCATAATACCACTTTATTTATATCCATAATCCACCTATCAGAGTGGACGTTATTTTGTATTTAACTGCCATTTTAAACATTTCTAAACATTTCTGTACCATATACATAAAAATGGCATAAGCATTAACTTAATTAAGCACTGCAGCACTTTAAACTCGTAATACGGCACAAAATTCACTTTATGCACTTTATTTATTCTTATGCATTTTATTCAACCAGCACCTTATATCTCTTTAAAGATACTTTATATTTTTGGCATTACGTGCCATAAATGCACATTATTTCATTCCTGCCAGCTTGCCATAGCCTGATGAATTATTTTGGGAAGTTCTTGGTGAGGGATGGAAATTTGGAAATTAGAAATAAAAGTAGTAGGGAAAAAGTTTAGTGAGAGAGAGAGAGAGAGAGAGAGAGAGATAGAAAGACTGACATAGGTGGCCAATCTATGCCAGGGGTGGAAAAAGGTAAAGTATAGTATAAGAAGAGATTGTCATGCAAGAGATTTCAACT
Source organism: Neoceratodus forsteri (assembly GCA_016271365.2). NCBI lineage: Eukaryota > Metazoa > Chordata > Ceratodontiformes > Ceratodontidae > Neoceratodus > Neoceratodus forsteri. The sequence continues at coordinate 808,601,503 of CM028138.1, read as the reverse complement.
GAGAAAAGAAGAAGGTGGAAAATGTATCCTTCCACCGGGGTTATCAACCTTGCAGAATCCAGTTCTGCCACACCCCTCCTTCAGAAGGACAGTTATTATGGCTTCATTAAGGATCTCTAGGATAGTACCACTTATCTGAGATTCTTGTATCATCTGCAACATGGGTTTTGTTGTGGTATCCCTCTGTACCTGATAAAAATCAGTGGGCAAACCATGACTTCCAGGGGACTTTTGGGCAGGCATGTCTGATATGGCCCCCAGCTGTCTGGTCTCTTTTTTGGAGGCATTTGGCCAGTTGATAATTTAGGCAAGGTTTGGGAGGGGCAGAATGGCATCTAGGTTGGCCCTATCCAATGTTACATAGTATTGATACAGTTCCTTATAAAAGGCAACCATAGCTTGATTGATAGCAGTGGGGAAGACAAGAGGGTGGCCATTTGGGGACTTTTAATTGTGGAATATGTCTTTCAATCTGCTGTTTCCAAAGATAGTCAGAGAGCAATTTTGCTGGATTTTTCCCCACTTGCTCAGAATTTATGTTTAGTTTTATGGATGATTAGTTCTTCTTTTCTTCTGGCCAGGGTGATTAACTAAATTCGTACGGCAGAGATTTGAAATATTGAATTTTTATGTTGCAGTCATTTGGGATCATTTTTATACAGGAATTCTTTTTCTGTAAGTTGAGATTTAAGCAGCTTAGTTTCCATGTTCCTCTGCAACTGTCAATGTGAGACAAAACTAATGATTTTGCCCCTCATAGTAGCCTTAAAAGTCTGCCACACCACAGCTGACAGAGATGATCCAGGAGGATTTTCCAAAAAGTAGAGACCAGCTTCTTTTTTGATCCACTGTTGGAATTCCAAATCCTGAAAAAGGAGGGGATCTAACAGTCACATTAGTGACTTATGTTTGTTAGGATCAAAGATTGTGATCAACACAACTGAAGCATGATCAGAGATATATGAGGGGGCAATTCCTACATAGGTGACTAATGAAGTAATACTGGCAGATGTAAGCCAGTAGTTGATCCTACTAGCCATTGCACATACTTCATAAAAATATGTATGATCCCTTTTAGAGGGACATACAAGACACCAAGGGCCAGATATTCAAAACTTTGCCAAGGGCCAAAATTAGCACTGCCTGGTGGGCAAACTTAGCCCAGAGCACAGAGCAAGCTATATTCAAAAGGAATAGCCCAGGGCAAACAGCTTCCGAATATAGCATGGTAATGAGGCCATGCAAACTGGGCTGAGAGTGCAGGGCAAACATAGCCCTGGAATAAGACAGCACTGAATAAAGCAACCAGGAAGTGCAACCCACAACAACAACACAGTGCACAGCAACATGAGGGCAGGTACAGACGAACTACGTGGGCAATGTGTGTGCCAGCAAATGCATGGACTCAGTACAGCTGCAGGAAGCAGCAGATGTGAAAGAGCAGTGATCAAAACTGTAAAATATTCCCTGTACCGTTAGCGCCAAGCTAACATATTAGCGCAGAGCTAAGCAGTTAGCCCGGTGCAAACACATTTGCCCAGAGCTAAAATGTGCCATATTCAAAAGTGCCATGCAAATGAGCCTACTTAGGTACTCTCTGGGCAAACAACCAGATTAGTATCTCATTATACCCTGATTTGCATGCAGTTTGCCCAGCATTACTGCAGGGTCCCACAGAGCCACCTGTAGGTCAGTCTGGAAGTACAGGGGGCTGACCAGGTCCAACCACAGCTCCGCCTGTAGGTCAGTCTGGCAGTGCATGATGATAGCTGCAGGCTACATGTAAATAGTACAGCATAGCATAGCATATTTTATCCCAGGGGACAAGACAGCATAGGCACAGGTGGTGGTGGTGCTGTATGCAACTGTCACACTGTAGGGTGTGCTACAGTGCACAGCAGAAACTACAGTAGCAAGGGGGCCAGTAGTGTGTGGACACAGCAATGCCTATGGTGTGTAGGGCAGTGATGATGACTGCACTATACATAGTGGGAGGCCCAACCTTTGGGAGTTTGCTGACACTGGACATTACTGTTATGCTGTTGTGTGACCCACAGATGCTGCACCTGTGGCATGGATGCTCACAGTGACATGTACATTTCTGGCTTTGTGTGCTATGGCAGTTGTACAGCTGTGCAGTATGTGGTCGGGGGGCATATATTATCTGAAAGGCACACTGGTGTTGGGGTATTCCCAATACTGGCCCATGTACATTGCATGATGTGTCCCAGTCTTGTGGCCACACCTGGTCTGTAGCACAGCCTCGCCACCCATACATGCTCTCCTCAACATCCTCCATGCCCACAGTGCTGCATGTGTGTGCTGGCATCTGTTGGTGTCCACAGAAGTGCGGTCCGCAGGTGTGTGCTGTATGGCCACACTGCTGTGCTGTCCACTGGTGGCAGGGTCACCACTTTACTGCCTGGCATGGCTGGGACTGGTGGCAGATGATGGCATCATTGTGATGCCATCAGTTAGCAGCATGCTTCCTCTATGTTTGACTTTATCTATGTGTCATATTTATTTGTTAGGGTCGCGCAAAACCCATGCTAAACCCGCGCAAATACCATGCAAAGCCATAGTGTCATGCAAAGCTGATTGCCCAGGGTTAAGACAAGCTTTTCCTGGGCGGTAATATGCACCGCGCTAAGTGTCACGCTAAGTCACGCAAAACCACTTAGCATGATGCTAGTCACTGAATATAGCATTGCACCTGTATTCATGTCAGTTTGCCCCTTGCATACATTATAATTTTGCCCAGCGCTAATGCAGTTTGCCCACGCTATTTGGCCTTTTGAATTAAGCAGACCTGCTCTAATCCTGCGCTAAACCTGCTCAAATGGTTTTTGCCTAGCACAAAGTTTTGAATATCTGGCCCCAAGTGTCGGAGAGCTGATGCAATGTAAGTAGATCACATATAGCAGATAGTGCTTTAGTATGAGGTTCTGGTTTTGTGTTGTACCTGTCTAGATAATGGTCTAGTGCCATATTGATATCTCTCCACAAAATAAAATCTGGGTTGTCAAATGCCAAATCCATTATTTTATGTGAGATGGTGTGGATGAAATCAGTGTTATCTTCATTAGGGGCATACATATTTCCTAATATAATTTTGCCTCTAGGAATAGAGAGCTTCACTAAAATCCATCTGCCGTCCTCATCTGTGCTCTGATCTATTATTGCCCATTTAGTAGATTCATGAAAAAGAATGAATACGACATGCTAGGTTTTCCCAAAGGTACTATCTACCTCCCTCCCCACCCACTCCATAGCTAATTTTTGAGCTTCTAGTTTGACAAGTTTTGTTTCCTGCAGAAATGCTACTTGTGTGTTAAGTTTCTTTAAGCAGGCCAAAACAATTTTCCTCTGTATTGGTGAATTTAGTCCCTAATCTTCCAAGAGGTGAATGTTAATGGTGTGGGGACTGGCATAACAGTGCCTCAATCAGTAGAAGATGGGAACATAACTGTTGACCTGCCTGACCTACAGTCCCTAATGTGGGCTAAAAGGTTTTTATCATACAGTATAAGGGATATCAATATTTACTCATGCTTGATATGATATACTATCCAGTATAGTTATGTTTGTGGTCTTACTGTGCCACCTACAGCTATTAGCCTAATGCTATGATCATAATATTCTATGAATTACTCTAATGTAACTCAAAAGTAGTTTTTATCAGCATAACGTTTATTGCTGTGTACGTGCAAAACCTAACAGCCTTGGGTGTGAGCTGCCCACTGTACTCACCAATAGAAATGCTTTGGTTAGCTTTTCTACTATGCAGAAGAGCTTGTTACCAGGTAATGAACTTTCTTATCTCTGGCTATAAGAGTTTGTGTAATCCTGTTTTTCACTGAGTATTTCTATGATGACACTGGGTATTTGGAGGTATCAGACTCCCAGCTGTGTTGAGCTGTCCTTTTTATATCTATCTGCGGAATAAACCTTATTCTGTGACATCTGTCTTCTGTGCTGTGTTTTGCCATCAGATTAAGATCCTACCAAAACCTAACAAATGGTGACAGTGGCACGGATATGATTGGACAGAACCAAACCAGTATGCAAAAAGGTGTACAGATGAATGGTCATGGGAATCAAGAGGAGGCTCAAATGTATGCCCACCCATTCAACCCATAATATGATCTTGCAGGCCCTCTCCATCATGAATGGGCATGGGAACCACAATGTTCTCGAACCTATGCCCCCTTTCAACTAGCAGCCTTGGTCTGTGGTATTCTGTCTCCCAGACATGTAACTATCTAGTTGTAGAGCACCAGGTGGATTGATACACCATGAACTCTCAGCTAATGCAGGAGAAGGGGAACCTTCCAAAACTGCCATTTTCACAGAGCTTAAACTAGACGTCTCAAACTTTCTTACCTCCAATGGAGGTTGGGGTGATTTCATGCTGGACGCGAGTCACATGATTATCTGTTGCAGTATGCGTACATGCTGTATTTGGAGACCAAACCTGTGGTTAAGAAACATGACCAAAAATGTTTAATTGTTACCGCCCTGTATGCTACACTTCAGGCAGTGGAAATGGAGGTCCTGGCTCTGAAAAAGAAGTTGGACTCCAAAACCTAAGAAAGGGGTGAGCAACAGATAGAGTTGGAAAAAGAAATACAGAAGTTCATAAATGAGACTCAGAATGAACTGCAAAGTACTGTACAGAAGAAAGACGGACAGACTGTTAGATTGAGAGAAGATTGTGAAAGGTTGCAACACGATAAAAAGCACATGTTACAATTGAATGATTTGCTTACTGGTATGAATGATACATTGTGGAGTGAGAATGAGAAGTTTTGTTGGAAGAATTTGGAAAGTGTCAGGAAGCACTGGACAGGGAGATTGGGGAAAATAATGAAGTAAGCACAATATACAGAGTTTTGCAAGAGCATGTCAGTAACGGACAGTACAATGTCAGAGTGAATCATTCTATGTGTAGAGCCAAGATGACAAAATTCCATCAGGAGCTGGCAATGATTTTTTTTTATTCAACATGATTCATTGAGTTTTTATAAATAATACCAACATAACAAAAGTACAAAAAATACAAAAACGAAAACAACCATAATTGGGAGCAAATTAAAGGAACATTCTGACACATGAGGCAATGCTTCCCTCAATAATGCATTTCTATAACCTGGGCTAATCTTACTAGAAAAGGAGCTAAATTGTACCATCTTAGGTCATAATTCTGTGTAATGGATAGAAAAAACAAGAAGGATACAACTTAACAAAATCCTGTATATCTCTAAACTTCCCCTCCCTCTCCACCTTCTCTCCTCTAGCACAGTACCAACATTTCCCCTTCCCAGTGTCTGCCTGACACACTATTTGTGTGGGGTATCGGGTTCAACTAGTGTAAGTAAATAAACTGACCCTGATATAAAGGAGGAAGAGAAGACAATTGCACATTGTGACAATGGTAAATAAGGGGGGCCCACTGCTTATCAAATTTGAACCAGGTTTCTGTAGTCCTAGCAACCACTTTTTAGGAGTTGTCAATCCTAAAGGGTCATGTGAAAGCTATGCCGTATGCCCCATCTATTGATCTGATATCAGTGGAAGATGATGAGAGCAATGATGGAAAAATTTGAGATTGCAGTCCCTGGGATGCTGGAGGGTTGAGGCCTCACCCACCAATAGCCACCTTGAATAAGAAAGACTAGGACAAAGTCCATGGCCTGATCTGAAAGGCTATCTCAAAAGCTGTGATCTCTGATAGTCAGGCTAGGGTGTTGAGACAAGCACTCTGCAACCTGTTTCAAAAGGAGATGGTACAGCAGACTCTCCTTCAGGGCGTGGCCACTGCCATGGCTGAGGTGATCATCAGGCCCATCATCGGGCAGTAAGGGCCTTCCCGTAATGCTCTGCAGTCTGTACAAGCCATCCAGAACATTGCAGACATGGTATGCTGCGTGGTCATAGGTGACAACCTTAGTTGCCATTTGGAAAAAGTGAGAGATCACTGTTAAATGCTTAGCCAAACACAGGGTAAAGGTTTTGAAGCAAACTGTTAACCTTCTGCTGGGGGCCAAATTGCCAGAAGGTATATGTAATGATGTCAGAACCCAGTGTGAAGTAGTTACCACCCACCTCTTGGCAGTGCACAATTCGAAACATGGAGGCATAATGCCAGCCCATCCACTTGTGGCTCACTTACGTAGCAGGAAGAGACCTAGCCAGTGAAAATTCTGACAGGGAGTCTACTGAGTACAAATTCATGTTCTTGAAAAATCTGCAACCTGCCCTTTGTGAGAAGGTAGAGACAGTCATATTCCCAAGACAGGATTGCTTCTGTGAGAGTATGGAGAAAGTGAAATGTGCATATCAGATTTATGAGTGGGACCTGGGCTCAGGTTCCAAGGCCAAGGTGGCCACAGTGCAGAACAGCACTGAGTCATCCACTCAGTTTGTGGTGGAAAGTAAATCAAAGGATTTCCAACAGGACAAGCCCTCCTACAAAAACTGAGGAGGGTCAAACAAGAACAAATAGAGGTATTGGCAGAAGTCAAACTAGCAAAATACAAAAGGGAGTAATGGACACAAACACTGATACAGCCCTTCATACAGGGATTTGGCCAGGAAAAACAACCTGCCTCATGGAGTTTAAAGTCAAAGTCCAATCAATCACAGTAGCCATCATAGCCAGAACCATGGCTGCCATACCATCTGCTTCTCCACTGGAAGATTCCAATGAGGGCAGGCAGTCCAGATCTCCATACTCCAAAGTGGTACAAATGCTTTGATAGATAGACAACTCATCTGATGATGCTAAGCAGAAACAAAGTAAACCAGACTGATGGTGTCAGGTCCTGGTTCACATCATCACCACCTTGGTGACTGATGATTCCGGGCACCCATGTGTAGAAGCACTGGTTGGGGACTGCCAGCATGAGTTACTTCTAGATGGGGTGTTGGTTGACAGGAAAGGTCACTTCCACCAAGACCTTTGAGGGTACCATGATTACAGTGTAACAGTACAAACCAATACCAGTTGTCATCATTACTTTGAAGGTGACACACCATTTTGAACTCATGTTATTATGTTATCAACAGAGCATCCTGGGAATTGATTTTCTCACATGCTATTACTGCATCCTGGATTTAGCCAATAGGCTATTTCTTCAAATACCTGGCCAATACCATGTGACTCTCATTTCTGACTCACATGTTGTAGCAGCAGTAAAGGCCAATGACAAGGAGTACGACATCATACTCATGCTTCAGCACCATGAGCTGTTCACTCAACTGAGAGCAATTCTGGAAAGGCATCAAGATGCCTTTGCAAAACACAAACATGACTGTGGGAGAATGGACACTCTCATGCAAGTCACTGGTGATAAACCACCATATCAGAGAATATATCCTTTTACAGCAAAGGCAGTACCTTGTTTAGAGCTACCATTGACTACCTTTTGAAGCAAGGGGTCATTAGGTTATGTGTGCCTGCCCACAGTCAGCTCCCCCATCTAGCCAGTGAAGAAGCCCAACAATAGTTGGCGGCTTACTGTTGACTATTGCAGACTCAACCAAGTCCCACCCAGTTGTGCACTCAGTGTGGCATCTACCCAAGATGTGTTGAAACTTCTGAAACACAAAAACAAGTGATTCAGTACACTAGACATCTCCAATGATTTCTGATCACTCCTATTGGCCCCTGAGAGCAAATACAAGTTTGATAAGTTTGACTTCACCTTTGAAGGATGTCAGTACACGTGGAACTGCCTCCCACAGGGATTCTACAACAGCTCCTTCCTCTTCCACATCCTCATGAGGGATGCCATATGTGGCTTTTCCACTCCAGAATGCCTCTTGCAATATGTAGACAACCTTCTATTGGCCACAACAGGCCTGGAGAAACACCTAGAGCTCCTAGATGAGCTCTTGACACTTTTACAAATGGCAGGACTCAAGTACAACCCTGCAAAGGTACAACTGTGCCTTCTTAAAGTCTCCTTTTTGGGCCTGCACATCACTGCTGAGGGTGGGAGCCCAACCTTGGACAAGGTCCAAAGAATACAGGACTTACCACTTCCTACCGGTGTGACTTCTCTGAAATGTTTCCTGGGCATGGTAAACTACTCTATGGGCTTCATTTGCAATTTTGCACAGAAGGCTGCACCCCTGTATGAGCTACTGAAGAAAGATGTCCCCTGGCAGTGGAGACCAGAAGACACAGCTGCTGTCACATCTTTGAATAAGTCTTTGGTCTCAGCTCCAACTTTGGTCATCCTCACCTAGAACTGCCATTCCAGCTGGAAACTGCCACTTCCGAGGTGGGCATGTCAGCAGTCATGGCACAAAAGGCAAATGGCACTCTGAGGCCTATTGCCTATGTCTCACAGATGCTCTCCCTTGGAGAGCAGAAGTACTCTGTCTGTGAGAAGAATCTCTTGGTGGCCTTTTGGTCCATCAAACACTTCACTTACACCATAAGATTTTCCCCTATTGGGCTGCACACCAACCACACCCATTCCAACTTCCTAATGACAGACAGAATCAAAGATGACAATGTGTCTAACACCAGTCTCACCCATTGTTCTCTCCTCCTACAGGATAAAGACATAACTGTGCTTCCAGCTAAAATGGCTTCCATTTTGTCACATGAACTTCTATACCAAGGAGATCCCAGTGAGTGTTGCATAGAGCTGCCCACTCTGCCATAACTAGGCACATTTCTTCCTGCCTCTGAATGCACCCTAAGAGATCCTGCACTTTGCTGCATCTTTACAGGTGGATCTTCCTCCTACCACAAAGGAGAACAAATTACAGATGTTGGTGTCCTGGTTCCGTATCCAGCAGGGGACACCTTTTTCCACTATCTTCAGTGGTTGAGATGTTCAGTGTGGCCACTGGTGTTATAGGTGGAGTGCTCATTCTGGATAAATTCAAATTAGCTGCAAGGCTGCTGACTAGAGTAAGAAAATCACTTTCCACTTGTCTTGCAAGCCTACAAGAAGTCAGTGTTTTAAGTGACTCAAAGCAAGGATTTTCATCATCTAAGCATACAAGGATGAGTTCATTGTATTTAGTTGGAGTTTCACATTTGCCCTCTTCCATAGTTTGCTTTCACATTTTGACTCATCAACTGTTGAGGTCCGATTCTGAGCAAATACAAGTCTCCATTTTTTACAAGAAGTAATGGGTTCTTCAGTTTTTAAACTGCCAGTAGCTACAGCCTCAATGCTTAGATTTCCTGGGGAATACAAAATGCTACATGAACTGTTTCTTCCCTTAAAATTGGAAACTTTATACAATGGAGAGTCTTTTGTGCTCCTGTCCATGGGATTCTCTGGTGTTTTCAAATATTCTACACTCCCACTGGAACGCACTTTGGACATTAGTAATCTCCACCACAATGTGCCATCTTTTCTTACTAGTTTTGGAGTTTCATACAGTTGTGAAGAAAGTAAACTTGTTTTTCCATCCAGCTTTTCACCACTTGAGCATAAGCCTTTCTCAGTCTCAGCAGGAGACCAACCAGAAGCCAAATCAGGTGATACATCAGGACTTTTCCTCTGATCAATAGGAAGGCATTTAATACTAAGTCCTTCATTTCTTCTTCTACTGTCATTCGTACCATAACCTCCAATTTGTCATGATTCATTGTATCCACTGTCCTGTGGCAAGTCCATGAAACAAGAGGAAGAATAAAGGACTCCAGAAATGTGATGTTCTGTAATGTCACTTTTTGTGCCTGAGATACCTTTTTCATCAGCATAGAAGCAGTTTCGGTCATCATACATTGGCTCTTACTTGCTTCTGGTCTCTTGGGTCCCACTGCAGCTCTGCTCTCCACTCTCCATACAGAGCATTGAGGTGTCCAGGAAGGGTACCATTACATCTTCACAGTATGCAGAACTTGCTGCAATAACCTGTGCCCTGGAAATCATCCACATCCAAAGGAAAGAGGACACCATCACTTTCTTTGATTCTTCCTCGGTGTGCCATTCATTGACAGAATTTCTTCCTTTCTGGAATACCTATGATTTTTCCTCTTTACAAGGCACCCCTGTAAAACACAGGGACCTGTTTGTACACATTGTCAGCCATGCTGAACAATCTGTTTTCAGTCTGTACATAGACAAGGCTAAGGCCCACTCCACGTCCATGTCTTTCCATGAGTACAATGATCAGGTAGACACCTTAGCAAAACATGATGCTCGAGGGGGAGAGGCATGGGTCATGTAAACCCCCCCACTGAGCCACATACAGTGGCCTCTAATAAAAGTACCAAAGTGGTTCCTCTGGATCTGACTGCAGTACAAATGGCAGATCCAGAGATATAAGAGGTACATTAAAACCTCTCAAAGGAAACAGAAAAATAAATGTCTTTGAATAACCCATTCAAAAGACATTCTGACAACCTTCACCTCTCTATGGACCAGAAGTTGGTCCTGTACCTCTCTGGTGATCAAAAGCTATGGGTAATTCCCAAAACACTCTGACTGTAATTCATTCACCAGGTCTGTGATACCACCACAGGTGGACACCAAGGGGTAGATAAGACCCTGCAGAGACAAAAATCTGTAGGCTGGTGGCCTGGTATGACTACAGATGTCCAGCATTATGTGGACAATTGTATTACCTGTGCTCAGAACAACCCTATTCCTGGCAAGAAAAATGCCAAACTACTACTGCAGAGACAATCAGGTCCCTGTAATGCAATTCAAATTGTTTTCATTTGACCCTTGACTGCCACAAGCTGATATAAGTATGCACTTGTGATTACTGACCATTTCTCCAAGTGGGTAGAAGCCTTCCCTTGTAGAGCACACATAGAAAAGGATACCGTCAAAATCCTGGAGGATCAAGTATTTACCGGGTAGGGCCTACCTCTCAAGGCAGACTCTGACTGAGGGACTAGTTTTACAGGAGAACTTATGCAAGAATGCTTGCAGTTTATGGGGGCTACCCAGAAGTTCCACATTGTATACCACCCTCAGTCATTTGAACAGGCAGAGAGAGCCAACAGGTAGATACAACTAATGCTGTGTAAGATTGCAAACCAGAATGCTAAAGGTTGGGATACTTTGTTGCCTGTACTCCTAATGGCTATCAGGGCTGCCCTGGCTGCAGCAACCCAGTGCACACCCTTCAATGTGATGACCAGCAGACAAATAAGACTATCAAAACTTCTATGGAGTGATCTGAATGTCCCTAGTGCAGACAGAGTGTCGGCAGATACTTATGTCATGCAACTGATGAGCAATCTGATACAGACCTACCTTTTTGCTGCCAAGAATTTGGGCCAGGCCCAGCAGCAATCCAAAATGTACTTTGACAAGAATGTCAGAGCAAGTCGAGAACATGTCATGATACTGAAATTCTCCTCCCCTGCCCACCTGTTTGCCAACAAATTGGTAGGCCCCTATGACATAATCAACAAACTGAGCCCTGCCGTCATTCAAGTGCAGCTAATGGACAGCAAGCAATCCATAGACAAATGGTATCATGCCAATCAACTGAAACTGTACGAAGGTGATTAAAGCTCCTTCCCCTGGCTGGTGGAAGGAGATCTGTAAGTTTACCCTTTTGTTTGTTTTTCTTTTTCGGAAATGATGATAATTTTCCTCTACCTTCTGCCATACATGCTGGTGAGCATGTCAGAGTTCAACCAGATCGATCTCCAGAGACTTTTCCATGTTTTCAACCCTGCAAATCCAGACTACCTTCCTTCTCATTCCTCAGCACCTTCTACTACGGGGGTGGTCATAGAGGTCCCATCCTCAAATGTCGCTGTCAATGAAGGAAAAGATGCCTGCTCTGAATGCAATGGTGGTGTCTCCAGACTGCTCCACTCTATAGATAGAATGGAAGACTGATAATCTTACTGGAAACCAGATTCCAGTAGCCCACCTTGCTAAAGGGACTTTTCAAGGCTGGCCCAACACTCGCATCTGCCCCAATAGAACTTTGAGCACATGCCAAGTTCATCAGCAACATACAGGTCTCTACAACCTTAAGGCAATGATGAGTCAGACTTTTGTTTCAGATTCCTTAATACCACTATGCACCAATACTGTTCCAATCATTCCATTACAACTGCAACTCTTTTCCTTATAGTCATCCCAGCATCAAAGGAAGATCCTTTGCAATGCCCAACTATGGAGCCAGGGCCTTCCAGTTGTCTGGACACTACTTCTGTCCCTGAGACTCGAATTAATCATTTTCAATTTACGCACGTTTCTGTTGTTTTTAACCTCATTCACTGGAACATGGCTGAGTTTGGCCACCATTCCTCTACTAATGTTTCAAAGCTCCACACTGTTATGTTGTTGGATTTAATGGCAGCATATCAAGCACTTGCACAAGACCCTGTAGCTGGGCACCACAGTACAGAAGACAGAGGGTGTTCTGTCCAAAATGTCCAAAACAGAGTTTAGAATTTTCTGATGTACCAGGCATAACAGGCACTGTTATAGATCTGTTTGGAACACAAATGTCAATTTGGTACTGAGATGATTTGGCTAAAATTCAAAGTCAAACCAAAAATTTCAACAGTGAATTTGGTCAGGTCGTGAAGCAGCACGCTACATGGTATCAATGGTATTTCCTAGGAGGAAATATTCACTGTGCATAACATGCATGATAATGCACATTTATTTAATAAGACCCAAAACAAACTCAATTAATTGATCTTCCAAAACATAGAAACATAGAAACCCAAACTTTGACGGCAGATAAGGACCGCTAGGCCCATCTAGTTTGCCCATTTCCCTACCTACAGGATAGGCCGCAGATCCTAGTTAACCAACAGCCTATATCTCCCGCCTCCCAACAAGAGTTGCCTTATGTCTCTCCCATGCATTCTTGAATTCTCCCACAGTTTTAGACCCCACAACTTCCTCAGGAAGGCTGTTCCATGCATCCACTACCCTCTCTGTGAAATAATACTTCCTTACATTGCCCCTGAACCGCCCTCCTTCTATATTTAAATTGTGTCCCTTGTTCTTGCAAGTCTCTTTTTCTGAAAGATGCTACCCTCTAGGACTTTGTTGATTCCTTGAGGTACTTGAAAGTTTCTATCATGTCCCCTCTCCTTCTTTCCTCAAGGGTATACATATTAAGCTCCTTTAGTCTCTCCTCATCACGGCTTCTCTTGCAGACCCTGCACCATTTTAGTTGCCCTCCTCTGGACTGCCTCTATTCTGTCTATGTCCTTAGGAGATGGGGTCTCCAGAATGGACACAGTATTCCAGATGGGGTCTCACCAACTGTCTGTACAGAGGAATAACAACTTCCTGTTTTCTGCTGGTGATGCCTCTCCCATGCATCCCAGTATCCCCAGCCCTCCCTACTGCCTTCTCACATTGCTTGCTAACCTTAAGGTCATCTGATATGATTACCCCCAGGTCCTTTCCTTTTTTTGTTGTTGTTACTACCCCCCACCCATTGTGTATTCTTCCCCTGGGTTCTTGTTTCCCAGGTGCATTATTTTGCACTTTTTGCATTGAATCCTAGCTGCCATACATCTGACCATTCCTCCAACCTGCCAAGTCCCTTTTCATCCTTTCCATGCCTCCTTGTGTATCAACCCTGTTGCAGATCTTTGTGTCATCTGCAAAAGGCATACTTTTCCTTCAGTCCCTCTGCAATGTCACTGATGAAGACATTAAAAGGACTGGACCTATCTGAACCCTGCAGTACCCCACTGGTAGCTGCCCTTTCTTCAAGTGGACTCCATTTACAATTACCTTCTGTGTCCTGTTGTTCAGCCAATATTTTACCCAGGCTACCACCCTGGGACCCACTCCGAGGCTGGTTAATTTGACTAATAATCTTTTGTGTGGGACTGTGTCAAATGCCTTGCTAAAGTCTAGGTAGGCCATGTCCACAGCCCCTCCCTGATCAACTGCTTTGGTCACCCAGTCAAATAAATCTATTAGATTCGTCTGACATGAGCTTCCCGCTTTGAACCCATGCTGCCTTGGATCCTGTGCTCCACTGACCTCTAGGTACTCAACTATTCTTTTCTTCAGAAGTGACTCCATCACTTTCCCTACCACAGAGGTCAGACTGACAGGTCTGTAGTTTCCTGCCTCTGTCTTGGTCCCACTTTTGTGAAGGGGAATCACATCCGCCATCCTCCAGTCCTCGAGTACCACACCATCCTCCCATGATTTATTAAAAAGAGTAGCCAGTGGTTTCACTGGTTCCTTCTTAATTCTTTTTAGAATTCTGGGGTGAATTCCATCAGGACCCATTGCTTTGTCCACCTTTAGTTTTAGGAGTTCCTGCAGAACCCTTTCTTCTGTGAAAGGACTGGGATCGACCCCCCTATTAAGAGTGCTTCTTTTAATTGGATTAGGCACTTCCCCCTCCTCTTTTGTGAATACTGAGCAGAAATATTCATTCAGTATTCCTGCTTTTTCACTGTCCCCCTCTGCCCACCCACCGTTCATTCTATTCAGCCTCACTATCCCTCCCTTTGTCTTTCTACGCCCGCTGATGTACCTATAAAAGGTTTTATCCCCCTTCTTAACTGAGTTGGCTATCTTTTCCTCAGTTTGGGCCTTTGCTATTCTGACTTCCTTCCCTGCTTCTTTCTGCCTTAACTGGTACAGCTCTCTGTCCTGCTCCTTCTGTGTTTCCTTATACTTCTGGAATGCTATCTTTTTCTTCCTGACGTTCACAGCCACCTCTCTTGAGGACCATAGTGGCTTTTTCTTTCATTTTGATTTGTTTATTTGCTTCACACAAAGGCTTGTTGCCTCTGTGATGGCAGTTTTGATAATTCCCCATTGTTGCTCCACACCTCCTTCTAGCCTGTTTTGCAGTGCTTTTCTGAGGCACTCTCCCATCTTGCCAAAGTCAGCCCTCCTAAAGTCCAGTACCCTCACTTTTGTGTGGCTTGACTCTGTAGCTGAGTTTAACGTGAACCACACTGTTTGATGGTCACTTGTCCCCAGATGGCAACCCACTTCTAGTTCTGAGATCCTCTCACTGTCCCCCGTTTGAGAGTATGAGGTCTAAGATTGCTCCCTCATGAGTGGGTTCCAACTAGCTGTCTAATGCCTGCCACCTGTAGGGTGTCAAGAATGGCCCTGCTCTTGGATGTGGCTGCAGCAAATGTGCTCCAGTTAACATATGGCATATTCAGGTCTCCCATCAACAGTATCTCCCCTTTCTCTGCCATTCTAAGAATGCCTTCCATCATATCCTTGTCCATTCCTTCCCCCTGACATGGGGGTCTGTACACAACCCCTGTGCAGATTGTGGTGCCCTTTCCAGTCTCCAAAGTGACCCAGTGACCCACAGTGCCTCCTCTCCTCCCTGTTTGCTCTTTTGTTCAGTTGCTTTTATCCCTTCATTTACATAGAGAGCTACTCCTCCCCCCCTCTTCTCCCCTGCCTGTCTCTCCTGTAAGTTATGTACCCTGGTATGTTAACATCCCAGTCATGGTTCTCTGTGTACCATGTTTCTGTGACTGCTATGATATCCAGGCATCCCTCTTCCATTAAGGCCACCTGCTCAGGGAGCTTGTTGCCCAGACTACGGGCATTGGTACTCATTACCCTCCATTTCCTGATGGCCTTACCCCCTTTTGCCCCATCCCTGTCCTTCTTGCCTTTGTTCCTTTCTCCATTTACCCCTGCCCTTCTCCCTATCGACACCTCCATGTTGGTGTTTGCCACACTTACTACCGTGATTGTTTGGGGGGCTAGGATTTTCCTGCTCCTTTCCAGTGCCTCCCCCCTTGGCTAGTTTAAAAGCTTGCCAATGAAGCATTTAAACCTATCACCTAGGATCCTAGTTCCCCTCCCGGACAGATGCAGCCCATCATGCCAGTATAGACTTGCATCACTCCAGGTGGACCCTCAGTCCCCAATGAAGCCAAATCCCTGAGCTCCACACAGTTTTTCCAACCACTGATTGAATCCATGGTATGGAACACCCTAGCCTCTCTATGCCATAGATGGGTGGCACCTCCAGGGAAAGGTTACCGTGCGTGCTGCTTGACTAAGGCCCCTCCCCCAATTCACAAACTCTTCCTGCACTTCTCAATCCCTTTCTTGGCCAGGTCATTTGTCCCTAGGTGGACAATGACATCAGCTCCTCCCCTGTGCAGCTGCTCCTGCAATCCTGAGGATTCTCTCCCTGTCCCTCAAGCCATGGCACCAGGCAGGCTTACCTCCCTCTCCCTTCCCTTGCCCAGTTCTACCTTCCTAACAATGGGTCCCCACCAGGAGTTGTTTCTTCCCCTGCAGGGTCCCCTGCCACCTTCCTGTGGGTCTCCTTTGTGGAGGTTCCCAGCATCCTCCTTGGTCTCCACTGTAGGTGCCTCCATAGAGGAACCACACTTTGCCAGAATGGCATAGAAATTGTGGAGAGGTACAACTGGAGGGATGTGCCTCTGTTCCACCACCCTCACCCTCCCTGAGCCCACTGTGGTCCAACCACTCCTCTTTCTTGGCAATCTCTGAGGCAACGGCAGTGGCAATAAACAATAAAGAAGCCACAGAGCAACAAATAGGCAGGAAAATTATTTGTTCTGCTTATGACACTTTTGCTATCAACACTATCAGCAATCTTTTCCAAGATCTAGAATCAGGACAGATCCTGTATTTCATCCATGATAGATGTATGGCTAAATATTGTTGCCCTTATTGTAAAACCCTGACATGCACTACCAGGTGCATGGCCAGGACTGTCCTTTTCATTCGTCAAAACACAGAACTTGGGCTATGTAACTCCACACCAGAACCAAGGATTCTGTTATGCCATGGATCAATGTACCCTATGAGACACTACGGTATGTATGCCCCCTTCACTATATTCCTCCTGATCTTTGACAAAGATTCTTCAGTCTTCAACAATGTCCACTTCATGAGTAATCTAGAGAGTAGCATCTATCGAGAATGGATCAATTTGCCTGCTTTGCTGGTTTTCCATCCTCAGTTGGATGCCTGGGTAGCCCCACATACTGACTGTTGTGCCAAATTGGGCTACCACAATTTGAGCAGATGTGACATCTTTGATGTAATCATGCCAGTTTGCAGTTACTCACCAAACACTATGGTCTGGCAATATACCTTTGCTAATGACTTCTTTGCCAATGACAGTGTCAATGTTGGAGCTCCTTTTTACAAGCCAAATGTCATTTATGCCTCAAGAGAAGATGTATAACACCTCACCAGCCAGATGATGAATGACTCCATTATCTGCCCTGTCATGAAGCTGCACCTTCCTCAAGTTTGAGTTACCTATGATACTGATGAACAATATTGTGTTGTGACCAATAACAAGCCATTCTCCTATGGACCTCTGGTGTGTGGCATTACTATGCCCAACTTCTGTTTTGTACCTCAGCAGCACACTGTCATTGGCCATACAGTTATCACCCCTGTTCCCACCCCAGAACATATTACATCGATAGTGACCCTGACTATTTAAATGATATTGCACAGTATCAACCAGTGTTTAATGTGCGTATTGACCCACTCACCCTGAATCTTCTGATCCTTGTTAGAGACAAAAAACACATAGCTTATCCATATTAATAACAATATTACTAAGGCAGACAATTCTATGAATGAATTGTTTCATGATGCTGATTTAAGTTCTACATTTTCCAACACTTGGTTGGAACTCACATGTAAAGGTTTTGTTATTATTAAAGTTTTCTTGATTGTTTTTCTGATTGTTGTAGACACTGCATGCTCAAGCAACATCATGCACAATTGAAATTTCTTTATGCTACCCTCTCAGCTAGATTGTAACCAACCAAATTTTCCCTAGTGGTGTTGCCACCTTATGAATGCAACAAAGGGATAATATGTAGACCTGCCTTACCTCAGTCCCTAATGTGGACTACCATGTTTCTATCATACAGTATAATGGCTATCAGTATTTAGCAATGCTTGCTATTATGTACTATTCATTATAGTTATGTTTATGGTCTTTCTGTGCCACTTACACCTATTAGCCATAATGCTAAGATCAGCATATTCTATGAATTATTCTATCATAACTCAAAAGTAGTTTTAGTAAGCTTAATGCTTATTGCTGTGTACGTGCAAAACTTACCGGCCTTGGGTGTGAGCTGCCCGCCATATCCACCAATAGAAATTCTTTGTTTAGCTTTTCTGCTAAGCAGATGAGCACGTTACCAGGTAACAGGCCTTCTTTTATCCGACTATAAGAGTTTGTGTAATCCTGTTTTACACTGAGTTTTTCTATGATGATACCGGGTATTGGGAGGTTCCAGACTCCTGACAGTGGTAAGCTGTCCTTTTTACATGTATTTGGGCAATAAACCTTTATTCTGTGATGCCTGTCTTCTGTGTCATGTTTTACCATCGGGTTTAGATCCCGTCAAAACCCAACATAACCTTTGGGCTTACTAAATACCAAAGAAAAGGGATTGCCTTGCTCCACCTGTATATAGCCACAAAAGGAACTGCAAGATATTCAGCCCAGTGCCAAAGATTACCTTCAGGAATTTAAAACTTATTTGAAAAGACACTGCCCATATGTCTTTGCTATTATCAATGACAGAACCATTATACAAATATAGAAAAAACTGTTTGAAATAAACATAGATCATGCAGAGTAATTTTGATGTAATAATAATAGCATAACACACCTGTATAAGTTATTCAACTGTCTGAATCAAGGTCTCTTTTAAAAAGAGCAACAAAGCATGAGATCAAAGCAAAACATTGTATGATATTCCCTGGAAAACAATGAAGAAGGAAGTGGGAGTAAAGAAAATATATATATATATATATATATATATATCATGGGGGTGGGCACTTTCTTAGTAGAATATATTGTGTTATTTCCATTGGAGTGGGATAAATTCTGATGGTATCAGCAGAATGAGGGTAAATTACATTTATTCACATTGTGCTGATGTAACCAGAGTGAGGATATCTTCACTGCAGCCTGCATTCTAAATGAACCCACTTCAGAAAACAATTTCTCTTTCTTACTGAAGCCAGCAATGTACTCAATTCGCATTGCAAAAGACACTCACCTGTGTTCCATAGTGTATCTAAGACTCCTAGCCCATTACTGTGCTGATCTCAGCTTCAAAACAACATGCATTCTAAATGGAATTCCTTCACAAAGCAGTTTCTCTTTCTCAGTACTACCTACAGCAGTTTCTGTTTCTCGCTGATGCCTGCACCTTACTCAATTAGCATTGCAAAAGACACTCACATGTGTCCCATTGTGTGTCTCAGGCTCCCAGTCCATTCAGAAAAACTCATACACACTCACATCATGCACAGAAAGAGCAGAAAACACACAGAAACAGAAAAAGTACTCAGCAAAAATGTTCGTTAAGCTCCCACCCTCATGGTATAAATCATACACATGATGTGAAGATCATTAGTTATGGACAAAATTCTCAGTCCTGCACAGTGAGCTATGCATTCTCACTCTGCAGGAGTTAGAATATTTTCCATATCCCACTCCTGCCCATCATGAATCTTATATTTACACAATAGGTGTGGACATAAATCCCATGTGATAAATGTGAAATTTTACATTTATACACATAGTAGATGCATCATCACAGATTTATGCAAGCAATAATACCTTCCAGGGTGGGCGGTATTGGGCAATACCGGACTGCCCAGGGGTGTAATGAGGCCTGACGCTGCAGGCGGAGGGCCTTATAGCCCCTGGAAGATCCGGTATTGCCCATACTGCCCACCCTGGAGGGTCTTAGAAAATGGGCTATATTTATGGGTTTTTTTTTGTAATATTTAAGAAATTAAATTAATGGAAAAAAATAATTACTGAAATTAAACTTAAAGTTGGTTTGGTGCTAAAGTAGTCCCTCTACTGGTATACTTACCAGTTCTTCCCAGTAGAGGGCAGTGCAGCATTTCTTACTTGTATCACAGTGCCAGTATTTTCTTTGTTTTCCCTACCGCAGGTGGACATCCAACTGCGGTATAGCAATTCAAGAAAATACCGGTGATCACATGGACATTCATGCCACTACGGGCAGCAGTCTCACAGACACTATGATACTGCTAGACATATTTGGAGCAGCAGCATTATTGTTGAGTTCCCTTGTGTAAGTACAATCATTTTCCGAGGTGGACACTCTTTTTCACATTTATTGTTTCCACTTAGGTCACGCATACTGCTTAATTTATACATGGGCCCCAACTGCATACTTCTCATGCCAGACGCTTTTTCCATTTTTTTTAACATAGCAACAGCTGGAGATGCTAGCTGTATGTGTGCAGTCAGGGAACACTATTAACATATGAAGACAGCAGTACATTTTTAATTTTTACATTTTTCCTGCAGCAAGTTGCTTTTTTTAAGCACTGAGTGATGCCAGGGGACAGGGTATGAGAGGACATGCGAGTGGGGGAGCTCAGTCAATTTATTCCGGCAGCTGGAAGCTTTGGATGAATACAGCACTGTGTGCGATATATTTTCTGAATTGGTGGGGACGTAAGCCACTTTCTGTGCAATTACTATGGATTCTGTGACACAATTTATACAACCATTGTTGGCTTGCTGTATCAAGTCACTACATTCTCGCTTCACAAGTAAGTGAGGTGGGAAGCCTTTTATTCGAATAACTAGAGCTGACAACGGCTGTTTAAATTGTCCCACTAAAACCATAGTAATTGCACTGATAGCAGTTTAGGTTCACATCAATTCGGTTAATTTCTCTGCAAAACAATAGCCACCTTGCTTTTTA
The DNA here is from genome assembly GCA_016271365.2 of Neoceratodus forsteri. Taxonomy (NCBI): domain Eukaryota; kingdom Metazoa; phylum Chordata; order Ceratodontiformes; family Ceratodontidae; genus Neoceratodus; species Neoceratodus forsteri. Next base: position 808,580,814 of record CM028138.1, on the reverse strand, counting down.
CTATGAGATGTTATGCACATGATGGGGTCGAGACAGATGTTTGAATTTATTAATACAGTCTGTTACTCTGGGAACCAATTTGCTACACCCCTCGTGGTTTCATTTGTTTTTCCTCAGTGAGGACTTACTGTTTTCTTTTTTTTACTGTTAACCATACAGATACGCTTTTATATCTTACACAATGGTATGGCAGAGTCTATCTCTTGCTAGCTGAGAAAATAAAAATATCTGGTTTTATTGTTGAAAATTCTATCAATACTATTACATTCTAAGGTTATCAGGTAGCAAAAGACTGGGATTCATTTTTTTATGGTCTCTATCGACTGATACCAGACCAGCTAGGTGGTGATGTTAGCCAATCAGAGAGTATCCTTTCTCTTACCCATTTTCTAAACACAGTAGATATGTTATAATCACTCCAGAACTCATTTAGAATGTTCAGTCTCAGTACCAGTACTAACTATATTCAAATGCAAATAACTTTAAAATGAAAAAAGATAGCATAGTGCTGTGAGCATGAAAGTAGTTCAGCATACAATTATCTACAAAATGAGTGGTATTTCATTTATAGATACCTTACAGATTTATTTATAATAAGCAAAATATTAGAAAATGAAACTTTGTGTTCACTTTTTTGACAAACATACAGTATGCAAAAAAAGATAATCAAAAGCAAATGTCCCTGCACTGACAGAAAGCATCCCTATTGCATAAATGAAATATACAATGATACTGTATATCCTCAAATAGAATGTAGTTATACCTCTTAAACCAGGAGGGGGTGACAGAAAAACCTTTCCAAGGTTTAGTATTACCCATTCAGGAATGAGGGTATGTGAGATATCTGTAATCTCTCTCTCTGCACCAATGGCTAGAAGAGTGTTATCCACACTTGATCTAGGAATTCTATGCTAAGAGAGTCTATGTTTTGATATTTCTTGCTGGTAATGCCCCAGTACGAATCATGAAACAGACTGTAGTGGAACTCGTACTCGGACACAGAGGGGGCAATACCATTGCAAGATCCCAGGAACAAAGAAACTAGAAAAGGAAAGAAGGCAACAAAGAAAAGGAAAACCAACGAAGAACAAATGGACCTATAGATTTAATTTATTGTTCCTTCTCTATTAAAGTCAGTGTGTGTGTGTGGTTGGGGGTGTGGGGGAGCATATCTGAGCAACAAATGAAGAGCAGAGCCCACAATAAAAAAGAAAATAAATGGCATCAGTATGATTCTGTGATGAAATTCCGCTCACAAGTCACTATCTGACTTACAAGTATAAACATATATGGCAAGAGTGCTATTAACAATGAAACTCTGTCAGAGTGTAAAATCAGAATGAGAGAACATAAAGGGGGAATGTAATATTACCTCCGAAAGCCTACACAGATAGGTGGAGTTCTTGTCCCAGGAGAAAAATCATGCAATATCAAAGAAAAAGAAATGTTTACTTACATATATAGCATTCCTGTCATAATGTGACTAACATGCATTCTAAGAGTAATAATATAGCTGGTCAGACTGAAATGACAGCCAAGTAAAACATTTAGACAGGAAAGGCATACACTTGGTTTAAACTCTCAGTCAGCTAAGAAAAGAGACCAGGTATAGGAAATAAACAGTAACTGCATAATTCACAGTGATAGAAAATATCAGACCAAGGTAGGTGCAGAAATGCCTGTACTGAAGCTGCGTGGGTTGGAGGTGAAAACACCAGTCCCCTCAGATGAAAAGCAAACCCTTCAAAGCAGTCTGCAGTATTGGGATCATCAGAAGCAAGGTATTTCTGTTAGCACCTCAGCAGATGCTGTTCTTCAACATCCACTGTGAGAAATAAGAAGCCTGCTACATCTACCCTTGTAGTAGCTGTTTGGTGCAGTCTCCCAGGTGCACCAACATAAGAAACACAAAACTGCAGTTTAAGCTAAACTGTACATACCCCAGGAAACTTAGAACAACAAATTCATCCACTAATGGAGATGAACATACAAGACTGGAGAGGACAGCATAAACTTCAATATCTTACAATACAGGTGCTGCTTTCCTAGATCACCACAGAAACCTCAGCAGGACATATCCAAATGCTCAGAGCAAGCACCTGAAGAGATTGTGTGTGTGTGTGGGGGGATTTCTAGCAGGTATCAATTAGGCTCTTAGTGTTCCTTTGACACCACACTGGGGACCCCATTTGAAATACAGGAAACGAAAAATAAGGAACTTATCTGCACCTCGCTGCTCATTTAAGTGGCGGCTAATAAACCAAAGGGGGATCCTCTGAGGTTGTGTGCTGCACATTTCAGTCTCCTGATGCCCTGGCAACCTTTTTCTGTATGCAGTCAACCCAATCTGAAGAATTAGAAGCCCATTGCACCGGTGATCAATTGCTGGATCTTAAACCCTATTTCTAGGGTAACAAAGCTTATTTTGACTTAATTGGCCTGATTCCAAAAACAATTGGACTGATGCAAGGTGCTTGCATCAGACAACAATGAGGCAATATGCACCTTGTGTCATACATTGTGATGATCCCTATTCCGAAACATGATCTGCACTAAAATGGGACACCGCTATGGCAAAGGGGTACTACACCACCCTTGCAACCAGCATCGGCATATGCCAGGTTGCAAGGGGGCTAGCACCACGGTGGGGCAGCAACATCCCCTTCACTGGGATTCTGAAAGCCCCACCAAGTCCGTAGCATGGGGTTCATGTTAGACCAGCCCAAATGTGGTCTACACCCCTTGCAGCATTGCCCATCATGGTAGAGAACTGGTGAGTGGAGTCTGTATGTGGGGTACAGGGGCTGAATGGACAGGGGAGTACTGTAGGAGAGTTCAGGAGCAAGCGGGTATGCTGGGGAGGTTATTGGGCCCCTGCTGGGGGGTGCCATTCTTATACAGCACAGCATACACCATTACATGATGGGGTGCTAACAAGGGCACTCCTGCCAGATGCCCAATCATCCCCCAGGCATACCCACTCACTCAGTAACACCCTCTATGGCATCCCCTGTGCCATGTCTTCCCCAAGACACCTCCTGGCATTGATTTCACTCTTGCACCTGGAGGGGGCGAAGATCCATGCATCAAGTCCCACAGGTGTGCCTAGCATTCCGTACTATCTTCCTTGAGCAGAGACCCCAGATGTTATGGAATCGAGCGCATGGTCCCTAATGCACTAGGAGTATGCCACAGACCTAGATTACTATAAATTGTGGTGAACTAAAGGCTGTTTCAGAATCATGCCAAACATGTCAACCTAGACATATAATCCTGTCCCTATACTGCCACCACCCCCTTTCAAACACTGTTGCAGATTCTGCTACTTTAATCTGTTTCCTCTTATGGGGTTCCATAACACAGTGAGTGAGTGTGCAATAAAAATAGTTATGAATTGTAAAAACCAAAAAACAAATAATAACTGCATGCTTGTTTCTCTTTTAGGGGATGCTTGCCTTCTGATGTGCCTGAATCACAAGAGGTCTATTCTGTCTGTTTGCTAATGTTCAAGTAGATCCACAGGACTGCCCTGTACATAAGAAGGTGATCACAGGCAACAAGCTGGAATTTACATCTTGGTCCATTCTGTGGAGTCACATTAGAATACCTATTCTTAATTTAGATTACAAAAATTGTATAATTTATCAAGGTATTACCCATTCTAAATAGTTTTTGTACTATTCTCATAACAGTGTCTTTATGAGAATGTTTTTATTTGTGTACTGATTTCTTGACTTTTCTCACTAATAATAAATTTGTAACTAAAAGCGCATGGTGATGAAGTCATATATTAGTGACTATAAATATCTTGTGTTGTCTCCTATAATCAGCCCGCTGATAAAGCCCCATTTAGCAGGTGAAGCACTGGGGTGGTCATCATACTTCTTTCACTGGGAGACTGACACATAGTCATTCACTAGCAACACTGCATTGAATAAAAATGTACATTTCCTTTGAAAAATTAATGGAGAAGTGTGATTTCTTCTGTTGGAGTGCAACTTTTTTGAAACAGTTCTGAATCACTGGGATTAGACATCCCACTGTTGCACCTCCAGTTACCCTGGAACGCACAAACAATCTTTTGAGAAAGGAAAGGCAGCAGTCACAATCCAGCCATATCACCTCTACGGTGCAAGGAGCCTGATCCACCTACCCCCCAAAGAAATAGATAAGGTGCCACTTGCCCCCTCGGGCAGCAGTCACGATTCAGCCATAGCACCTCTACGGTGCAAGGAGCCTGATCCACCTACCCCCAAAGAGATAGATAAGGTGCGACTTTAGTGAAGACATTGCGAGCCTGAGCGAGTGTTGCTATAGCAAAAGTCGCTTGAGATCACGATGTGTTCACTGAAGCTGCATCTCGCTTCCACTTCTCTTCCCATTGCCAGCAGCAGCTTTTTAACCAAACCAGACACAAATTTGAACAGAACGAAACTAGAGAGATCTAATTTCCACCGGGACAGTGCTTATTTTAAATATGCAGGAGCACCTCAGTTTACTTTATTAAAAGCGATTGGTCATGCTACAAATTTAAACGAGAAAGTGAAAGTATAGCTGCTCTAGGAATATGAGGGGAAATGGCAGGATGAACCAGATAAAGAGCTTTATTTTGCTATTGTTTATTTGAAAATGATGGCAGGATCAATTAGATGGAAGTGGGCCAGAACCATTTTTCCCAGCATGTGAACCAGTCCACCCAGCTGCCCATCTGCCCACCATCAACCAACAAACCAATGGAGCATGGTATGGACCCAGCAGACTGGCATGCATGCTGGGAAAAATAGTTCTGTGCCACTCTGCCCCTTCACCCCTTCCTCCGAGACCAGAACCATTTTTCCTAGCATGTGAACCAGTCCACCCAGCCTGCTCATCTGCTGACCATCAAACAACAAACCAATGGAGCATGGCACGGACCCGGCAGACTGGCATGCATGTTGAGAAAAATGGTTCTGTGCCACTCTGCCTGTCCACCCTTCCCTCCAAGGCCAGTACCAATTTTTTTCAGCATGTGTGCCAATTCGCCTACCCTGTCCCTCAGCTGACCATCAATAAGCAACCACTATAGCATGGTACGAACACTGCAGACTGGCATACATGCTAAACTGCTCAAATCTAACCCCCTTTACCTCTATGCTATTTAAGACCTGCTCTGTCTTCTCTCCAGCTGCCTGCCCCTGAACAGGGCTGCTTCAGCTCACCCACGGTCGGCCGGCACCCAGCCAGCCACGGACCAAGACCAGGACACCCGCCTGCAGCTCCATGGAAGGTACGGGACAGTGCAGCCAATCAGAACATGGGTGCTTCCAGCAAACCCACTCTGATTGGCCAGGACTTTTCCCCTGCTATAGACACCTGGCACTTTGTTAGATTTTCAATAGAACTAAGCACATTTCAACTGTGTTATTAGACGTTTTTCAACCATATTAGCTGGACTGTAATTTCTACTACTGTTTTAAAGTGCTTACACCTCTTCTGTCTGACTGCTTTTCCTGCAGAGCCCCCCCCCATCCAAGCACTCTGCCTTGGTGCCGATAAGTCTAACTACCTTTTTTTTTTTTTTGTGGCTAGTTTTCCATTAACAGGTTATACAGACCTACCACTAGAGGGATTCTTGGTCTTCTACATAAATCACTGTACTCATCCATGGGCAATATGGCCTGCATTATCATTCTACTTCTTTTCCGGTGCTGCTACAAGGGGTGGTTGTAGTTGAGGTTCCCCTAAGCTTCACTCAACAGGCTGACAACTTCCTTAAAACTGCCTGTGCGATAGCTCTGCAGCTGAAAACAGGAAGCCCTCAGTGTCTGCCATCCACCCTTCAGACTCAAGTCAGATAGACGCTGAGCACCCTATTATTACCTACGCTGTGCTGTCATACCAATAGATACCGATAGAATTCTCTGCAGAGAGCCAGCATGCCTAGGCACTCTTGATTGGTGCTGCACTGCCATAGGGGGATCGTGATTGGTATGCCTGCTTGCCTGCTTTGCTCTGATTGGGGCACCTTCTCTATAGCCTGTTACAGTGTTCCCTTCTTAATTCTGACTTCTCTGTTCTCGCTCTGACCTGAAATTTTCTCCCACCCCCACCACCCCCCTCTCCCAGGCCTCCTTTAAATACACTCATGATCCGCCTCCTATATCATATTACTGCTTCACTGGCCTAGTTTCGACTGCTGCCAACCTATGATTGGTATCTGAGTGTGGCCAATAAGACTGCCCTGTGTGAATATCTCTTGAGCCCCACCACTACCTAAGCTGCTCCTGCTCTTCTTGTTCCCCTTTCTGCTGTATTTTCTCATCTAGGTTTTAAGTGAGTACCTAGACGGGCAAATCACTTGCCTAGAAAATATTGCACTAATACAAGTCATGAGACCACTCAATCTGGGACCATGGCTTTCCTTATTGTGTTTTTATTGCTCCTAAGGTGAAGAGTTTTCAGCAATATAGTGCAATTCAAAGTACCTCAATGCAATTCAGTTCTCCAATGTACCTTATCAATACCTAATGTTATAACGGTCTACTGTGCAGACACTATGTCATTCTCCTCTCCCCTTTTAGCCTATTCCCCCCGGTTAGCCTACACCCCCTTGCTACTGTCCTCACCTATGTCTACTCAAGCACTTACATTGATCACAATCAACTGTCATTACAGTGGTGCCACCTCTTGCGCAGCACGATATGGGTTGCCATGCAGAAATAAAAAGGCAGTCTCCATTCTTATAAGCTCCTTAAAGAAAGTTATACTTCTGCTTCTTCTTTGCTCAGGAAATGTGGAGCTCAACCCTGCCCCCCCCCACAACTTACCTCGTCTATCAATTTTGCTGGGGCCACAGGTCTCAAAATGATGATGGTCAACATTTTAAGCCTGCCTAAAAAACTTGTACAGCTGCAAGCCTGGGCTGCACATGTTAACCCTGACCTTATCATAATTACTGAGTCGTGGTTAAAAAAGACGAACACTGATCAACAAATATCACTGCAGGGCTACAATTTATTTAGAGCAGATAGAGAATAGAGGCGGGGGTGTGGTTATTTACACCAAATCTAAGTACTTGGTCACCAATATTAGTTGCAAATCTCTAGCCAAGGAATTTGAGTTAGTTTCGCTGAGCCTTCATCTCCCCTCCTTAGAATGTATCACTATCCTAGGTGGCTATAGACCCTCGTCTGGTGGTGATGAAGTCCTTAAACTTTGAAATCCATGTTCAAGATGCAAAACTGAAACAATATTTCTAGGAGATCTAAATATGGACTGGCTAAATCACACGGCCTCAAATCCCTTTGTGACGAGCTAGGTCTTGGGCAATTAGTCAGTGAACCTACTAGGAACAACACTCTAAATACTGCCAACAGTTCCATTCTAGATGTGGTACTAACCCCCATCCACACAAAATATCTCATTCGGCAGTGTTTCTCAACGACATGAGAGATCATGGAATTGTTGCTTGCATAAGATCTCAAATTAAGGCCCGGCCGCAACCTATCTTTATAACAAAAAGATCCTTTCACAAATTCAGTGCAGTAAACTTCCTATCTGACCTGAGAATGATCAGATGGCAAGATCTCTACCTAGCCAAAGATATCAACAAGGCAGCTTACATCCTTAATGACAAACTCACTACGATAATAAATAAGCATGCCCCTTTCATCAAAGTAAGGGTATGGAACAATTCCAACCCCTGGTTCACCTCGGATCTCAAGGCAGCCCTTATAGCTCGAGATAAGCTCTGGGCTAAAGCTAGACATTCCAAAGAATCTTCGGATTGGCAGGCCTTTAGAACAGCCAGGAATAACTGTGTGAAAAAACTTCACTCTGCTAAAGCTAACTATTATATTTCTACTCTCAAACAAGCTAAAGGGAACCCTCATAAAATATGGAAGACTATCAAAGCTATAAAAGGACGGCCCATGGCCCCCTCTGTCCCAACAAAGACAGTTGTAAGTGGCAAGATTGTGGAAAACAAGTCCCTAATCCTGGAGGAATTTAACTACCACTTTGTCACAGCTGGATTAGCTTTTGACTCATCACCTTATGCTGGTGCTGCGGTGAGCCAGCATACCCCTCCCCATACGTCTAGTCCTGCACCCAGCCCCTTCCAACTGCGCAAGATAACTTATAAAGAAGTAGAAGATTCTCTTCTTAACTTAGACACCAACAAAAGCACAGGGGATGATGGCTTGGAACCCTTTTTCCTAAGGTCAGGCTACGCCCATCTCACTGCCCCAATTCTCCACATCTTCAATCTTTCCATTACATCTGCTACTGTGCCGTCCTGATGAAAATCAGCACATATCCTCCCTCTATTTAAATCTGGTGACCCATGCAATGTAAACAACTATAGGCCTATCTCCATATTGCCTATACTTTCTAAAGTTCTCGAAAACTGATCCATATTCAGTTAAAATCTCACTTGAAACCTTTCTCTCATTAACCCAGCTCAATCTGGCTTCCGGGCTAATCATAGCACAATCACTGCACTAGCAAAAGTAACCAATGATTGGATCTCTGCTATAGATGCTAAGAAGGTAACTGGTACAGTCTTTTTGGACTTCAGCAAAGCTTTTGATACTGTTGATCACAAACTATTAGTCAATTGCCTTGCAAAGTTGGGTGACACATCCCATACCACCCAGTGGTTCTCTAGCTACCTAACTGGAAGATTCCAAAAAGTAAAGGCAGAAGGCTTTTCTTCTGCTGCCTTGCCAGTTGCAAGAGGAGTCCCCCAAGGATCCATCTTAGGCCTTATCTTGTTTTCTTTGTACATTAATGACTTAGATTCTAACATATCTACGTCCAATCTGCACTTTTTTGCAGATGATACTGTGTTGTATACTTCTGGCTCATTGTTATCTGAAGTCAAGGGAGTGCTTCAAGTGGACTTCGCGCAACTTGAGCATAATCTAATAAAGGCAAAGCTTCTGCTCAATGCTAAGAAGACTAAAGCGATGATATTCTCCCGCAGTGCTGTCACAGGCCCCCCCCAATATCCTTGCCCAAGACTTCATTGTCACCATGCTAAATAAGCCTCTGGAAGTTGTAACCAAATTTAAATATCTGAGTATCTGGATCGACAATAAATTATCATTCAATGACCACGATGAAGATGTCTCTAGAAGGTTAAAAGCAAGGTTAGATTTCTTCTACAGAAATAGGCCCCTTTTCCCCCTTGAAACTCGAAACAAGCTTGTACTGGCCACTTTTCTCCCCCCCCCCACTCAACTATGGCAATGTAATCTATTCCTCTACCACTCTTGCAAATCTAAGTAAACTGGACATCCGTTATCACTGTGCGTTACGGTTCATTACCAACTCCCCTTACCGTTTGCACCACTGTGCCTTATATGCAGTTGTTGGTTGGACATCCCTTACTACTAGATGCCTGCTCCATGCTGGGCTATGGACTCTTAAACTGTTCCTGCAGAACTTGCCAAGCTGCCTCTCTTCCCTTATTAGTATCTCACACAGTGTATACTCGTTAAGAAAATCTGACTTTATTATGCTTGACATACCAAGGACGCGGACTTCCTTTAGTAAACGTGCTACTGCATTGCCCTTCCCTCCATTTGGAACCAATTACAAACCGTACTGAAACGAACTAGCACAGTTTCAATAAACTTCTACAAATCGCTAAGTTCAGCCAAAATAAAAGACACCTGTAACTGTCATTAAGTCTCTTCCTTCCCCATGTTTGCCATATTTATCCACTGGTAAGGTATAATTGATTTGCCATATTAACTGCTTTCCCTTCCCCTTCTACTCCTGGCTTTATCTATGCTTACGCTCACTCCTCCCCCCCATATCAGTTGTAGTCTGTTGTTTGTTCTAGCTGCCAAAATATATGTATTGCACACACCAGTCATCATGTTTCATTGTTACATGCTGGGAAAAATGGTTCTGTGCCACTCTGCCCGTCCACCCCTCCCTCCGAGGCCAGAACCAATTTTCTTCAGCATGTGTGCCAATCTGCCCAGCCCGTCCCTCTGCCGACCACCAATAAACAACCACTATAGCATGACATGCACTCCACAGACTGGCATAAATGCTGGGAAAAATGGTTCTGTGCAACTCTACCCATCTGTCCCTCCCTCCACCATGGCCAGAGACAAGAACCATTTCTTTCAGCATGTGTGTCATTTCAAAAACATTATTCATTTGTTTGTTTACTTTAAGCATACAGTCCATGCACACACACCCTCCACCCTACATCTTACCTCCCTTGCTTTCCCCATTCAAATAAAAGCAGCAGTATGGCTTTCCGAAAAATGTAAAAAAAAAAAAAAGAAAACTTACCAGGCACATAGAAAAGTAGTAGTCCTGTTGCAGCAAATCATGGCCTGGCAGGCAATGTACAGCACAAGGAAGTTTCATGCATTCACAACACTCTGTGAAAATTTACTTCCTCACATTACCTCCGAGCCATCCCCCTCTATCTTCAAATTGTGCCCCCTTGTTCTTGAACACCTGTTTTTCTGAAAGATGCTTGCTACCCTCTTGGACTTTCTATCATGTCTCCTTGTTTACCTCCAAGGTATACATATTAAGCTCCTTCAGTCTCTGGTTCATATGCTTTCTGGTTCAGACCCTACTTGCGAGCAGCCCAGGATGCACTCCCTACCCTGGCAGACCGGCACGTCCACCCTCCTCACCCCGACGGAACAGCACGGCCACTCTCCCCACCCTGACAGACTGGCACAGCCACTCTTCCCACCCTAACGTACCAGTACGGCCACTCTCCCCACCCCAAGAGACCAGCAAATCCATTCCTCCACCCAGGCAGACTAGCACAGTCACTCTCCCCAACCCCACGGACTGGCACAGCCACTCTCCCAACCCCTACGGACCACCATGTGCACCATCCCCACTCCTACAGACTGTCACGGCCACCCTCCCCACACCCACGGACCGTCACGGCCACTCTCCCCACCCCTACGGACTGGCATGGCCACTCTCCCCACCCCAATGGACGAGCACTGCCACTCTCCCCACCCTAAGAGACCAGCAGATCCATTCCCCCACCCTGGTAGACTGGCACAGTCACTCTCCTCACCACCATGGACCTCCACAGCCACTCTCCCCACCCCTACGGACCACCATGTCCACCTTCCCTCCCACGGACTGGCATGTCCACCCTCCCCACCCCTACAGACCATCATGGCTGCCCTCTCCACACTCACAGACCAGCACGGCCACTCTTCCCACCCCAAGAGACCAGCATATCCACTCCCCCACCCCAGCAGACTGGCACAGTCGCTCTCCCCACACCCAAGGACCAGCACGGCCACTTTCCTCACACCTACAGACTGGCATGGCCACCGTCCCCACCCTGATGGACCAGCACAGCCACTCTCCCCACCCCAATGGACCAGCAGATCCATTCCCCCACCCCAGCAGACTGGCACAGTTACTCTCCCCACCCCCATGGACCCTCACGACCACTGTCCCCACCCTGAAAGACTGGCACAGCTACACTCTCCACTCTGACCGAATGGCACAGCGATTCTCTCCACCCTGATGGACCAGCACACACAATGCCAACATCCTCACCCCACCACAACACTCTGTATTCCCATCTGACTCCACCAAGACCAGCGTCCCTCACCTCAAACCTCACCTAATGTCCCCATACCACCATAGTGACCAGTGCACCTACCCCACTGCCAGTATATCAACAACACATGGCCCATCCCCAATGGAACTACACATGACCAGTTTCCACACCAAACCTCACTGTGTCCCCTCAAAGAAAGCAACATTTTACCACCATATGTGAGTGGTGCAAATCTCACAATAACAAAATGAATGTAGATGGCTTGCCAAATGCCACTCTTACACATTACCTAAAGCTGAAACCTGGATAAGATGGAGTCAGTTTAACCCCCCCGTCATCTCAGATCTGGCTAAGATGGTGCCCCCCGCCGCACATAGATGCAATCAACGAGGCTAAGAAATGGAAATATTTTCAGTCCAAATACAATACCCCACATTAATTTTTCTTTCTTGGTCCTGACACCTTGTGCTGGGAGGATACATCTACCTTCTTGTTGATGCAATCCTGCTGCTTCAATGGCAACTGGGATGAAGGTCTGGCTAGCTAAAACAACCCCCTGTGCTTTCAGAAAGGATTTGGTGGCACTCGCAGCTCAGTACAAGTACTGACGACCCCCTCACCAGCCCACTCTCACGCTCGTTCGCTCGCTCTCTGAAAACACCTGAAAACTACCATGCTAAACACCGCAAATGTCCCCGATGTAATTACTCATTTTTGATTCTTTACCACAGTACACCAAGCACAGCAGAAGAGAAAGTAGCTAGGGGAAAAACAAAATGCAGTGCTCTGGTTTTGCAGCAAACTACACACACACACACACACACACACACACACACACGGATAACGTTAAAAAAAATGCATTCCAAGATCACGTAATGTAGAGTGCTGAGTAGAAGCTCCTTCAAGAAGCTCCTGCCTCTCGATTACTAAATCGCCTTTTTTGGACATCTGAATTTCTTTATTTCCTCTGTTTTCGAGATTCAGTGCTGTCTGAACACTTTGGAAGCCTGGTTTGAGTGTAAAATTGGCAGATGGAGGCTTACATGAAGAAATCCCCACAGAAGCATACCCCCCCACACTCCTCCCAAAAAGGCCTCTAAGAAATCTAGGGCTTCGGGTGGGCCTGAGAATCCTGATCCTCCGAGTCAATTTGGAGAACAGGAGCCTTTAACGCTCGCTAGGTTCCTTGAAGAGTTTAAGCCCTTTTGTGAGGAAATGAAAGAAATGGCGATGGATCTGAAGTCTCTCTCCAGAAAATTATATGAAGTCTCACTAACTGTCTCTGATAACACAACTCGAATAGTCTCAATGGAGAAAAAGTTAGAAAATCTTAATCCTGATCTGGTATCTATGCATCAGAGGTTATCTTATCTCGAAACCAAGCTTGAAGATCTAGAGGACCGTAGCCGCAGAAACAATGTTGTGATACTGGGGTTACCAGAGGGAGAAGAAGGCCAACATGTCATGACATTTGTGCAGAAGTTGGTGGATAGGGTTGCCGGCCCATCTCCCTTTGGCCCTGTCTATATCATAGAGTGAGCTCACAGGTCCCTATGGCCTAAGCCTTCTCCGGAGGACTCCTCCATCCCATTATCTGTCAGTTTTTGAACTACTTGGAGAAGCAGAATTTTCTGCAGAAAGTGAGAGCTTTGCAAGAGGTTCGCTGGGAGAACATGAAACTGAGAATTTCACAAGATTTGCCTGCCTTGGTTTGCTTGAAGGGGAAAGCGTTCCATCCTATTGTTTCTAAGATAATTGCGGCAGGCCTGAAATTCAGGATGGGATACCCAGCCAGGTTACAGGTTCTAGTAAATGGATCCTGGTCCAAATATGATGATCCTGCAGCTGTGCTGATGAGCCTTAAATCTATGCTGCCAGATCTATTTCAGGATCCCTGAGATGTTGTGCTTGCAGGATGGAGAGCTGTGTGGAGCTGAGAATTGAACTTTCATTTTTTCTCTCTTCGAGAAACTGTTCAGTGCGAGTGGGATGGGAAATTTCCCCTGTTTTGCTTGGACTGGGGGTAACAGCACAGGGACTATTTGCTATTAGTCTCCTTGGCCCCAATTCCAGAGGGCCAATGCCGGTTAAGGGCAAAGGACACTTAGGGTTTTGGGGTTTGCTCATGGGGGGAACAATGTTTCAAGTTTTAATAGTTTCTGTATGGTAAACACAATAGAAAGGAGAGTTGTTTTTTGCTGAGATTTAGACTCACATTTAATTCATCTGGATTGGAATTAGAGTGGTCTTGGGCTTTCTCTGCAGCTCGCCTTTACTTTACCATGACCTGGAATTGGCCACTAGAGGGCGTACCAGGCATTAGTAACTCACGGGAGTGCAGCCCTCAATTCGAGTGGGATTTTTCTGAATCTTCTCACTAGACTCGAGTGCAGGACAATTAATTCTCACATGGAAAGCCAGTGCACTTGGAGGCTGGTTATTTCTGGGAAGACACGTTTTTTTCAGTCTTCCCTTCCTGCGATGTGATTGCTATCTCTTTCCCGATTCCTGCTCTCGGTGTGTGGCAGAGGTCACTTCCCCTCACTGGGTTCCCGACCTGATTTTAGTTACTGCATAATTGCCTCATGAGGCAAAGATGTTTTCAATTCTCTCTCTCAGTTTCGTTCTGGTTTCCATGGCCACCTGGGTTGTACATGGTTTTCACTGTGGCCCTTTTCTAATAGGTTCTCAATACGTTAACACTTTGGTGTAGTGGTATGGAAAGCCCAGGACCATTCTCTCTTTTTCTGGGGGTAACCAGCACTGTTTTGTTTTCTATACGAGGATAGTGGAGTGTAAGAGTTTTCATTAACAGGGGTGCATCATCGGTGGGCGGGAGATGAAGGAAAAGCACCAGTGCTGTGCTGAACGTTGCTTATGACAGTTTAGAGGGTTGGGGGTGGGTTCTGGGGTATTGTTGGAGGGTAGGGGTGGGTAGGGGATGGAATGGACTTAATTTTGGGGGGGGTTAGGGAGGAGGGAGGGCTTTACTGCAGTAACCATGGGTGTATGGTTGCAGGTCCTAGGTATCCCGTGTGCTGAGCTGAATACACTAAGTTTAACTACCATTGCTGGATGGCTAATAAGATAACTTTTGCGACTTGGAATGTTAAGGGGATCAGGAAAAAGCACAAACAATATCAGGCTCTTAAACATTTAAGCTTACTTAGCTCTCAGATAACTTTTCTACAGGAAACCCATTTATTAGAAGTGGAAGCTTCACAGTTAAGGAGACAACAGGTGGGACTGGTTTACAATGCCCAGGGATCTACAAATAGCTGTGGGGTTATGCTCATGATTAATAGGGGTATTCCCTTTGTTTTTACACAAGTTATTAAAGATCCCAAGGGAAGGTTGATCCTTGTTAAAGGTACTCTCTGGTTCATTCCATTATTACTTGGCAGTATCTATGGCCCTAACACAGACGACCCAGGATTTTTTATGAGACTTATTTCTGCTATTCTCCCAATCTTTCCCATCAGGATTATTTTAGGGGGGGATTTTAACTAAATACTTGAGTCTAATTTAGATAGGTCAGGTAGAGGTCTGGGAGGGGTCACTCCAGGGAAGAAGGCTTTTAAAGATCTATTGGATCAATGCAGGCTCTGTGATGTCTGGCGCATCATACATCCTGATTCTAGGGAGTTTACCTTAAGGGCAATGATGCACGGCTCGCAGTCCCGCATTGATTACATACTTATCTCTCAGTGCCTATTACCTGGGGTTAAGACTTCCTTGATTCAACCTGGCCAAATCTCCAACCATTCACTAGCATTATGTAAATTGGTACTGCTTAACTTACCCAACGGGGAAACCAGATAGAAACTTTATGAACAACTTCTTAAAGATGTTAAATACTGCAAACTTATAAGGGAGCAAATTGAATACTTTTTTTCTTCTAACCCGTTAGACAGTGCAAAGCCAGACATTTTGTGGGGGCCTTTAAGACCTTCATGAGAGGGATCCTTATCAGCATGGCAGGTGGCAGAAAAAGGGCACAGGAGAAGGAATTAATATCTTTACCTTCCCAAATTAGATCACTTGAAAATAATTCCTCGATTAATCCTCCTGATGAGGATATGAGGAAACTCTTAGTGTTGAAAGATAGATATTTGGAATTACTCCGAGACAAAGCAGAAGTAGCTGTTATTCATACAAGAGATAGTTATACTGACCAGGGAGAAAAGGAGGGATGCTTACTGGCATTGCGTATTAAGCAACAAAAATCTGTGAGATTTATCTCTCATATCAGGACAATGGCTGATGGATCCTTAAAAGCTTCTCCCACTGAAATAGTTCAAGAATTCGCCCGTTACTATACAAACTTGTACAGTGACATGGAGCATCCCCCTTGCCCTGGGAGTACGGAGAGTTATCTGAAGGATTCTCATTTGCCCTCTCTCTCTGACAAACACAAGGATTTTCTGGTTGCTCCTATTTCTCAGGAGGAAATTGCTGAGGTTCTTAGTGAATTGCCGGCAGACAAGGTCCCAGGCCCTGATGGTTTTTCCTCCTTATTTTATAAAGTGTTTCAGAACCTTCTATTACCAGTACTTTGCCATTTATTTCAACATATTTTAGCTGGGGTAGAGGTCAACTCTCACCTTTTTGAGGCCTTGATCGTTCTTCTCCCCAAACCAGACAAAGATCTTGAGCTTGTTCAGAGTTACAGACCTATCTCACTTTTAAATCAGGATATTAAAATTCTCTCAAAGATATTAGCTAATAGATTAACAGTAGTTCTTCCTGAGTTGATAGGTATAAACCAGGTAGGATTTATGAAAGGGCATTCATCTTCTGATCACTTATGCACCTTGTCACATGTCTTCTCGACTACCAGGGATGCCGAGTTCCCTGCAGGACTGGTCTCCCTGGACGCCGAGAAGGATTTGATCAAGTGAACTGGAACTTTCTGTTCTGAGTTCTGGAAGCATTTCATTTTCCTTCTCTGTTCATCTCCTGGATTGCCACACTTTATAAAAACCCTACTGCAAGAATTTCTGTGAATGGGGCATTCTCCAAGCCTTTTTTGCTTCACTCAGGAACTAGGCAAGGATGTCCCTTATCTCCTTAGTTATTTAATTTATATTTGGAACCTCTAATTCAAAATATTCTCAATAATGTTTCTATACAGGGTGTTAGAGTTGGGCGGCATGAAATTAAAGTCACTGCATATACGGATGACCTGCTGATACACTTATCTCACCCTGTATCCTCTGTTCTGGCTTTACTAAGGGAAATAGCAAGATTTAGTGATCTGTCCAATTACAAACTGAATGCTAGTAAATCTTTATTTTTCCCACTAAACCATAAATATTCAAAAATGACATTAGTCCTTTTGGTTTGTGTTGGACTTCCAGGTCATTTAAATATTTGGATATTAAGCTTTCTCGTAACCCTCTAACATGGTTTAAGGAAAACCTGGATTCCCTTTTGCAGTTGAAAGTGCATGACCTTGAGAGGTGGTCCAAACTTCCTATTTCATTATGGGTCCAGATCAACATAATTAAGATGAACATATTTCCTAGAATTTTCTATCCATTATCTCTTCTTAACACTTTTATTCCTTTACTCTGGTTCAAAAAGACACATGGTGTATTCACCAGATTTATCTGGGCTGACAGATATCCTCGGCTGGCTTATCATAAGTTGGCAGCCCCAAAACTGGAGGGGGATTTACGAATTCCCCATCTGGTCATGTATCACTGGGCTAGTCACTTAGCAAAATGTCTGAGATGGGTATCCCCGGCCCAAAAAAAGAGCAACCGGTGTGGCTTAGAATAGAACTGGATGCAATCAAATGCAAGAATTTGGACCCCCTTACACTATTTTTTCCTGAAATTTCCCCAGATACGTATGGCCGAGGAGTGCCCCATAATAATGACATCTCTAAAGGTTTATTCACAAATGTGTTCATTTTTGCAATATTCCCCTCATCAGAACCTGGCCCAGTCTATTTGGAATTCACCATCTTTCACTATTAAGCAGAACCATATTTCCCATCAATGGTTGTCCCAGTTGGGGGATGGGAAACTTCTTTCTCTTACAGATGGAGAGGGGCATTGATTATCAGTGGAAGATATTATTAAGAAATTTTTCATTCTGGTTTCCTCTCATTTCAAAGTTATACAATTAAGGCATTTACTTGTGATTAATTTTGGCAATACTCCTCCATCCCAGACCATCACTTCACTGATACCTGAGGTTTCCTCACTTTCTGGATCTTCAGGTGTAATTTCTAAGCTATATCAGGTTTTGTTTCACAAAAAATGTGGGAGTCCCTTTGGACCTACAAGATTCTGGAATAATTTTTTCCCTCAACATAATTTAGATTGGCATTCTCTGTGGAGATTATGTCATAAACATATCTCTCAAGACAGACTGCGTCTCATGCAATATCATATTTTACATAACTTGTACTACACCCCGGTTTAGCTACAGAAGTGGGGTTATCTGAACTCTAATATATGTAATAAATGTTTGCAGGAAGAAGGAATACTTCTTCACATGTTTTGGTCCTGTCCTAAAATCTCCCCCTTATGGGATTCAATTAAGACTTTCCTTGACCCTCTTCTGGGCCTTCAGGAATACTTTACTCTTGAGATCTGTCTGCTAGAGGACTTATCAACTATTAGAGTTAAAGTATGAAAGTTTCACATTTCCCTGATTGCTTTATCAGCTAAGAAGCTCATTTTACGCCACTGGAAAGATAAGTCCTTTCCATCTCTCCAGGAATGGGTAAAAGAAATCCTGTCCAATTTGCATACAGAAAAAGCGATTGCCAGTCTCCATAATAGATTGGTGGTATATATCAAAACCCGGGATCCCCTTTACTCTCTAATTTCTCTGGCTCAAGTCTAAGTATATCTCAGACTATATTGTCATGTAAGACCTTAAGTAAAGTGCTTGGCATTTGTAGGGCATTAGGTTGGGTTACTGCAGTAAGGGAAGGGAAGGGTGGGTTAGGCAGTTATCCCTTTACCTTGTATCAGAATGTCAATGTCACTGTCACTTAAACTGCCTTTTATTGTGGACAATGTATCAATAAACTTTCAATTGAAAAAAAAATCCATTCCGACTGATCACTGGAAACATTAACATGAAATACAAATACTGCAGGTACATTACTTGGTAGCTGGTGAGTGGTTACTTACGAATTGGAGCAGAAATGAGAGGCAGAAGCACAAGGAGCAGAAAAGCAGCAATAATTAGATGACACCAACAGCACAGGATCAAGCAGGCAAGCAAGTAGAAACCAAGCTACTGAGGCTGAACCTTTTAAAGGCTCAAGATCACAGGTGCTATGAGAACAAACGCGGTTTCTGTTTTGGTGCTGTTTTCCCGCTGAGTTCCAGGATTCCATCCATGTCATTGTGTTTGTGGTAAACCACTGTCCTTGATAACAATCCACTGTGTACTACTTTTTGTTCTTGAATAAACAGATTGTGAACTATGGTACAGCTTATACAAACTTACCACAAGTAAAGGAAGTTATAAAAGGAAAAACAGAACGGAAGTACACAGGGATTCTATTGGCCAAATGGTACTATATGGGACAACCTATGAATACAAAAATCCACTTGCAGGTAAGGAGAAGAAATTTCTTCTCCTTTGAGTGGAATCTTTACAAAGTAGGGTATACCTTTTGGAGATTCAACTTTGGAAAAATATGGATCCAACATATAGATTATTGCTTATTACTTGTGGCTGCAACTGGAGATATAGAGTTAAATTCTGGGCCACGACAATCAGGGCAGCTATTAATGACACATGAGAATGCATGTAGTCTTATTAAGAAGGTAGATTTGGTAAGATAATGGGCCGAAATCATCTATCCAGACATTATGGGTTTTTCTGAGTCCTGGCTTCAGAAGATTATTATGCATAGTGAGGTTATGGTTGAGGGATATGGACAAGTAAGACAGGACAGAGGTAAATATGTGTGGGGGGTTGTATTATACATATATATATTAGAGGCAAAAAACTATGTTTAATGCATTAGTTAGGGTTGTTCCACAGTGGCAAAAGTGAGGAAATTTGGTGTTAGGGTTGAAAACCCCTTGGACCCCCTGCCCACCCCCAACCAGCATTGGGGTGTGCATTGGGATCATCAGCCTAACTCTCACCCCATGACATGTGTAAAGCAGTAGAAGTACAGAAGAATAGAATTTGAGAGTTAGGATATGATCTGTCATACCCCAATGCCCAGGTTGGGGATGGGTGGGGAGGGTCCAAGGGGGTTTTTCAACAGAGTTTTTGCCTCTAATTTCCTTCTTTGAGAATGATAACGAGAAATAGGTGAATGTAATAAAGGTGGATACAGGGCCTTTGGGCCCCACGCCCCGCCTTCTACATGATGTCTTGTGGCATACTAACAGGAACAGCAACGCAAACAGAAGTGCTAACAGTGGCGCACATGGTAACACAAGTGCAAATGAGAACAGAAAGGGTAACGCACATGGTGGCGTAGACAGGAACAGTGTGCCACATGATGTGTTGTAACATAGTAACATGGTGCCTGCAAACAAAAATGTCAATGGGCATGGAGACACAAAGTGAAACAGAAAGATAAACAGTACTGTAGACAGAAATGACAAAAAATAACAGAAACACAAGCGCAAATGAAAACGCAAAGGATAACACACATGGTGGCGCAGATGTCAAAGGTAAGTGAACCGGGTACGGAACCGCAAGCGGAAAGGGCAACAGTAACAGTAATGTAAGCACACAGGCTGGTTTCCCCCAAAACCTGCATAGAGAAAGACAGTGAGTACAAATAATGTATGCATAATAATGAGTATTGGAGCAGAAAATGAGAACTTGGAATACTAATAGCTGACTGTCTTCCCTCCAAATTTCAGGAAAAAAGACCAAACCGTTATTTTGCAGCAGGGTGCCAAAGGATTCCTGTAATGCATCAGCACCGTAATGTTATCCTATGGGAAAAAATGTCAACTTTGGAGTGCTGTAACTTTGCTGCCATGTAATATTTTTTCAATACAACACTGAAAGGTGTATCTGTGAGATGTCAGCTGCGTTCTCTCCAAATTTCAGCCCCAAACTCCCAACTGTTCTTTTGCAGTGCAGTGCCAAAGAATTGCTGTCATTTTCCCACAGACTAGAAAACTACTGTCGCAATTTGCAAAAGCTTTTGCAAAACAGTTCGACACTTTCGTGAGCATGAAAGTAATTTATGAAAGTACTTTTTTCAGAAATTTGAAAAACATATTTCTGGGGTGTTTTATCACAAAATAAAAACATGGCAAGCATCCTCAGGGCCCGACTAGGTGAATACAAAAAGAATTAGGTTGCTAGAGGGTCCCAAATTTAAATGCCAACCATTTTTCTGATCACCAACTGAAAACAAAATGGTGGATTTGCGAAAATAACAGGCCTATTTGCGAAAGTAAAAATGCATTTGTGGCACTGTCGAACTTCTTGTTAACTTTTCCCTTTGACTTATAATGGGAAACTGTTTTTTGAATAACTTTTGAACTGTTTAATATTTTTTCACCAAATCTTCAAAAGGCACATCTGGGACCACAGCCGCACATTCCCTGAAGATTTCAGGCTGGTCACACAAACTGTACGACCTGTAGGCGTGACCGTAGAATTCCATAAAAAGCATAAACGCGTGCACAGATCATGCTTAATAACTCCGCAGCCGTATATCTGCCCAGGATGAAACTGGGCAGATCCCAAGACCTATGGTTTTTGATCATGTATCCCAAATGTCTGCCAAATCCATCAAATGGTTGCAAAGTTATTAAAGTGCAAAGTTTTGGGGTTTAACATAGAAATGGCCCCTCAACCCTAACTATGGTAGCACTACCGTGCTACCATAATATAAAGCAATTTGAGACCATATAGGATTAAATATGCAGAAAATATAAAGGGTATGGATTGTTTAGTAGTAGAACTAACATTAAGTAAGCTTATGGTAGGTATAGTCTATGCACCCTCTAAAATAAAGTTGACCCTCTTTAATGAGTTAGCAGCCATAGTTTTAGATGTAGTAAAGGGAGCACATTTTATTTTAATAGGCGACTTCAATGCTGACTGGAATAAGGGTAGGGGCAAACACCTAAAAGAAAGCTTTGCTATATTAGGACTAAAACCGGTAATACATGGAGCCACTAGAAGTACAGGTAATTTAGAACAGGGGTCTTTGTTAGACCTAATATTTATATCCATACGAACATACAAAATTTGCCAGCAGATAAAGGCCTAGAGGTCTATCAAGTCTGCTCGAATGTGCAGCTAGCATCCCTTATTCTGCAGCTGCTCCTCCCTTCCACCCTTCCCCTTCATTAACCCTCCCCCTTGTCCTGTCCCATCCTCATTTGAAGCAGTCCACTGTTCTACTGCATACCACTTCAGCAGGTAACGCATTCCACCCAGCCACCACCCTCTCTGTAAAAAAGTGTCTCCTCATCTCCCTCCTGAACCTTCCTCGCTCCAGTCTCATATCATGGCCCTTGGTGTCCCTCCACTCCCTTACTTTGAACAGACCCTCTGTACCTGTCTTGTTTATTCCTTTCATGTATTTAAAGATTTCAATCATGTCACCCCATGTCTCTCCTCTCCTCCAGTGAGTACATGTTCAACTCCTTCAACCTCCTCTTGTATGATAAGTCCCCCAGCCCCTTGATCATCTTTGTCACTCTGCGCTGCACCCCCTCCAGTAACTTAATGTCCCTCTTCAGATACAAATGCCAGTACTGCACGCAGTACTCTAGGTGTGGTCTAACTAATGACCTATACAGTGGCAGAATCACCTCCTCCCTCCTCGAGGATATACCCCTTGCAATACAACCCAGCATTTTGTTGGCCTTTGCAGCTGCCTTCCTACATTGTGCAGAGTTGTTCATTGACCCTGTAATGAGCACACCCAGATCCTTCTCCTCCTCTGTCTGGGCTAGCCGCACTCCCCCTAGCTGGTAACTCCTCCTTGGGTTCTTCATCCCAAAATGCAGCACCTTGCACTTTTTGGCATTAAAGCCCAGTTGCCAGGTGTCTGACCAGGTTTCAAGCTTTGCCAGATCATCCTGCAACCCCTGCCATCCCCCTAGGTCATCCACCACTGCGCCTACCTTGGTATCATCAGCAAACAGACTGATCTTGCTCTTGATGTCCCATGAAATGTCTGCAATGAATATCCCAAACAACACTGGTCCAAACACCGAGCCCTGTGGAACACCACTCGTCACTGGCCTTGGGTGTGAGAGCTCCCCACCCACCACCACCCTCTGTTGCCTTCCCTGCAGCCAGTTTCCTACTCATCTCACCAGTTTTGCACCCGCCCCTGTGCCTACTAACTTCCTTCCTAGCCTTCCATGTGGCACTGAGTCGAATACCTTACTGAAGTCTAGATACAGGACATCCACTGCATGGCCCCTGTCCAGTTGCCTAGTTACCCAGTCATAGAATCCAAACACCTAACAGTAACCACAGTAGACATAATGCTGTTAAACCTGAGTGACCATTGTCCAATGAAATGTGTAATTGAGTGGGTAAATCCAGTGCAAGAGTGTTCAGAGGAAATATGGGTAGCAATTTTGAAGGCTTTTAGGGCAGATACTTTTAGGAACAGTTTGAGCAATGAAAACTGGAACCAAATTACACTTATACCAGACATAAATCTTGAGTTCAGGATTTCACTGATACAATGGTTAAAATGATAAATAAACATGCTCCTAAGATTAGAAAGGTGTTAGGAAAGAAACAAATGCCATGGGTTAATGAAAGAATAGAAAGAAGTCTTAGAATAAAAAATAGATTATGGAAAAACTCCCCAAAAATGGAATCACCTAGATGATTCAGTCATCTTTAAAAAATGGTGAAATAAATGCTCCAATTTAGTATGAGAGGCTAAAATTCAGCACTATTAATCAGGTATAGAACCAGCTACTGACCCCAGGAAGTTCTGACAATATGTAAAAAGGTTATAGTCTCCAGTAAACCCTAAAAGATCCATACAGATAACGGATAACCACCTGTTGGTGGAAAATGATAGTAAGATAGCTGAAATACTGAATGGCTATTATATAGATCTTCACTGACCTGGATCTTGTGGCCCCTGACCTGGAACTGGCAGCTCCTGATTCAGAGTCTAAGGATGGAGCTCGACAGGTTCAGGGGACAAGTTTGGTGAAACATGCTGGTAGATGGGTGACAGGAGGAGATTCAGCTGGCCCAGGGAAGAAACTCATGGGGGACACACAATCCAGATTAAGGTTTTGGCCACTAAACACATGTGAAGTAGAAAAAGAACTAAAGATGTTAAGGACAGGCAAAGCAGGAGGTCTGGATACAATTAGTCAGGAGTTCCTAAAGAAAGGAGCAAACATTTTAGCCCCGGTGGTTTCTTATTTGATTAATTAGAGCACGGGATAAGCTATTTTCCCTGAACAATGGAACTTAGGTAAAACAGTTCCGATAGATAAAGGGGGGACACCTCTTCCCTGACAAACTATAGACCAATCGCCCTGCTCTCCGTGTTACTGTATCTAAGGTGCTTGAGAGATTTGTCTACAGTCAGCTTTCTGAGCACCTAGAACAGTATGATCTGATTAAAAATTGTCAGCATGGATTCAGGTTTAGGCAGTCCATGGACACAGCCCTCATTGATTTCAACAACCTCATAGATGTATCTATGAATAAGTAATACAATGTGGGGCCATGTTCATGGACCTCAGTAAGGCCTTTAACTTGGTGGACTATGGTAATTTTTAAAACGATTGCAGGCCATCGGACTGCATGAAAGCTCCCTATGCTGGTTTAGATTGTAATTAGCACAGAGAAGACAGTGTGTAGAGGTCAGTAAAAGTTTGTCATAATTAAGGAAAGCGAGGATTGGGGTACCCCGGGAGTCAATTCTGAGTCCCTTTTTATTCAGCATCTATTTAAATGATATCTCTGATGGGAGATGACATTATTGTGGTGACATCCACACACAGCCATTGCATCTTGGAGGCTAAATTACAGGAGGATATGACATCAATGGAAAACTGGTTTAGAAGGGCTGGTTTATTGATGAACCTTAAGAAAACACAATGTATGACATTTGAGAGGAAAAACAAGAAGCAGATTGGTGAGGATTTAGACCTATTTTTTATTAATAAACAACAGGTACTCAGGGCTAAAGTTTATAAATACTTAGGAGTGTGGATATCGGCATCACCAGACACTGCCAAGCAGCACACATAGCACTCCCTCCTGGAGCAGGACATTCAGCCAGGTGCTTAGAGGTAATTAAACTACGTCCTGCATTAGCACCCTTGTGAGGGGGGGTTAGCCCATCAACACACTGCACACGTCAACTGCCCCACCCATCTCACCACCCACCCAGCCTCGTCACTACTTATATAGTCTCACACTTGTGATATCACTTCCTGTCTATCACTGTACCATTTTCCTATTAGCAGGTTATACCTGCCAGCCACCAAAGGGACCCCCTGACTACTCACCTCTCTTTCACTACCTGAACTTCCTCAACCTCCTCCTACTAGCTAACATTTTTTAAGGCAAGCTACCTCTTGCTGGGAGCTACAATACTGAACATAGGATTTGCAAGAAAGCGAGTTGTGCTCACAACAGAGGGAGGTGAACCTTACAATTGTCTTTGGTTTGTTGCAGATATTCTGCAGGTGGAGGCTACTTCTAACTGAAAGGTGAAATAAGGAACTTAATCAGGAAAAGACAGTCTTTTTACAATTCTTAAGATTTTCGGTGCAGGAAGAGTTTAAAGCACAGCTGACTTATTTTGGGTCTGAATGCTTCCAGAAGCACAAACCACCAGGCTGTTTTGGGGATGGGGAGGTTTACCTGTGTCTGACTTGGATGTCTGGATTTTTCTCTGTTTGATTAGCTGGGGATTTGCTCTGTCAAATTGTTGTGTAGTATCTTGCTGACAGGAGGCACTCATCACAGCAGTGGGTCAGAGCTCTTAGCTGATTGTTTTGTGAGGCACAGTTTAGACCCAACCCTTCCCACCCTCACCTCCCCACTCCTGAAATAGTTCCTTTATACTTGGGGTTCTGACATCATTTCCTCAAGAGTGCAAAGTGCATATCAATGTCATATCCTCTCTTGCACACAGCACTGAAAATATAAGCATACACATTGTATAATATATATATTTCTATATAACAAACCAATCAAACACACAAACACACACACACAAAAAGTACATAATCATGTGGGGAGTAGTGCAATGTAATGGCTGTGGGGCAGCAGTCTTCCGGTAGACTTTCTGGAGGCTGAGATGCTGCCCTATCTGCAGACAACTCTCTGCCCTGAGGGAGGAATTTGCCCATCTTCAGGCCACACTAGACAGCAGTAAGGGAACCTTCCCCCAGTCCAGACTGGATGGTAAGAAGGGAACCTCCCCATTCCAGGGAGCACCAGAGCCACCAACACTGCCTCAGAGGCTGCAAAGAAAGCACAGCAGTTGGACCACAGTGGGCTCAGGGAGGGTGAGGATGGTGGAACAGAGGCACACCCAGTCAGTTGTTCCACTCCACAATCCATACACCATTCTGGGGGAGCACAGCTCCCCTATGGATGCACCCACAGAGGAGATTAAGGAGGCTGAGGACACCTGTCACAAGGGAGGCCCACAGGAAGGAGGCAGAGGACACCACAAGGAAAGGAAGCAGCTCCTGGTGGGGGACTCAATTATTAGGGGGATAGAACTGGGGGAAGCAGGGAAAACTGAAGTAAGGTACCTGCCTGGTGCCATGGCTTGAAGGGTCAGGAAGCGCATCCTCGGGATCATGAGAACAGCTGCACAGGAGTCTGAGATGGACATCATTGTCCACCTAGGGACAAATGACTTGGCTCATCATGAGATTAGAGCAGTGCAGAAGGACTTTGTAGAACTGGGGAGGGGCCTATGACAAGTAGCACATACAGTATCCTTCTCAGAGGTGCTGCCTGTCAATGGCATGAGTGAGGCGAGAGTACTTTGCACCATGCAGTTTAATGAATGGTTGAAAAAATGGTGTGGAGCACAGGGGTTTGGCTTCATTGGTGACTGGGGTTCCACTTGGAGGGAAACCAGCCTATACTGGCAGGATGGTCTGCATCTGTCCAGGAAGGGAACAAGTCTTTTGAGCAATCGGTTTAAATGCTTCATTGGCAAGCTTTTAAACTAGTCAAGGGGGGAGGCACTGATAAGCAGCAGGAAAATCCCAGCCTCTCCCTACAAAACAGGGTACTTAATGAGAAAAGACCAAGGTAGAAAGGTCAGTGGGGGATGCTGCAACTGAAGGTAAAGCCATCAAAAAATGGAAAGCAATGAGTACCAATGCCTGTAGTCTGAGTAACAAGCTTCCTGAATTAGTGGCCTTGATGGAGGAGGAACAACTGGATATTGTGGCAGTCGCATAAACATGGTTCACACAAAACCATGACTGGGATGTAAACATACCAGGATACACTATCTACAGGAGGGACAGAGAGGGTAATAGAGGAGGAGGAGTAGCTCTTTACATAAGGGAAGGAATTAAAGCAGCAGAACAAAAGGGAAAACAGGGAGGAGAAGAAGCACTGTGGGTAAATTTGGACACCGGCAATGGCACCACAATCCGCACAGGGGTTGTATACAGACCCCCTTCTCAGGGGGAAGAAATGGACAAGGAAATGATAGAAAGTATACTTAGTATGTCAGAAAAAGGGGAGATATTGCTGATGGGTGATCTGAATATGCCAGATGTTAACTGGAGTGCAGTTGCAGCAGCCACTTCAAAGAGTGGGGTTATTCTTGATGCCCTACAGGTGGCATCCCTTAGACAACTAGTATTGGAGCCCACTCGAGAGGGAGCAATCTTAGACCTGGTTCTCTCAAATGGAGATGAAGAGAGGATCACAGATGTAGAAGTGGGTAGCCATCTGGGAACTAGCGACCATTGAACAGTATGGTTCACAATAAACACAGTAATAGAGTCAAGCCATACAAAGGCAAAGGTATTGGACTTTAGGAGGGCTGACTTTGCCAAAATGGGTGAGTGCCAAAGGAATGCACTAGCAAATGGGCAGGAAGGAGGGGTGGAAGAACAATGGGGAATAATAAAAACTGCCATCACAGAGGTAACAAGCCTTTGTGTGAAGCAAATAAACAAAACTAAATGATGTAAGAAACCACTATGGTTCTCAAAGGAAGTGGCAGTGAAGGTTCAAGAGAAAAGAAAGCTTTCAGGACGTATAAGGAATCACAGAAGGAGCAGGACAGAGAACTGTATCAGTTAAAGCAAAAGGAAGCTGGGAAGGCAGTCAGAACAGCAAAGGCCCAAACCGAGGAAAAGATAGCCAACTCAGTTAAGAAGGGGGATAAAACCTTTTGTAGGTACTTCAGGGAGCGAAGGAAGACCAAGGAGGGATAGTGAGGCTTAATAAGGGGAGGGTGGGCAGAGGGTGACTGTGAAAAGGCAGAGATACTAAATAAATATTTTTGCTCAGTATTTACAAAGGAAGCAGGAGGTACCTAAAACAAACAGTAGAAACTCTCTGGATACAGAAGTTGATACCACCCAATTTACAGAAGAAAGGGTTCTGAAAGAACTCTTAAAACTGAAGGTGGACAAAGCAATGGTGCCTGATGGGATTCATCCCAGAATTCTAAAAGAACTAAGGGTGGAATTAGTGACACCACTGACTACCCTGTTTAACAAATCATGGGAGGACGGGATGGTACCAGAGGACTGGAGGAGGGCAGATGTGATTCCCCTTCACAAAAGTGGGAGCAAGGCAGAAGCAAGAAACTATAGACCTGTTAGTTTAATCTCAGTGGTAGGGAAAATGATGGAATCACTTCTGAAGGAAAGAATTGTCGAGTTTCTAGGAGCCAGAGGAGCACAGAACCCAAGTCAGCATGGATTCACATCAGGAAGGTCATGCCAGACAAATCTGATAGATTTCTTTGACTGGGTGACCAAAGTAGTAGACCAGGGAGGGGCTATGGACATGACCTACCTAGACTTTAGCAAGGCATTTGACACAGTCCCACACAAAAGATTAATGTACAAGTTAGCTAGCCTGGGAGTGGGTCCCAAGTTGACAGCCTGGGTAAAAAATTGGCTGGAGAATAGGACACAGAGGGTAATAGTAAATGGAGTCCACTCTGAAGAAAGGGGGGTTACTAGTGGGGTACCACAGGGTTCAGTATTAGGACGGTCCTCTTCAATGTCTTATAAGCGACATTGCAGAGGGCTGGAAGGAAAAGTATGTCTCTTTGCAGATGACACAAACATCTGCAACAGAGTTGATGCACAAGGTGGGGTGGAAAGGATGAAAAGGACTTGGCAAGGTTAGAGGAATGGTCAAATGTATGGTAGCTTAGATTCAATGCTAGAAGTGCAAGGTAATGCACCTGGGAAACAAAACCCAGGGAAGAGTACACAATGGGTGAGATACTAACAACAACAAAAATGGAAAGGGACCTGGGGTAGTCATATCAGATGACCTAAAGGTAGGCAAGCAATGTAAGAGGGCAGCAAGGAGGGCTGGGGGATACTGGGATGCATAAGGAGAGGCATCACCAGTAGAAAACAGGACGTTATTATCCCTCTGTACAGACAGCTGGTCAGACTCCATCTGGAGTACTGTGTGCAGTTCTGGAGACCCGGTCTTCACAAAGACATAGACAGGATGGAAGCTGTCTAGAAGAGGGCAACTAAAATGGTGCAGGGTCTGCACCAGAAGACATATGAAGAGAGACTTAATGAGTTTAATATGTATAGCCTTGAAGAAAGGAGGGAGAGGGGGGACATAATAGAAACTTTCAAGTACCTCAAGGGAATCAACAAAGTCCAAGAGGGTAGCATCTTTCAAAAGAAGAGGTGTGCAAGAACATGGGGGCACAATTTGAAGATAGAGGGAGGGAGCAGCTCAGAGGTAATCTAAGGAAGTATTTTTTCACAGAGAGGGTTGTGGATGCATGGAACGGCCTTCCAGAGAAGGTCGTGGAGTCAAAAACAGTGGTGGAATTCAAGCAAGCATGGGAAAGTCATAAGGCAATTCTAGGGGTTGGGGGTAGGAAGAAGTAGGCTGCTGGTTAACTAGGATTTACTGCTTATCCAGTAGGCAGGAAAATGGGCCAAGCAGTCCTTATCTGCCATCAAATTCTATGTTACTTCCTGGAACCCTCTACCCACATACACTACGTCTCTTCCCTTACTCACAATTCTGCTTCTGCCCACACCTCACACCTATACCTAGCCTCCAAGCTAGCTCTACATACTAGCCCCTGCCTACCACCAGACCCTTACCCTTGCATACCACTAACCCTCAGTGACCACTAAGAGTCACTATTTCCACCCTGGATTTGGCCCAATTCTAGCCCGCTTTGAGTCACCCAGAACATGAATCCCCACACTCACCCAAGTCCTATTTCACCTGCCCTACCAGGGTCTTGAACCCTTTTCACCAGAGTCCGTGACCCTACCATTACTTCAAAGTGGTATCCACGCTTTCTGAGGGGCAGCTAAGATACTTGAACCCTTTATGCCTTGCTGCTACCATAGGCATTATGTTTGTACACCTTCCACTCAAATGTATCCCCCTCATTTTCTTGTTAGTACCCACATCCCATCAGCCAGACATATTCCCAGACCCACTTGTCCCAGCACCCCCAATTTCCCCTGACCTAGTCCAATCCCACCCTACACTGACCATTTACCCTGGCCCAGGGCACCCACCCTCTAGCTACACCCCCACTGCCTATGCTGGCTCCTCATGGTTGCAACTCATCCTTGCCCTCCCAACCCTTCAAACCCTGCCCATAACTTGCTCCACTATGGCCTCCTCCCCATCCCAGCATACACACTGGAAGTTGACTTATTACCACCCCCTGACCAGAGCCTTGGTCTTCCTACTACTTCTCTCTCTCTCTGATAACATACATCCTAACCCAAGCCCTGCCCCCTCCAGCTCACCTACTTGGCACACTGGACTCCAAATAGCCTCCATGAACATATGCAGCCTACTGAAAAAATTTGATGTACTCCAGTGCTGGGCCATGGTACATCAACCAGACATCATAGACCTAGTTGAAACCTGTCTGTCCAAATCCACCCCTGACTCATTTGTCTCCCTCCCAGGGTATACCCTATACCAGGAGGACAGAGTAGCAAATGAGGAGGAGGGTGTGCAATCTACACCAGGGACACAATCATTGGACAAGTGCTCCCTGCCCCCACCCTTGTAAATGGGGCCCAAGCCCTTACCCTCAAACTCACTTCTGACCCATCTAGGAGCCCTATCTATCTCACCACTGCCTACATTCCCCCAAAGCACCAGAACCCAGAGCTGGTATCTATAACTGAATATCTGGCCACCCTCTACCACAAGGCGGAACAAATCCTAGTTGGGGACCTTAACATAAACTGGCTTAGTGCCTCCTCTTCTACGATCTGAGACTCATTCACTGCCCAAGACCTGACTCAATTCATCTCCCAACCTACTAGAATAAACCCAAAAAAAGGAACCAGTACCCTTCGGGATGTAATTATCACCAACTGCCCCCCAAAAATCCCAAACATCCAGGTCCTCCCAGATTCCCTAAGTGACCACTCCCCTATCCTATTTCTTTGGGCAGCCCCCACTCCCAAACCCAAATCCCAGACCACACTCTGCAGGCACCTCCGCCCTGGTGGGCTGAAAAACCTTAAACAGTTTCTAGCCCAGATTAACTGGTCCCCCATTCATCGTGCACCCAACATTGACACTGCCCTCGCCTTCTTCTCCTAAGCCTTCAACAAGGCCTGTAACCTCTTTGCACCCTTCACCAAAATTCGATCCCAAAAAAATAATGCACCCTGGATTACCCCTGCCCTACTACAATAGCTTAGAAATCAGGATAACCTCTGGCACCTTGCCACTGAAATAGGCCAGCTGGCTGATAGACAAACTTACAATGCTGCCTGGAATAGGTGCTCTTGGGCCATCTGAAAAGCCAAGGCCAAACATTACTAGGCCACCCTCACCTCCTCCTGGGGTTCTGTCTGGACTTTCTGGGATAATATTAAACAGCTAAATGGAAAATCATGCTCCCTTCCCCCATCCCAGCTCACTATTGATGGCACTACCTCCACCGATCCTGCCTTCATAGCTAACTGCCTTAACACTTCCTTCACTGATCTTAGCTTTGTCCTCTCCAGTAATTTCTTTGATCCTCCCCCAACCAACCTCACTTTGTCCTCCACTGCCCCAACTTCCACCTGCACAAGGTATCTGCCAAGGAAGCCAGACCCCTCCTAATCAAAGCATTAAAAGGCAATTGTTCTGGCAGTGACTCACTGGATCCCAGTATTCACAGGCTGGTGCAGGATGAAGTCCTTGCCCTGCTCACCAGCCTACTAAATTGATCCCTCTGCCTGGGACAATTTCCCCCTGCTTGGAAAACAGTCATAGTCACGCCCACTCATAAAGGGGGTGACAGGTCCTCTGCCAGCAACTACCTACCAATCTCCATCCTCCCCCCTTCCAAAGCCCTAGAAAAAGTGGTTGCCATTCAAATCACTGAATACCTGACTAAGCATAACATCTTATGCCCTGAGCAGCACAGCTTCCGTGCTGGTCACAGTACCAGCATTGTGCTAATTGAGTTCTCCAACTTCCTACACTCCTCCCTGGACATCAGCTCCCTAGCTGGTGCAGTGTTCATTGACCTCTCTAAGGCTTTTGACACTGTCTCCCACCTTCTTCTGCTGGATACCCTCTATCACACTGGTTTCTCAGCTGGCCCCCTCGCATGGTGCACAAGCTATCTATCCGCTTGCTCACAGGGTGTAAAAATCAATGGGACACTCTCTGATACCCATCCCATCTGCTAAGGGGTACCCCAGGGCTCCATCCTGGGCCCCCTTCTCTTCTCACTCTATCTAAACACCCTGCCCAGTGCATGCTCTGGCAAAATTCTTCTGTATGCAGATGATGCTGTCATTTTTGCCACCCACCGCAATCCCATCTAACTTCAGGACTCCCTACAACAATCGTACAATGATGCCAAAGCCGGGTTTAAGGAGTGCAGACTCATCATTAATCTTAAAAAAAAAAAAAAACTATGCTCTTTGCCCACTCCCAAAACAAAGCCTGCAACCACCCACTCCATATCCTTCCTAGTATCAAACAAAAGCTTGAACAAGTCAGCTCCTACAAATACCTTGGTATTGCTTTCGATTCAACCCTCACATTCCTCACCCACACTGATGCCCTTGATTCCACCACTAATATACAGCTTGGCATCCTCTACCACCATAAAAACTACCTCCCACCGATGATCTCCGACTTGCTGTTACGTCTTCAGTACTGTCCCTTGTAGACTATGGCCTGCCAGTCTATGGTGCTGCTGACACGACTGCCCTCAAAAAAACTTGCCTCACCCTAAATAAGGCCTGCAGACTGATTACTGGTGCCCCCAGGCTTACACATACCGGTCAGCTGTATGACGAGGCTAAACTCCTTACCCTAGATGAATGACTATGCTATCAAACCTGCCTCCTCACAAAAAAACCCTACTCAGGCTCTCCCCTCCTGGGGTGTCAGCCTCCATCCACCATACCCCACCTACTATCATGACACAAACCTCCAACAAGACCACTCTACTGGTCCCCAGATCAAGGACCACTCGTGGTCAGAGGTCCTTCTGCTACAGAG
Organism: Neoceratodus forsteri; assembly: GCA_016271365.2. Classification (NCBI taxonomy): domain Eukaryota; kingdom Metazoa; phylum Chordata; order Ceratodontiformes; family Ceratodontidae; genus Neoceratodus; species Neoceratodus forsteri. Next base: position 808,547,606 of record CM028138.1, on the reverse strand, counting down.
CCCCATCCTGGTTTAACTCTCCCTGCTCTCATCTCCAATGCCCTCACAATCTCCAACTTCAAAACTACCCTTTGGAACCAACTCTTTAACACTCATAGCTGCTCCTGTCTCTGAATGTGGCCTCAGCCTCTCCACACATGACAACACCTGCCAGGCTGTCACCCCACCCACCCCCTCCCTCCACCTCTCCCCCGTGCACCATACCTGTGCTATAACTAGGCCTGTGCCTGCTGTATTATTGTAATGCCACTAGATTGTACAATGTATGAATTTAACTTGTGTAACACCAATTTCAAATACTTGTACTCTGTAACTTAAATGTGTTATGTTTGTCCTCAATGTAACGAGGTACCTTTGGTAACTCCAATTTCAGCTACCTGTACTCTGTAACCTAAATTTGTTATGTTTGTCCTCAGTGTGATGAAGTACCTTTGGAAACAAGCCCCTGGCTCAAAGGTTGTAAACTGATTTACAAATAAATAAATAAAAAATAGGAGGTTAACCTATGAGGAACATGTAAATTCAATGATAAAAAAGTGCAATCAAAAACTAGATGCCCTACATCAGATATCTGCTCCCCTCGGGAAACCAACCAAGATTAAACTGGAAAATCAACTTATACTCCCTGTCCTGAACTATGGTGGATTATTGTAAAGAAATGCCTAAAAACTTGTCATAAAAAAGGCAAATGAAGCATGCTATAGACTTGCAAGATTTGCTAGTGGTTTCAAATATGGAACACACCATTGTCAAGTATATGATAGTTTAAAATGGTTGGACCCAGATACTAAAAGGGATATACAGCGGGTCAAATGGTGTTTTAAGTTAATGAATGAAGCTCAAATGCACCCCCTGAAGCCTCAAATTGATAATGGTAATAGAGAAATTAGTTATGGATTGAGGGAGGCTTCTTTTAAAATTGAATGGCCTAGGGTAAACAATAGATTTGGTGACATTGCATTGGTTTCTGCCCTAGGACGTATTTGGAATGCTATACCAATATTGATAAAATTAGAGAAAACAGTAAGAGCATTTGAAGTGGAGTTGGTGAAACTTAAAGATAAAGGATGTACATGTTACTCCCCCATGTAACTGTTTAAGTACCCCAATGTTTTTAGAAATTTTGTATTTGAATTTAATATCTTTTATACATTGAAACTGATGTAGTTAGACAGAAATACAAAGCCACTCATGCCCCCATAATGCAAAGCATCATGGGCTGCATATGCAAATCTCCACAGAATATTATGCTGGTTCAACTTTAAGCAGAAATGCACGGTGCCAAAAGGCCTGTCACACAGTTTGCAAAGGGTGTCAACAGAAGACACAGATACATGTTCCGTCCTGCCAGGACTCATCAGTGTGCCTCGTCTGTTTGACACCCCAGTGGGATGAACCAGCTACCCTAAGATGGACTGTCTGAGTTATGTTTTATGATGTAGTTATATGTTTGTCATTGTGAGATGGAATATAAATGTTTCTGTACAGGGCATTATTTGTAAACAGGGATTTTTCCCTAAATTTTGTTCCTGGATAAAAATAAAAAAGTTATCATCATCACCAAACAGGAAAGGGTACTGGGGGTAATAATATTTGATTATCTAATGCTTGCCAGGCAGTGTGACAAGGCCATCAGTAGGGCCAGTGGGATGTTGCAGTGCATATAGAGGGGAATCACCAGCAGAAGGAGGAAGGTGGTGTTGACACTCTATAGATCACTTTTTTTCAGATTATGGCTTTCATTCCTCAGATTTTGCAATCAGAATTTAATTTGCCAGGTCATCATTTTCCACCCTACCTCTTTTAATTCTATGTTTTCAGTTCCTGCATGCATTTTTCCTTCAGATTCACTGAATCTTCTTGTTCTTTCTTGTTAATCTACTTTAATAAATTAAGTTCAGTTTATTTATTGCAAGACATGATCCCATATTTGCTGAAATCTAGTATTGTTTCATCACAGTTATAATATAGTCTTTCAAGTTTTGCATTGTTGATCATTTGATTCAACCATTGTCTTATATGTGTTTATTTTCCTTCCAGCTCTGTAATAGCTTTTTCCTTGCATTAATCATTGCTAGGTTTATAAATGCTCTCTCTCCTGTTGTCAATTCCTTCCCTTCTATGAATGGCATGCCAAAGAATAGTATACCTGTATCACAAGGAATATCCAAGCCTACTATCACCCCTATTGCAGACCTGATTTTGTTCCAGTAATCTTTAAACTCTGGGCATGATTTAAATATGTGATTAAAGGAATAATGCCCTACAGGTTGGTGTTATGCTGGGATAACATCCCGCCTTGGGTGGTTGGGCCCGAGGCCAACAGCCGAGGGCATCCAACACCCAAGGCCGGATGTTATCCCAGCATAACACCCACCCTGGAGGGCATTATTCCTATTATACAATGGCTCACTACTGTAAAAAAAATGAAAAGATAAAAAACTATATTTAAAACTGGATTTTTTGCTGTTTATTTCATGTGTAGGTGTACTTATTAAAAGAATAGTGCTGTTTTACTGTTGTGACCAGTGGGTGGAGCTGCTGTTAATGTCTTTCATATCAGACTAAGCTGCTGGTTTTGTACTTCCCCAAAGTAATGTCCTCATTTGTTATTTTTTTCATATTGCTTCCGTGTCTGTGTTTCGCATTCTTTGCTCCTTCAACTGTTGTTTGGATCTGCGGTATTGTATGCCTCCCGCCGCATGTGGTTTGCGCTGTTTCCACTGTCCGACTGGTGCCAGGAGGATGTGGTTAGTGAAATGAACATCGGGACTTGGTAGGGAGGAGATTTTATTTGAAATAAAATAATGTAAGGAAATTCATTCAGCAAGGCAGAGCGAGAGTCGCTGGTGGCAGTTTGAATAGCTGTTTGCTCGTTCACTCACCTGCCCACTCTTGTCTTTTCTGTTACATCTGCTCACCGCTGCCCACTCTCGCCTTTCTGTTACAGTTTTTTTAAAGAATATTTTGTTTGTGTGTGGTGGGGTGGGCCATTTATAGTTGTTTTAGGCAGAACAATTGAATTGTGTGTCACTGGGGAGCTGGGCGGGACAGCCGATTTCAAGCAGAACACGGGTTGCTGAAGCTGCTCATAGACAAGGTTGCGGAGCGGTTCTTTTTAAATTATTTATGCGGTCCCGTGTGTTCTGGGACTACAGCCGGGATGTTATGCTGGGATAACATCCCGGCTCCAGTCCCAGTTTGACCAATCAGGGAATAGGATTGTCTCTTGCCATTGTATAATTGGGCATAATATAAACATGTTTCTAACCTCTTTTCAAATCTGGGTCAAAGAATGATGTCAGGAACTACTGGCCTAGCTCTCTCTTTGCTCCCCTTTTTAAAACCATCAAACAAATTGTACACACCCAGCACTTTGCTTTTATCAGCTGCCATAACTTTCTTTTAGAAGACTAGCATGGTTTTAGATCTGGTCACTGCTCTGAAACAGCCCTGGTTAGGTTCACTTTTAATATCCACAAGGCTAACAACATTGGCCAATTCATAGCCTCTGTTTTCATGGACTTCACCAAGACTTTTAACCTGGTTGACCATGACCTTCTCCTGGACACCCTAAAGAGCATGCAAATCTCTTAGAATGTTGTTAAATGGGTTTGAGGCTACCTTTCATCACTCTCTGCTCTCCAACACATTACCTCCAAAAACCATATAAACACTACAAACAGGTATCTGCCTCTATCTCTGAAATCAAATAAAGAGGCAGAAGACAACTGCAGAGCAGGACACTGCGGCACAGGAGCTAGCACAACAAAACTCACCCAAATCAGGAACCAAAACTAAACAAGCACAAAGGAAATCCAAAAAACTTCTGATCATAGGAGACTCCATGATTCGGGGAGTTGATACCCATCTCCAGCCAGGGGTGATGGTCAGATGTCTCCCAGGTACATCAGCATGGAGAGACACTGACTGCATTGCTAAATTGTTCACAAAGCAGGAGAAAACATTGATGTCTCAGTACACATAGGGACTAATGATCTCGCCAGCCGGGTCAGTTGTGAGACCAAGGAACACCTGACTAGGCTGGGTGACAAACTATCATCTATTTCGTCTGCATCTCCTTCTCTGAGATCCTGCCAGTCTGGGAGAGGGAGCAGATGGACAGAAGGTCAGAGAAGGGAGATTGGGGAGCTAAACACGTGGCTCAAGGACTGGTGCCAGGAAAAGGACACAGAATTGAGGAACTGGCAACAGTTCTGGGAGCAAAAGTTCTTTAAATTTGATGGACTGCATCTGACTAAAGAGGTCAGTGCATTGGGGCAGAAGTTTGACGTCTTTGCAGAATATTTAAACTAGCAAATGGGAGAGGGTGCAGCACCCCATACGTCGAATGGAAGAACACCCTCCCCTCAGCTAGTGGTCAAACAGGAATTCAGCGTGTTTGCCATTCATTTGCATCACCAGGTAAGAAAAAGGTTTGTCTCCCCATACGATGCACAGGGGTAATGCCAAACTTCACCCAACAGCTAACACACCAAAATCTGGCCAATGGAAAATCATGTACACAAATGCTCACAGCCTGGGAAATAAGATCCCAGACCTGCAGGCGATAATGTCAGAGGCTAAACTAGACATAGTAGCAATTAGTGAGACGTGGTTTACCAGTAACCACACTTGGGAGACTTCAGTACCTGGCTATGTATTGTTCAGAAGAGACCGAGGTGCAAAAGGGGGGAGGAGGCCTGTATGTTAATGAAAATATCAAAGCTACAGAAATTCAGAATACACATAAGGAGCCAGAAGAACTGTGGGTCACCCTGAAACAGGAAATGGGACAGCCATAAGAACTGGGGTTGTCTACAGGCCCCCAGACCAGAGGGAGGACATAGACACATTACTGTTAGACGATATACAAAACATGACAGCTAAAGGGAGGTTCAGATAATGGAGACTTCAACATGCGGATACAGATTGGTCAATACCAGCAGGAACATCTGCCAGAACTAGACTCATAGTGGATTCCCTGCAGGGGGAGGACCTCAAACAACTGGTACAGCAACCCACAAGAGACAGGGCTATCCTAGATCTAGTACTGACTAACAAAGAAGGTATCACAGATCTCCAGGTAAAAGGTCACCTGGGGGCCAGTGACCATCACATGGTATGGTTCAATTTGGCTACTACATCTAAATCATCCCATTCCAAGGCAAAAATATGGGACTTCAGAGGAGCTGACTTTGATAAGATGGCCAACAGAGTTAAGCTAGCCCTGGCAAAAAGAAACACAGGTGAGGAGGTACGGGCAAAGGGAAAAGCACTAAGGATGCAATACTTGAAGCAACATCCCATTGTGTTAGACAGAAAAGGAAGTGCAAAGAAGAAGGAAACCACTTTGGTTCTCAAATACAGTAGCAGAAAAGGTCTGAGCCAAAAGGCTGGCCTTCAGAAATATAAGGAACACAGCGGGATGAAGATAGGGAGGCATACCAAACTGCCCTAAGGGAAGCAGGTAAGGCAGGCAAAGTCCCAAACTGAGGAAACACTAGCACAAACAGTAAAAGAAGGTGACAAGACTTCCTATAGATACATTAGTGAATGGAGAAAGTCCAGAGGGGGTATTGCTAAGCTTAATGGAGAAAAGGGAGCATGTGAGGAGGAGGACCCTGTAAAGGCATCTATCCTAAATAGATACTTTTGCTCAGTATTTACTGAAGAGAAGGTAGGGCAGGGCCCACAGCTCACATCATGGACACAGGGGAGGGAGGTGAGCCTACTCCTTCACAAAAGAAAGGGTCCTACAAGAGCTTGCTAAGCTCAGGGTGGATAAGGCAATGGGACCTGATGGCATACATCCCAGGGTACTTAAGGAGCTAAAGGAGGAACTAGCAGAGCCATTAGCAGAATTGTTTAGTGAGTCTCTGAGCACAGGAGAGGTCCCAGAAGACTGGAGAAGGGCTCATGTGATCCCGCTCACCAAGAGTGGTAGCAGGGAAGAGGCGGGGAACTACAGACCGGTCAGTCTTACCTCAGTAGTGGGCAAGATTATGGAGGCACTCCTTAAGGAAAGGATAGTGCAACACCTGGAATCCATGGGGCACAGGATCCAAGACAGCATGGGTTTACAAAGGAAGGTCCTGTCAAACTAATCTCATAGATTTCTTTGACTGGGTAACCAGAGTGGTGGACCAAGGGGGAGCAGTTGATGTCGCCTACCTTGACTTCAGCAAAGCTTTTGACACTGTTCCACATAGAAGATTGATAAATAAGCTGGGTAGGCTCGGGGTGGGTCAGAAGTTGGTCAACTGGGTGGCAAACTGGTTGACTGGCAGAAAACAGAGAGTGGTGGTAAATGGTATACAGTCAGAAGAGATGCAAGTCACAAGTGGGTACTCAGGGATCAGTCCTGGGGCCAGTCCTCTTCAACATCTTCATTAGTGACCTTGCAGATGGACTAGAGGGTAAGGCTTGTCTGTTTGCAGATGACACCAAGATCTGCAACAGAATAGATGATCCAGATGGGGTGGGCAGAATGAGAAGAGATCTAGATAAACTAGCAGAATGGTCAGAAGAGTGGCAACTGGGATTTAATGCAAAGAAGTGCAAAATCATGCACATAGGGAAGAGAAACCTGAAGCCACCTATAGGCTGGGAGGGAGTTGCTAGCAGTCACAAAGGAAGAAAGAGACTTGGGCGTCATCATCACTGATGACCTAAAATCATCAAAGCAGACCTCTAAAGCAGTAGGTAAGGCTAGGGGGATGTTGGGGTGTATTAGTAGGGGTATCACAAGTCGTAAGAGGGAGGTAATAATCCCTCTGTACAAGACATTGGTTAGGCCCCATCTGGAGTACTGCGTGCAGTATTGGAGGCCACACCTTCACAAGGACATTAGCCAAATTGAGGCAGTCCAGAGAAGGGCAACCAAAATGGTGCAGGGACTGCATCAGAAGACATACAAGGACAGATTAACGGAGCTCAATATGTATACCCTTGAGCAAAGGAGGGAGAGAGGTGATATGATCGAGGCATTCCAACACCTTAAGGGCATAAACAAGGTGAAAGAGTCTAACATGTTTAAATATAAGAAAAATAGCAGGACAAGAGGACACAGCATGAGATTAGAGGAGGCCGATTAAGAATGTGAAATTCTTTTTCACAGAAAGGGTGGTGGATGCATGGAATGGCTTACCACAAGAAGTGGTGGCTATGAATACAGTGCAGGGCTTCAAACAGGCATGGGATAGGCATAAGGGAGCAATACAAATGACTATGAATAGATAGGTCACTGACAGAGCAAAGGCCGATGGCACATTTATAAGGTAGAAAAAGAAATGGGCAGACTGGATGGGCCTTGCGGTCCTTATCTGCCGTCAACTCTATGTTTCTATGTTTCTATGTTTCTTTCCCACAGATCCCAGAAAACAACTATCAACGGTCACTTTTCTGTAGACTGCCTTATTAAATATGGAGTCCCTCAGAGCTCCATTCTGGGCCCATTCATGTTCTCCATTTTTATAAATAACCTCCCTGATATCTGCCACACCACCAAGATTGTGCTTTATGCCAACAACATTGCCCTATACTGCAGTAACAAAAACTTGGACAAAAAGTTTGCAAACCTGCAGGCCAACTACAACAAATTACACTCCTGGTTTTCTGTCAAAAGCATGGCCCTTAACTCCAAGAAGACTAAGTTTATGATTTTCTCCGGTCCCAGAAAAAAAAAAATATTGTGCCTAACCCTCAGTGACAATCTGGGAATTAATAAAGAAAGAGTAGATACATTCAAATACCTGGGGCTGTTCCCAGAACGACACCTGACCTATCATATTCATATTTCTAATGTCATCAAGAAAATCCATTTGAGGTTTGGTCTACTATACCGAATCAGGGAGTTCCTGATCCCGGTCACTAGACTATGCCTTGCCAGCTCTTTGCTCTTACCACTCCTTGAATATGGTTCCAGTGTCTACTCCCCTCCACCACCTCTCTCCTGTTCTCCAGAGTCAGGACCACATATAATAATATTCCATGCTTCATCACCGCCTTCCCCCTTGGAATACCCACCAATGTACCCTATGTGACTCCCTTGACTGGATCACCATTGATGGCATGTTCCATCTGAAAATGCTTTTCTACTTACATAAGGGTAACCTAAACCTTTTTGCCTACAAGCATCTCCTCCCTCTTCACTAAATTGATCTGTAAGTAGAGTACTAGAGGGACATCAAATCACACATATGACATCCCTTTCTACCTCACTATCCATGCATAGAATTCTGTCTCCTTCAAGAGCCCCAAGCTGTACAACAATCTGCCACCTGAAATTCTTTCCTGCAGCTCCATCCATGCTTTCAACTGCACTTTCAAGGACTCCTTAAAACTACTACTTGTGTATGCATTGGACAGCTACCCTTCATATGAACTAAAGCTTTCAAGTGCTAAAGTTTCTGTTTTTGCTAAATCATATCTCCCCCGCCTGTCTTCCAACTCCCTCTCCCTGCTCCCAGGCACTGCCTGTGGTGTATCCCAAGCTAGTACTCAAGCAACATTATCTCTGTTATAAGTGTGTTTTTTCCCCCTGTATATAAATAATTGTTTTAATGAAAAAATTTTTTCGTTGTTTATCTTGATGTACACTAGGTTCTATTGACTGTATATATTTCCAGTTATTTAGTCCTCTCTTCTTTGTATTTTATGCAAATAGCATTCTGTTGTGCACTCTATTTTGCCATTCTTAATAATTTTATTCTATTGGACGTTTGCTAAAATGAGCATTTTTGTGCACATACTTTCAATATAAAATAAAATGGATTGGTCTGATTGATTGATTGGTTGATTGATGGTTTATTTGTTTCTGGTGCTTTTACACAAATTCTGGGTTATTCAATGGGTATTCCTGTTTGAAATGTATGTAACGTGGCTAGTGTATAATATGTTCTGTGTAGAATACTATGTTTGATTCGCTTTAATTAATTATTTTTAGATACTGAACCTACTGTACTGAATCTCTCTTCTCATTTTTGATTGTCTGTTTCTACTTTAATGTCTTTTTTTTCATTTCTTAAGTTTGCCTAGAGAGACATAAACTTGTGGTAGAACTTTATATATTTTCCCAATGTGTTTGCTTTTTCTTCCAATAGAATGTTTTCTATTGGTAATCTTGTAGGTGGGTTTAAGTTTCCTAGTTTATGTTTTAAGTAATGTCCTACTTGAAAGAATGTAAGCAAATGGCCTGTTTGAAGGTTATATTCATTTCTGAGCTCCTTAAATTCTTTTATTTAGGTTTTATTACATACATGTTTCAGTTGTGTAATACATTTTTCTTCCCATGTTTTAATATTTGAAATACTTCTCATGTTTTTTTTTTCCTTTTAAGGATTTTTGTGTATGTATCATATTAGATTGTATTTTTCCATTTCATATAATTGTAGCTTCTTGCCATATTTTTATAGATGTTTTTGTAGTCTGTAGTCCTTTTTTTTTGCCTCTGGATTAATATCTGGATTTACCCATAACATAAGCCTTCAATCTTTTTTTTCTACATTTTGTTTTTTCTATCCCAGACCATGTCTTTTCTTCACTTTGTTAAAAAACAGCTTAACAGTTGTTCTGTCTGTGCTACTATGTAAAATAGTCTGATATTGGGTAGGCCCAAACCTGCTTTTTCTGAGAGTAAGTAACATTTTTTGTAGTGCAGTAGTGCAAGCTTGGGTTTCTTCTTTTGCTATTAAAATTTCCTTAACTTATGTTCCCAATCATGTAATCTTTTTTGGGGTAGGCATATAGGAAGACCCTAAAATTGAAAGAGCAGTCTGATGAAGACGTTCATTTTAATTATATTTATCTCACCTATCACGGTTAGTGGGAGGTGTACCCATTTTTCCAGTTCTTTATATATACTGGTAAATAATTGTTCTCATTTAGTTTGTTAAAGTTTTGTTGAGTCATTACATATATTAATCCCAGGGTGCTTTATACTATTTTTTATGGGAATTTTAAGTTTGTTCGTGTTAGCATCCATATTTTTTTTTTTTGTTGGTAATATTTCTGTTTTCTCCAATTAATTTCATAGCTTGAGTACATGAAGAATTTATCTATTATTATATATAAATTTGGTAGGGACAATTTAATTTCTTCCAAGTGTATTAAGAGGTCATCAAAATATAATTAAATAATGTGTTGTTGTTGCTGTACTGTGATTCCTTTCAGTTAATTATTTTCTTTAATGGTTTTGGATAATGTTTCTATGAAGATGGCGAACAGGAGATGAGAAAGCAGGCAGCCTTGTCTTGTACCTCTTTGTAATTTGAATGGGGTTGAGCATTGATTATTAGTTTTTTTATCCTTGCTGTAGGTTTGCTATATGTTGACTTAATGATGTAACATAATGTATTTCCAGTGTTCATTTTCTCTATTGTTGATATTAGAAGCTCCCAGCTCTCCCGATAAAAAGCCTTTTCAACATCTATTGCTATCATTGCTGCATTTTCATTTGTGGCCAGTTTCATCAAATCTAGTGTACAACGAAAGTTATCTGTCAGGCTTCACCCTCCTATAAAGGCTGTTTAATTCTGATGTACAATCAATTTGTGTAATGACTTCTGACAACCATTTTGTTATTATTTTGGTAAGAATTTTATAATCCATATTTAACCATGATATTGATCTGTATGGTACATATTTTTCTTGATCTTAATCTGATTTTAGTAACAGTGTTATTATTGCTTCATTAAATGAGTTCAGGAGTGCATCTACATTTAATATTTTACTAAATAGTTGAAGTAATAATGGTGTGAGTTGTTCTTTACATGTTTAAAAAAAACACCATGATGAAACTATCTGGACCTGGTGATTTCTTATTTGGTATTTCCTCAATAGTTTCTATGATTTCTGTTATTGTGAAGTCCTTTTCTAATATTGTTTTAGTACCTAAATTTATTTTTGTTAAATTGATTTTAGTTAAATGTTCATTTCATTTTTTTTATATTTTTTTGTATTATCTTCTGTATATAATATTTATAGAATTCTAAGAAAGCATAATTTTTTATTTTTGCTTTTGATAGCTCTGTCCTTTAGAGTCCTGCATTGAGTATATTATGTTGCTTGCTTTTTCACTTTATTTTATTTATTTATTTATTGAAGATATTGGATTTACAACCTTTGAGTCATAGACTCATTTACAAAAGCTCCACATCAAAGAACAGTACAGACTAGAGCAGTGGTAGTTTACAGTAGACAATAGCATAGGGTTTGGAAGGTACAATCATTAAAAAATGAGAAAGGCCTATACATCAAGGTAGCTATTCCAGTCACCTGAGGTGCTAGTTTGCATCTGATGCGCAAGCTGTCAGAAAACCAACATTGTCAACGATGCAATCAATAATGTGCAAGAGTGAGGTATACATAGTGAAACATAGAAACATAGAAACATAGAATTTGACGGCAGATAAAGACCACTTGGCCCACACAGTCTGCCCATTTCCCTACCTACTGGATAAACTGCAGATCCTAGTTAACCAGCAGCCTACTTCTTCTTACCCCCACCCCCCCAGAATTGTCTTATGACTGACCCATGCATGTTTGAATTCCACCACTGATTTTGACTCCACAACCTCCTCCGGAAGGCCATTCCATGCATCCACAACCCCGTCTGTGAAAAAATACTCCTTAAATTACCTCTGAGCCGACCTCTATCTTCAAATTGTGCCTCTTGTTCTTGCACACTCTTTTTTGAAAGATGCTACCCTCTTGGACTTTGTTGATTCCCTTGAGGTACTTGAAAGTTTCTATCTTGTCCCCTCCCCTCCTTTCCTCGAGGCTATACATATTAGCTCCTTAAGTCTGTCTTCATATAGTCTTCCGTGCAGACCCTGCACCATTTTAGTTGCCCTCCTTGGACAGCTTCCATCCTGTCTATGTCTTTGCAGAGATTGGGTCTCCAGAACTGCACACAGCACTCAGATGGGTCTCACCAGCTGTCTGTACAGAGGGATAACAACTTCCTGTTTTCAACTGGTGATGCCTCTCCCTTTGCATCGCGGTATCCCCCCAGCCCTCCTTGCTGCCCTCTCACATTCTTTGCCCACCTTTAGGTCATCTGATATGACTACCCCCAGGTCTCTTTCCATTTTTGTTGTTGTTAGTATCTCACCCCCCATTGTGTACTCTTCCCCTGGGTTTTTGTTTCCCAGGTGCATTACCTTGCACTTCTTAGCATTGAATCTAAGCTGCCATACATTTGACCATTCCTCTAACCTAGCCAAGTCCTTCTCATCCTTTCCACCCCACCCTGTGCATCAACTCTGTTGCAGATGTTAGTGTCATCTGCAAAGAGACATACTTTTCCTTCCAGTCCTTCCACAATGTTGCTTATAAAGACATTGAAGAGGACCGGTCCTAATACTGAAACCTGTGGTACCCCACTAGTAACCCTCCTTTCTTCTGAGTGGACTCCATTTACTATTACTCTCTGTGTCCTATTCTCCAGCCAATTCTTTACCCAGGCTGTCATCTTGGGACCCACTCCCAGGCTGGCTAACTTGTATATTAATCTTTTGTGTGAGACTGTGTCAAATGCCTTGCTAAAGTCTAGGTAGACCATGTCCACAGCCCCTCCCTGATCTACTACTTTGGTCACCCAGTCAAAGAAATCTATCAGATTCATCTGGCATGACCTTCCCACTGTGAATCCATGATGCCTAGGGTCCTGTGCCCCTCTGGCCTCTAGATACTCAACAATTCTTTCCTTCAGAAGTGATTCTATCATTTTCCCTATCACTGAGGTTAAACTAACAGGTCTGTAGTTTCCTGCTTTTGCCTTGCTCCCACTTTTGTGAAGGGGAATCACATCTGCCCTCCTCCAGTCCTCGGGTAATGCCCCATCCTCCCATGATTTGTTAAAAAGGGTAGTCAGTGGTGTCACTAGTTCTACCCTTAGCTCTTTTAGAATTCTGGGATGAATCCCATCAGGCCCCATTGCTTTGTCCACCTTCAGTTTTAAGAGTTCTTTCAGAACCCTTTCTTCTGTAAATGGGCTGGTATCAACTTCTGTATCCAGAGTGTTATTACTGTTTATTTTATGTACCTCCCCTCTTCATTTGTAAATACTGAGCAAAAATATTTGTTTAGTATGTCTGCCTTTTCACAGTCTCCTCTGCCCACCCTCCCCTTTATTAAGCCTCACTATCCTCCCTCCCTTGGTCTTCCTTCACTCCCTGATGTACCTATAAAGGTTTTATCCTTCTTAACTGAGTTGGCTATCTTTTCCTTGGTTTGGGCCTTTGCTGTTCTGACTGCCTTCCCAGCCTCCTTTTGCTTTAACTGATACAGTTTTCTGTCCTGCTCCTTCTGTGATTCCTTGTACTTCCTGAATGCTTTCTTTTTCTCTCTGAACCTTCACTGCCACTTCATTTGAGAACCATAGTGGTTTCTTACATCGTCTTGTTTTGTTTATTTGCTTCACACAAAGGTTCATTACCTCTGTGATGACAGTTTTTATTATTCCCCATTGTTCTTCCACCCCTCCTTCCTGCCCATTTGCTAGTGTATTCCTTAGGCACTCACCCATTTTGGCAAAGTCAGCCCTCCTAAAGTCCAGTACTTTTATCTTTGTATGGCTTGACTCTATTGCTGCATTTATTGTGAACCATACTGTTCGATGGCCGCTAGTTCCCAGATGGCTACCCACTTCTACATCTGTGATCCTCTCTCCATCTCCATTTGAGAGAATCAAGTCTAATATTGCTCCCTCTCGAGTGGGCTCCAGTACTAGTTGTCTAAGGCATGTCCCCTGTAGGGCATCTAGAATAACTGCACTCTTTGAAGTGGCAGCTGCAACTGCAATCCAGTTAACATCTGGCATATTCAGATCACCCATCAGCAATTTCTCCCCTTTTTCTGCCATTCTATGTATACCTTCTATCATTTCCCTGTCCATTTCCTCCCCCTGAGAAGGGGGTCTGTATACAATCCCTGTGCCTATTGTGGTGCCATTGCCTGTCTCCAAATTTACCCACAGTGCTTCTTCTGCTCCCTGTTTACCCTTTTGTTCTGTTGCTTTTATTCCTTCCCTTATGTAAAGAACTACTCCTCCTCCTCTTTTACCCTCCCTGTCCCTCCTGTAGACAGTGTATCCTGGTATGTTTATGTCCCAGTCATGGTTTTTTGTGTACCATGTTTCTTTGACTGACATGATATCCAAATGTTCCTCCTTCATCAAGGCCACTAATTCAGGAAGCTTGTTACCCAGACTATGGGCATTGGTACTCATTGCTTTCCATTTTTTGATGGCTTTACCTTCTGTTGCAGCATCTCCCACTGACCATTCTACCTCAGTCTTTTTCTCATTTAGTACCCTGTTTTGTAGGGAGAGGCTGGGATTTTCCTGCTGCTTGTCAGTGCCTCCTCCTTTGACTAGTTTAAAAGCTTGCAAATGAAGCATTTAAACCGATTGCTTAAAAGACTTGTTCCCTTCCTGGACAGATGCAGACCATCCTGCCAGTATAGGTTGGTGTCCCTCCAGGTGGAACCCCAGTCCCCAATGAAGTCAAACCCCTGTGCGCCACCCATTTTTTCAACCATTCATTAAACTGCATGGTGCCAATTACCCTCACCTCCCCCATGCCTTTTGCAGGCAGCACCTCTGAGAAGGATACTGTGTGTGTGCTACTTGTCTTAGGTCCCTCCCCAACTCTGCAATGTCCTCCTGCACTACTCTAATCTCATGATGAGCCAAGTAATTTGTCCCTAGGTGGACAATTATGTCCAGCTCAGAATCCCTTGCAGCTGTTCTCGCGATCCTGAGGATGTGCTTCCTGTCCCTCCAAGCCATGGCACCAGGCAGGCACTTTACTTCAGTTTTCCCAGCTCCCCCCAGTTCTATACCCCTAATAGTTGAGTTCCCCACCAGGAGCTGCTTCCTTTCCCTGTGGTGTCCTCTGCCTCCTTCCTGTAGGCCTCCCTTGTGACAGTTGTCATCAATCTTCTCTGCGGGTGCATCCATAGGGGAGCTATGCTTCCCCAGAATGGTGAATGGATTGTGGAGTGGAACAATTGACTGGGTGTGCCTCTGTTCCACCCTCCTTACCCTCCCTGAGCCCACTGTGGTCCAACTGCTGTGCTTTCTTTGCAACCTCTGAGGCAGTGGGGGAGGTTCCCTTCCTACTGTCCAGTGTGGCCTGGGGGAAGGTTTCCTTACTACTGTCCAGTGCAGCCTGAAGACGGGCAACTTCCTCCCTCAGAGTAGATAGTTGTCTGCAAATAGGGTAGCATCTCAGCCTCCAGAAAGACTCCTAAAAGACTGCTGCCCCACAGCCATTACATTGCACTACTCCCCACATGTTTATCTAGTTTTTTTTGTATTTGTGTGTGTGTGCACATGCCTGTGTGATTTGTTATATGGAAATATATATATTATACAATGTGTATGCTTATATTGTCAGTGCAGTGTGCAAGAGAGGATATGACAGTGAAATGCACCTTGCACTTGAGGAAATTATGTCAAACCCTCAGATATAAAGGAACTATTTCCAGGGGTGGGTGGAGTGAGGGGTGGGAAGGGGTTGGGCCTAAACTGTGCCCTCACAAAACAATCAGCTGAAAGCTCTCACTCACCGCTGCGATGAATGCCTTCCTGTCAGCAAGATCCCCTACACAACAATTTGACAGAGAAAGTACCCTGCTAATCAAACAAAGAAAAATCCAGACATCCAAGTCAGACACAGGTAAACCTCTCCAGCCCCCAAACAGCCTGGTGGTTTGTTAGCCACAAAGAAAAATCAAATATGCAGTTATCTCAGCCCTTCTGAGGATGCTGACAAGATAAGCAGTTTTAACCCCCCCCCCAAATTAAAAACTGAAACAAACACAAAGCAATACCACTTTAAAAGTGAGGAAAACTTCTCTCAGAAATAAGCAAGAGAGAGAGATAGATTAGTTACAGATATTTAGTCCAAAATAGTATATTCCACGCAGCTTCTCAGTTGTTTCCAAGCACACCCTGTACACAACTTGGAAGAAGATGGACTTCTGCCTCAAACAGGATCACACCACTAGTTTATAGTAATTGAACAATGCTGAAATGGTCAAGCTAGACAAATGTCTGTGATGCAGACCTCTGACTTGTGAAGATAATTACCCCCACCTCAGGCTATGTCTGGCATCCAATTACAAACTGAAGCTGTTGCTATTTTGAATCACACAACCCCACCAAAAGTTGCAAAATATATTGATGCAGATTCTCACAGAATTCTAGTAATCAGTCCAGTTAGCCACAAAGGAAAATCAAATATGCAGTTATCTCAGCCCTTCTGAGGATACTGACAAGATAAGCAGTTTTAAAAAAACCCTTCCTGAATTAAAAACTAAAACAAACACAAAGCAATACCACTTTAAACGTGAGGAAAACTTCTCTCAGATGTAAGCAAGAGAGAGAGGGATTAGTTACAGATATTTAGTCCAATATAGTATATCCCACGCAGCTTCTCAGTTGTTTCCAAGCACATCCTGTACACAACTTGGAAGAAGATGGACTTCTTAGTGTGAGAAGTTTACACAGTTACACAGTCAGTATTGTGCATTGAGAGGTATACATGAAGAGTAAGTAACAACACCTTAGCACACTCTCTGTCAACATAGTACTGATTGTACTGCATGTTTATTACATCAACTGGGATCTCTATCTGTGAACCACCACTGGGGCAGAACCGGGCATGCCCAGCCTGGTCTCAGAGGTCATGAAAAAGTGGGGCTAACCATAGGAAAAGACTAGCCATTGCACTGGCAGCAAAGGGTGGTGAATAAGTGGACTTTTAGGGCTTTTTTGAAGGGGCTTAGTCTGGAGACAGTGGTGATGGCAGGGGGAATTTCACTGTACCATAGAGGTGCTCTGTATGAAAATGAACTTTGGGCTAGGGAGGACCTTACTCTGGAAATAGACCACACCAGCGTTTATGCAGAGTGGGTGTTTGCAGAGGCATGTGAAGAGGAGAGAGAGAGGCAGATACTCTGAGCTGGGTTAGTCCTAGGTAAATCTTTATGGAGATGAGACATGTTTGATAGCATATTCTTTCATTTAGCATGAGGATATTTGACAGGGCATACAAGGTGCAGCTGTGGGTGTGCCTATCTACCCCTGAGGAGTCTACATGCCTTGTTGATTGCCAAGTGGATTTTGTTGAAAGCTGTGTGGTCAGTGGCCAAGTAAATGGTGAGACCATAATCTACTAGTGAGAAGACGGAGGAGGTAACAGTGATGTTAAGTCTTCTGGTGGTAGGCAGTCTCTATGCCAATATAACAGTCCTATGCAAATATTTTATGGCTGAGGAGAGGTTACTGATATGGAGGTGGAATGAGAGGCAGGGGTTGAAATTTAGACCCAGGCCTTTATAGGTATGCACCTGTTCTAGTTGGAGCTGAGCTTTAGAGAAGATTGTTAGCTGGACAGCACTGTCCTTGCTCTGTCTGTGGACAAAAAGCATTGACTTAGTCTTTTTTACATTGACCACCAGTCTATGGTCAGTGAACCAGTTTTCAATCTGAATGAAGGCAAGTTGTAGGGAGGACTGTAGGACTGAGAGATCAGGGAGGGAGGAAAAAAGGACTGCATAATCTGCATAGAGCAGAAAACTACTTGGGAAGGATTCAGGTAGGGTGTTCAGGTAGATGCTGAACAGTAAGGGACTGAAATTTGGGCCCTGGGGAACCCCAGATCAAGCTGGCAGAGTAGAAGATATAGTGCTGTTTATCTTGACACATTGGGACCTATAACAGAGGTTGCTAGTGAACCAAGTGAGGGGTCCATGAGACAGACTGGTGATGTGGAGAGCACTGAGGAGTAAGGGGTGAGAGTGGGAGACTGTGTCGAATGCTTTTGACAGATCTATGAAAATAGCACCTGCTAGGTGTTTTTTGTCTAGGGCACTGTGTAGGAAGTTAGAGAACTCTGTGAGGGCAGTAGTTGTGCTGTGCCCAGCTCTAAAGCCATGTTGTTCTCTACATAGAATATTATGTGCTAGTAGGTATTTGGTGACTTGGGTGGCAATAATTTTCTCCAGAACTTTTGAGAGGGGAGGGAGGATGGAGATGGGCTAGTAATTGCTAGGGGAGGTGGGGTCCCCACTTTTCAGTATTGGGGTAATAGTGGGCATCTTCCAGGTGGCAGTAAATTTCCCTAGACATATGGAGAAGTTAATTAGTTCAGTTAGAGAAGAGAGCACAGAGTCTAGTACAAAATTAAGGATTTTCATGTCAAATGAGTCTTTGCAGTAGCTTCATTCCCCCAAGGGCATTTACAAGGTATTGTCTTGTTTCATGGATTGAAATGACCCTGAGGTGGAAGGGGGGTGTGCATTGGTTGGCTTAGGGGTCCCAGGGGCAGGATCAAAGAAGTTTCTTGGAAGAATTGCACTTAGGTCAGAAAAAACTGAATTAAGGCAGTCGGCGATGGTAAGTGGGTCCAAAGTAGTATCATTGTTGACAGTTATCTGGGAAGGGGTGGCAACTGGGCTTTTTCTGTTCAGCTCCTTTAGGTTGTCCCAGTACAACCTTGCATTCCCCTATGAGGAGGTGACAGTATTCTTATAGTAGTCAGATTTGGCCTTGCTAATGGCTCAGGTACACCTATTACATGCCACCCTGTAAGCCTGCCTGTCCGCCTGCCCACCAGAAACAACAGCTTTGTGCCATAGATCATCTTGAGTCTTTAGTTGCTGGAGCAGCACTGGAGTGACCAAGGGGGCATTACACTTTTTGGCTTGAACCTTAAGGAGAAGGGCAAAGCTATCACATGCATTGTTGAATGTGCAAGTGAAGTAGCCAAGGGCTTCATCTATAGTAGGGGCATTGCTGATTGGTGACCAGTCACACTGGGTTAGATGCTGCCTTAGCTTAGCGATGCCACCAGGTTTACACTGGCATCAGGTAAAACTGTTTGACTGGGGTGTTTGCTGCAGACATGACCAGGTGCAGAGGATGGGGGTGTGATTGCTAAGGGAGTCTGGGAGTACCACGAGGTTTGAGATTCTGTTCAGCCAATTGATGAGTAATAGATTGGGCAGGGAGCTGGATCCATTACTTGAATTTTACCCTGGATGGCTGAGTAATTAACTGGGCCATGTCTATAGTGGCAAGGGAGTCCTTTATTGGGAAGGCCAGACTGGATAGCCAGTTCACAATGAGGTCCCCTAGAATGACGTGCTCTGTTTTTTTTGGGGGGAAGCTGGTGATATAGGTGGCCAGGGATTGAATGGCTTGGGTTTGATTTCTTGGGGGGATGTAATCCACAGTTATAGTTACAGGGGCTCTTGAAGGGTCTGGGGTGAGTGTTATTATCAGTGCTTGTGTTCTGTACTCTAGAGAGGGTGCTGGTAGGGCTTGGCACAGCAGGGAGTCTAGGATGTAAAAAGCACAGCCCCCTCCTCGCTTGCCAGTTCTGTCAGCTCTGTAAAGGGTGTGCCCAGGGAGTGTGACAAAGGAATTTGGGGTCTTTTATGATAGCCATGTTTCTGTTAGGGCTAAAATATCCAACTAATGTTGCAGCATCCAGCATTGTAGGGCTGCCATTTTTTTGGGCAGGCTGCAGATATTCATTGTGGCTAATCTGAGCCCCTGTTGTGAGGAGCTAGGGTTGTGTGTGATGGAACCTGGATTGGGATGCACATTGCCTGACATTAGGAGCAGTAAAACAAAGATCCTGAGTAGGGCCAGTATTTGCTGCTTGTTGGCATTGGCATGATGCTTCGTACTGGAGGTCCAAATGTGCATGGGATGGTCAGGGTGGTAAGGGTAGGGAAGGTGAGGAACGTACTTTGGTGGGGGGGATGATGGAAGATGACTTTTGATTTAATATGCTAATAATATGCTAATAATCCATCTGTTTTTCTGGTTTTCAACATAGCTGCTTTTATTTTATCTATGATCCAATTTATTTTATCCCTTATTATTAGGATTTTATCATGTCTTCACTAGCTCCAAGTCCACGTATTTGGATTCTGCAAAATTCATTTTCTAATTGGCTAATAATTATTGAGTCTGTTTTGTTTCTATTAGCAGTATATGATATGCATGTTTCTCTTAATACTGCTTTTAAAGCATCCCACTTCATTTGAGTTGATATAGATGGTTCAGTATTGTTAAATATAACATTTATCTGTTTTTTAATTAAATTAACACCTTATTCTGTAATAAAACATTTTCTAATTGCCATGTTCTTGTGCTAGGAGTAGTGTCCTTATTTGAAAGTATCATAGTTGTTGGTGCATGATCAGATAATCCATTGTTGCCATATATAATATCTTTAACGTTTTCCAATAATTGTTTAAATATAACATAAAAGTCAGTTCTGGAATGTGTCATGGTTGGCACTGAATAAAAAGAATATGTTCCCTTTAAAGAATAGAAATGCCTAAAAGGAGCTATTAGATTGAGATCTGTTATCATATTTTTGATTATTTTAGCAGATATGTGTTTTCTTTCATGAGAATCTGGAGTTCTATCTATGTATTTTAAAGTGATACTAAAGTCCTCTGCTGTTATATATAGATATGTATACTGTGCTAGTTCTAAAAAGTTTATAAAAAATTGTGGGCCATCTTCATTTGTTGAGTATATGTAAGCCAAAGTTGTGCTTTTATTGCCTTATTTATTGTTACTATTGAAAATCTACTGTTCTTATCCATAGATACATAGATGCATAGACAGTGTCAGCAGATATGGCCCACCCAGTCTGCCCATTTTGAGCTTGTAAGTTCAGTTTGTTTTCCTAGAAGTCTGTTGCCCCTTACCCCTGACCTCCAGAATTCCTTTATGTCTATCCCATGCATTCTTAAATCCTGTGATTGTTTCAACCCCCACCACTTCCTCTGACATGGTGTTCCACTTGTCCACCACCCATTCTGTGAAGAAATTCTTCCTCACATTTCCCCTGAATAGTCCTCCTTCCAACTTCATCCCATGCCCTCTAGTCCTGGAACATCTTTTCACTTAAAAATAGTGTATTCCTGCACCCTGTTCCTCCCTGTAAGATACTTGTATGTTTCTATCAAATCCCCTCTCTCCCTCTCCTCTCCTCCAGGGAGTACATGTTCAGTTCCTTCAACCTGTCCTCATAGGACTTGTGATGCAATCCATGCACCATCTTTGTTGCCCTCCTCTGAACCTTCTCTATCCTGTCTATGTCCTTAAGTAGGTAAGGTCTCCAGAACTGTACACTGTACTCCAGGTGGGGCCTCACTAGTGTCTTGTATAGTAGAATTATGACCTCCCTTTTCCTGCTGGTGATGCCCCTGCCTATGCATCTCAGCATCCTATTTGCTTTACCTGCTGCCTTGTCACACTGTTTCCCTACCTTGAGGTCATCAGAGATGATGACCCCAATATCCTTCTCCTGCTTGGTGCATGCTATATCCTCACCCCCAACTGATATATTGTGCCAGGGTTTTTGTGCCCCATATGCATTATCTTGCACTTCTTTGCATTGAATTTCAACTGCCAAATCCCTGACCATTCTTCAAGTTTCTGCAGGTCCCTTCTCATTCTGTCTACACCCTCTGGTGGTTCTACTCTGTTACAGAGCTTTGTGTCATCAGCGAAAAGTGAAATTCTGCCTTCTAGGTCCTGTGCAATGTCACTGATGTAGATGTTGAATAGGACCGGTCCCAGCACTGATCCCTTTGGTACTCCACTGGTCACTCTTCCCTCTGTGGAGTGACAGCCATTTATCACCACCCTCTGTGTCCTGCCACCCAGCCAGTTACCTACCCACCACACTACTGTCCTGCCCACACCCATATTCCCTAATTTGTGTAACAGTCTTCTATGTGGCACAGTGTCAAAGGCCTTGCTGAAGTCCAGATAGGCCATGTCCACTGCCCTCCCTTGATCCACCTCCCTGTTCACCCAGTCAAAAAATTCAATGAGGTTGGTCTGACATGACCTCCCCCTGGTGAAACCATTCTACCTTGGGTCCCCTGTTTGTTTTATTATACTGAATCCTGTGGATTTTTTTATAAGTATTGCCTTGCTTCTTGCATTAGTTGATTGACCTACCCAAACTCCCTTTGATTGAAATCATTTTTTACAGTAGTTAAAGTCTTTATCTGAGAAATGTGTTTCTTGTAGCATCAATATCTGTACATTCTTCATTTTGCATACAGGTAATATCTTTGTCATTTTTAATCTTTCTCCAATGCTTTTGAAATTCCATGTCATAATTTTAAACTCCACCCTGGGCATTTATTTGTATATCTTTTTCTTAGAATCCAGAATTCCAACATATGTTGGTTATATTCTCTAGTTTACATGTCGATGTCCTTGTCAGAGTAGTTCCTTGTTCTGAGAAATTATTTTTATTCCGTGTCCATGAAGTTCCCCCTTCCCTCACCTACATCACCCCATCCCTCCTGATGTATTTGGGTAGTATTTTGTCAAGCTTGAATTGCGTCATATGTAGAATAAGACTTTTTTCCCACCCTTTTGCCTCGTTCCTCTTAAACATAACAAAATCAATGGACATGTTTATCAGCTTAGGAGGCATTGTACCACCAGACTAATTCCTTCACTGCTTGGCTTCTTGACCAATGTCACTCCTTCGCTGGGCCCACTTAAATTATTTGCATGTCTTTACTCTTTCTTTTTAACTTCCTTCTTTAATAGTTTTTGTGGTTTAGTGCATTAGTGAGTATGCATAAATGTATATTGTGAGATGTATACATAATATATATAATCTTTTTGTTATATATTTATATGATACATTATTTTCTTCTCCTTGTTTGTTATATATTTTAATGTACTTTATTTTTGTGAGGATTCTTTAGCTGTTGATGTCTCTCCAGGATTTTCTGCCAATATATTTCGAATCACTCGTTTCACCTCCCATGGTGATGAAAAGATTCTTGTTCTTCCTTGTAAGATAATTTTCTGTTTTGCTGGAGGAATAATCATGAATCTGATCCCATGTTGAACACATAGTGCTTTTGCTGAAGCAAATGCTGTACTTTTCTCCAGAACCTCCAGTGGAAAATCTGGATAAACTTGTATATTGCTGTTACCCATCTTTAATCCTCTCTCTTTTCTTGCCTTTCTAAGGATTTCTTCTTTGTCTTGAAAATTGTGTTGCTTTATAAAGACAAATCTTGGTTGACTGCCTAAATAATTAGGATTGTTAGCAGCCCTGTGAGCTCTGCCTAGCTCCAATTTTTGCTCAGGGTACTTTTCTCCTACAGCTTCTGTTATTATTTTTTCAAAGAACTCCAAGGTTTGGATCCCTCTGAGCATTCATGGATGCCTCCAAGTTTTAAGTTGTCACATTTTGCTTTTGTCTCTAGCTCTTTTATTTTTAACATTATTAACTCTAATTCTTTAGTGGGGGGTTCAGTTGTTGCTTGTATTGGTTTTTCTTCTGTTATATTTTGCCTTGATTTCAGTTCAACTGTTCTTTTTACTAGTAAATCCATTTTTCTGGCAAAGTTGATACTGATTTGTTTAGTCCTGTAATTGATATCTTAATGTTTGCAACACCTTGCTGTACTTCATTTACTGGGGCATCCTGTACTGATTCCTGTTTTTTTCTGTTTGGTCTTCTTTTCTTTGCTTTTCTTTTTTATCATTCCTTTCATCCTTTGCATTGTTGAATTCCTTCCTTTCTGTATTGGTATTTTGTGATGTTTTTAAATCTGCTGTTATAAAATTCTCTAGTGTTGTTTTTCTCTTCTCCTTTGTATTGCTATTACTGGTTGCAATGCGCTATTGCTCCAGGCTCCCAACCACTCCCATTTTTACTTTGCCTATTGCTGCAGTGGCTTCCATACTTCTTCCAACCTGAGAATCAGCAGCTTCCATTTTGTTTACTTCTGATCCTTTTTTAAGATTCTTTCCTGCAGTTTGTTTGTCCTGTTTCTTATTATAATTGTTTATTTTTGCTCCTCTCTTTATTGCGAGACTTTTTATTTTTCTCTTGAGCATTATCCACACAATCATTTTCTTCTGTTTCCATGGTTACCCAATCAGATTCTGGTCAGGATTTCTCTGTAATCACCCTGTTAAACATTTTGTTCTTGCACAGAGATGGTGGTGTATTAGCTGGTGCATCAAGTCAAGTTCAGCTTTATTGCTCGGTAAACATACCATTACAATGTACTAAAAACATTACAACTTTCTGACAAATCATCAAGAATTAAAAACAGAATACAGGATAAAAAGAGTGAGAGTCCATCCCTAAATTAATTCTTAGAAGCAGGGAGAAGTTTTTCTTTATACTTCATTACTTGATAAAAAATATTGAGGCCATCTTAGCCTCCTTTAATGTCTGAGGATGTAAAAGTATGAATAAAGGATAATATTTTGCATTTAGATATTTGGTGAGAAAATCATTTAACAGATTAAACCACAAAGATTTATACAAAGGACATTGTACCGTAATATGATAAAGATTTTCTTCAAACCCCCTATTACACTTACATAGTTCTGGTCCTGAATTAAGTAAAGTTTTTCTATTAAAATATATATATTTAGAACAGATAATTCCCATCCTTGCCCAAGTAATCATTTTTTCTCTCTAACGGGGTCAGCAAAAGAATTAAATAGTTCTCTATAAATGCATCAACCTTATTTTGTCTTAGCCAGATAGCCTGGTGTTGAATTCTAAGGAGATTCATTTGCTTTTCATAAACGAACCTGAATATTTTCTTTTTAATGAACACCTTAAATGAGGGAGATATTGAAATTGATTTCACCCAATCTAGCCATAGATGAAACATATCAACACTACCCAAAATATTCTGGATATTTTTAACCCAGGGTGACTTAAAATCTTGTTTATACCAAGAGAGCTTTTCTTCCAGGCATAATAAAGGCCAAAGATTTACCTGCTGATTGATCATTTTTAACCAATAATCCATGGAATGCATATCAATTATTGTGGCAATGGGAACTCCACCCAATTCGGCCCTAACTATGACATTAGCTGTGGCTAGTGGAATCTGCAGTAGAGATTTATAATAAAAGGAGAGTGGAGTTTCCAACCATAAAGGAACATTATTGTTCCAGACCTCTGCTCCATATGTAAGAATAGGATTAATCTTTGCTTCACCTGCAACCAATGCTGGTAAGACCGAAAGGCCTGCATATTTCCTGCTAAAGCGTAACAAAGCTTTGACAATCAATTTTGCCCTTATCACTTGTTCCCTCCAATGCTCTATCCAGTTTCCATTTGATACAAACTTCACTCCCAAGTATGTATAACAGGTTACCCCCTCTATAGATTCATTATTTAAATAAATCCTTGATTTAGTTTGATATCCCTGTTGTGGGGTGAAAATCATCTACTTAGTTTTTTTCATATTTATTATTAATTCCAGATGTTTTCATTTAGAATAAAGTTGATTTATTTTATTTTATAAACCTTGAGCAGATAAAGCAAAAATAATTAAATCATCTGCATAGGCAAGACTGTGCACTAGTATATTCTTAATTTTAGGCGAATCAAGACTAGGTACATCACTATAGGTCAAAAATGAGTCGATATACAAACTAAATAAAAAGGGAGCCAAAATGCATGCCTGTTTAACTCCTGAAGTTGTACTAAAATAATCAGTAATATTACCCTCATTGTCATATCTAACAGCAGAAGTTGTGTGTGAATATAACATGTAAATTGGAACCAACAAATTTAAGGGTATATGTCTATTTATTAATATCTCCCATAATTTGACTCTGTTAACAGAAAAATCTACAAACACAAAATAGAGCTTCATTTTATGAAATGACCTATATTTTTCAATCAAATGTGCAAAAATATAAATATTATCTATTGTAGAAAAATCCTTGCAAAAACCTGCTTGAAACATGGAAAAAGGGGAGTTTACAGATGACCAATCTTGTAATTTATGTAATAATATTTTAGCAAAGATTTTTCCACTAATGTCAATGAGGCTAATTGGAGGATAATTAGATGGAGATTAAAACTGTCCTATTTTATAAATTGGAACTATTATATTTCTTGTCCAAGAAGGTGGTATGAATCTCTCTCTTAAACAAATATTAAAAAAAATTGTAAGAAAGACTACCCAATAACTCAAATACCTTTTATACACTTCTCCTGGTATCAAATCAGGTACAGGTGCTTTATTATTTGGTAAATTAACAATAGCATCTTCCACCTCTCCAAATGTAAACACGAAAGGTATATATTCCCTACCAGTATTAAAATTGTTTAACACATCACCCCACTATTAGAGTGTTTATTAAGCAATGAGATGTAGGGCCAGATATTCAAAACTTTGTCCCAGGGCTAAATTAGCACTGTCCAGCAGGCAAACTTAGCCCGGAGCACAAAACAAGCCATATTTAAAAGGAATAGCCTAGGGCAAACAGCTTCTGAATATAGCATGGGAATGAGGCCGGGCAAACTGGGCTGGGAGTGCAGGGCAAACTTAGCCCTGGAATAAGACAGCTCTGAATATGGCAACCAGGAAGTGCAAACCACAATAGCAACACAGTGCACAGCGATGTGAAGGTAGGCAGAGATGAACTATGTGGCCAATGTGTGTGTCAGCAAATGCGTGGACCCAGTACAGCTGCAGGCAGCAGCGTATGTGAAAGTACAGTGTGTAAAACTATAAAATATTCCTCGAACTGTTTGTGCAGTGCTAACACATTTGCATGGGTTTAGCACAGGGCTAAACCATTAGCTCGGTGCAAACATGTTTGCCCAGAGCTAAACTTTGCCATATTCAAAAGTAACATATAAATGAGCCTTCTTATGTAGTCTGTGGGCAAACATCCAGATTAGCATCTCATTATGCCCTGATTTGCATGCAGTTTGTGCTGGGCTAACTGTTTAGCCCTGCGCTAAACCCGTGCAAATGTGTTAGTGCTGCGCAAACAGCTTGGGGAATATTATACAGTTTTGAACACTACTTCCACATGCACTGCTGCCTGCAGCTGTACTGGGACAACACAGCATAGGCACAGATGGTGGTGGTGCTGCATGCAACTGTCACACTGTAGGTCAAGCTACAGTGCACAGCAGACACTACAGTAGCAAGGGGGCCAGTAGTGTGTGGACACAGCAATGCCTAGGGTGTGTAGGGCAGTGATGATGACTGCACTATACACAGTGAGATGCTCAACCTGCAGGTGTTTACTGACAGTGGACATTACTGTTACGCTGTTGTGTGACCCACAGATGTTGCACCTGTGGCATGGGATGCTCACAGTGATATGTACATTTCTGGCTTTGTGTGCTGTGGCAGTTGTACAGCTGTGTGGTATGTGACTGGGGGGCATATATTATCCGAAAGACACACTGGTGTTGGGGTATTCTGAATACTGGCCCATGTGCACTGCATAGTGTGTCCCAGCCTTGTGGCCACACCTGGTCTGTGGCACAGCCTCACCACCCATACACACCCCTCTCAACATCCTCCATGCCCACAGTGCTGCATTTGTGTGCTGGCATCTGTTGGTGTCCACAGAAGTGTGGTCCACAGGTGTGTGCTGTATGGCCACACTGTCATGCTGTCCACTGGTGGCAGGGTCACCACATACTGCCTGGCATGGCTGGGACTGGTGGTAGATGATGGCATCATTGTGATGCCATCAGTTAGCAGCATGCTTCCTTTATGTTTGGCTTTATCTATGTGTCATATTTACTTGTTAGGGTCGTGCAAAACCTGCACAAAACCTGCTCAAACACCATGCAAAGCCATAGTGTCATGCAAAGCTGATTGCCCAGGGCTAAGACAAGCTTTTCCTGGGTGGTAATGTGCACCATGCTAAGTGTCACGCTAAGTCACACAAAACCACTTAGCGCAGTGTTATTTGCTGAATATAGCATTGTGCCTGTATTCATGTCAGTTTGCCCCTTGCATACATTATAATTTTGCCCAGTGCTAATGCAGTTTGCCCACGCTATTTGGCCTTTTGAATATAGCAGACCAGCACTAATCCCACGCTAAACCTGCGCAAATGGTTTTTGCCCGGTGCAGAGTTTTGAATATCTGGCCCGTAGTATGTTATCCAAATTTCTTTGGAAATATATATAGGCAGTCTGAAGTTCTGATCAACAGCCCCCTTAGATACTAAGACCCAAAAGAGCCTAGTATCACCCTCCTTAATGGCTCGATACATTACTTCCCACTGTTTATAAGTAAACTCTCTTTTTTGGGGGGCAAGAAGTTCTTTATACTCACTTTGAAGTTTATTTAAATTTGAAATCGCCCTCCTACTTGGCTTTTTTTTTTGTCTGCCTAATAAGCCTCACTAAATTCCTTTTTTCTCTCCTGCAATGCTCATCAAACCAAATACTGCCTGAGACTTAATACTATTAGCTGAATAAATTACTGTATTAATTTGTTGATACCCTAGATTTAATAATTCATTAATCTGTTCGCCTTTAGGATCAGTATATACTTTATGATATAGATGGGCAAAAGTAGGAGAGTATATAAGATTTGAAACTCCATACATCATCTCTTTATTCAACCTTAACCTCTTTTTCCCACTAATCTCAATGCCTGCCATAGGCTTCATTAAAACGGGGATATTACTATCAAAATTCCTAAAATCCAGCAAAATTGCTGCATGATCACTTTCCATTCTCATACCCACCTCCAATCTCCTGAAAAGATGATAACTAATGGGAGAACATAAAATAAAATCAATTACACTCTTACCTACTGTGGAGAAAAAGGTACTTTCTCCCCGTTAGTCCACTTCTAATCTCCCATTAAGAATCAAAAAATTATTACCTGTAATGAAAGTTTGAAAATGTCTCCCTACCTCATTAACAGTCATATCAGTTGTATTTCTTTGTTCCAAATCTGACATATATAATAATTCTTGCAACACTGATAAATTGTCAAAGTTTGCTATCCTAGCATTAAAGTCCCCTGCTAAAAGAATAGTATCTGCCATATTTGATTGTGTAATTAAATCTGTTTCCACAGATAATTTAGACCAGAAGTCATATGTTGGGTGGGTGTGAAAACTTGGTGGAATGTATATATTTACAAATAGGACTATACATAAATCCCAATTAACAACCACCATAAGTATTTCAGGAGTGGGTGAGTAACTTTTTATTACACTTAATCCATCCCTAATTTTGATCATAGTAACCAAACCTCCTTTATTTCTTCTATGCATTTTTCCTTTAATTGTAGGAACAAAATTAGACACATAACCATTCAAATAACGATAGTCCCAATGAATTTACCAGGCCTTGTTTAGCCCAGACTAGTTTTCCGTATTAGGAAGCATAAAATAAACTGGACTGGAAGCATTAGATGTATCCCTAATCACCATAACAAGTGCATCCATAACAGCTGATAACCCCAGTTCAGCCCTAAACATATGCACTATCATGTTAGTCAATGATACATTAGTTTCATAATGTTTAAAGTACATCCCATCCAATTTAAAAACTACTTCCTTGCCTGTGCATTTTAAGTTATATGCTTCAAGATCATTCCCATCAAAATTAATATCCTCCATAACTAACAATGAGTTTAAACGGGGGTCTTTATCAAGCTTATCTCCATTAATTGAAATTGCCCTAGAATTTGTCTTTTGTTCCACAATGAGATTACCCATCCCCTTTCCCTGCTTTTTATGGGTATCAGTTCCTCAACCATAGTCTTATTTTTTGCTTCAGAATTCTTTCTATTCAGTATATAATTTTCTTTATCTACCTGTATCTCACCTGGCATAGTGTAACCTGTGATCCCTACTTTATTTGTATTTTCATCATTAATTTTTATTTTATGGTTCTGTTTTCCTGGTTTATTAATTTTAATGAGTCCATCAACCTTACTCCTTATTTAATCCCCTCCTTTTATTACCCTTATTGCGTTTTGGGGTCACAGGGATGTTTAAGGAAGGAAATGATAAATTATGCCTTGGTTTATGAGTTTCCTTTTCCTCAGATAACTGTGAAATTTGTTGTTCAAGTGAGGCAAATCTGTGTGCACAAAAACTTGAGAGGTTTTCCAATGTTGTTTTAATACCATTATATGCCTCCAATAAAACAACTTTGGACATCACTGGGTGAGCAAGGGCCTTAATAGTATATTTCAATATAGTATCAGGACATTGAACAAAAAAATCTTGACCTAACTGAATATCCTGGACCTCTCTATCCAGTCTTTCAAATAGCTCATCAGGAGCACCATCCAAAATTGTGTACATCGATTCTTTGGGGAAAATTCTAGAACTCCCTGCCTCACTTGATATCTCTAATGGACTAAATAAGTTCATAGCAGATGGAAAACATGATATACCATCATCCTTATTTACATAATCCCCTTGACTTGCCCCAACCCAGTCATCATAAATAGGGACCCCTGAATAGTCCGCTGTATTTACTTGCTGCCCCATAGTGGCACTAACTTAGCCACCTACACCATGTAGAGAGTTTGAACTATTCATTTTTATAAATTCCTGAGATTTATTAGGATATTTATTAAGGTTTTTTTTTTTAAATCAATAATTTTTCCTTGAGAAGCTGATTTCGCACAAATAAATGGACCTTTAGTTACTTCCAGTTCCGGAGTTATATCATTACTATCAATAGAAATTAGTTGTTTTCCTGCCGACCTTTCTCTTATATTCCTTTCAGCTTCACTATAATGATTCTCCAACAGTTTCACCCTAATATCTTGATTTATATTCTTCAAGCTATCCAGAGCATTCTTATCCTGATTCTTATCTATCCTTTTTACAAAGTTTGACATTCTCCCATTGAGCTCTGAATTATCTCCACAAGACTCTAATCTAGGATCATCAACAAATTGATCCTTTAAAAGCAGAGGTGAATAAGATATTGGAGTACTTCCTTCTGGTTCCTTAGGGGTCGAAGCCATAATAACCAGTTCCTAAGTATATACACAGCAATTATTTTTTGTGTTCTTATTAACTTTTAACAATCGTTTCCCTTTATATTTCCCCTTAATAGTCTTGTTCACCATCTTACCACTATAAGTATACATAATAAAAAAAAAACCTCACTCTAATTAAAAAGTTTAATCTAACCCAATCGATCTAGTTAAAACTAATTTGATCTCTATAACTTTCCTAATAAATCTACAGGAATTAAACTATAAAGGTAATATATGGTTTGTATTATATAACCTGTAATATAAATATAAATATGTGTATCGGCCTCAAATTCTAGCTCAAAAATATCAAAAAATTACAAATATATAAACTGGTTTGCATCAAATCCAGATTACCAAACTGAATTTCAGAGTTCAAGTGATAATTGCCTAAAATAACCAATATCAGAATAAATTATCCTGGGAAATTAAACTTTGGTATTATAATAAACTGGTTTACTTGAACCTAATCAGTCATATCACTTAAAACCCGAACACTAAAATATTAATAAATATAACCTGTAAACCCTTGTTTAAAATGGAACACTTTTTCTGTTGTTTGCATTACCTGTGCAAATCTTCTCTGAGTGTTGCTCACGCCACTCACGTTTGCACATACACTCGAGCTGTGAGTGAGCACAATGTTTAAATACAAGAGCATCAGCTGGTGTGTAGAGTATTTCTGGTTAACTTTTTTGGCTTGGTTATTTATTTCCTGTATTCTTAAGTCATATTATTTGTTTGGATTGGGGTTCTAAGGTCTCTTTCTTTTCCTCTTGCTCAATACCTGCTGCTGAGAATTCCTACCCTGTGCCAAACTTCTCATTTGGTAATCTTTCTTTTATTATTGCCTCATTTGGTTTAAAGAAGAAAATGATTTGCTTGAGAGTTGCATTACCAGAGGGACCTGATAACTATTTTTGGGGTTTACTCCTAACAACCATTTCTATTGTTTTTTCGAATGTTGCAGATCTTCTAGTCACTCTCCCATGTTAATTCTTAGGTAGCTCTTTTTGTTTTTGTTTTTGGATTTTGCTTATTTTAACTTGTTCTTTTGCTTCCTTAACTGTCCTAAATGTCTTCAACATTACAGTTGATTTCATGCCTTTCATATTTACCTTTGATCTTCTTTACCAGGTTCCAACCAAATACATACTCACAAAGGCTATATACTATTGAGTTTTTTTGGGTTTGTACAAAGTGGGGGTACTTGCTCCTCTATGCATTGGTTTTTGTTCTTTTACAGTTGCTTGTGTGCTTCTGGCTGAAGCACAGCCTTTCAGCTGACCAGACTTTTGACCATCTTGATTTCACCACTGTATAGATCACTGGTGAGTTCCCACCAGGAGTACTGTGTCCAGTTCTTGACACCACATGTGCTGAAGGATATAGACAGAGTGGAATCTGTCCTGAAGATGACAAATTAAATGGTGCAGAGTCTGTATCAGAAGCAATACAAGGAGAGACTAAAGGTCCTCAATGTGTACCTCCTGGAAAAGAGGATGGAGAAGGGGACCTATAAATAACTCATGAGTGTATATGTGGTACAAGAGGGGTGCACATTCCAGAATGAAGATGCACAAGAACATGAGGACATGCAATAAAGCTGGAGCGGGTGCATTCTGGAAAGATGTGAGGAAGTAATTCTTCACTGAAATTGTGGTGGATGCCTATAGCAGTCTTTCAGCAGAGGTGCAATGGCAAAACAGTGGCTAGATTCAAGAATGCATGGGACAGGCATAAGTGAATTTTATTGAAAAGCAAATGGGGTGGAGTGGGAAATCAAATTGAGGTCTGTGGTGACACAATAAGCAGAGAAACAATTGGCAGACTGGGTGGCTAAGCAATCTTATCTGCCATCAAATTATAAGTTCCTATGCAGTGGGCATGCCTCACTCAAAGGAGGGACATACAACTTTGTACCAATAATGCAGCAGAGCATGTCTTATTCTGGAATGGCTTAAGCATCTCCCCATTAGTAATATAGTAGGCAAAGCCTTGGTCAATGGTGCATGGTGACACTTGCATCTCCACACCATCTCCACACCAGTAATGCTGCTGTGCATGTCTCAGTCAATGGTGTCCAGTACAGCTCCACTTAGTGCATTGAGGCATAATTTGGTCAATGGTGGTCCATTCAGCTGTACATCAGTAAAGCTGTGAGGCATGTCTCTGTCAAAGGTGACTCATGCAGCTCCATACCAGCAATGTAGTGAGGCATGCCTTGGTCAATGTTGATCAATATAGCTCCACATCAGTAATGTAGTGGGGCATGCCTTTTTTCAAAGCTGATCAATACAGCTCCACACCAGTAATGCAACAAGGCATGCCTTGGTCAATGGAGACCCATGCAGCTCCATGCAAGTAATGCATTGAGGCATAAATCAGTCAATGGTGGTCAGTGGAGCTTCACACCAGTAACGCAGAGGGACATATCTTTGTCACTGGTGGCCAATACAGCTCCACATCACCAATTCAGCAGGGCATGCCTTAGTCAATGGTGAGCAATAGAGCTTCAAACCAGCAATGCAGTGTGGTATGCCTAGTCCAGTGGAAAATTATGCATGCTGGCCCATCAGCACAGTGGTAGGGCTACATAACATGATGTGAGTGACCTGGATTTGGGAACTAGCCTGAGTCATTTGAGCCATCTGGGGGGGAAGAGAATTGAGTGACTCGGGGATGCTGTCCTCCTCCTGGTGGGGGAAAGTGCCATATTCCACTGCATTACCACCACCTGTAGATGTACAGCATGTGAGGCATTCAGGACACAGAGAGGGTGGATGATCTGTGCTGCATATTGTTAGTAATGCAGTGGGGCATGTCTTTATAAATGGTGGCATATGCAGCTACACACCAGTAATGCAGTAGGGAATGCCTCTGTTAATGATGAAATATACAGCTCCACACAAGAAATGCAGAATGGAATGCATAGGTCAATGGTGGCCAATATTCAAAGTCTGAGAAAAAAATATCCGTAAGTTGAATTTCCGTGAAAGTCAGATTTTCACTTCCATGGAGGTGCAGTAATCAAATTAGCAACTTTCACATAAATTCTGATTTCAAACAGCAGAAAAAGTGTAGAAATTGCAAATTATTGTACTGAACTACAGAGAAAAAAAAATTGCAGAACTGATAACTGAACTGCGGAATAATTACATGTACTGATGAATAATTCATTGACCTGGGAAAAAATGTAATTAGAACTGTTATTCCACAGTTCATGTGTATTATTTCATTGTTTAGTTACAAAAATTCCATGGAACAGGGTGAAACTCTGCAAAACACGTTTGGAAAATTCTGATCTCGCCAATGGTGGAAGTTCAGAAAATTCCATGAAATTTCAGAATTTGTGTGACTTTTGGCCACCTCTAGCAAATACAGCTATACACCAGTAATGTAGCAGAGGCATGCCTTGTTCACTGGTGGCCCCTATAGCTCCACACCAACTGTGCAGCAGGGCTTCATTGCTCTTTGGTGGCCATACAGCTTCAAATAGTAATGCAGGGGGATGTGCCTAAGTCAATGGTGGCCAATACAGCTATACATCAGTAATGCAGCAGAGACACGACTTGCTTATTGGTCACCCATGAAGTCCCACATCAGTAATGTAGCAGGGCATGCATTGGACAAAAGTGGCCCATATAGATCCACACCAGTAATGCAGCAGGTTATGTCTTGATCACTGGAGTCCCACACTGCTCCACATTAGTAATGCAGTGGGCATGCATTGCTCACTGCTGACCAATGTAGTGCTGCAAGAGAACTGCAGAGGGACATGCCTCAATCAATGGTGTGCCATACAGCTTCACACCAGTAATGCATCTTGGTAAACCTACATCAGTGCTGGCACATTCAGCTTCACAACAGAGATGCAGTGAGGCAAGCCTTGCTCACTAGTGACTGATGCTGCTCTACACAAATAATGCAGTGTTACATGCCTTACTTAAAGGTTTTCCATGTAGATCCACTCTACTAATGCAGTGGGGCAAGCATTGTTTAATGCTGACCGACATGCTCGGGACCAGTAATGCATCTAGGCCTGCCTTGCTCAAAGGTGACTCATGCAGCTCCACACTAGTAATGCAGCGAGGCATGTCTCAGCAGGGCTGGCCTACACAACTCCACACCAGTGATGCAGTGGGGCATTCCTTGCTCACAGCTGGCCTATACAACTGGCCTATGGATTTACTCTCTAGATCCTGAACTTTAGTTCTTAATGAAGAGTTTTACTCCCAGTCAATCAGAATGCAGAGCTATGGTCTCATTATTCACTGATACTTACTGACATCACACTCACTAATGGGACTTATGCTAATGTCTCTGCTCTGATTGACTAAGACTAATGCTACAGTATGTCCAGCTCAACAAAGGTAAAGTAGCGGGGTATGCCATTTCAGAGGTGGCTTATACAACTCCATTCCAGTAATGCAGCAGGTTATGTGTTGGTCACAGTTGTCCCAAACTCCTCCACATCAGTAATGCAGTGGGAATGCAGTGCTCACTGTTGACCAATGTAGTGCTGCAAGAGAACTACAGAGGTGCATGCCTCAGTCAATGGTGTGCCATTCAGCTTCACACCAGATATGCAGTGAGGCATACATTGCTTACTAGCAACTAATGCTACTCTAAACAAATAATGCAGTGGTGCATGCCTTGCTCAAAGGTTTTCCCATGTAGATCCACACTACTAATGCAATGGGGAATGCCTTTTGTCACTCGTGATCCATGCAGCTCCACACTAGTAATGCAGTGGGGCAAGAATTGCTCAATGGTGACCGACATGCTCTGGACCAGTAATGCATCTGGGCCTGCCTTGCTTGCTGGAGACACATGCAGCTCCACACTAGTAATGTAGTGGGGCATGTCTCAGCAGGGCTGGCTCACACAGCTCTGCTCCAGTGATGCAGTGGAGCATTCCTTGCTCACAGCTGGCCTTTACAGCTCCAGAGCAGTAACTTGTAATAACATGATAATCCATTAAGGGCCTATGGATGTACTCTGTAAGTCCTGAACTTTAGTTCTAAATGAAACAGTTTCCTCCCAATGAATCAGAATGAACAGCTATGGTCTTATTATTCATTGGTTACTGGCTGCACACCCACTCCTAGAACTGTATGCTAATGCCTCTGCTATGATTGACTAAGACTAATGCTACAGTGTGTCCAGCTCCACAAATGTAACGCAGCGGGGTATGCCATTTCACTGATGGCTCAAACAGTTTCACACCAGTAAGGCAGCGGGGCAGCCTTTACTCACTGGTCACCCACACAGTGCCACACCAGTAATACAGTGGGAGTGCCTTGGGCAATGTTGACCCATTCAGTTCCACATAGGTAATGCAGTGAGGCATTCCCTTAATCAATGGTGACTCACACAGTTCCACACCAATAATGCGGTGAGGCATACCTTGGTCAGTGCTGACTCATGCAGCTCCACACAGGTAATGCAGTGTGGTATGCCTTTGTCAATGATGACCTATATAGCCCCACATCAATATTGAAATGGGGCATGCCTCAGCCAATACTGACCCATGCAGCCCCACACCAGAAGTGGAGCAGGACATGCCTCATTCAATGGTGATCCATACAGTCCCTCACCATTAATGCAGTGGGGCATGTCTCAATCAATTGTGACCCATATGGCTCCTCCTCAGTAATGCAATGAGGCATGCCTTGGTCAGAGATGACCCACAGATCCACATCAATAATGCAGCAGGATATGCCTTCTCACTACTAGTCCATACAGCTGCACACCAGTAACTTGTAATGACCCATTAAGCCAGCTCTGATTGACTAAGACTAATGACACAGGGCATCTGTAAGAAATTGCTTAACATTTTCCAGTTTCTCACAGATAACCTGTAGCACTACAAGAGAAAAACTGATTTCGGCACTTTTACTAAAAACTTTTTTTTTCATTTTTTCAGTATAGTAATTGTAGAAGTGTGGGTATAATAAAACACACACAAGGCAGAAATAAAGTGCATAAAAATGCAAAGACTTGTATTTGTCAATTTATTTTTGACAAAAAAAAAAAAATATTTAGAAAAAGGAAAACAGGTATTAGTCCTTCACACCAGAACAAACAGAAAATAATTTCTGTCCAAACTCCTGACATTTCATTCTGTATTCTAACTGGTTGTTTCAATATGTAAGCTTGCACACTCACATCCTCCTCAATCTGTAGTCAGTCAGTTCACTGCTAACTCACCTATCTAAACTTAGCCCCTAGTGGTGAGTTAATGTAGAAAAGCTTGGAGTGAAATTACAAACATGTGATTCCCAATTAACTCATATACCCTTATTACTTGGGTTACATTTTAGTTAGATCTTTCAACAGTCAGGTATATGATTATTTTCTTTGGTATTTTCTCTTGCTATTCACCTCTTAACTTTATCTGGGTTATAGGACCAATAGAAAAATAATTATAGGGTATTCATAATGAGGGTCTTAAGCTCCTCCCATCAGGAATGACCTAATTTCCTAGGCTACTATAAAAGCAGCAATTTCTTGGGCTGCCAGCCCTATAGAAGTCCTCTCAGCATACCAGGTAATTACCACAGTTACACTTTCTGGTAATCAAGTTAATAACACAGGTATTCCTGAGTTTGTTAAGAGAAGAGAAGAATAAGGGTGTGCTCCTTATTTTCTTACTGTTGCCAACTTCAGCATACAGTGTGCTCCAGTTAACATGAACACGGATTACTCGGACTATGTGTAAAGATGGACAAAAATTCAAAACCCAATTCATTTCTTGGACTTCATTAATTGTTTTCAATGTTTAATGCGGACATTATGTGCCGGCAACCATGGACAGCTAATGAGGCTTCACAGTGCTGCATTAAGTAATTAACGCCTCGTTCCACCACTGGTTACATGCTGATTTGTTAATTACTGACCGCTTAAGTAGTGTTGTGGCTTACCTTTCAATAAATTCTTCTGCTGTGTCTGTGTGCTTGGTGCTTGGTGTGAGATGTCTAAATGCCCTGGAATACCTTTGTCTCACAAAATTGAGCTTCTTAAGAAGATTGACGCTTTACCAAAGATGAGCGTCAGAGACCTTGCTGCCTGACTTGCCATACCAAAGTCAACATTATCTGACCTGCTGCATAGCAAGGAGAAGTTGTGGGCTGAATGGCATTCAAATCCAAACCCACTTAGAAAGCGAAAGAGGGAGGGCAAGGACTCAGAGGTGAAGGAAGCTTTAGTTTTGTGGTTCACCTCTGTCAGTGAGCGGGGAGGCTATGGTGAGTGGGCCACTGCTTGCTACCAAAGCAAAACAAATCACCACTGCAATGGGCAAAGAAGAATTTAATCCAAGTGATGGCTGGCTACAGCAATGGAAGGTGCACCTTAACATATGCTTTGAATGGGCGCATGGAGAGAAACAGAATGCTAACAGCTCCAGTGCTACTGACTGGGTACGTGAAGTGCTTGGGATCGGACGCTGCAGGGGAGGAAGATCACTTTACTCCTTGATAACTTCTCCGGGCACTCTGACATTCAAAATCTGTGCAACATAAAGTAAATTTTTTTCCCCCCAAACACAACGTCCATTATTCAACCACTTGATCAGGGAGTTATTTATTCAATGGTACCATATAATGGGAAATGAAGACCAGATACTGGAAGAGCTTGATGGTGCAGAGGAGCTCACCGTTAACGACTGTAAAGAGTAAATCTATTGGATGCTGTGAGGATGTTAGAGAAGGCATGGGATAGTGTAACTATGGAGACCATTGTGAATTGCTTTGCTAAGGGAGGTTTCTGTGTGGAGCAAATCACGAATGATCCTCAGGTTCTCACCTCTGTGAGGAGCTGATCCCACCACCACTGGGGCTCTCTGAGAATGATTTTTCCACCCTCGTACATCTTGGCGATAATGACAAACCAGATGCTACACCAATAGATGACATAAAAAGAGTTCTAGATGAGATGCAGCATACCAGCAGTCAATCTGCATCAGAGGGGGAGGAAGGTGAGGCTGAAGATGAGACTGACGAACTGGAACCCCTGCCGGTAACTGCGGCTGATGTAACAAAAGCTCTACAAATGCTCAGGTGAGCCATGGAGCAATGCAAAGAAATACAGCCTGATTGGGGTCTAATGCACAGCATCGAATGCAGCTTTAGCAAATACACAGTGAGAGCTACTCGCCAGACCACCATAGATAGCTTCTGTAAATGAAGTAAAAAATTTTAAAGGCACGATTGAATAAACTTGAATACAGTTTATATTTATCTTTTTACCCTACACCTCCCCTTCCCAGTGCCACAGTAAAGCACAAACTACAAATCGTCAATCAACACAAGCACAGTAAATAAGCAAACAAAAAAAATGATAAGCTGCCTATCGGCAATCTCAGACAGCGACTTAGGTGGACAAAATATAACAACACAGAAGTGTCCGTGTAAAACGGCTTGCTCTGTACCAGATATTATGCAATTGTAAAGAACAACATTTCCCCAAAACAAGATTCTCTTTATTTTAATTTCTGCAGGATTTTATTATTGTAGCCCTAACCTTGCTGCATCAACAAACTGACTTCAATGGGATTTTGGTATGCTCTGTAACCTCATCAAAGCCCTAAAAACAGGCTGCATTTTATTTTTTAAAGCCAATGGCTGAATCATCAACCACTGGGCTACATTTCTTTTTGAATCTTATTTCTATCACGCAGCCCTCATCACAACATTCTGGGGCTGCTTCAGTTTAACTGGACACATTATTTTGCTGTGGACACTATCGGTCTTATTATAACATCCTTGCCCATAGTGCCCCATGTTACAATATTTTCATTTGCTTTCCTGCTGTACTTGCAGTATTCCTTGTTTGATCTGAGCACCCTTGTGCTCTAATTCTGCACTTGCAGCTTTTCTTTCTCAAAACAGTCCCCTTTATACATTCTGGGGCTGT
This sequence comes from Neoceratodus forsteri, assembly GCA_016271365.2. Lineage (NCBI taxonomy): Eukaryota > Metazoa > Chordata > Ceratodontiformes > Ceratodontidae > Neoceratodus > Neoceratodus forsteri. The sequence goes on along the minus strand of CM028138.1, from coordinate 808,507,853 downwards.
ACTCCACTCTGACCAGTTATTTTATTTGATTGAACACTATGGGGCTTATGTTTACTTTTCTGCCCATAGTGTTCACTTCCAGGATCTTTTCCCCTGGCTGCTCCCTGTGGCCAAGCTTACTATGGAGAACCTCTCTCTCTGCTCTCACCATCGTTTTAAACCACAGTGTGAGGTATAATAACTACAGAGCATCCTGCTCTGGTATAGGCAGCAGTAGCAATGTAGGGTGCTTCGGAGCAACCAGCAGAATTAATTCTGCTCTGAAGAAGCATTCTCTTTTTACAGTGTGACATGTGCTGCAAGATTTTCTTCCAGTCAAAAGCTCACTGTTATGTGCTTTTAAGTACTATTCTAAGGATTTCAATGGGGCAGTAGGAAGGATTAAAACATTAAGCACTACATGTGCTATCAAACTTATTTTATAAGTGCCTCTAGCGAGATTTAGCAAAACAGAGGTTTATGGGGAAAAAAAGGGATAGAGGAAGCAAAGAGAAGGGATCTCGGGTTGGCCACCCTGACAAGAAAAGAAAGGACAGTAAGAACAAGAGAGTAGACAGCATAGAGTGAAAGAAAAAGGGAGGATTGCATATCTTTAGCTACAGGCACATACTATAATATTTATAATGGAGCATCCTGTTGAACACCTCCCCACACAAGAAAGCATCACAATACTTTTGTTGTCTTAAGCCCTTCATCCTTGGAAGGGCTGGAACTTCCGCCAACTCTCTCCAGAAGTTCCCCTCATGGACTCTGATACATTTCTTAACGGTATTTTTAACTGATGCAACATCATACATCCGTTCATTTCCATTATTTTCCCTGAGGTCAGTGCTATTTATAGCATCATCATCATTTAAATATTTTCAACAATTTCCCAGTACAATCATGACATGTTCAAATTCCAGTGATTGTTTTACTTTCAGCACCATAACGTGATAGAAAATCAGCATTGTGATGCTGTGACCCAGCACGATGTTTCACTGTAAACATGTAAGGTTGTAGTGACAGATCCCAACACATGCTCTGCATGCTCTTGTCTTTCATTTGATTCAACCAATATAACAGATTATGGTCTGTCATCACTACTAAGTCATTGCCCCATATGTAATATTTGAGGGCGTCTATGGCCCACTTCATGGGCAGACACTTCTTATCGATAGTGGAATATTGCCTCTCTGTTTTGTGGAGCTTCCTACTAATGTACAATACAGAATGTTCCCCTTCAAATCATGTTGGGTCAGGACCACTCCTATGCCTGTGTCAGAGGCATCAGTTTGTACTTCAAATGGATGCTGAAAATTGGGACTCAGTAACACTGGGGCAGAGAAAGGTATTGCCTTTATATTCTGAAAGGCGGTCTCACAATCCGGGCACCACTTTATTTGGCTATTTGTTCTTTGTTAGTTCTGTCAGTGGGGTTGCCAGCATGGCAAAGTCAAGAATAAAATACCAGTAATAACTGTCTAATCTTAAAAAGGATCTCACATGTCTTTTTGTGATAAGGGTGGGGCTGTTAGCAACTGCCTCTACTTTGTCTATCTCTGTCTTAACAGTCCCATTACTAATGGCAAAACCTAAGTATCATGTTTCAGTTTTAGCAATGGCACACTTTAAAGGGTTTATAGTAAGTCCTGCATCCTTAATGGTCTGGATAATGGCGCTTAGATGGATCAAATATTGGGCCAGTCAGGACTGAATTTGACTGCATTGTCCAGATACACTGTGCTATACTGTGTATGGGGTCTCAATATGTGGTCCATGTAATGCTGAAAGGTGGCAGGTGCACCATTAAGTACAAATGGCATTTAATGAACTGATATTAGGCTACATGTGTGGTAAAGGCTGTCAGTTCTTGTGGATAGGGGGCCAAGGGAATTGGCCGATATCCCTTGGCCAAATCTAATGTACTTACGTAACGTGCAGAACCTATTCTGTCCAGTAGGTCATCGATTCTGGGCATTGCATAGCCGACAAAATCAGAAATTGCATCCATTTTCCAAAAGTCTAAACACAAACATAAGCCCCCTTCCTTTTTATTGACTAGTACAAGCGGGGAAGACCAAGCACTTATTGAGGGAACTATCACCCCTAATTGTTCCATTTTTCTTACCTTCTCAGTTACCTCCTCTCTTGCTTTTTCAGGTAGTTGACAAGGCTTTTGATGGATCGGTTTAATTTGGTTTACCTTTATTTCATGCTCCACCCCTCTTGCTCTTCTTGGTGGTGTTGTAAATGTATCTTGGTAGAAGTACAGCAGCTGATCAACCTCTGACCTCTCCTCGGGGTCTAGCACAGCGCTGATCTATACAACTCTGTCTACCATGGTATGATCTAGTCTCTCATAGGCTAGTTGTTTCTGCTTTGGGTGTATGTACAAGGTCTGAGTCTGGGGCTTGGCTATTCACTTCCTCAGGAGATTTGTGCGGTACACTTTTTTGACAGGTCTATGGCCAGGCATTTCAATTTCATAGTTCACATTTCCTATCTGTCTTATTATATCATAGGGCTCTTGCCAATGCATCAATAATTTGTTTTCAATGGAGGTTAATAATAACAAAACCTTCTCCCCTGTTATAAAACATTTGTTTTTCAAACCAATATCATTGGCCTCTTTCTGACCAATTGTTTTTTGGGTAACATGGTGACTTATTTTATGAGTTTTTCTTTTAGTGAGAACATGTAGTCCAGAATGTTACTGAAACTGCATTTCTATCTTCCTCCCAGTGTTCTTTTACCATAGCTAATGGGCTTCTCAGGTTCCTACCATAAAACAAGGTTATAGGTGAAAACCCGGTGGTAGCTTTGGGCACCACCTTGTAAGCAAACAGGAGATAAGGGAGATATTTGTCCCAATCTCTACCCTCCTTCTGGACAATTTCTGCAGCATTTTCTTCAATGTTTTATTGAACCTCTCTACCAAACCATCAGTCTGGAGATGATAGGGAGAGGTTCTGATTGCTGATATCCCCAAGAGTCGATTAAGATATTTTAACATTATAGAGGTAAAATTATTAGCCCTTATCTGTCAGTATCTCTTGAGGTATCCCCATACTGCTAAATATCTTGGCCAATTCTTCGGCTATATGGGGAGCAGTTACAATATGCATGGGAAAAGCTTCAGGGTATTGTGTGGCATAATCGCACACTACAAGGATGAAACAGTTACCCTTAGAACTCTTTGTAAGGGGTCCTACCACATCCATGGCAATCTTTTCAAATGGGGTTGGTTTACATAAGGAATGGATTGTAGGGTTATCTGGTCTCACTTTTCACCCTGTGCCACTAGCTGGTATTCTGCAGAGGCACAGCAGTATTCTGCAACATCTTGGTGGATACCTGGCTAGCAAAACTGAGATAATAATCTGTGTGAGGTTTGATCCCTCCCTTCATGCCCAGCCATGGGAATATTATGGTCAAGCTGTATCACCTTCTCTCTGTAAGCCTTTTGTACCATCAGTTGCTCCACATTTAACTCTGTAGCAGGATTAACAGTAACTCTGTATAAAATATCATTTTTTAATATAAATTGAGACTGTCCATGTTTTCTTCCTGCTTGATCTGTGGGGGAAAAAAGGTTTTATTGTCATATCTGTCTTTCGTTCTCACTTAATATCATGTGGAGGCAGTCCTGGTACTAATCCAGGTATATCCATCTTATGTCGCTCTACCCACTCTTTCTTTTCTCTCTTCTTCTCCTTTCTGATTTTCCTCTGTTTCATTTGTTCTAAAAACAAATCTTCTTCAAAGGGAAAAACCTGTTCCAGTTGTTGCCTTTTTGTCTGGGATAGGATTACAACGCTCATTGGTTCTAGGTAGTCCTATTGTGCTTGCACCAGTGAGTTAAAATGGGGAACATCTTGGCCAGTTTTCACTGTCACTGGCAATCAGGGTACCAGACCAATAGTCATGCGGTGGTGTTCATTATTAACAGTCATTTCAACCACTGTTGTGTGATATTGATGGACATCCCCATGCACACACATCACTCTTTTATCACATTGGGTAACCTCACTATCCACTGGCCAAATCCACTCTTATCAGGATCTGTCTACTCCCAAAATCAAGTAAACCCAAAGTCTGCTGTTCTCCAATCCCCACAGTAGCAACATAACCAATATTGGCCAAAGCTAGATGAGTCATGTCAGTTCTTTTTTTTGTTTAGACAGTTTCTCACTATATGACCTTTGCCCAAGCAAACATGGCAAATCATTTCAGAATATGGTATTCTGCCCCCTCTCTCTCATCTAACATAATTACTCTGATGGGTATTGGTATAAATAGGTCTTACCTGCTCCACTGCATGAGCTGGGATACCTTGTTGTCCTCCTCTGGGACTGGAGGATCAAGCTGATAAGTAATCCTCAGCAAGTTTTATCGTGTCCTTGGGTGACTCTGGCCTGTGCTCTTTCACCCGTAAATGCAAATCATGGGACAACCTAGATGAACTGCTCAATGATGATCAAGCCCATTATTTGCTCTTTGGTCTTTGTTACTGGCTACAACCATTTTCCAATATAGTCTCTTAATCGTGCATAGGTATCCCTTGGGTTATCATAACTAGTCATCTTTTGTGACCAAAGACAATGTCGATAGGTTTCCACAATAATATCATAGCATCTCAGGACCTCTATCTTTACCCAGTCATAGTTATTTGCATCTGCTTCACTTTACTTGCTGTAGACCAGTTGTGCTATACCTGACAAATAGGGAACCAGTCTTATGACCCATTGGTCATGGGGCCACACACAAGTTTGGGCAATTCTCTCAAACATGGTGAGGTATGCCTCAGCGTCATCACTTTCAGACAGTTTTGTTAACTTAATGTCCCAAGGTACAGTTCTATTAGGCTGACCAGGTGTGAGTACCTGAATAGCCTTTAGGGTGTCATTCCACTTTTCATCTTGCTGTCTTCTTTTTTCTGCTTGGGCAGGTCAGTCCTCTTCCCTCTGGTGATGATCCACATCCATCTGGTGTTCCATCTCCAGCTGGTGTAGACATAGTCATTTTAGAGACTCTTCTGGGTCATCAGGTGCTGGGGTCATCTGGGAAGCCTCTTGCTGTTGGGTTGGGTCTCTTCACTCACATCCTCATCTTCTGTCTTCTTCATCTTGGGTCTCACTCTAGGGTCCAAGCCTGGTAATAACAGTATGTCAGTCTTCTCCATCACTGGCCATGTTAGATGATATGCACCCTGGTCTACCTTGTCCCCTGGCTGCATCTGTTAGGGTATTTATGTAGCAATACCCCCTTTTCTGATAGCAGTACAGAAGCATGGGTATAATTACAGACACACAAGGCAGACATAAAATGTATAAAAAAATGCAAAGACTTTCATTTGTCAATTTATTTTTGACAAAATCAAAAAATAATAACAATAAAAAAAAAGCAGAAAGGAAAAATGGTGTTAGTCCTTCACACCACAACAAACAGGAAATAATTTATTTCCAAACTCCTGAAATATTCTTCTGTAATCCAACGGGTTGTTTCAGTGTGCAAGCTTGCACACTCATGTCCTCCTTTCACTGTGGTCAGTCCACTACTGATCCGCCTATCTAAACTTAGCCTCTAGTGGTACATTAATATAGAAAAGTGTGGAGTGAAATCAAAAACATGTGATTCCCTATTAACTCATATATCCTTATTACTTGGGTTACCTTCTAGCTAGACCTTTCAACAGTCAGGTATATAGTTACTTTCTTTGGAACTTCCACTTGCTAGTCACCTCTTATCATTATCTGAGCTATAGGATCAATAAAAACCTTAATTATAGGATATTCCATAATGAGGGTCTTAAGCTCCTCCCATCAGAAGTGACCTAATTTCCTAGGCTACTATAAAGGCAGATATTTCTTGGGCTGCCAGCCCTATAGAAGTCCTATCTGCATATTCAGGTATTTACCACAGTTATACTTTCCAGTAATCAAGTTAATAACATGGGTATTTATGAATTTGTCAAGATAAAAGAAGAATAAGGGCACGCTCTATTTTCTTTCCCTTGCCAACTTCAGTAAACTAGATAGTATGCAACTGTAAAGAACAACATTCCCCCAAAACAAGATTCTCTTTATTTTAATTTCTGCAAGGGTTTTATTACTGTAGCCCTCAACTTGCTGCACCAACAAATTGACTTCAATGGGATTTTTGTAGGCTCCAAAACCTCATCAAATTACTAAAAACAGGCAGTATTTTTTTTTACAAAGCCAACTGCTGAAATATCAGTCATCAGGCTACATTTAATTGTATACCTAATTTCTATCACATAGCCCCAGTCACAACATTATGGGGCTGCTTCAGTTTAACTGGGCACATTCTTTTGCTGGGGACACTTCAGTCTAATTGTAACATCCTTGCCCATAGTGTCCCAAATTACAATATTTTCATTTGCTTTCCCACTGCACTTAAGATATTCCTTGTTTGATTGGAGCACCCTTATGCTCCAATTCTGCACTTGCAGCTTTTTTTATTCAAAACAGCCTCTGTTATACATTCTAGGGCTGCACTCCACTCTGACCACTTATCTTATTAGATTGAGCACTACTGGGCTTATGTCACTTTTCTGCCCATAGTATTCATTTAGTGCATCCAGGATCTTCTCTCCTGGCCACTCCTTTTTGCCACACTTACTATGGAACACCTCTATCTCAGATCTCACCATAGTTTTAAACATCAGTGTGTGGTATAACTACTACAGAGCATCCTGCTCTGATACAGGCAGCAGTGGCAATGTACAGAGCTTCGGAGCAACCAGCAGAATTAATTCTGCTTTGAGGCAACATTATGTTTTTACAGCATGACATGCATTACAAGATTTTCTCCCAGTCAGGAGCTCACTGTTATGTGCTTTTATGCAATATTCTTGGGATTTTAATGGGGCAGTAGGAAGGATTAAAACATTAAGTGCTACATGTGCTATCAAACTTATTTTATAAGTGCCTCCAGTGAGATTTAGCACAAAAGAGGCTTATGGGGGGGAAAAGGGGATAGAGAAAGCAATAAGAAGGGTTGTCAGGTTGGCCACCCTGACAAGAAAAGATAGGATAATAACAAGAAGAGTGTAGACATCATAGAGTGAAAGAGAATGGGAGGGTTGCGTATTTTTAGCTACAGGCACATACTGTAATATTTATAACAGGGGTACACTGTTAAACACCTCCGCACACAAGAAAGCAACCCAATACTTTTGTTGTCTTAAACCCTTCAACCTTGGAAGGGTTGGAACTTCCACCATCTCCAGAAATTCCCTCCCAGGGACCCTAATGCATTTCTGAATGGTGTTTTTAACTGATGTAACATCCTACATCTGTTCAATACCATTATTTTCCCTGAGGTCAGTGCTACCTTTAGCTACAGGCACATACTGTAATATTTATAACAGGAACACCCTGATACAGTAGTGATAACAGATATAGCATGTGGGGTAATCTCTGGACCAGAAGGTTAATAAAAACCACAACCATTGTCCTTAGCATGCATTACCCCCCAGGTCCTGCTTTCTGATTGCTAAATTATTTTTGGCTAGTTTCAAATACAAACTCAGATAAAATAAAACCATGGGATATCATACAAAATTAATATAATAATAGATCAAATACTGCACAACCATTGGCTATCATATACAATAAAACAAAGTCAGGTACTGTAAAACCACAGGATATCATGTAAAATGAATATAATAAATCAGATACTGTACAACCATAGCATAACAGACATAAAATAAAATCACAAATCAGATACTATACAATCATGGGATATCATATAAAAGGAATATAATAACAAATCAGAATGTCTGTAGAGGTGAATCCGGGCAAGAAGTACCTGGCAGCAACAAATGTAGCCAGTAGGAAGGTGAGGGAGGTCAAGGCAGAGACAGAACTCTGTCTGGCAAAGGGAGTGAGGCACGGGGAAAGGCCTTCTTCAGGTACATCTTGGAGAAGTGTAACGCCAAAAGGGGTATTGTAAGACTGAAGAGTGAAGAAAGATAGAGACACTTAGCATGCATTTTTGTTCCCTATTTAATAGGAAGGATAGGCCACTGCCAGAATAAGGGGTAAAGAGGGGAAGGGAAGACAGCAAAGATTCCTGTGGCACATAGCGGTGGGTGAAATGAGAAAACTCCACTACGTGGAATAATCCATGAATTTTGCCTATTTCACTAGCGCAATGCAATATTTTGCCCTGCAGAATGGCAAAATTTCACCTGTGAAATGGTGATATTTCACCTACTGCAGCTAAATTCTACCTTCTGTAGTGCAATTTTGCATGCAGAAGGTGACATTTCACCATGGAAGGTGAAATTTCACCTGCAGAAGGCAAAATTTCACCTTGGTGAAATTACGCCTAATGCAAGGAAATTCTGTGGATTGCTCTGCACAGCAAAATCTAACATATGAACATACAAATGTGTCAGCAGACAGGAACAGAGAAATCAGCTTCTTCACCACTACTTCACTGGTGGAATATAAATTTGCTGCATCTCTAGTGGGAAAGTCAAAATAACAGAGAAAAAAACTGTTGGAAAAGCTCACAGGGTTGAGAGTATATGACTTTATGGGATCTGATAGCTTACACAGTACATGTAATATGTCTGGATTTCAGCAAGCTCTTTGTCCCCCACAAGAGGCTGGTCAAGAAGATAAGGGACGTATGTTCCATGTCAAAATAGTGTAGCAAAAATAGCGAAGACAATTTATGCCAAGCAATATGAGCACCAGAAAAGAGACAATAACTAAAAACTTCAGTGAGTGGTCAGAACACAGAAAAGCAAACAAACACATCACAAAAGTTTGCAAGCAGAGGGATTTGGCCCCCCCACATGTGGGGGGTCTTCATCCCCCACTGCCCCGTACCTAAATATACATACCCGAAGATGCACTATATACCACATGATGTTTTCACTATTCTGATCCCTTGCTGTGGTTTTCAGTTGCTGTCTTTCCCAGGGCTGATGTTGCTGGGCTTAAATTGTCTTCACTGTTTTTGCTATGCTGTTTTGACATAACACAGGGACATATGGGTGGGGAGTGGGAATTGGCAACTTGGGTGGAGAACTGTCTGTGAGGAAGAACACAAAGGTTGTTGTTTATGGGTAGTTTTCAGTGGTCAGTGAAGAAACAAGTGGACTACTTGTACCTTAGGGGTGGTTACTGGGCCTGGTCCTTTTTAATGTATTCATCTGTGACAAAGGGAAAGCCACTAAATTCAGGGAATGCCTCCCACTTATGACACAGAGATCTGCACAAGGATGGACATGAAGAAATGGATATGGGAACTCGGGGAGGATCTGAGCAGAAGAGATAGTCAAAGATCTTGCCATTGTACTTAAATGCAAAAAAATATATAAAGTGATTAAGATAGCTAGATAATTTAAGATGCACTTATCTAAAACCAAGGTGCATTACAAGTACTGTATTAAAATAATGAATCAATCAGAAAACATAAAATAGTTATGTACATTGATAGCAGAAATTTTAGATGCAAAGTAATTATGGCAGATAACTTGACTGACAGAGTCTCCAGCAAGCATCTGTCTAAACAGCCATGTTTTCATTCTAATTTTGAAAGTGGCAACAGATGAGACAAAACAAATGTCCACTGAATGGCTGTTCCAAAGTAACAGTGTAGCTACAGAAAAGACCCTATCCCCAGGTAATTTTAATTTCAGTTTTGGAATGACTAACTGGCCAATGCCATTTGAATGTAATTCAAAGACATCCAAGGGGGGGGTCACAAGAATCTCACCCAGGTACTGGGGTCCCAGTCCATTGAGGGCATTAGAAATAAGAAGCAAGATCTTAAAGTCAATCCACAATCTCCCAGGAAACCAGTGCAGTGAGTGCAGCACTGGAGTGATAGGATCACTCTTGCTTACAGAGGTAACTAATCCAGACTGTCACAGGAAACCAGTGCAGAGAGTACAACACTGGAGTGATATGATTACTCTTCCTCACAGAGGTAACTAATCTGCCATCTCACAGGAAACCAGTACAGAGATTGCAGCACTGGATTGTTATGATCACTCTTCCTTACAGAGGTAAGTAATCTGCTATCTCACAGGAAACCAGTGCAAAGAGTACAGCACTGGAGTGATATGATCACTCTTCATTACACAGGTAAATAATCCACCATCTCACAGGAAATCAGCACAGAGAGTGCAGCACTGGAGTGATATGATCACTCTTTCTTACAGAGGTAACTAATCTACCTTCTCACAGGAAACCAGTGCAGAGAGTGCAGCACTGCAATGATATGCTCACTCTTCCTTATAGAGGTAACTAACCTGCCATCTCACAGGAAACCAGCGCAGAGATTGCAGCACTGGAGTGTTATGATCACTCTTCCTTACAGAGGTAACTAATCTGCCATCCCACAGGAAACCAGTGCAGAGAGTACAGCACTGGTGTAGTATGATTAGGCTTGATCATAACAGCATGCAAGGCAGTGGCTGTGTCTTCTATGAAAATGACTCACTGCTTTACCAAGCCCTGCCTACACCTTCCCTAAACCATGGTGCCCAAGCCCTTTCAATAAAACTCTCCCCTGACCCAAACCATGCTCCTCTTACTCTCGTCGTCACCTACATCCCACCCTGCAGTCAATCCCCTGCTTGTAAAGCACTATCTCACTATCTAGCCAGTCATCCCAACAAAATGGAACAGATCCTAATTGGGGATCTCAACATAATCTGGCTGGCGAGCTCTTTAACATAAACCAGAGATACCTTTGCTGCATTAGATATGAGTCAACAGGTACCCCAGCCTACCCAGGGCCAACCCATCTAATGAAACCCACACCCTACTAGATATCCTGCTCACTAATTGTCCCCACCATATTACCAACCTGGGTGTCCTACCCAATGCCTTAAGTGACCACTCCCCAATCATCTTCAGCTGCTCCTGTCAGCTACCTAAACCACCACCACATGTCACCTATCATCATCGACTAACTCAAATCATATCTAATTAACTGGGACTGGTCCACTTTTCCCAAGCCCAGTACATAGAGGATGCATTGCACTACTTCACCACCACCTTTAATACCACCTGTGATGCTTTTGCGCCAACCATCAAAGTGACCACCAGGAAACGTAATGCACCCTGGATCACCCCAGAACTCCTACAACAGTTCAAATGCATGACAACCTCTGGCATCGTGCCACTGCCTCCAGTTTGCTCAGTTATAGGCAGACCTATAATGCTGCCTGCAATAAGTGTACCTGGGCAATCCGCAGGGCCAAGGCAGAGCACTATAGAACCACCCTAGCCACCTCCTGGGGTAACACAAAAACGTTCTGGGATAATGCCAAGGAGCTTAATGGTAAATATTGCTCTCCCCCCTCACAACTTAGTGTTAATGGTACTACCACCACAAGCACACTTCACATAGCTAACTGTCTCATCTCCACCTTCTCAGGCCTCAGCTCAGTCCTCCCTAGCAACGTTTTTTGATCCAATTCAACCTACCCCACCAATTGAGCTCCTCTACCCCCTTCAAACTCAGAGTCATTACCTCTACAGAAGTGAAAGCCTACCTGTCCAAAACCCTCCAGAGCTCCAATTACTGCAAAGACACCTTTGATATGCGTATCCTATACCTCATGCTAGACTTAGTTATCTCCCCACTCACGGACCTTCTAAATCTGTCCCTACGTCTGGGCCAGTTCCCAACCTCATGGAAAATGGCAGTGATAATGCCAGTATTGAAATGTGGTGACAGCTCCCGTCCAAACAACTACCAGCCCATCTCAATTCTCCCCCCACTCCCTAAAACCCTTGAAAAGATCATGACCAATCAGCTCATTGACTACCTCCTCACACACAACCTCTTATGTAGGGAGCAGCATGGTTTCAGAGCTGGTCATAGCACTACAATCGCCCTCACAGAATTTGCTAATTCCCCTCTCTCCATGCTTGACAAGGGGGTATTTCACAGGGGCCATGTTTATAGACCTCCCAAAGGCCTTCAATACAGTTTCTTATCCCCTCCTTCTTAACACATTACAACAAATTGGGGTCTCTCATTATCCACTCTCATGGTTCTCCAGCTATCTTTCATCTAGAACCCAATGTGTTAAAATTAATAATACCATATCTACTATGCTGCCTGTGCACTCAGGATTTCCCCAGGGATCTATCCTGGGTCCCCTGATATTCAGCATCCACCTGAACGCCCTGCCTAAATCCTGCCCCAGCAACCTTCTCCTCTACGTGGATGATGCTGTTTTTTTATCCCACACATCCTGATCCTCTCTCTCTCCAGTGTATCTTACAAAACTCCTTCACTCAGATTGAACACTGGTTTGCTGAACACAGTTTGGTGGTCAACATTAATAAAAAATAAGATGATGCTCTATGCCCACCACCAAAACAGATCAAAGGATTTCCCCCTGGAAATACTCTCCACATCTCTCATCCTGGTGGAACAGGTCCAAAAGTATAAGTATCTAGGTATTACATTTGACTCTTCCCTCTCATTCCACTAACATATAAAAATCCTCACCTCCACCACCAACACCTGCATTGGTCTCATTTGCAGACATAAAGAATGCCTGCCACCTGAAGCACTTCATCTAGCAATTACCTCCTCAATCTTATCGCTGGTGGACTATGGCCTCTCAATCTATTCTGCAGCTGACCCTACGGCGTTTCATCAAATACAAGTAGTCATTAATAAGGCCTGCTTGCTTCTCTCTGGCACTGACAGAAATATACATACCTGCACCCTATACGTGCTCACCAATATTCTCTCCTTTGAGGAAAGACTATTATACCAGACCTGTCTCTTCACCAAAATAATCCACCTGGGTTTCACCCCAATAGGTGTCATGGATTCTCTTCAGGCAGCCACAATGTCAGCATCCACATGGGCTGCCCCAAAATTGATCAGGAAGGTGCCTAGGGTCAGAAACACCCTGGCCCAGCGATCCAGCCCACTTAGAGCTCCATCCTGGAACAATGCCCTCCTACTGGCTGTTACATCAATCACCGGTCTAGGTCCTTTTAAAGCTGCCTTAAGGGCCCATATCCTCTCCTCACTTCAATGCCAGTGTAACTGGTAACCTGTGGATCCTGCACCATGCTGCTAGGCCATCACCCACCCTTAGCCAGGTAGTGGAGAGTCCTCACTATTTCTAGCCTACAGGCTCCTCGCCTCCCTCGGTTACCATATGGTTGCACTGGACTATGAATGCATTGTATTATGTATAAGACAAGGCCTCCCTGAGGTGGCTTACTATCAGCTCGTATCATGCATTGCTTTAGCTACCAAAGGTGTAGGTCTTAACCGCTTAGGTAAATATGCCGATAGCTCTACCCTGTTTTAACTACCAAATGTATAGGCATTAACCCGTGCTCATTGTATTTATACTCTGTATGATTACTCACTCACATTTATTCTATGTATGTACTGTATGAATGTCTATGTTTTATTCTGACATGGAGCCTTTGGAAACAAGTCTATTGCTGTAATTCCAATTTCCTATATAAACATAAATAAAAATAAAAAATGGTCATTCTTCCTTACAGAGGTAACTAATTCACTGTGTCACAGGAAACCAGGGCAGAGAGTGTAGCACTGGAGTAATATGATCACTCTTCCTCACAGAGGTAACTAATCAGCCATCTCACAGCAAACCAGCACACCTGAGTGATACGACACAACATGGCTTTACAAACAGGAGATCATGCTGGGCTAAATTAATTTTTTTTTTTTTTTCATGTGGTCAGTAGGAAGAGATGGATTAAAGTTTAATTTTGTTGGAGAAGTTGTGAAGTGTGGAATTTCTCCCAACAATGGCAGAATTTCACCCACAAGTGGTAAACTTCCACCTTTCACAGGCAAAATGTTGTTGCTCACAAGTGAACTTTCACACTTTGTTGGTGAAATTTTGCATTTGTTGGCTTGAATTAAGAATTTTGCATCTTTAAAACATTTCTTGAAATGCATGAAATTTATGAAATTTTTCACAGAGTGAAGTCTGCTAACTTTGCCTGTCTCTATCATTAAGGAGCTGGTGGTATTAAGGCATTTGATTCAGTTCCACATGATGGTTTAAGAAATACCTTACATAGCTCGGGAATAAATAATAGATTTGTGACCTGGATAGAATCCTGGATAACAGATAGGGAATAACAAGTGATTTTATGAGGTATATATTCACAGTGGATAGTGATTACCATCACCGTCCCTCTGGGAGTGGTGTCGGGACCATGTTTGTTTAATATTTATGCTACATCAATAAATTGTAATGAGGTAGTTTGGTTGGCAAAGTTTGCTGAAGATATTTAAAATGGGTCTAGTGGTACAAAGCACCTCTGAAATGGAAAGTCTTCAGAGTGAGCTAACTAAACATGGTACATGGGCAAAGACAGATAAAGTGGACTTTAATATGGAAAAATGTTCAGTGACGCATCTAGGGAAGAGCAATCGGAAAGCATCATATATCCTTAAATGACAGATGTTGATAAATGTTACTGAGGAGAGAGAGCAGGTGGTAACCTTATCTGATGATTTGTGTTTTAAAACACACTGTCACTTAGTTATGAAAAAGCCAAATCATATTCTGGCATGTATCCACAGGCACATTAATAGGAGAGATAAAAGGATGATCCTGCCATTGTATATCTCAATGGTGCAATCAGGCCTGCATTATGGTGCACAGCTTTGGACACCTTCTAATAAGAGTGAAATTAGAAACTTGGAGGGGGTTCAATGGAGGGAAACCAGGATGATAAAGGGAATGAAAACATAGGAATAGACAGAGAGGTTGAACAAATGTGTTCTGCATATGTTGGAATATTAGTGATTCAGAGCTGAACTCATGTCTAGTATATGGTACATTCAACAACCATGACTTTTGGATCACTTAGGGTTGGAAATGAAAGATATGCCGTGTGATACTAGGTCCCATATATGACAACTAAAAGTGGAGGTTAAACATTTGAAAAAAAGGGTTATGTAGATCTTCCAAAGAGTGGTGTCCATAAGGAACAGCCTACCACTAGAAGTGGTTGGTTGCAGGACTATGCATGACTTTAAGACTAAATTGAAAAATTTTTGTGTAATTTATTTATTTATTTAGTTTTTGTTAACCGGGTAGGTACACTAGACAGCATAGCTGCCTATTTTCAGGTACGACCCAGGAGATTACAACAAAGGGTACATAGACAGTAGTAGATATAAGAAAACAATGGGAACAAGTAAAAGTCAGACATAGTACACTTATAGAAAAATTTCAGCAATGACAGTGCATTTGCAGAAATCTATATGTAGTAACAAAACAGAAATATAAGTGCAAGTAACTAACAGTAATAAGTCATACAACTAGTGAGTAAGTGCTAGAAGAGAGGAAATAACAAGATTTCCAGACAGGTTTGAGAGTAGTAGAGGTTGGAGCCAGTAGGCAACTAGAAGAAACTAGTACAGGAGTGGGAAGATAGAGGACAGGAGCAGGGTTCAGCACTTAAAAGAGCCATATGAAGCTCCTGTTTGAAGCTATGTGGAGAAGGGGAGATTCTTATACTCAGTGGAAGGGAGTTCCATAGTTTTGGGGCCCAGTTAAAGAAAGCATTCTCCTCCATTTTGGTTTTACATCTTGGTTGAACAAGAAAGGATTTGTGAGCTGATCTCAGTGGGAAGGCAGAGGTCACAGCTTTGAGCAGTAGAGACAGTTTGCCAGGTATCTGGGAGGAGATTACATTCTTTATAAAACAGTAGGAAGTAAACTGTCAGAAGACTGAGCGGGTAAACCTTCCCAGAATGGAGTATAATATGCATCAGTGAGTAAGTTTGGGCAAAGACAAAGCAAAATGGCAAATGCTGTTGTAGCAGACATCCATCTTTTGGAGGAGCCCTCCAGTAGTTGTCAGAAAGGCTATTAACACATATGCCAATTTGGGTCTCAGGATCCCCTGTGCAATGCCCATCCTCACTGTGGATGTTAGGCTGTGTCTCACCTTATATGCCAGTACAAGTTTAATATTGACAGATTTAATGACCGAGGCTAGGTGCAGGTCAAAATCCAAGGTGGGATCAAGGTTTACTCCTAGGTATTTTAAAGAGGTAACTGTGTTAAAGGGAGAGCCATCAATTGCTCTGATACTTAACGGTTGGGTGCAGGACCTAATTTTTGAACCTGAATTGAAGAGCATAGTCACCATTTTATTTTTATTTAAGACAAGCTTGTTTTGCAATAGCCAGCTCTGAAAGGCATTGAAGTTATTATTGAGCTTCAGGTTGATATCTGAGAGGTTTGAGGAGGAAGAATAAAGAACAAGATTGTCTGCATATAACAGACCTGAGCAAGCACCAGTGAGCAGTGGGATGTCGTTTATGAAGACTGTAAATAGAAAAGGACCAAGAATCGAACCCTGGGGCACTCCGATCCAGGTAGGCTCAAGAGGTGACTTAGCATCTCCGATCTGGACAAATTGTTGCCACTTTGAAAGATAATTTTGGAACCAGGTGGTGACAGAGGGTGAGAAGCCTAGGGATGACAATTTTGAAAGGAGCAGAGGGTGGTCAACTAAATCAAACACTTTTGTAAGATCAACAAAAGTAGCCCCAGTGAGAAAGCCTTTGTCCATAGCGAGTCTGACATTACTTGTAAACTGTATGAGAGCAGTGGATGTACTGTGCCCACGTTGGAAACCATGTTGGTCAGGGGTGAGGAGTTTGAAGGAGTACATGTAATCCGAGACCTGGGTAGCAACAATTTTCTCCAGTATTTTGAAGAAGGCGGAGAGGATGGCAATAGGGTGGTAGTTATCCAGGTTAGGGGTGTCCCCCTTTTTGTAGACCATTGCAACTTGAGCAATCTTCCAGAGGGAAGGGAAGGGACATGTCCTATAAGAAGAAGAGACAGTTTGAAAAGTCTAGTCACTGGAGAGACTATAGATGGTGCAATGGTTCTTAGGAATTTTGGTAGAAGTCCATCTGCCCCTGCTGATCCAGCAGAAGAGATGGACTTAAGTAAGCATATGATTTCACTCTCAGAGACTGGGTGTATGGTGAAAGATGGGTTGGAAGGTTTAAAATTGTCCTGCGGTGTGACAGGTAAAGGTCCAGAAGGTGCAGTATAGGAGGAGAGGTCAGTGAATATGGAGTTAAGAGCCTTAGTGACAGTGAGCAGATTATTGCAATTACAACCATCCACAATCATATCAGAGATGGTATCGCACTTGTTTTTCCCTATGATGGTGTTAACCTGACTCAAAAACCATGAGAGTCACTGACAGAGGTACTAAGGAGCTGACAGTAGTAATTGCCCTTTGCAGATCTGATGGAAACCTTACATAGGTTTCGGAGTCTTCTGTACTCCGCCCAGTCTGATGGGGTCTGGATTAGCTGAGCTTTGTTCCTGGCTTTATCCCTCTTTTTGAGAGAGGGCAGGAGTGAAAAATTTAACCAGCAGGTAGCAGATCCCCGGATACAGCACCTTTTTACCAGAATATATTTGTCTTGAAGGTTCAAAAGTGTGGTAAGGAGGTATTACGCAGCAGCACGTTACATATTACAAGTATTATATAGAGGTGCCCAGTCCTTGTTCTGTAGCTCCAAGATTAGGGCTCTCTTATCCATTTTTGAAAAATCTCTGAAAATAATTTCTCTGGGGGTGGTTTAGGGGCCCTAGCCTTCCAAACACAGTAAACTGTGGCAGTAGGGAGGGCTGGGGGTATACTGGGATGCATAGGGAGAGGCATCACCAGCAGAAAACAGGAAGTTGTTATTCCTCTATACAGACAATTGGTGAGACCCCATCTGGAGTACTGTATCCAGTTCTGGAGACCCCATCTCCACAAGGACATAGACAGGATAGAGGCAGTCTAGATGAGGGCAACTAAAATGGTGCAGGGTCTGCAAGAAAAGCTGTACGAGGAGAGACTAAAGGAGCTTAATATGTATACCCTTGGGGAAAGAAGGGAGAGGGGGGACATGATAGAAACTTTTAAGTACCTCAGTAGAATCAACAAAGTCCAAGAGGTAGTATCTTTCAGAAAAAGATGTGCAAGAACAAGGGGACACAATTTAAAGATAGAGGGGAGGTTCAGGGCAATGTGAGAAGTATTATTTCACAGAGAGGGTAGTGGATGCATGGAACAGCCTTCCTGAGGAGGTTGTGGGTTTAAAACTGTGGGAGAATTCAAAAATGCATGGGACAGACATAAGGCAATTCTTGAGGGGGTAGGAAGAAATAGGCTTTTGGTTAACTAGGATCTGCGGCCTATCCTGTAGGTAGGGAAATGGGCAGACTAGATGGGCCTAGCGGTCCTTATCTGCCATCATAGTCTATGTTTCTATATTTCTGTGTTTCTATAACTAAGGAGTGGCCACTGATTAAGTCTGGTAAAACTCCAACAGCACTTATCCTCTCAGGCCTGTTGAAGATGACCCAGCCTAGAAGAGACTGGAGACTGCTGTTACTAGCCTGTCTGGTCGGGAGAGTGACCAGCTAAGACAGGTGTAACCTGCTGAGTTCAGCAGCATAGAGATTAGAATTTTTCCTTAACCAATCCAGGTTGAGGTCCCCCATAACAATGAGCTCTTGTCTATCCTTTAGTGAGGAAAGATGGTCAAGTTAATCACCTAGTCAGGCCTGTTAGTCCATTTTGAGGAGGGTTATAGATGCACACTACATTTAGCTTCTCAGTGAGACCTAAGGTAATAACTATATGAATAGTTCCACATAGACAGGTAGTATTTACTGGGATGGCTGTAATGTCAAGGTCCTGTCTGGTATAAAACAAAACACCACCACCCTTTTTAGCATTTGGACGATCACATCTGTAAAGTTTATATCCATTGATCCTACATTAGTAATCTGGTAAATGGGGTTTTAACCAAGTCTCGGTTAGACCTAAGACATCAGGGGAGTTGTGAGCAATCCAGGCTTCAAGCTGTGCAAAATTAGCTGACAGACTTCTAATGTTCATATGTGCAAACCTAAGCCCCTTTTCTGTGAACCAATAAGATGAGTTCTTGGGAGTGATGCCATCAGGAGGGCTCAGGTTAGGTTCAATATCACTGGAAAGAGAGAGATGACATAGGGGTACCCAGGTCTCAAGGAGAGAGGTTTGGAGTTTGCACTCAAGTGGCATATAAAAAGGGGAATGGCTTAGGTAGTCAGCTATACTAGCAAATGGGATAAGCTTTAGGAGCCAGGTTTCAGGGATAGAGGTATTAACCCTGATAATTAGATTTGAGAAAAAATAGCTCCAGTACTCAGCTTTATTTGAGTAGCCAGAGTCTAAAGATGGCTGGCAGAGAAGATATACTGAGAGTTGGAGGGCTAGCAGAAGGGAAAATGCTCCTGCAAAGCTGCAGTGAAGTGAGATCACCCCATAAGGCACACTGGTAGGGAAAAGAAGGGAACATAGAACTAGGGGAAGAAAAGAGAAAGCAGCAAATTTAGGAATGGAGATGGGACTGAAGCAAATGTACAATTGACTGCAGGAGTGAGACAGTAACTAAGTCCAAGAATGAAACTATCCATCAGGCAGAGATATAGAGCTGCAACAAGAAACCTTATAAAGGCTTTTGCTAAGTGTGGAGATATTCACCAGGTTCCTGGGGCTATCAAACAATGAAATTCACAAAATAGCTGCCTTGAGATCCTCACCCCAGAAAATGGTCCAATCACTGAGGGAAAAGAATATCCTCCCCAAGGAACAAGCATTTAATAAGACATGGGGAGGGAGAACATTTGACTTCAGTGTCTGTCACAGAAAAACAGGCTAGGAGCATACAATTAAATCAGAAACAGCACCATAAAATCTGAGATTACAGTGCACACAGAAATGCCATAAATACCAGGGAGCTGCAATAAACAGGCACAAATGCAGTTTACAGCTCGGCTGGACAGAGGCACATTTAAGTCAGTCTGTACAGGGTTTTTTGCGGTGTCCTCTAGTCTGCAATAGTGCAGAGGTAAGTTGAGGTAGAAATTCAGCCACAGTTTGGAGGCAGGGAGCCACTTAGAAAGGGTGCCAGAATTCAAAGCTAGGCTGCCTGAGGACTTGAAATGGAACCTGCTGGCTACAATACCTTGCTGGCTTCAAGGTGGGCTGGTGAGGTCCAAAGAGCCATGTGGAGCACCGCGGTGACCCCAACAGGGGTGACTAGGAGCCTAGAGAGAGAAGAGGGGCAGAAGATTATATTTAGTCAGGGGACAGAAGAAGAAGGTGGGGACAGACAGTCAGACTGAGCAATTAACTGGGAGGGATAGACAGAAGTGATTAGCTTGGCAGGGAAGGGTATTACTGAAAGTATGAGGGAGGGGGCAAGAATCAGCAGTACAGATGAGAAAGGAAATCCCACACCAAGAACAGAAAGCCAGTAGACTTTAAGAAATAAAAACCTACCCTAAATTATTCCTTAAACAGTTAATTGGTGAGCAGTCAGCCAGTACATTCCAAGATTTTAAATCATTCCCTTATTAATTATAGAATCATTAGAAAAATACAGTTAATTATTAAATGCACAAAAGAAAAATACAGTAGCACTTAAATGAGATGATTTTTAAATTTGACTTCAGTGTTTAATGACTAAACTATAAGAATAAGGCAAGCAATTAATGGGCAATTTGCCTAACAATGCTCATAAATTACCTGTGAGACCCATGATAAGTACTCATCTCCTGATATTCTCTATAATTGGTAACCAGGACAGGACTATCAGACTGCAGGCCAGACTTCCTCCACTTGCACTATGAGCTCTGATCTTTCACTCTAAGAGAACAAAGATCATCATTAAACCAAGGTGCACTCCTCCTTCTAGATGAAGTGTGGCAACTGACTGGCATGTTGGCATCAGGAGAAGATAGGATACCATGATAAAAAACCTCCACTGACACAGTGATGCTCCTAGAAGAAGCAGCAATGACACCAGAAATGCCTGCAATCTCCCAAAATGCTATAGGATTCAATCTCCCACGAGTCTATGTGGAGCATTTCCAATGGTGAACACAATCTCTGGGGGAACCAGCAACTCAAAAGAAATGACATAGTGATCCGACCACATCTCGGGTTCAATCTGTGTATTATCAGTCACCATACAAGCTGTGAAAATAAGGTTCTAGATGTAGCTTTCTACATGTGTAGCAGTCTGCATATGCTAAGTAAAACAAATCCATCATTACAATTAATTCAATAGTGATTTTATCCTCCTTGGCATCTACCCAGCAGTTGAAATCCTCCATGGCCAAGAGCCTGTAGTAGTCCATCAGCTGGACAGACACCAGATCTGAAAACTCATCCAAAAACTCCCTGCTTACACAACCTGGGGGGGGTGTACACCAGGATGATATTGTAGTTCAAGCCATCTGCACATCTCATGGTCACACAGATAAAGGAACCCAGCTCCCCAACCAGGACTGCATCCCTCTCAGGGTAGATCTATAAATTAAGGCTGTTCCTATGCCCCAATGCTCTGGACTAGTGTGATATGTGATCCAGAAACCAAGTGGGACAAGCACCAAGATATAAATATCTGCACTGTGCCCCAACCATGTCTCAGTTACACAAACCAGATCAGAGTGGGAGGACAAAATTACATCCATCAAAACAGCAGTTTTATTAGCAACTAACCTGGCATTTAATAACAATGCCCTCACTGGTATGGTAATGCCGATTCAAGTCACAACACTTGGTAGCTTTTGAAGGGGAACAGGAAACAGGACAAAAGTTGTTTAACAATTCTGCTTGCTCTGATTCCCCCTCTTGCTGACCCACTTTTACATCTTTTCCTCTGTCTCCTACTCCTGTAGATTCCTAAAAATCTATACCTTTTACTGACATCAACAGAGAACCATAGAAGCCTGTCCCAAAAAAGTACATGGCTTCCTAAGCTTCTTTAATGAATAGGTCCTTATTAAATGGCATCTGCACTTTTTTCTGAATCAAAACAAACCAGAATTCTCAATTGAAGAAAACACTCCCAAACCCACCTTACACACATAACTCACTCAAACTAACCAATAACTCTCACTCCATCTACTCAATTCAAATACTGACAGACTCGAACTAAAAACTTAAAAAAACTCAATGAGGAGCACAAAAGTGCAATATTAAATGGGGGCCTTGGTGCTGGAAAGCCCCATGGAGAAAATGGACCTAGGGGTCATGATGTTAAATAGCTTAACCACAACAGAGCATTGTGTGAGGTCCCTGGGGGTGATTTTGATGGCTGCACATTACTGTTGAGCTCCATGGTGTTGGACTTAAGTTTTGCTGCTATTATAATCTAATTGCCTCACAAATGTGATCAAAAACTGTAAAGGAAGCAGCCAAAACTAAATTGCATTCAATTGGGAGAGTTCTTTCCTCACCACTAGGGAAGACAGCTCTGATAGGGAAGGGGGGAAACAATTGCCTACCCTGAAGGAGCAATGGCCTCCCCAGTACAGGACGCCTAGAACTGGGAACCAAACCCAAACAACTTACTAAGACATCACTTCAGACAATCCAGAATATGACTGTGGAATTTCAAGAAGAAATGCATACATCATCAAACAAGATGAAACTTTCACTTGGTAATATTTTGACCTGCTGTGAGCAAATTGAGAAAAAAAATTTCCAGTGTTGAGAAATGGGTGGAATCTGCTGAAAAGACTAAAGAAATGCTTTCTACATGGATGCTTACAACAGAGTGTGCAGTGAATGCTGCACTCCACGAACAATTAGCAACTATGAGTAAACTGGGGAAGATAGAGAATATGCTGTTGATGAAGAACTTTCCCCTTATTGGTCTTTCAGCAGAAATTGTTACCTTTGAGCTGAAAGTGTTTATAGAGAAGTTGCTTTCTTTTCATAGAAACATAGAAACATAGAAGTTGACGGCAGATAAGGACCGCAAGGCCCATCCAGTCTGCCCATTTCTTTTTCTACCTTATAAATGTGCCATCGGCCTTTGCTCTGTCAGTGACCTATCTATTCATAGTCATTTGTATTGCTCCCTTATGCCTATCCCATGCCTGTTTGAAGCCCTGCACTGTATTCATAGCCACCACTTCTTGTGGTAAGCTATTCCATGCATCTACCACCCTTTCTGTGAAAAAGAATTTCCTCACATTCCCCTTAATCGGCCTCCCTCTAATCTCATGCTGTGTCCTCTTGTCCTGCTATTTTCTTATATTTAAACATGTTAGACTCTTTCACCTTGTTTATGCCCTTAAGGTGTTTAAATGTCTCGATCATATCACCTCTCTCCCTCCTTTGCTCAAGGGTATACATATTGAGCTCCGTTAATCTGTCCTCATATGTCTTCTGATGCAGTCCCTGCACCATTTAGTTGCCCTTCTCTGGACTGCCTCAATTTGGTTAATGTCCTTGTGAAGGTGTGGCCTCCAATACTGCACGCAGTACTCCAGATGGGGCCTAACCAATGTCTTGTACAGAGGGATTATTACCTCCCTCTTACGACTTGTGATACCCCTACTAATACACCCTAACACCCCCCTAGCCTTACCTACTGCTTTAGAGGTCTGCTTGGATGATTTTAGGTCATCAGTGATGATGATGCCCAAGTCTCTTTCTTCCTTTGTAACTGCTAGCAACTCCCCTCCCAGCCTATAAGTGGCTTCAGGGTTTCTCTTCCCTATGTGCATGATTTTGCACTTCTTTGCATTAAATCCCAGTTGCCACTCTTCTGACCATTCTGCTAGTTTATCCAGATCTCTTCTCATTCTGCCCACCCCATCTGGATCATCTACTCTGTTGCAGATCTTGGTGTCATCTGCAAACAGACAAGCCTTACCCTCTAGTCCATCTGCAGGGTCACTAATGAAGATGTTGAATAGGACTGGCCCCAGGACTGATCCTGAAGTACCCCACTTGTGACTTGCATCTCTTCTGACTGTATACCATTTACCACCACTCTCTGTTTTCTGCCCGTCAACCAGTTTGCCACCCAGTTGACCAACTTCTGACCCACCCGAGCCTACCCAGCTTATTTATCAATCTTCTATGTGGAACAGTGTCAAAAGCTTTGCTGAAGTCAAGGTAGGCGACATCAACTGCTCCCCCTTGGTCCACCACTCTGGTTACCCAGCAAAGAAATCTATGAGATTAGTTTGACAGGACCTTCCTTTTGTAAACCCATGCTGTCTTGGATCCTGTGCCCCTATGGTTCCAGGTGTTGCACTATCCTTTCTTAAGTGCCTCCATAATCTTGCCCACTACTGAGGTAAGACTGGCTGGTCTGTAGTTCCCCGCCTCCTCCTGCTACCACTCTTGTGAGGCGGGATCACATGACCCTTCTCCAGTCTTCTGGGACCTCTCCTGTGCTCAGAGACTCACTAAACAATTCTGCTAATGGCTCTGCTAGTTCCTCCTTTAGCTCCTTAAGTACCCTGGGAAGTATGCCATCAGGTCCCATTGCCTTATCCACCCTGAGCTAGCAAGCTCTTGTAGGACCCTTTCTTTTGTGAAGGGAGTGTGCTCACCTCCCTCCCCCTGTGTCCATGATGCTGAGCTGTGGGCCCTGCCCTACCTTCTCTTCAGTAAATACTGAGCAAAGTATCTATTTAGGATAGATGCCTTTACAGGGTCCTCCTCCTCACATGCTCCCTTTTCTCCATTAAGCTTAGCAATACCCCTCTGGACTTTCTCCTTTCACTAATGTATCTATAGAAAGTCTTGTCACCTTCTTTTACTGTTAGTGCTAGTGTTTCCTCAGTTTGGGACTTTGCCTGCCTTACTGCCTTACCTGCTTCCCTTAGGGCAGTTTGGTATGCCTCCCTATCTTCATCCCGCTGTGTTCCCTTATATTTCCTGAAGGCCAGCCTTTTGGCTCTGACCTTTTCTGCTACTGTATTTGAGAACCAAAGTGGTTTCCTTCTTCTTTTGCACTTCCTTTTCTGTCTAACACAATGGGATGTTGCTTCAAGTATTGTATCCTTAATGCTTGCCCACTTTGCCTGTACCTCCTCACCTGTGTTTCTTTCTCCCTTGAACAGCATTCTTCTGTTTTTTTCCCTTGATCAGCTTTTGGTTCTGGACTCAGCATTTCAAACACAATCTAGGATTACTCGACAGGGACAGAATGCAGCCATTCGGCATGTCAGTTGTACCTTCTCTTCCATTTCTGAAAGAAATAAACTTTTGAACGTGGCTAGACAGCGAAGGGGAGTAATTTATGAAGACACTAAACTGCATTTGTAACTTGACTTTCAATGATCACTCAGTGTCGATGTAAAAGATTTCTGACTATTAAGTCAGAGTTTACAGAAGCTGGGATTCATGCTATGCTGCAAGCACCTGCAAAGTTAAAAATAACGTTTCGGAGCAAGACCTAGTTTTTTTATGTTGATAAAGCAAAGGAGTTCTTTGACAAGAATGTTGCTCTCCTGTGGATCTGGGTCCTGATTTAGAAGAAGAAGCAGATGAGACCCTATATATGCCAGCAGGTCAGTGAATATACCAAGAAGGGACTGAACTTTTTTTTTTTTTCTCTTTTAACTTTCTTAAAATATTCTGGAAATAATTAACTTACTTTTTAGTTATAAGTTATTTTGATTTAAAGAGCAGCTGATGCCTTCAGGAGAACTTTAACATAACATACTATTTGGACACAATTCGTGTGTATTTCACATTAGTTATTTTCTGTTCTCCTCCCCATTATTTATTACTGGTGTAATCAGCATGAAAATCGGCTTTTTGCTACTGAAGAGTTTATTCCTGTTGCTTTCTCCCTGCCATAGGTCATAATGCACTGCTTGTGACATCACAGTTACTCCCATGGCAACAGATTGTGATGTCACAACACAGGGTCATGACTTGAAGTAGGGAGTAAGCTCGAGAAGCAGATGAACTCTTAGGGATAAAGATTATCTATTCATGCAAATTTCCTCAGTAATAATGGGGAGGAGAAGTCTATAGAATATATGTGGAATGCAAGCTGAATTGTTCCTAAATATCATGTTTTTTTTACATTTTCTTTGATGCGTCGGCAGCTCTTTAAAGAGTAATTGAGTTTGAAGCTTTCAATAGATGAAAAAGCTTGGAGCACACAAGGTTTTGAGATTAATGTGTATGAGACAGTATTAAAAATCTCATCAACCCTTTCTTGTTATTTTTAGAGCCCTCAAAAAAAGAGTATGCTTGTATCACTTTGAGAGAGGAATAATTTTCGAGATGAATTCTGTCTATTTTTGTATTCTTGAAAATGGAAATGAAATTTTCTCTCTGATATAAAAAAATAAAGTATAAAAAAAACACCAGAGCATTGTATTAGAGCTTTGGGGAAGGCAAAACTCAGTACTGGGTTGTATAAGGAGGTAGATAAGCAGTTAAGGTCAGTAGGTGATCCTCTCACTGTACAGGTCCCTGGTATGGCCATGGCTGGAATACTTGAAAGGTACTGAAATCCATTCTTGAGGAGAGACTGCAAAAATGGTGGAAGCAATACAGCACAAGTGATTAAGATGGTCCATGGACCAGGGGACATGACATATGAGAAGAGACTGCAGTACTTGCAGGGCCGGCCTTAAGGATAGGTGAACTAGCCTGTCGCCTAGGGTGCCATGCATCAGGTGGGGGTGCCATGAAGTGGTAATTCATTTTTTACATTTTATTTTATTTTTTTGCAAGTATCATGGATGGTAGATGAATGTGTACAAATCTGAAGTATGTACAAATTTGATGTGTTTTTGGGGGAAGGATGTGCACTGGCTGCAGATGCCCATATCATGTGTAGTGCACACTGTAGAATCAGATGTCCCTCATTTCATCTCTCTCGCTCTCTCTCTTTCTCGATTTCCATATGCTACCGAGTCCTACTCACCCGCCGATGCACCACCTGCAAGCAACAATTGGATGACTGCTGCTGTCTGTTAAATGTGTTGGCATCCAGGAAGGACCAGCAGCCAATGAATATAGCAGACAGCAGTACCATGCCCCTTACAATTGTTAGTGCCCTGTCCACCGCACCTGTCCATTGTTGACCCCTCACTTTAGCACCAGAATTGACTGTGACGCATGCCACGTGCCATGTTGTGGTGAGACTTGAGAAATTTAGTTTCCACTCACTCTTGAAGATCCTAGTATCCATCATTGAGTATCCAGCTTCGTGAGCAGTTGTGTTTTTTTTTACTGTCCACATAGTGGACAGGAGAGGCAACAAGAGATTCCGCCCATCATGCACCACACATACTAGCTGCCTGCTATGCCTAGGTCTGGTCGAGATGGTTGACCGTCCATGTTGTGTGTAGCTGCTGCTTGAAAATCGGTGGAGCGGAGTAGTGTCAAACAGTACTTGTGCCATTCTCCTTGCAGGCAGCCTGAAGGGAAAAGGAGAATTTATACAAAACATAAAGGTCAGCAGTGAGTATCTGCCTGAGAGTCAACCTATTTTTACTGTTCATATTTTAATGCTTCCAGATCGCCGATTTTGCCTTAAAGTTAATAAAATAATGTGTCTGACTGAGTGAGTTTGACATCACCATCGAACCTCAAACAAACTGAACTGACAGCATTGCTATTTGCTAAGGTAATAGTTAAGAGCCTCCATGTTCAGCAAGCCTACTTGTTAAGTATTTAAAAAAAAAAATATATATATATATATATATATATATATATATATATATATATATGTTGAGCATAATTGTTAGAGGTGATATTTTTTATTTTGCAGTCCAAATTGGGTTTAACTTTCCATTTAAAAAAAATGTAAACAATTGAGAGTCCAGTCACTCCAGTCAGACAGTCAGATATGTAATTTGGTCAGGGTGGCCTGTGTTGACAACACATGTCTGTTGAGTTTGGTGTAAAGGCTGGTATTGGTAGACAACAAAATGTGACTTGAATGTTGGCAAGTTATGAGTGGATCCATCCAGTTGGTGGTGGGAGTGCTGTGTACTGCTGCCAGCCTGCCACACTCTCACACTCCCAACAAATTGCACTAGCAGCATGGAAGGAACTTAGAGGAGAAGGAAGATGAACAAATAGCTGCTTTAGGTTTTGGTACCTAGATGTTCTACTCTGAAAACAAGGGGCAGAGTAAGG
This sequence comes from Neoceratodus forsteri, assembly GCA_016271365.2. Classification (NCBI taxonomy): domain Eukaryota; kingdom Metazoa; phylum Chordata; order Ceratodontiformes; family Ceratodontidae; genus Neoceratodus; species Neoceratodus forsteri. The sequence goes on along the minus strand of CM028138.1, from coordinate 808,479,861 downwards.
TTGGAGCCATGGCCTGAGGGCAAGGCCCATCAAGACAGTGCTGGAGTTGAGCCCTTTTCGTGATTGGTCATAGGTAAAGAGACCCTGAGGCTTGAGGTGTAAAGACCCTTAGGTACAGTAGCAGAATATGGAGACTGAGAAGAAAAGCTGAGCTGGGTGTTTGCTCAGGAAAGGAGGGGATGATGACGATCAGTGTAAAGTCTGGGTAGGTGGAGTGATGAAGAGAGAGAATGCCTGCATATGTAGTATGACTAGTCAGTCTAATAAGGTGGAAGAATACCTGGGTAGCTAGTAAAATTGCGAGGACATAGTCCAGTATGAGTTGAATACAGTGATCATTGAGCCTTGAGTAGAAGGCCTGTATAACTGTTTGGGCAGACTTGTGTATGTAATAATAAGGACCCAGTCCAGGAAAGGACTAAAAAAAAAGTGAGGCATAGCCACATGGCATCACTATAGTGTAAGTAAAACATTCTTTGTATGGCTTGCGTAACTTGTCGTAGTTCCCATCTTGATATTAGCACAGGGCAGAACCAAACTGGATGACATCTGAAATATTCAAGTCAACACAAAGGATTGTCCAGCACAAACATCATAAATTCACATAATGTAAAAAAAGGTCACTCATTCATCCATCTTATGCTTAATGATGTTATCTGCCATTAGGAGTGTCATGGTTCTTGTCAGGGTGGGATGAACACTAAAAAAGAAAAGTGAGAGGGGTGCCACTGGCACATTTACGTAGGGGTACCATATACCCTAAGGCTAGCCCTGAATACTTGAACATGTACTACCCTGAGAAAAGGAGGGAGAGGAGTGACGTAACAGAGTCAATGCAATAAACAAGAAGGAGAACCTCTTCCAAGAAAATAAGGGAACTCAGACAATAGGTCACAACTTGTGTCTGGTGGAATGCAAGACCAGGATCAACTATAGAAAGTACTTCTTCATGGAGAGGGTGATAAAGCTATGGAACAGCCTGCCAGCACAGGTGGTGGCAGCTAAAATAGAGAATTTAAGCTAGCATAGGACAGGCAGTGTAGACAGCTTGGCTAGAACAATTAAAGGAGAGAAGGGTAGCACCGTGGGCAGACTAGATGGACCAAGTGGCCCCCATCTGCCGACACCATTCCTATGTTCTTTCTTATGTTCTTACAAGACGTACATGCACCTGATAGGAAAACTAGGCTGAATGCCAAGGAACTTTTCTCAAATTTAGCTACAAGGATGATAGAGAACTCATTTAAACTCACAGGGCATGATTCAAAAGGGAATTATGTAAGTACTTTTTTCACAGAAAGAGTCATGGACAAGTGGAACAAACTGTTGGAAGAAGTGCTAGAGGACAAATCAGTGAACAACTTTAAGGAGGGATGGGACAGGTATATAGGGTTAGTTTGAAAAGGGGGGAAGAAACAAAGTGCTGGAATGGCCACTAGGACCAATGCAGTGTATTTAGGTTTGGTCAACAGACTGGATAGGCTGACATACCTTTTTGCTATCAATTTATATGGATCTATAAAAAAATGAAAAACAACTTGCAAGTTCATAATAAGTGTGATTTACTTTCAAATGTGCAAGACACAGTGGCCACAAGATCGCCCTGCAGTATAAGAAATAAAACAAATCCCTTGAATAACATATAGGAAGCAAGTAAAAACTGTTTACAGTTTAATCACCTATATTTAAAGAAATATTTCTAGCAAATTTTCCTTAGCAGCAGAGGGATTTACTATATACACCAGGGCCAGCATGTTCAAAGGAGATATATGGCTCAAAATGGAGATGAACGGCGCATCTCAGAAAATAATCAGAACTTCGATATTTGAAAGGGAGAGATACGTTGTACATTTTTGAATGCTCAATAGAGCAGAAACAATGTATGTAATGAAAAAAAAGGGGAGTGGGTACATCAATATGCCACAAATCAGTACATTCAGCAAAAATATGTGGCACATCTGTGCACATCCCATAAGTGTGTTGCACAAAGTTAAGCAGACAAAATGATGGTCTAAATCAGCCAGTCACCCACAGGAAAGCCACTGAACTGCAGCCAGGCCATTCTGAGACAGCCCTTGGAGGTACACCAGGATGTGATCCAGGCACCCATACACAGCAGTGGTGCCAGGATGAAAGTACCCAAAGCCACAGGTACAAGTACACCATGGCACTGCCCGGAGAGCCATCTCCAACACTGCACCCAGGATGTAGATACAGCTGCCAAATAACAGTGCTATTGAGTGCCCATCTAGCACACCAGCGAAGCAGATGGCCACACAGCAGCACATGTACCAGGAGCCATGGCCTGCACCCATGTGGTCTACAGGGCATCTCTCAGTGGTGGAATGTACCTAGGGTGACATCTGGGGCAGTGGTGATGAGTGGCAGCCTGGTATGGACCCAGGACTGGCCTGTGGCACACACCCATGGTGGTACACCATAGGTGCACACAGGTGGACCCACCCACTTGGGTAACTAGTCACCCTCTGCACACTGCCATTCCTTGCAGTTATCACCATGTTCCTCTCATACAGGGCAGTGTGAGGCACTGCAGGTGACTGTATGCTGTATATGGAGCTGGTGTATCACATATATATGGTATACCAATCATACTGTGTCTCCCTCTTCCCTCCTCTGTTGATTGTCCAAGTGGGTCCCTGTGGGTACTCTCCAGGTTGGCCTCATGTACTCTAGTCTGACCCTGTACATGGCTTTGAGTTTTAGCACTGTACCCATGCCAAGGCAGTCCATCCACCCACACACCAACATTCCATCACACCTGCCTGCTAGGGTGCAGTACCCCCTGTTCACCTTTGTGTGGTGGTGGGTCAGCCCTGCAAAGCTGGAGGTGTGCATGCCTGGGGTATACAAATGGCCTGAATACATTCCAGTAATGAGCTGTGCATGTGGGGAATGGGCTCAGAATGTGTAATGAGTCCATTTGCATATCCCGGCTGAATATTGCTATTTTGTGCACTGTGCAAGTGGGCCACCTATTGCACATTTCCCTATGCTCTGCATAGGGTTTAGGTCACCTGCTGTGCGTCTCCCACTGTGCAATCATGCATGTTCAGGATAGTTAGCAGGACATGCGCCAATGCATCTCACCATGCATTTTCTGAATATACCATTATTTTGTGTCAGCTCATTTCAGTTGTGTGGAGCAAGCAGTTATGCGATGCAGCCTGGGACTTTTCAATATGGGGCCTTAGCACTGCAAGTTCAGTTCAACAACTCTCCCTAAATTGTTGAATCCCCAGTGTTCATGCCAGTACATGAATGAGTGAACATTTGCATGAAATCTGCAAACTTTGGTTCACCTGGTTCGCCCCTACTTACTGCATTATGTGATATGATGCAATGAGTAGGGGCAAACCGGATGAACCAAAGTTCACAGGTTTCATGCAAATGATCACGCATCTAAGGGTCTTCTCTCTGCTTGCTAACCACACCAAATAGCCAATCTCACCAGCCTTAGAAGTCCCATGAGGAATGAATGGGAGTGATTGGGTGCTGTAACTGTCTGTATTGAGAGAATAAACCTCATTGGCTGCTAGCTAACCTGGCACGCAGGCACAGTAGCAGTCGTAGTTGGAGAAAGATTGTCAGAGAGGAGAGACAAGCAGCATGTATGCATTCTCATTCTGCTATCTGCTTCCTTCAAACTTAGTTCACACTCACAGAGTGGCTGTGGGCAACAAAAAAACTAAACAAATCTCTTTCCTTGCTGAGAAAGATTCACTTATTTTAGGTCAGGGTCCAGTGCAGTTGAAGTTGAGGAGGTCAAAGGAGGAGGAGGAGGAGGACTCTGGATGGAGGGTGATTGACCAAGGAGGGCAAGAGAAGGAGCACCAGGGGAATGTTTGTGTGTGCGTATGTTGCTGGTCAGTTTGGATGGCTCCAATCCACTAGTCCTATTGTGCCAGGCGAAAAATAAAGAATATTTTGTTTTCCTTGATCAGAGGCAGCATAACAGTGTGTGTGGGGAAGGATTAAGTGTAGAGGAGACTAGACTGATCTTTTGGAAATCACAGACTCAAGCCTGATTCATTTTTTCATTCCATTCTGCAACATTTAACAACTCTTGCTTTCTGTCTGGAAGGGAGAAAGGCTCAGGCAACAAACTACCTATTAAGAGTTAGGCAAGGCACTTTGTTTTTTTGACTATTTATAATAACCTACCTGACTGAGTTTGGGATAAATCTCACTGTTGTCACTTAACTCAACACAGCCATGCTGCACTGACTTATAAGGGAATAAATGTCCTCATTTTTGGCGCAGCCACTGAATGCAGCCAGCAGGCAGTGCTGTACTACTGACCTGCTAGCCAAATCTCCGTGTTTTCACTTCTTAACCTACTTAACTAGTTAGCAGTGCTGTACTGTCCTGTTTGTGAATAAATATCCCTGTTTTTTTTCACTACTTAAACTACTTGATGCATTGAGCAGTGCTGTTCTGACTGGTGTTGGAAAAATGTCCTTGTTTTTGGCACAGCTAGTCAATGCAGCCAGTCAACAGTGCTGTAGTGACTTTTTTGGGAATCAATCTCCCTGTTTTCACTACTTAAACTACCTGACTCCACACAGACAGTAGTCATTTACTGACTTGTTTGAGAACAAATTTCATTGTTTTTGATGCAGCTACTCGAAGCAACCAGCAGTGCTGTATTGTTTGGGAATACATAAAATATCCCTGTGTTTTTACTACTTGAACAACCTGACTCAACACAGCGAAAAGTGCTGTACTGACCTGCTTGTAAATAAATATCCCTATGTTCAAAATGTTTCTCTACTTAAACTACTTGACTCGATGCAGCCAGCAGTGCTGCTCTATCCTGTTGGGGAATAAATCTCCCTGTGTCATCACTACTGACATTTCTTAACTTGATGCAGCCAGTAGTGCTGTACTGAGCTGTTTGGGAAAAAATCTCTGTGTTGTCAGTACTTAAATGACTTGAATCAATGCAACCAGCAGTTATTTACTAACCCGTTCTGGTATAACTCTCCCTGTTTTTGGCTTAACTACTTGAAACATAGAAACATAGCATCTGATGGCAGATAAGAACCACTTGGCCTACCTAGTCTGCCCATTTCCCTACCTGAAGGATAAGCTACAGATCATAGTTAACCAACAGCCTACTTCCTCCTACGGTCCACTAGAATTGCCTTATGTCTGTCCCATGCATTCTTGAATTCCCTCACTGTTTTTGACTCTACAACCACCTCAAGAAGGCTGTTCCTTGCATCTACAACCCTCTCTGTGAAGAAATACTTCCTCACATTACCTCTGAGCCGTCCCTCCTCTATCTTCAAATTGTGCCCCCTTGTTCTTGCACATCTCTTTTTCTGAAAGATGATACCCTCTTGGACTTTGCTGATTCCCTTGACATATTTGAAAGTTTCTATCATGTCCCCCTTCTCCCTCCTTTCCTTGAGGCTATACATCTTAAGCTCCTTTAGTCTTTCTTCATATGTCTTCTGGTGCAGACCCTTCACTATTTTGGTTGCCCTCCTCTGGACAGCCTACACCCTGTCTATGCCTTTGCAGAGATGGGGACTCCAGAACTGTGCACAGTACTCCAGATGTGGTCTTACCAACTGTCTGTACAGAGGGGCAACAACTTTCTATTTTATAATGGTGATGCCTCTCTTTATGCATTCCAGTATCCCCCTGCCCTCCTTACTGCCTTCTCACATTACTGGCCCACCTTTAAGTCATCTGATATGACTACCCAAAGGTCCCTTTCTATTTTTGTTGTTGTCAGTATTTCACCCACCCCATTGTGTACTCTTCCACTGGGTTTTTGTTTCCCAGGTGCATTACTTTGCAATTGTTTGTACTGAATCTAAGCTGCCTTAAATTTGATCATTCCTCCAACCGTCTTGGTAGGCCATGTCCAGAGACCCTCCTTGGTCTACTGCTTTGGTCACCCAGTCAAAGAAATCAATTAGATTTGTCTGATATGACCTTCCTGCTGTGAATCCATGCTGCCTTGGGTCCTGTGCCCCTCTGGCCTCTAGGTACTCAACAACTTTTTCCTTCAAAAGTGATTCCATCATTTTCCCTACCCCTGAGGTCAAACTGACAGGTCTGTAGTTTGCTGCCTCTGTCTTGCTCCCACTTTTCCCCAAAGCTAGAAGTGCTGTACTGATCTGTTTGGGAATAAATCTCCATGTTTCACTACTTAAACTACTTGACTTGATGCAATCATCAGTTGTTTACTGATCTGTTTGGTAATAAATCTCCCTGTTTTTGGTGAAACTACTTGATGCAGCCAGCAGTGCTATACTGACATGTTTGGGAACAAATTTCCCTGTGTTTTCACTACTTAAACTATTTGACTCAGTGCAGTCATCACTTGTTTACTGACTGTTTGCGAATTAAACTCCTTGTTTTTGGTGCAGCTACTTGATGTAGCCAGCAGTTGTTTACTGACCTGTGTTGGAATAAATGGCCATGTGTATTTTTTCACTACTTAAACTACTTAACTCAATATTGCCTGCAGTTGTGTGCTGACCTCCCTGTTTGGGAATAAATCTATTTGTGTTTTCTCTACTTAACTTCACACAGACAGCAGTGCTGTACTTACTGACCTTTTTGAGAATAAGAGATGCAACCACCATTTGGTATAAACATTTCTTAATTAGGAACATTTATAAAATCCATTATGGAAAGACAGGAAGCTTGTGTGTCGGATCATTTATGCAAAACCATGGGTGATAAAGAAACCAGTAACAGCACTTGTCAGGCAATGCTGGTAACAATGACAAGGGTACAGAATATTCAGGATATTGCAGGAGTAACCCAATATGGTAGATTTTGGATAAGGACAAGGGCCAGCATAGTGCGACAGCCAATCTTAGTAAACAGAGTGATGGATGGTAAGGAGGAGGAACAGAAGGCAGATGATACAGAGGGGGGAAATAAGTGTAATGGATCCTGAGTTTATAGTAGATAAAGCAGCAGTCAGTCTGTCAAGCAACATTAGTTCTGGGGAGTGAGATGAAGAGGAAGAATACAAGGCCAGAATAGAACAAAAAAGACTTCTAGGAAGGATGAGGTGGCGGGGGTAATAAAAAAATATGAATCTAGTGTAGTATAAGGAAATGCCCACATAGGGAGAGGAAAAATAGAGAATAGATGATGGGCAGGCTTCCAGAGGTGTAGAAACAAAAGCAGTCAAGCCAGTCAAATATGCCATGCCTCAAAATGTGCAGAGGGACTTCAAAAGACCACAAAGAGATACAGGCACTTGCAGGACTAGTGGCTGTGGTGGTGGCAGTGGTCATGGTGAACACCACCCAAGAAGCATCAGTGGTATAAAATCTTTGAGATCCATTTGGCAGCTTGGGCAAGATGGCAGATGCACTCATCGAGCGAAAGGAGTCTTGTTTGCCTGCTCTGTGAGGAATTTCCCTATTTAAATGGGCCCATAGAAATTGGTAAGAAGGCTCTCCTGTAAAACTTTAATCCATTGAGAAAAAAATATGAAACTAACAATTGACAAAAGGGAAGCCATTTTATATTGCCAATAGCCTATTCTTTCATTTGACCACTTTGCATTGTTTCTCCTCCTTTAGGCCCTTCCCTTTCTTCTGTCCAGCGATGTCCAGACCTGTGGTGTTTGTGGATCCTGGTGGTGCTCGATACTTAGCAACCTTTGAAACTCCCTGGGTTTGGTGGATGTTGATGTTTTGATTTTCTGCAGTAAGTTTTAGTTCTTTCTTTTTTTTAGAGGAGAAGTTGGATGTGTGAAGAAGCAGTCAGGATCTGTACCCGGTGTTTGGTACAAGGTGGTGTCCTCCCTCACTACACCTTTTCTTTTTGAACAACTGGACAAGCGGAGTTTGAGGCTACGTAGCGTGACCCCCTCCTTCTCTTTCTGATAACTAAACTTTTTTTCCCTCATCTAGCTGAGTTAATGGGTGGGAACAAACTTTCATAGCAGAGCTTCAAGAGGCCTGCATCTCTGGAAATCTACATGCCATGGAGTAACAGCTACAATTCAGCTCATGCTACTTGGTTATAGGGACAAAAGAAGGCCAAAGCCCATATGTATTGTCCTCCACATATGTGGATCATTGACTGTGAATCTTATCTAGTTAACCATTCATCTAGTTTGAGTTTAAAAATCATAATGGAGGGCGCGTCTACAATATCTTGGGGAAGTGTATTCCATAATCTTGGGGTTCTTATGGAAAATAAGTTTTGTCTTTTGTTGGTATTACATTTGACTATATCCAGTTGTTTGTTATTTAACCTGGGTCTGATTTTTCTATTTGTAAACAAAATGCCACATTGCCTCATCAAAATTGGGTTTTTAGTAATCTTGAAAAGTTGGAGTAAGTCCCCTCTTGATCTTCTCATTTTAAGTGAGTGTAACCCTGTTTTATGTAGTCTAGTTTCATAATCCACATGTGCCAAATGAGGAATAGTTTTGGTGACTCTTCTCTGAATCCTTTCAACCCTATCTATGTCCCCGCAGAGGTATGAACTCCAAAATGGAGAATCATAGTCAAGATATGGTCTAATGTGCAATCTGTACAGTGCAATGATACACTGCTTGGTTTCAGAAACAAAAGTACAGTTGTTCTTTCGAAGTAGTGAGTTTGTTTGGTTAGATATTTTATTACAATGTGAAACTGGGGTCAGTTTATTATTAACTAGAATCCCTAGATCTTTTTCTAAACAAGAAACCTTAATGATGGTGTTATTCAGTGTGTATACTTGTTTAGGGTTGTTTTTCCCGATGTGCAGAACAGCACATTTGGATATGTTGAACTCCATTTTATTAATGAGGGCCCAGTGTTCAATAGATGAAAGATTGTTGAGTAGAATTTGTCTATTTGCAGCTTTGTTAACAGCACTACCCAGCTTAGTATCGTCAGCAAACTTTGTGAGGGTATTTGAAAAGTGAATTTTCAGGTCGCTAATAAAGATATTGAACAGACTGGGTCCCAGGACAGAGCCCTGGGGAACTCCACTCATCACTCTGCCTATGTCTTACAGAGTGCCATTAACCCGTAACCTCTGGGATCTATCCGTCAACCAACTTTTAATCCATAACACAAATGAAGCTGAAAAACCTAGTTGAATAAGTTTGGAGATGAGAATGCTTTATCAAACTTTATCAAAAGCCTTGCTATAGTCCAACAAAATAACATCAGAGGGAATGTTTAAATCTAGGTTTGAACTAATGGAATTGTAGAAAGTCAACAAGTTAGTGGTGCAGGATAGGCCAGATCTGAATCCATGTTGAGAGAAATCTGTAAGATTTAAGGATAGTATTTCCTTTTCCAAGAGTGCTTTAATAACTTTTTCAAGTAGTTTGCAGGGAATAGAAGTTAAACTAATGGGACAATAGTTGTTAACTAATGAATGGGAGCCTTACTTGAAAAGAGGAGTAACTATTGCTGTTAGCCAATCTGGTGGGATCATAGAATCATGAAGTGATTTGTTAAAGATAATTGTAAGTGGTAGAGTGACTGTTTCTTTAGTGTCCAGGAGGAATTTTGAACATATACCATCTGGACCAGGACTAGTGGATTTTTTTAGGGCTAATAGTAGATTGTAGGTGTCTTTCTGCTGGACCAATTGCTCATTGGTGTTGGTGGGTGATATGGCTATTGTGGGTTGTAAGGGATCTTGGGTAAATACTGATAAGAAGTAGTTATTAAGTGTGGAAGTAACAACAAGGTCAGATGTTATTATTTTATTGTTTAACATAAGGGGACTGATTGATTTATTATTTCCTTTTTTACTGTTTAGGTAAGCATGAAGTGATTTGTGTGTATCCTTAGTATGCGCAATGCAGAATTCAAGATTTCTTTTTGCTACTAATATTGATTTTTTATGTAATCATACTGATTCTCTATACTGAATAATTAACTCGTCTTTGGTACTTTTAGGGGACTTTTTTTAGACGTATCAATAACTTATGTTTATGTTGAATTTGCTTTTTAATGGATGAATTAAACCATGGTGGAATTTTTTCTTTGCTGTTGTGTACATTTATCGGGAACAAATTGATGTTCGACTAGGGATATTTGAGATTTTAGAAAGTCCCATGCCTCGATGGTATTAAGGGAAGATAAGGTGTTTGTCCAATCAATACTACTTAAATGTTCATTTATTTTTTGAAAATCTGCCCTTTCATAGTGTTTGATTGATTTCTTGTTTGGTACTGAACGACGAGGTATGGTAATGGTAAAGAATATTGACTTATGGTCGCTATTGCCAAGTGGGTCTGATATATGCAGATTGTTCACAGGAACATCTAAACTGGCTATAACAAGATCTTAAATATTATTACCCCGTGTGGGTTCTTTGACTAGTTGGTACAAATCCAGATCAATGATGGTAGTGAGAAAGTTGTATTCATAGTTATTGGAGCCCATCAAAGTGTTCCAATTAATAGTTGGGAGATTAAAGTCTCCCAAAAGTAGGATGGAATCCTTACTAGTAAACTGGGAAATATCTTCTGTCAATTTTTAAATTTTGAGTACTGTCTAATGAAGGGGAATGGTAACAAGTTCCAACCAGGATTTGGGGGAGACCATCGGGTTGGATATACACCCATACACTCTCAGAATTTTGTTCGATTGGAGACTGGTATGAGGGGATGCTATCCTTAATGTAAAGACTGACTCCACCTCCTGATTTTGTATCTGGCCCATTTTTGAAATAGTGTTTGTAACCCGAAATCTCTGATGACCAATTTCTATAGGAATTACCCCAAGTTTCCATGACAGCAATCAAGGAGAGGTCTAGAAAGTGGGCTTTGAGTTCAGATTCGGCTTGTTTAGCAATGTTTAGGGATTGAGCATTAAGCAATAGTATATTTAAATGGAGATTTGAGGGCTGTGACCCATTTTCAAGAGTTTTGGTCAATGTTCCAAACTCCACCTTGGTAGTTAGTTTAAATGAGAGTTAATAAAGGTGGCAATCTTTTTCCCAACTATAGCACTGCCTCTTCTACTAAGGTGTAAACCATCCCAACAAAAGAGGGAAGGGCTAAGATGGAAATCCTCCCAATGAGTTAGACAAGGGATACCTTGTCTAAAGCACCATTTCCTCAGCCATTTGTTTATGGCTTTTACCTTAGAGTTAATAGTGTCAGTTGCTCTTGGGATAGGCAATATTTCTGAGAGGCAAATGTCACAGCCCCTGTCAACCAATAAGTTGCAAAGGGAAACAAAATCCTGTTTAATACCTTGCATGGGTTGCTTAACAATGTCGTTTGTTCCCACATGGACAACAACTAGTGAGTTTTCCTCCGCATACTTCTAGAAAGGTTTAAGCATTGCTGTGATATCGGAGAGCCTGGCCCCCCGGTAGCTAGAGCTAGAGCTAGTACGATGTTCCTTGTCTGGGTTACAGACTGTGCGATCAATGTATTTTGTTATGGAATCTCCAAGTATGTAGAATTCCTTATGATTGGCTAATATATCTGAGGAGCAAGGGATGTGTAGAGGGGCTGCATCAGGTGAGTTATTGGGGGGGTTGTAATGAGTTGCACTGTTACCAGTAATTTTACTAAGTTTGGGACTGATTGATACAGATTCATTATTAAAGTTTGACAGGTGCTCAAATGAATTATGCATAGGAATTACATATAGAGTGGGGGGAATAGGTTGTTGGCTGCTGACTTAAAATTGGGATTAGGTTTTTTTGACCAAATGTTGTTTTTTTTCAGCTTTAAGCTGATGACAGGTTATAGTCAAAGGAGTTGAGGTATTGGTAGGTTGATCTAGTATTGAGACATGGGTAATATTTTGTTGGGGATTCTGAATGATGTCCTTTCCCATTGTTGCTGTGATTGAGGTATTAGCCTCCACCAGAATGGACATCTGATCAATGTAGTCCTCTAAGGCTTTGATCTCAGGGTTTACAGACATTTTGGGCTGAAGTCTATCAATTTCATTTTGCAAATTGGCTCTCAGCTTATTTTCCTGATCTCTATGCTGGGAAATAGAGGATGCATGCTGGCCAACTTTGGCCCAATAGATAAGTAGCAAATTACAGAGAAGGCAGTTGCTCTTAATGAAACAGATAAAATTACCATTATTTTGCATATATTTGTATGTCATTCTAGAAACAGAAAAGAAATAAATATGTGTGGAGTCTTAAAGAATTTCTGAGCCTCTTGTACAGTGGCAAACCAAGATATAAACACAAATGTTTGAAAGGACTGTTAACTAATCTATGTGAAATACCTGTTTTCTCTTTGGGGACTGACATGGAGGGATTCAACGGTGTAAAGGCCTTTTGCCTCAGATTGTGTTTAGTTGGGTGGAATACAGATTTAGTGGAATTTAGGGTAATGCACTGCACTGCTGAACACATGAAAGAATATATTTAAGAATCAGTGGTATGGAAGGAGAGGGGTAATATGATTAAGTATATATAGTATATGACTCAGCTAGAATAAAAAGTGATAGGAGGTATGTCAAAAGACTTTCATTCAGTGAACCAACTGAGAATATGGAGAGTGGTTAAAAAACATATTGTATAGATATATCAGAAAACTTTAGCAATGATAAAAAAACAGACTCTAAAGTATCACAAAAAAAATCAAAAACTGATATGACACTTTTTACAAGACAAAACATCTGTGAATTCAAAACTGGAAAACAAAATAACCAATTATATTTCAAGACAACAGCCTCTTCCTCCCACGACATCTTTAAATGTTCAAAATGCTTTAGAAAATATTTTGGAAATGGCAGAAAATAAAGGAGGTAAAGTAAAACTTAAGGCTAAGCATAATTTAATAAAAAAAGAAGATAAAACAGCCATGCCTCTAATGAATGAAAGTGATAATAAACAAGCAGAAAATAAAGACAAACACAATGTAGCCTTCATGTGAGAAATGAAAACTGGCTTTGATTCTTTGAAAAACCTGATTGGAGACCTATCTGGTCAGGTCTCAGTAATCGCTAATCTACTCGAGTCACTGAACATAAGGACAACTGAACTAGAAAAAAGAATTAGTAAAGTGGAAGATGAAACAAGCCCCATAGTTAAACAAATTCAAGATCATACGAGAGAACAGACAATTTTACAAGAAGGAATGGATGATATGGAAACAAGAGCCAGAAGAGGGAATTTGAAGTTAGGAGGCATCCTTGAAAATGTTGAAGGCTATAACCCAATTCTAAATTTTGAAGAATTACTATCAGAAGCTTGGGGTAGAGAATACCAAAAAATAAAGTTGCATTAGATAGAGCACTCAGAACCTATAAAAGTTCTAACTATAAAGGGAATGCCCTAAGATTGGTATTTGTTAAACCATTAAGATATCAGGATAAGGAAGACCTGTTAAGAAAAGCTAGACCAAACAAAAGAAATACAGGTCAGAAATATGAACATACAAGTCTATCCTGATCTGCCACAACAAGTATACTTGAAACAAAAAGAGTTTAAATTAGTTAAAGATCTATTATGGAGAAATAATATTAGAGTTAACATGATGTCTCCTGTGAAACTGAAAGTAACTCTAATTGGGATACTTTAAATTTTCTCATCTCCACAAGAAGCAGCATTTACAGCTATTTTTTTTTTTGCTGAAACAGAAAACCCTTTAATATGTCATATTAAGCCAGCAAGGGGTCAACCTCCAAGGAGGAAAGAAAACACAAAACATGCTGAGAATGAAAACTGGGTGGATGTACGTTTGAATTATAAAGCTATAAATCCTACCTCTTCCAGCTCTCTGGACATAGCAAATCTTAATACTGAAACACTGAAAATCAATCAAATAATTGGAGAAAAGAAAAGCAATTAGAATTAAAAGAAACCTCATCATGAAAAACAAAGAAGAGGAGGGAGGGGGAAGTGGGACAGAGGGAAGGGAGGGAGGATGTAAGAGGGGGCATAAGTTTGGCTCTTAATAATATTAAGGTAAATTGCTTTATTATGAGCCCTGAATTATTATTTTTGTACTTCATCTTACACAAATAGGATGACCCTAGATGTAGGTAGATTCATTCTGCTTTCATATGCTCAACTAGAAGACAGGTTTTCTGTCCACATTTCCATCTTGATGGTAGGTAGAGAAATGGCTCCAGCACTGAGGAGCCTGGGTAGTGTGAGGTGTAAGGGTGGGGGGTATTAGTAATAAGTATTACATAAAAATTAAATTGTCAGACCATTCATTTCAAAATAATATGACAAAAGAACATTTTTTTCAGAAATTTTCAAATTGGTGGAAAATAAAAATATAAGGTGCCCTAAGAGTCAGAACTCTAACCCTGATACATTTAACTAATTTGGCAGAGTCAATGGAGTCCAGAAGCTGCAGATGTGCCTCCTGGAATATAAGGGGTTTGAAGAATAGAGTTAAAATGAGAAGTATTGTATAAATATGTAAAGACAAAAAAAAATGAACTACTAACCGCACAAGAAACTCACTTCGATTAGCGAGATGCAAGATATTGCAAAAACTTATTTTTAACTTTTAACAAATTATGGGAGGATGGGATGGTACCCAAGGACTGGAGGAGGGCAGATGTAGTTCCTCTTCACAAAAGATGGGAGCAGGATAGAGGCAGGAAACTTCAGACCAGTTAGTTTGACCTCAGTGGTAGGGAAAATGATGGAATCACTTCTGAAGGAAATAATTGTTGAGTACCTGGAGGCCAGTGGGGCACAGGACCCAAGGCAGTATGGATTCATGATGGGAAGGTCATGTCAGATGAATCTAATAGATTTCTTTGACTGGGTGACCAAAGTAGTAGTCCAGGGAGGGGCTGTGGACATGGCCTACCTAGATTTTAGTAAGGCATTTGATACAGTCCCACACCAAAGAGTAATACACAAGTTAGCCTGCCTTGGAGTGGGTTCCAAGGTGGTAGCCTGGATAAAAAATTGTCTAGACAACAGGAAGCAAAGGGTAGTAGTAAATGGAGTACACAGTGAAGAAAGGAGGGTTACTAGCGGGGTACCACAGGGTTCAGTACTGGGACTGGTCCTTTTTTAATGTCTTTATAAGTGACATTGCAGAAGAACTGGAAGGAAAAGTATGTCTCTTTGCAGACAACACAAAGATATGCAACTGGGTTGATACACAAGATGGAGTGGAAAGGATGAGAAGGGACTTGGCAAGGTTGGAGGAATGGTCAAATGTATGGCAGCTCAGATTCAATGCAAAGAAGTGCAAGGTAATGCACATGAGAAACAAAAACCCAGGGGAAGCGTACACAGTGGGGGATGAGATACTAACAACAGTAAAAATGGAAAGGGACCTGGGGGTAATTATATCAGATGACCTAAAGGTGGGCCAGCAATGTGAGAAGGCAGTAAGGAAGGCTGGGGGGGGGATACTGGGATGCATAGGAAGAGGCATCAATAGTAGAAAACAGGAAGTTATTATCCCTCTGTACAGACAGTTGGTGAGACCTCATCTGGAGTACTGTGTGCAATTCTGGAGACCCCATCTCTGCAAAGACATAGAGTGGAGGCTGTCCAATGGAGGGCAACTAAAATGGTATAGGGTCTGCACCAGAAGACATACGAAGAAAGACTAAAGGAGCTTAATAAGTATACCCTTGAAGAAAGAAGGAGAGAGGGGGACATGATAGAAACTTTCAAGTACCTCAAGGGAATCAACAAAGTCCAACAGTGTAGCATCTTTTAGAAAAAGAGATATGCAAGAACAAGGGGGCACAATTTGAAGATAGCGGGGGGAACGGCTCAGAGGTAATGTGAGGAATTATTTTTTTCACAGAGAGGGTTGCGGATGCATGGAACAGAGTCCCAGAGGAGGTCATGGAGTCAAGAACAGTGGGGGAATTCAAGAATGCATGGGACAGACATAAGGCAGTCCTAGTGGGGGGGGGGTAGGAGGAAGTAGGCTGTTGGTTAACTAGGATCTGCAGCTTATCTGTTAGGTAGGAAAATGGGCAGACTAGGTGGGCCAAGCCATCCTTATCTGTCGTCAAATTCTATGTTTCTATGTTTCTTATTAAAGGCACAAGGCTATTATTCACTGTTTAACCCACTATCTAGAGGGGTTGCAATTTTCATAAGAAATAAATTGCCAATCTTATGTAAGAAAGCAAAATGAGGTAATCATGGTAGATATGTTATGCTACATCTATAATACAGAGATCAACAATTTACATTTATGGGAATATATTCACCAAATGAAGATTCACCAGAGTTTATTTCAGAACTGTTTTTAAATTTAACACAATACCCAGCCCCATATGTTATAGTAGGAGATTATACTCTAACATTAAATGAAATAAATAGATCTCAGGATAGTCATGAAATAAAAGAGCCCCCCCCCCCCCCAAATTATTATGAACTATATGAAAGACTTGAACTTAGTGGACCCTTATAGAATAACTGAGCCTGGAAAGGAAGTATACTCATATTTCTCCTTAATTCACAAAGTACATTCTCATATAGACATTGTGCTTGTTTCAGCATCCCTTTTACATTTTATTAAAAATATAGAGTATGCTCCATAACTCCCTCAGGCCATGCATTATTGACATGGGACTTGAATTTACCATGCAAAATGATGTAGATAAATTATGGAAGCTGGATCGAATAATATTGCAAGATCTAATGACCATTTCAAGTTGTAACATGTTCTTGAAAACTATTTTTTGGAGAATACAGAAACAGATACTTCACTGTTTAGTGTCTGGGAAGCAATGAAATTAATGATGAAATCTTATTTCATTATATATACTACTTATAGAAATAAAAAAAATATAAAGAGCAAACACAATATTTGGAAAACAAAAAATAAAAGAAGAGGAAAGGAAATATATTCTCACACAAGCAGAATCAGACCTACATAAGTTATTAGTAACCAAGACTGCATACAATACCTTAATGGAAAATAAATTTAGGGTGGCACTTTGTTGATCAAAATCCAAATATTATTATTTTGGGAAAATGCCTAATAAATCATTAGCATGGCAGCTAAAAACTGAAGAAACCAACAAAGTTACAGCTAAAATAAAATTAAGAATGAAACAATCTTAACAGATCCAATAAAAATCATAATGGTATTGAAAGATTATTATCAAGATTTATACTTTAAAGGGACACTGTCAGCCTGTTTCTCATCATATTATTTCTAGATGAAATCCCACATTTTATGATTGTTTACCCTTTCTAAAATGCACTGATGTTGCTGTTTGTTTTGTCTGTCTCCTTGTTTAGTAGAACTGAAATGCACGGCAATGTATATTTATAAACCACCTTGTTTTGTTTACAGTCCTGATTCTGTTCTTACTGGATACTTCCTGAGCATTAGAAACACACCCAACCAGTGCAATAACTCATAAGAAAGAAGCCTCCTAAACTCCCACTGCATCAAGAGGGGCTAGACTGTTTTGTGGGTGTTCCCAAGTCCAGGAAAGATGTGTTTGGAGTTGTTCAAGGGATGTAAACAAACATGTTTTGGTGTGATAACACCAGTATGTTGGGCAGTCTATTTTTCACTTTTTTAAAGAAAATAAGAGTCAAAATCAAACTACCAGCTACATGAGCACTCTTTACTGAATGTTAGCAGTCATAAAATATACTTTGTAAACTGCGGACACTTTGAGACCTAAGGGGGTTGACAGTGTCCCTTTAATGAACAGCCAGCAGAAAAACATATAACTCATCTCTTTCATTATTATATTAACTTTCCAAATTTCATGATAACTTAGTTAAGGGAGATAGAACAAGAGATTACAGATCTGAAAATACATGAAGCTATTAAGAACCTTCCAGTGAACTGTTCACCAGTGCCTGATGGGTTTATAATAACATTTTATAAAAAAAAAATCAAGATATCTTAATTCCAAAACTTAAAAATATCTTTAATTGCAAAAAATAACTACCAAATTAGTTTAATGATACTCACATTATTTTGATTCTAAAACCAAATAAAGATCCAGAATTACCATTGTCTTACAGACCAGTTTCATTATTAATCAATGATTACAAACTCTTCACAAACGTATTGACAAATAGTTTAAATAAAATAATAAATACTTTGATTGCCCCAGAGCAGGTAGGGTTTATACAATTAAGGAAACTTTCACAGGCAGTTAGGAAAACTTTAGATATTATGGAACAGGTAAAACAAAAAGAGCTTTGATTGCTCATGATACTGAAAAAGTCTTCAACAGGGTGAACTGGTCTTTTCTGATATCCACCTGTCGAAGGCTGGACTGAGGAAACATATGCTTAACTGGATTGGAACAATATACTCTAAACCCAAAGCTAAAATCTATGATAACGCAAAGCTCTCAGACCCCTTCAATTTATATAGGGGAACTCAACAGGGGTGCACCTTATACCCAATTTTGTTTGCTTTCTATGAATAGCCTTTAGCTTTGCATATAAATAAAAACATTTCAGGAATAAAATTAGGAAACAAAATCTATTCCATTTCACTTTATGCAGATGATATTTTAATATATTTTTCAAATATAAAAGAATCTATAGAGGAACTATTAGAATGAATTAACTAATTCTCAACTGTTTCTGGTTATAAGATTACTATTCAAAAAACTGAAATGATGTTATAATAACTCAAGAATGCTTTAGCTATCTTGGCAGGATTCTAGCAAAACATTTAAATGAGTTATATAAAGCAAGTTGTATTCCATTAATGACAGAAATATCGAATGACAAATAGATGGATTCATCTTCCCTTAACTCTAATGGGATGAGCTAACATAGTACAAATGAATATTTTACCAAGAGTTTTGTTTTTATTTCAAACACTTGCTCTGCCAAAATAATTCTTTCTGTCTTGGAATTGTGGCAACGGGGGTAGGAGGTTGTTGAGCCCATGCTGGGACTACCCTCTCCCACACAGTGGAGGGACTTTGTGCTGGAGTTCAGGAGTGACCAGCAGTAGCAGAATTGTGGGCTGAAACAAAGTGCAGGCACTTAAAGCTAGGAGGAGAGCAAATCATTGTGGAGAGATGAGGGGGCTCCAGAATTGAAATTGTGGAAGTGAGCCCTGCTGGCTTATTGTTGTCTATGAGTTGCGGTGACTGGGGTAGGAGGTTGTGGATTCCACATTGGGACCACCCCCTCCCCCACCAGTAGAGGAACTTTGTGCTGGATTTCAGGAGCGACCAGCAGCAGCAGAATGTTTGCCTGCCCACCCATCCCCAACCCCCTCTGTTATTAAATGGTCATCTCAGGCTCCACCCTAGCATTCTGGCTGGGCAGGGAGAAAGAAACAAAGAAGCTAAATCTGGAAGGAGGATGACTTCTGTGTCATTCTAACACAACCAAGGGAACTGATACTCGTGGGTTTGGGGGAAACTTGAGTAATACAGACAGTTTTCCTAAGTCTGCAAAATGCTTTATCATTCTGTGTGACAGTGTTAAATTGATTTTATATTGGAGTTGGCTTACTGAATGATATATACGGGTCAACTGGAGTAGCTTCAGTCATAGTATCTATGTCTACAAAATTTAGTGCAAATTGCTTACTGAAGGAATTTCTTCATTGCATTACCTTATCCTACTGGGGGATATTCTTAAGCTAAAATTATTGGGTCAATTAGCTTACTGAGAGATATATTTAGCACAAGTTACAGTTCAAATTGCTTACTGTGGGATATTTTCTCATTGTATTACACTGCAGAAACTAGGGTGAGGGCTAGAATGGGACAGGTGCCACATGTCACTAGGGCTGTCATCTTTGGGAGGGTGGTGGGGTTCACAGGGTGTGGGTCAGCCATGGTTCTGGACTTGGCTTTGGATGGGGGTGTATGGTATGTAGCCAGCTGGCTAGCCTGAAGGAGGTGTTGTGGAGGTTAGGGAGGAACCTAGGGGGCAGGGTAAGTGAGAATGGTAGTCATCATGGCAGGGGAAGGGAAAAAGGGGATTGTATGGGTGGGTTGGGGCAGAGCAAAGAGGGTCTGGAATTGATCCCAGTATCAGGAGTACAGGCAGAGGAAATAGGGAAAGGGAGATGGGAGCATGAGGAAAAGGGGGAGGTCTCCTGTGTGGGGGAAGAGATAGTGAGGAGCAACATATGAGCTGGCAGTTAGTTGCAAGTAGAGAGGGACCAGGCAAGTCTCAGAGGAGAGCAGGTTGGAGGGGAAGACCAAAAGGGGACCAGGTCAAAATAAAAGAGAGGTAGCTATCCTTGAGTGCTACAACAAATGTGAGCTACTGTATAAGCTAGGCATGGAAGGAGGTGTGGGGGATCTGAGGAGGAGGGAGGGGAGAGGGACATGGAAAATCAAATTGTGGGGGCACTGGCCTTTCAGATAGACAAGACTGCTGTCAGAAAGAGGAAGGAGGGAACTCTGCAAAGGGAGGGTGTTGGGGCAGTGAGCTTTCTCAAAGTGAAAAAAGGGGAAGCTGAGGCCAGAGAGGGACATCCTTTGAGGGTGGAGGATCCTACCAGAATTGGGCCAAATTATGTCCTGGGGCCCTACATGAGTCCATGTAGGGGGATAAGGGGACAGATGGGGGGATGGCATTATGAGTGCCAATTTTGGGAAGGAGCAAACCAGGGTTGTAGGGGATGTAGGAGTGGAAGGCTTGAAACATAGAAACATAGACTTTGACAGCAGATAAGGACCACTTGGCCCACCCAGTCTGCCTATTTCCCTACCTACTGGATAAGCTGCAGATTCTAGTTAACCAACAGCCTATTTCCTGCAACCCCCCACTATAATTGCCTTATGTCTGTCCCATGCATGTTTGAATTCCTCCACTGTTTTAGACCCCACAACCTCTCCAGGAAGATGGTTCCATGCATCTACCACTCTCTCCATGAAAAAGAATTTCCTCACATTACCCCTGAGTTGTCCCCCTCTAACTTTAAATTGTGCCCCCTTGTTATTGCACATCTCTTTTTCTGAAAGATGCTACCCTCCTGGACTTTGCTGATTCCCTTGAGGTACTTAAACATTTCTATCATGTCCCCCCCGCCCCTCCTTTCATCAAGGATATACATATTAAGCTCTCTCAGTCTCTCTTATGGCTTCTGATGTAGACCCTGCACCATTTTAGTTGCCCTCCTCTGGACTGCTTCCATCCTGTCTATGTCCTTGCATAGATGAGGTCTCCAAAACTGCATGCAGTACTCCAGATGGGGCCTCACCAACTGTCTGTATAGAGAGGATAACCACTTCCCTTTTTCTACTTGTAGATGCCCTCCCTGCGATCCCAGTATCCCCTGGCTTTCCTACTGACTTCTCACATTGCATACTCACCTTTAGGTCATCCGATATGACTACACCCAGATCTCTTTCCATTATTGTTGTTGTTAGTACCTCCCCTGCTATTGTGTACTCTTCTCCTGTATTTTTATTTCCCAGGTGCATTACTTTGCACTTCTTTGCATTGAATCTAAGTTGCCATATGTCTGATCATTCCTCCAAACTTGCCAAGTCCCTTCTCATCCTTTCTACCCCCCTTTGTGTATCAACTCTGTTATAGATCTTTGTGTCACCTATAAAGACATTAAAGAGGACTGGATGCAGTACTGAGCCCTGAGGTACTCAACTAGTAACCCCCCTTTCTTCAGAATGTGTTCCATTCACTATTACCTTCTGTGTCCTGTTGTGCAGCCAGTTTTCTACCACCCTGGGACCCACTCCCAGGCTGGCTAACATGATTATTAATCTTTTGTGTGAGACTGTGTCAAATGCCTTGCTAAAGTCTAGGTAGGCCATATCCACAGCCCCACCCTAGTCTATTACTTTGGTCACCCAGTCAAAGAAATTAATTAGATTTGTCTGACATGATCTTCCTGCTGTGAATCCATGCTGCTTTGGGTCCAGTGCCCCGCTGGCCTCTAGGTACTCAACAGTTCTTTCTTCCAGAAGTGATTCCATCATTTTCCCTACCACTGAGGTCAAACTAACAGGTCTGTAGTTTCCTGCTTCTGCCTTGCTCTCACTTTTGTGAAGGGGAATCACATCTGCCCCCCTCCAGTCCTCAGGTACCACTCCATCTTCCCATGATTTGTTAAAAACTGTGGTTAGTTGTGTCACTAGGTCCTCCCTTAGCTCTTTTAGGATTCTAGGGTGAATCCCATCAGGCCCCATTGCTTTGTCCACCTTGAGTTTTAGAAGTTCTTTCAGTACTCTTTCTTCTTTAAATGGACTGGTATCAACCCCACTATCCAGAGTGCTTCTACTGTTAGGTTTAGGTCACTGATCCTCTTCTTCTTTTGTGAATACTGAGCAAAAGTATTCATTCATTATCTCTGCCTTTTCACTGTCTCCCTCTGCCCACCTCCCCTCTCCTTTATTAATCTTCCCTGTCCCTCCCTTAACCTTTCTATGTTCCCTAATGTACCTATAAAATGTTTTATCCCCCTTCTTAACTGAGTTGGCTATCCTTTCCTCGGTTTGGGCCTTTGCTTTTCTGACTGCCTTCCCCACTTCTTTCTGCTTTAATTGATACAGTTACCTGTCATGCTCCGTCTGTGATTCCTTATACTTTTTGAATGCAGCCTTTTTCTCCTTAACCTTCCCTGACACTTCTTTTGAGAGCCATAGTGTTTTTTTATTCCGCTTTGTTTTCTTTTTTTGTTTCACACAAAGGCTTGTTGCCTCCATGATGAGGTAGGGAGTGGTGAGAAGGCTGACTTGGGGGAGCCGGAGAAATCAATAATAAAAGGTGTGACAAGAGGGGTAGTAGTGGGCAAAGAGGGCAGATAGGGGGAAGTGGGCTTGGGGAAGGGGGAGGGGCAGGTGCTTGAGTGGGGGCTCAAAAAGGAGGCAGCCCAAAGGTAAAGGGGGAACCAAGGTACTCCTGCTGGGGGACTCTGTGATCAGTGATATCCATTGGGGGGAAGGCTGAAGGAGAATCCAGCCCAGTTAGGGTGGTGGGTGTATCCAGACTTACTGTACATAGGGCTGAGTTCATGGTGTATGGGTAGGTGCAGGAGTGTGGGGGTTCACCAAACTTCTTGGTGCACCTGGGAACAAATGATATAGAAGGAAATAGTGTGCTGGAAATACAGGCAAGGTTGTGTGAACTGGGTAGGGTCTGTCAGGACAACAGCTGCAAGATATCCTTCTCAGAAATTATGTCAGTATCAAGGGTCACTATGTAGAACAAACAGAAGATCATAGATAAATGAATGGCTCAGGCAGTGGAGTGAAGCACATGGGTTTTGGGTGTTGGGGGACTGGGGGGAAGTTTGAGAGTACAAGGGTCTGTATCCCAGGGATAGGCTTCATCTAAATCTGGAAGAGAAGGAGGTTCTAAAACAGAGAATGGCAGAGTATATTCATATTCAGGTTGGGTTTAAATCTGTGAAGGGGAGGGAGACTGGACTGAGTCTAGCAAATCTATGGGGTTAGGGCTAGCCTTCAATCCCAAAAAGAAGGGCCAGATGGGGCCTTGTGGGGGGCCAGAGGGAGGCCTTATGTTTACTTTGGGGAGGATAGGGTAAAGGGGGTTATTTACAAGGGTTGGAGGGTGGTGCTAATAAATGCCAGGAGCCTGGGAAATAAGATGCCAGAGTTTCAGACCATGCTGGTGGAGGGGGAGAGGGATGTGGCAGTGGTCACTGAAACCTGGGCCACTGATGCATATGACTGGGATCTAAATTTGAATGGGTACTTTGAGTTTAGGAAGGATAGAATTGAGGGCAAGGGCAGAAGGGTAACAATGTTCATTAGAGAGAGCATCAGGATTATTAAAGTAAAGGAAGCTGTGGGCAATGTGGAGGCCTTATGGGTCTCCTTGAGAACCCCAGGGTAAGGAAGATTAAGATGGGAGTTGGTCTATAGGCCCCCAGGGCTGGCTTAGGATCTGGAGGATTGCCTGCTGACTAACATTAAGAGTCAATGTGGGTGGGGGAAGGGGTTGGTGTCAATGGGGGACCTTAATATACCAGCTACTGATTGGGAAACTATGACGTCCACTGCGAATAGGGAGCAAAGATTGTTGGATGGCTTCCTGGACACATTCCTTAATCAGCAGGTAAGGGTACCAATGAGGGAAGGCCATATCCTGGATGTGGTTCTAGCAGACAGGGACCTGGTGAGGGACCTAGTTGTGGAGGACATCCTGGCTTGCAGTGACCATGACACAGTCTGGTTTCTGCTTTACTTGGGGGGATTGTACAAAGATAAATAGTTGATTCCAGGGGGGCAGATTTTGAAAGAATGGGGGAAGTTCAGATGGGGCAATTGGGAGGGATAATACAAGATATGGATGAAGAGAATAGGTGGGGGATCATCAAATGGGGGCTACTGGAGGCTACCAGGTTCTATGTGAGAGTGAGACAAGAGGGTGGTAGGTCTCAAAAACCATGCAGTTGGACCAAGGAGGTACAGGAAGCATCGAGGGAGAAGAAGGTTGCCTACAACAAGTACAAAATATTGTGATGGGCATTGGATGAGGGGAACTATTTTCTTGCAGTCAGGCAGGTTACAAGAGTAGTGATGGGGCAAAGGCTAGAAAGGAGCAGAGGCTGGCCCAGGAGATAACGGGTGGGAAAAAGGGTTCTTTAGGTATGTTGGTGAGAAGAGAAGAGCAAGGGGTCAGCTCAGAAGGTTGAGGATGTGGAGGATGGGCAGAAGAGGCTGGCAAGCAGGCTGAGGTACTCAATGAGTACTTTGTTTCTTTATTCACTAAGGAGGAAGCTGAAAATCTTCCAAATAAGGCATTAAAGGGAGAAAATGAGGCAGCAGACCTGAGTGTTAGGCTACCTGCTGCAGACCTGGTTGATAAGGTACCTGCTGGCAAACAGGTCACTGGGGGGGGTATTGGGGGTTATCAGGCTGGATCTGCCATGGGGGGAGGGACAGATGCTGACATTCCTATCAGAAGGATGTGGAAAGCCCTCAAGTCCCTGAAAAAGGATAAATCTCTAGGTCTTGATGCTATTCATCACAGGGTACTGTGGCAGTAGGCTGATGTTTTTGCTGCACCACTGGTGGAAATTTTTAACATGTCACTGAAGTCAGGGAAAGTACCCTGGGATTGGAGGCAGGCACATGTTTTACCCATCCATAAAGGGGGTACAAGGGAGGAGCCAGGGAACTATAGACTCATCAGTCTGACATCAGTGCTGGGAAAGATAATGGAAGGCATAGTTAAGGAGAGACTGGGGGTTCCTGGAAGAAAAGGGTTACCTGGATGACCAGCAGCATGAGTTTGTGACAGGTAGATCATGTCAGACGAATCTTGTAGAGTTCTATGAGTGGGTAATATCAGCACTCAATCAGGCTAGACCGGTGGATGTATTATTCCTGGACTTCAGTAAAGCGTTTGATTCGGTCCCTCACATGGGCCTACTGGAGAAGCTGAGGGGGGTGTGGGTTGGACCACTGATGGTTAGGTGAATTGGAAATAGACTTTCTGAGAGCACCCAGAGGGTAGTGGTGGGGGGAGAGGTCTCGTCTCCTAGGGAGGTCATTAGTGGAGTACCACAGGGATCTGTTCTGAGGTCTCTCCTGTTTAATGTCTACTTCTCTGATATCAGGGAAAATATTGGGTGTGAGATGAATCTCTTTGTGGATTACTCCAAGCTGGGGGTGGTGGTGGAAGGGGAGGAGGGGAGGTTGGCCCTGCAAGGGGACCTGGATACTCCAAAAAGGTGTTCATGCACCTGGGAGTTGAAATTTAACTCCTCCAAGTGTAGGGTGCTACACCTAGGTTGAGGGAACACAGAATATGAGTGCACCATGGGAGGGGATGTGTTGCAGGCTTCAGCAGGGGGAAAAAAAACCTGGAAGTCCAGGTAGATGTCAATATGAACAATTCAGAGCTGTACAGGAAGGCTGCGCTGAGGCCAATTGGATGCTGGGCTGCATCACCAGGGGATTTATTTATTCGCTGTTGGTTACCGGGTAAGTGCATTAGACAAAAATCCTGCCTATTTTCAAGCATGACCTGGAGGGTACAGTTTACAAAGCAGTGAACACATTACAAAAAACAGGTACAGGACTTACCTTGAGGAACAGGGAGGTGATTTTGCCACTGTACAATGGCTTAGTTAGACCTCACCTTGAGTACTGTATGCAGTTTTGGTAGCCACATCTAAGGAGAACAACTAGCTACTGGAGAGGGTTCAGAGGAGGCAACCCAAATGATTTGGGGTTTAGGGGATAGGATATACAAGGAGAGGCTGGAGAAGCTCAACCTGTTCTCACTGGAGGAGAGGAGGGACAGGGAGGATATGATTGAGGTCTTCAAGTACCTCAAGGGAGTAAATAAGGTAAACCATGATAGGATCCATCATCTGAAGAAGGGAGGGGTCGCCAGAGGTCACAGCTGGAAGATTGAGGGGGAAGATTTGGAGGAGTATTTACTTCACCAAGAGAGTGGTGGAACCATAGAATGAGCTGCCTAGGGAGCTGGCACAGGTAGCTACAGTGGAAGAGTTCAAGAGAGGATTCAACAGGTATAGACAAGGGGTGAAGCAGATGAGGGATTGCCTAGCAGGGAGGGAAAGGGAAGGGGGGTAGGATAAGAGGGGTAGGTATGCAAGAAAGGAACCCGAATGATGGCTGCAGAACCCAATCAGGGTGCTGAGGCCTGAGGAGACTAGAAAGACCATGCAGACTACTCTGCTGGTATCTTTAGTATGTTAGTATGTTAATAACAAAGGAAAAAAAAAGCTCAATCTTTTTTATGGCAAAATAAAAAAGATTAAAAATTGATAAAATGTATGTGGTGAAAGAAAAGGGGGGTAGAGATCTCCCAAATCTTAAATGGTATTACTGGGCAGCACAACTGGAGGGATTACAGGATATACTGTATATCAACAACAACAAAAGCTTACTAGCAAAAAAAAAAGAATTACAAACAACAGTATATTGCTCTTTAAAAGAACTAATATATATCCCTCTTAATATGATGCCAGACAAAAATCAAATGTCTACATTTTTACTGAACTCAATCTCAGTTTGGCAAGATCTTAATAAAAAAAATAGGCCAAAAAGTTAAAATTGCAAGATCAATGCCACCACTAAATAATCCAATATTAAAGCATTTCCAATTAAATAAAATCTGGAAAGAATGGGCTGAGAAAGGAATATGTACCACAGGAGACTTATACATAGCTGGCAAACTAGCAAACTGTAATTATCTGATAAAAAGATTTAATATTAGTAAGAATAACTATATGTTCTATCTACAATTTAAGAAGTTATATTAAAACAAATTGTAATTCAGAACTGTAAATTCCGAAAATTCCTCTGTAAGAATTTTTCAAAATCAGGAAAATTTAGAAAAATAATATGAAAGCTATACAGACTCTTGAAAAAAACTTTACAGCTAGATTTGTTCAAACTAAAAACATTTTGGGGAAAAATATTTTTTAGAAATAAGGGAGGAAGAATAACAGAAAATATTAAATTTCCCCTTTGCTGTTTCTAAATCAATAAGATTTCAACAGATCTAGTTTAATATTTTACATAAGTTATGTTATACAGTACGCCAGTTAAGTTCAATAAATTAAATCTTTAAATCCTTCAATTTTAGATCTCTGTCCCAGATGTCAAAAGGATAAAGGTACAACCTTGCACATGTTTATGGTATGTCTAGAACTGAAGATATTCTGGACTAATATTACAAAAACTCTGGAAAATACAGTTGGAGTTAAATTCCCATTTGAGCCAGGCAGATTTCTTTTGGGACATATTAAAATGGCAGATCAGGAATTAGACAGTAATCAAATAACTTTTATACAACTTGCTATAATGGTAACAAAGAAATTAATCTTACAAAAATGGAAGAATGAAACCCCTCCACTATTCGAAGAATGGAAAACTGTAATGATTGATACTGCAATTCTTGAAAGGCTATACTATAAAATAGAGAATATGGAAATTAAATTTGAGCAAGTATGGCAGCCTTTCATGAGTGGATTAATGAAATAGTGAATGAAAAGAGCAAAAGGCACACCTGCATCTGTAAAGAGAAAGGAATAAGGTAAACAGAGATGCCTTTTCCTCAGACTTTATATACAATTAAATGCGTTGAAATGCCGAAGGGCACTAAATACCTGAAAAATCAATCAAATCGAAAATTACATTTCTATTTGGAATGAATGACGGTATACCCTCTCTGATCAAAAGGAAAAAAAAAATCTGTGCAATCCATAGTGTGGATCCACTCAAGATAAATCATCTGGCTGCCTTGTGGTTTGCAAATTATGCAAAACAAAATTAAGTCACATTAAAGTGGGTTCCTGGATGGGAACATCAGCAATGATAAGACATATGACCAAGTCTCACATTTATCAAAATCAAAGAGCACAAAAGGAGCATGCACAAGTTGTTTCATTGCTGAACTAAACTGAGGAGGGAGAGGATATTGATATTAATCAAGAAGAGAACATAATTGTTGAGGAGGGGTGAGTGAAAGTCTGTCTTCCTGTCAAAGCACAACATCTTCAATTTATTGTTTCTTTACCCCTTTGCGTCCATCACCACAGCCTATTAGGCATCGTATGCAATCCATTATCATGACCTCAACATCTGGTGGTAAAGATCAAGGGAAGTGGCCCCCCCAAAAATTAGGTGACATCAAATTTCATTGAATGACTCTTTTGAGGTGTCTCAGAAATATGAGCACAGCAGGCCAGAGGCAAGTCAATTAACAAAAGCAACTGGGAAGATGACAGCCACCAAATTACTCCCATTTCCCTTTGTAGCTAACCCAGGTTTTAAGGCACTAATTGAAATCACAGTGCTAATGAACAAGGTTCCCCGGTGGACCTATTTCTCAACTGTTGACATCTCAGACTTTTATAACACTGTTTGGAAAAGTGCATCTAATGCTCTGAGAGGTTCAGTGGAAACAAAGGTTCATGTCATCACAGATACATACATGGACCAGTGGCCAGACAACTGACTATATGGCTGTGACCGCCCATTGTATAAACTTTCCTCCTTCCCTTCTCCTCCTCCTCATCATCATTGTCATTGTCATCATCATCAAGTAGTGGCACTATCAGCAACAGATGCAAAGGACTTTCATTCTTCAAAGACAGGCAGCATTATGTACTTGTGGTTTTGAAAAAAGACCATAAAGCTGAACATTTTCTGGAGGTCCTTCAAGAAAAGTTTACTGAGAGGCTGACTACGAAGTCCTTGCAACCTGGATTTAAAGAGTCTGACAATGCTTCTAATATCATGAAAGGAGTAAGGCTTGGAAACCTTACACATGTACCATGCTTTGCACACTATAAAATTGGTGTTAATAATCTTCACTGATGAAAACAGAAATGTTCAGGACTTGATTGCAGCTGCCTGCACTGTGTGCACCAACTTTAGCCATTCTGTTAAATCCAAAAAAGTTGTTGTGGCAGCTTCAGAATGAAAAATATCCTCTATCTCCACCAGATGATATAGGATGTTCCAACCCGGTGGAATTCCACTTACTATATGCTGCAGAGAATGCTTGAACTACAGAAAACCGTCCATCAGTATGCAGTCCAACATGGCATTTGGAAAGGAGACTTGACTACCAGTCCTAAATCAGTGGTGGAGATGGAGAATCTTTGCTGAGTCCTTAAATCCTTTGAAGAGGCTACCCAAGTGGTAAGCACCAAAAATGCAAGTCTAAACCAGATGCTACCCTTAATTTCACTTCCCAGGCTAAAACTGGAGTGCCTCAAGTCACAGCTTCTCAAGAAAGATGACGTCCATGCTGTACCACTTGGCATAAAAATGCTAAACACCTTCCTAGAAAATGAGCCCATTATCAGTATGTGCAAAACTGAGCTTTACATTTTGGCCACACTTTTGGATCCTTGGTTTAAGGACATAATTGACTCATTCTTCATACCACACAACTGTAAGGACCTGGAATATTATCATGAACTATTAATTGAGAAAGTGTCAGCAGATATAGTTGAGCAAAGTAGTACGTCATCAGTACCTTTCGGACGCATTCAAGTTCTGCATAAAAATCTGGTTGAGAGGGAGAGTGCACAGTTTGCCATTGCTGCTGCTGTTGGTACCCCCGCTACTGATGCTTTGGCTTTCAAACACTAACTAGAACTTCTGCTACTACCAGGGTGACTGCTGCTACACCACAAGAAGAGAAACCACTGTGGGACGTGCTGTCAGACTTTGGTCTGATAAAGACAGCTAGAAAACCTCAGTTGGCTATTGTGCTACCAGAACTCCCTGCTGCAAATATAGTGAACTTTTATATGGAGGAGACTGTGCATGTCACCACTGGGGAAGAATCATTACTCTACTGGCAATAGAAGAAAGCAATGCAGCCTTCTTTAACTGAGATTGCAATTAAAGACCTCAGTTGCGGGGGAGTCTTTCCACTGACAAAATGGCAACTTAAATCCCTCTGCTCCTCCAGTTCTGGTGGCAATCTACTGTTGGCTACCCTAATCCTGGGATGTACCCCCCACCCTCCTAACAGCTATATCTGATTGGGCAAATCCCCCTTACTGTCTGATGGGACTATTGTGTGGTTTTGTGGCAGTTCAGTTACTTTTCAGAAGCTGGTTACCCGTGAGTCACGTAGTGCAGAAAGGCCATGAAGGCCGCAACCCTAACTGCCGGATGTGCAGCCTGGCTCTACTTCCTCAATCATCACACCATGCAGCCATTTATAGCTCAGTCTGGTCCATAGACTTCTTTGTGCAACAATGGACATGGCCTCTCAAGAGTGCTCCCTACCATACCACCTCAGCCAGCAGTAGCGCATCAATCTCCTTCAGTAGGGGACTCCCTAAACTACATCACTCTCATGTTTGAGGACATACTAGCTAGGGTGAATGATATTAACACCACCCTTACTGGAACCAGATAGGATGTTCTGCAGCTCCAAGACAGAGTAAATGTAGCAGAGCAATGGGTGAAAACTCTAGAGCAGCAGCAGGCCAAGCTTTGACAGAAGGTGCAGGCACAAGAAGAGAAGCTAGTGGCCCTAAAAGAAAGTGGAGAACCAGGAGAACAGGGGATGCTGCAATAATCTCTGTATTATTGGCATTCCCGAGGGTTCATAAGGCCAATCCATGGAGCGATTCCTCAACGACTCCATCCCCATCATGACTGGGGAATCACTGGTGAGGCCCCATTGAAGTTGAGAGGCGCCATCGTATCATCACAAGGAAGAAGAAATCTGGCCAGTCCCCGAGGCCCATTGTGGCTTAAATGCACCGGTATTCAACTAAAGAAAAAATCCCGAGTTTGGCAAGAGATCTGAGAGAAATCCACTGGCAAGGGGCCCATATCTCATTCTACAGGAACTTTGCCCAAGATATCTCTGCTAAGCATTGTGCCTTTGTTCCCTTAAAAAAATGTCTGGCTGCTCATAATTTTCATTACAGATATAAGGGACTTACCAGGTTTCTTGTTTCCAGAAAAGGGAGAGAATTTCTGGCTGACAACTGAGCAGAAGTGGAGGGGTGGATTTCCAAGTTCTGGCCTACTTTACCCCTTATGACTATATCTCCCAGGATGCTGTGGGACCTTAATGCACAGGCATCTCCTTCTAGGAACTATAATGCAGGGAAGCAGGTTCTGGAGGGGCGTTTTACAGGTGGACAAGGTGCCTCACAAAATGGTCCCCCTAGCTCGAGGAGCACAAATCACATGGCACCCACTGTCAAAACTACCCTAAGCACTCCTGGCAAACCTGTGCAACATGCCCTACCACCCAGGATCCAGGGGCCAGCCTGCCACCCAAGACAGCACTCCAGGAGTGGCCAGCAACTCTCTGAACGTGAAGCACCACCAAAAGCCAAGATGTCCAGAGATGATAACTCACCAGTGGCCATGGGTTACTGCTCTTCTGCTCCTGAACTATTCCCCGTGGATATGGAACTACTGCCAAAGTGGGTCAATATGCCGGATTCCTCTTTAGTGGAAGCAGCAGACCTGTCGTGGTTGATCAGGCTGAGTGTTAAGTCATATGGTGCATCAGTTACTGCACTGCCTTCTGATTCTGTTGTGGACTCTGTGGACTTTTTGGCATCTAGTGAGAGACTTGCTGCAGTCCCAATATTAAGGGGTGACACTATGGGCTTACTGTTTCCTTGGACGTCTCATATGGCTCTGCAATTTATGCTCCCTAACATGTTTGTTTGCCAACTTGATGTTACATATGTGGGATTCAGGGAGAGTTGGGGAGTGGGCATCCATCCCATTCAGCACTCCCTTGAGGGGGCCAGTATGTGGGCCCCATAGGTGCAGCTTATCCTTGATGGTGCAGGGGACATTTTTGCTGGGTGTGGGCAAGGTTCCAAGGTCAGTTTATTACTTCTTTCACCCCTATACTTCGGGGCCACAGCCTGGGAACCTCACAAACCCTCCCTTCCCCCCTTGAAAACTCTCAGCACTGATTCGTGCCATGCTTTCCCCTGTGGCCTGTGGCCTGTGTGCCTCTCTTTCCTTCCCACTGACTTTTGTTTACTAACTGGGTCCTATAACCAGATTGCATACAGTATATCAGCCCTCTCTAGAGCTTCTGGAGATCTGCCTGGCCTCACATGCAGGCCTTATAAGGTCCTAATGTTTTCAGTTGGGGATTGCCCAATATTCCCCCAACCCCTCCCTTTCAGTACCCCTGTCCCCATCCTTGCACTCACCCCCCCTCCCTCCTCCTCCCCGGTGTTATGCCTAGCTGACCAGGGGATATCCATTAGATGAGGGGTGGTGTCACTTTTTTGGGTTGCTTTTCTACTCCCCTGTCACTGAGTGTTGAAGCTAGTGTAGCTGAGGGGCACCTTGTCTAGGTACCCTCTTTTGCCTTAAGATTTTTTCACTCTTAGCATTTATACACTTCTCAAGTTATTGTTTCTGTCCCCATTTAGTCAGCTAGTTTGGGCTAAGTGAGGGTTATTACTGTGTTACTTTTGTAAAGTTAATTCTTGTTGTTATTTCAATCTGTGTTCTTTCTTCCCATGCAGGTTGTGAAAAATTGTTCTTCTCACATATATTGTGTTTGATTTGTTGCAGTTCCACACAGCAAACTACCTCATAGCTCACTGAATTTATACCTCCCCACTGTATAGTAGCAGCCTACTCTTTGGGGACACCAGGTAATGTGATTCTAAGTTTCTCATTCTCTCCCTCTTCTGGCTCTGCACATCTGGGTGGGTAAGTACCCTGACTTTCCTTTCTCAGTTCCATCATGACTACTACTACAGTCAAAGGGTTACATCTGGTGTCTTGGAACATTAAGGGGCTTAATCACCCCATCAAGCATACTAAAGTACTACAGTACCTATGTTCCTTACACACAGATGTAGCTCTCTTGCAGGAAACACACATTCTTAACAGATCCATTCCCTGGTTAAAGAATTCATGGGTGGGGGAGATTCATGCTAGCTCCATAACTTCCAAATTAAAGGGGGTGGCTACACTCATTTGTCGTTCTAGTCCATGGGTGGTAGAAAAGTCCTGGGCTAACACACAAGGCTGATGGGTCATTATTAGACTCTCCTCTCCAAATGGCAAATTTATTTTAGTAACTTGTATGCCCTAAGCTAAGACCAAGCAGATTTCTTCCTTTCCCTAGCATCAGCCAGGCCATTTCTTACTTTGATCAGCCCAACTCTTACATCTCCATATTGATCGTGGAAGACTTCAACTTAGTGCAGGACATCTTCCTAGATAAATCTAAACTTACCCCACAAATGCACACTCAGCCCTGCAAGAGATGAAAGAGGAATTGGGTTTGAATGATGTTTTGAGACGTGATTTCCCTTCAGAACGGGACTACTCTTTCTACTCTCCCCTCCCATGGTGTGCACAGTTGCATTGATTAGTGGCTAGCTAATAATGCAGCATCAGAGGGGCTTACTAATAAAGTGATCATAAACATTATCATTTCTGACCATGCCCCTGTGATGATGACTTATACCCACTCCTTACAGCAGTCTTCTGGCATGCTGTGGAGATGCAGCCCCCCCCCCCCCCCCTCCCCAGGGACCTGGAGTTTAGGCAGACAGTCACAAAGGCAGCCAAGAAGTATTTTACTACTAACCCTGGCTGCAGAGTTTCTTCAGGTACAGTGTGGAAAGCTTTTAAATGTGTCCTACAGGGCCATATTATTGCATTTGCTGCAAAGCAGAACAGGGCCCACAAGAAAACTCTAGATTTGATGCAAGCAGAGCTCACTGAGTTGGAGTCATGCTTTAAAGTACTGCCTACCACCTCCAGAGATGTATCCTTGACCCAGAGGATAGTCAGTACAAGTACCAAATCAATACCCTGCTTAATCATAAAGCAGAATGGCTCTTACTGAGGTCAAAACATACCTACTGGGAGAGTGGTGAGAAAGGTGGTAAACTACTGGTATACCAACTGCAGCAACAACAGGCCTCTTCCAGAATTCAGGCTCTGTACACCCCTGCAGGAGTGGTAACCACCGATCCCATAAGTATTAATGAGACCATGCAACAATACTACCAATTCCTGTACTAGTCTCACTCCTCTCTGATGGAGGCCCAATTGTCCTAAACTCTGCATAATTTCTGCCAATGGTCCACTTTACAAGCCCTATCTCCAACTCAGGTGGTGCTTCTCAATGCACTGATCATCAGCACTGAGTTAAGTCAAGCTCTCTCCCAGTTGGCCAAAGGGAAAGCCCCTGGGCCAGATGCCATGATGGTCGAATCTTACCAAGTTCTGGAACAGGAGATTGCCCACCCCTTGCTCTCAGCTCTGCAGGATGCCCACTCCTCAGGGACCTTCTCTCCCATGATGAGAGAGGCCTTGATCTCTCTACTCCCTAAAAAATCCAGCGACTCTCTAAATTGTGCTAACATTCACCCTATGTCCCTCCTGTCAGTAGATATCAAGACAGTGGCAAAAATTCTGGCTGCTAGGATGTTGAATGTCCTACCTTCTCTGATTCACTCAGCTCAAGTGGGGTTTATGCAGGGGAAGTCCAGATCAGATAATACTAGGCTGTTGCTCAATTTGAAATGGCTAGCGAGCCACCCGAAAACACCCATGACCACTTTGGCCATAAATTTTATTAAAGCATTCGACTCAGTCATATGGAACTATCTACATGAGATCCTCCACTTGTACAGTTTTGGTCTCCAGTTTTGTCAGTGGATTACCACTTTTTATAGTTCCCTAAAGGCCAGAATTCTGACTAATATGAATATCTCCCTTTCATTCTCTCTGCACAGAGGCACCCATCAGGGCTGTCTCCTGTCTGCTCTACTGTTCTTAGTGACACTGGATCCATTGATACAAGTGCTCGCTGATGCTGAGAGCCTCACTGGTGTCTTGGCCTTGGGTAGCTCATACCTGGTGAAAGTGTATGCCAGTGATCTTCTGCTTAACATATACCACCCACAATTATCTTTACCTGTGGCTCTCTTGATCCTGCAAGAGTTTGCCGGTATATTAGGTCTGCAGGTTAACCAGTGGAAGACTATTCTCGTTCCTTTTAACTTGTTGTGCACTAAAGACTGCCTCCAAGGCAGCAAATTGAGTTGGACGGCTCAAGAGTTCACCAGTCTTGGAGTCTTTATACCTAACAACTGGGCCGATCTTGAATCCTCCAATTCTTCCCCTCCCTTAAACCAACTAACTGTCAAAGTGGAACACTGGTGCAAACTGCACCTCTCCCTCCCTGGTAGGGTGGCCATCATCTGAAAGCCCTTCCTTCCCAGAGTGGCTTACTTGTTCAATAATCTACCAATTCATCTCTTGCCTAGCTGTTTGCTTCTCTCAAAAAGTTATGGCCTCTTTCATATGAGAGGGCCAGTCACACAGATGGGGGAAGAACAAGCTACATGTCCACTTATCCCGGGGGGCTTAGGTGTCCCCTGGTTCCAAGGCTACCACCTAGCTAGTGTTGCTGCTCAGGCCACAAGATGGTTTAACCCTGTGGTTATTCCCCCATGTGGGTTGGCCTTGAAGCTAGCATAGTGAAGTCTGCTCCACTCAGATCTTTGTTGGGCGCTGTTAGAAAGAGGTTTGCCCAAAGAACAAGTCAGCATTGGTTTGGTAAAAAAAATATGAATCTGCTCTGAAGTTATTACATTTTGAAATTTCCCATTCTAAGCATGCTCAGTTCAGTCTTTTGGCTAGATGTATAACTTGAAAACAAGGATTTGCCTCATGAACAGGGATTTTGACCTCTCACAAACAAGGATTTATAAAATTCCAGTTTGAGAGAAAAAAATCCTTGTTCACATACTGCCATCTTGTTTTCAATTTTGGGGGCAAACAAAACCTTTTTACTTGCCCCAGGGATGTCTTCTGAGTCTAAAGCATGGGTTTTGTTCAGGGTGATGCCCACTACAAACCCATTGCTTTGGTTTCCTTTATTTTTGTTAAAGAAATGTCAATTTTTACATTTTAATATCCTTGTTCGCCACTTGCTTCTGATCCTTGTTCGTGAGGTGTCAAAATCCTTGTTTGCAAGCTGATCCTTGTTTGTGGGACACCAAAATCCCTGTTTTTGAGGCTACAACCAGATGGCCATATCTCATAAACAAGAATTTCTAATGAACAGGGATTCTGACACCTCAAGAACAGGGATTATAAAATGAAATCCTTGTTTGTGAGATGTCAAAATTCTTGTTCATAAGAAATTCTTGTTTGTGAGCTGTCAAAATTGCTGGTTGTGAGGGGATGACCAGATGACCCTAAAAATCCCTGTTTGTGAGCTGTCCAAATCCTTGTTCATGAGGGATCAAAATCCCTGTTTGTGAGCTGTCTGTACACTTATGTATGGGCCTTGCGCTCCCAAACCATAAGTGTAAGATTTCACTTTCTCAAAAAACAAAGCAATTCATTGTAAAAAAAAATCCTGTCAATGTATCAATTAGGGTTGAAGTGGCAAAAGTAAGGAACTGAGGCATTAAGGTAGACAACCAAACACCCCCAACCCTTACCACCCCACCCCACCCCATCCTTCACAGACCAACAGGTGATGGGTGGGCCTTGGGGCCATCAGGCCTAACTCTTACCCATTTCTTCTATATTGTACCATGTCAGCTTTAGAATGGGATGAGAGTTAGGGCCAATGACCCCAAGGCACAACCTGTCATGTATTGGTCTGTAGAGTTTTTTGGGGGGTGGTAGGGTGTGAGGGTGTTAGCGTGTCAACCCTAACATCTTATTTCCTTATGATTGTCACTTCAACCTTAACTGATGCATTAGTAAAGTTTTTTGCAATGAATATTATTCCTGCCCGGTAGGGACAGTATAGTGAGGATTGCATGGTCACTTCTATGTTAAACCCCAAATTTGTCACTTTAATGACTTTGTCACTATAAAACAGATTTGCCTAAAATTGTGCA
The DNA here is from genome assembly GCA_016271365.2 of Neoceratodus forsteri. Lineage (NCBI taxonomy): Eukaryota > Metazoa > Chordata > Ceratodontiformes > Ceratodontidae > Neoceratodus > Neoceratodus forsteri. Next base: position 808,442,657 of record CM028138.1, on the reverse strand, counting down.
TGTGCAATCTGGTACCATGGATCAGGATCTTGCAAGTTATGTTACAGTTGGATAAGTGGTTGTGGAACTGTGAAGCAGCCAAAAACACACAAAAAAGGGTTTTTGTGCAATTCTTTGCTTGTGACTACAGCGCACAGAATTTTTCCATTTGGTTTGTAATCTTCAGGGAAGATGCAGCCTGAATCTCTAATGTGCCTTTCAAAGATTTGGTGAAAAAATATTAAACCATGCAAAAGTTATTCAAAAAACACATTTTCTATTATAGTCAAAGGGGAAAAAAATACATGTGTCTCTCAAAATCTGCCACCATTACATTTTACTGTCACAAATGGCCATTTTACTGTCATGTGGTGGCCATCTTGTTTTCAGTTAGTGAGAGAGAAAAATGCCTGCTGTTTAAATTTGGGACCCCCTAGGTAAACACTGACTGTTGCATTTACCTGGCCAGGTCCTGAGGATGACAGAACTATCTTTTTTTTTTCCATTTTATTCTTTTCTTCACCTGCCCTAGCTGCCGGCAGCCCATTACTGTCAGCCCAGTAATGAACCACTGACTTCCACCCCCCCATATCGGCCTCGGGCCCTCCGATACCCGTGGCTTACCCCCCACGGTGGGGCTGCGGCACTCTGGCTGCATGCCGCAGTCATCAGACTAGGTCAGAGGGCTGGCCTGGGGGCTAATTGAAGCCATGGTGAGCTTCATTTAGGGCTGCTGGCAGCTTTATCCATTTTTCCTTTTTCGGGGGAGGTGGGGTCGTGCAATGACGAGGAGCGTCCTGCCTCATCTCCAGTACATGCCTGTGCCAGCAGCTGTGTGACTCCTGACCTCCACCAGGGGTCATCTGAGCTCCAGACAACTCCCTTCCCCCCCAGAGAAGGAGAGCAGTCCCTAGGATGCTCCATCCTTCTTCCCCTGGCCAGCCCTCCAGCGACCCAAGTCCGTTCCCGAAACCGGGTTGCCGGCGTAAATCCAACTGCTGCGCCAGCGGGCCAGCCTAGAACTATCTTTTTTTGGGGGGGACCTAGGAATGAATTTAAAAAAATGGCATTACAGTACTGTTGCAAATTGCAACAGAAATGACACGTCATGCTACTTTTGCAAAACTGCTGCACTTTGCGACAGTACTTTGCCTAAAAACTGCACATCTTTGTCATTCTCCTGCAACAAAACAGCTTGGGATTTTGGGCTGAAAACTGTTGGGTGGCAAGCCCTGGTCCCACAGATGTGACTTTCGGTGCTTTGGTCCACAAACATTAAATGAGCCCAAAGATACAGTGTTCCAAAGCTGAGAAATTTTCCATAGGATAACATTGCAGTACTGGCAGTGCCTTTTGGCTCCCGTATCTTGATCCCACATATGCATATCATTACTCTAAAAATGAGCAATGTGTAGGGAGTGCAGGGCTCAGAGGGCTTGCACTCCCACTACCTCATACCAATTACCAGTTACATTACACTTTCTAAAAAAGAAGGGAAAGTCATTGCAAGAAATGTTAATCCTTCAGTTAGGGTTGATTGCACAGCAACAAAAGTTTGGAAATGTGATGTTAGGGTTACACCCCTACCACACCCACACCCCACCCTCCATACACCTCAAGGCATCGGGGTGTTTTGTGTTCATTGGGCCTAACTATCACCCCATTCTCCTATACTGCACAATCTCTGCTTGTTTATATATGGAATGGGGTGAGAGTTAGCTGATGACCCCAATGCACACCCCAGTGCCTGTTGTGTGGAGGGTGTGGGAGTGGGGCTGGGTTGGTAGGGATGTAACCCTAACACCACATTTCCAAACTTTTGTCACTGAGCTATCAACCCTAACTTATGCATTAGCAGATTTTTTTGTAATGAAGATATATATATATATATATATATATATATATATATATATATACACATACACACATTCATGGCAAATAAATAAGTTTAATGGATCAAGTAGGGTTGTTCCACGGTGACAAAAATGAGGAAATTCAGTGTTAGGGTTGCCACCCCTACCATCCCATCCCCACCAAGAGCCATTGGGGTATGCATTGGGATCATTGGCCTTTCACCCCATTCCATGTGTAAAGAAGCTGAGGTGATGCAGTATAGGAGAATGGGGTGAGAGTTAGGCATGATGATCCCAACACACACCCCAATGGCTGTTGGTGGGTGTGTGATGGTAGGGGTGGCAACCCTAACACCAAATTTCCTCACTTTTGATGCTGTGGAACAACCCTAACTGATGCAATAAATGGAGTTGTTTGCCTTGACTTTCCCTTCTTCTTGAGAATGTGCACTATAAATAGTAAATGGCATGTGGTGATGAGTGCGCTGCACCCTTTGGGCCCTGCGCTCCCACCATGTTTCCCATTTTGTGTAATAACCCTTACAGTAATGTTAATGCTCACAGTAACAGTAATGGCAATGGTAATAGTAATCCTAATGGGAACGTTAATGCAAACAGTAATGCCAACACTAATGGTAATGGTAACAGTAACAAAAATGCAGATGCAAATGATAACACAAATGGTAATGAAAATGGAAACAGTAACAGTAACACAAACACAAGCGGAAACAGTAACGCCAATAGTGATGCGAAAAGAAATAGTAATGGAAACGTTAACACAAAAACAAGTGGAAAAGCAAATGAAAACAGTAATGTAAATGGTAATGGAAATGCAATCACAAACATGAGCACAAACACAGATGGCACTGCAAATGGCAATGAAAAATAAAACGGTAATGCAAATGGAAATGCAAATGCAAGTGCATATAGAAATGCAAACAATAAATGCACACGTGAAGTAAATGACAATGCTAATAAAAATGGTACCAGAAACACAAATGGTATTGGTAAAGCAAACACAAATGGTAACACCAATGGTGACTCAAAAGAAAACAGCAATAGTAACGGTAACACAAACATAAGTGTAAATGATAAAGCACATGATGATGCAAAGGGAAACGATTACGCAAACCATAACAGAAACGCAAGTGTAAATGTAAATGCAAACAGTAATGGTAACACAAACGGTAATGGAAACACAAATGGAAATGGTAATACAAATGCAAACTGAAATGCAAATGGTAACAGCAATTGCAAGACACAAGGAAACAGTAACACAAGCGAAAACATAAATGCAAGCACAAATGCAAACCCAAATGGTAATGAAAACACAAACACAATGGTAATGCAAATGGTAATGAAAACACCAATGGTAATGGTAATGCAAATGCAAACACTAACGGTAACGGCAGTGGTGATGCCAAAGGAAACAGTAATGCAAATGGAAATGCAAATGAAAACGTACCCACAAATGGTAACATAGAGGGTGATGCAAAAGGAAACGCTAAAGCAAACTGTAACGGAATACAAGCGGAAATATGAATGCAAACACAAATGGTAAATGTAATGCAAATGCACACATGAATGGAAACAATAAAGCAAACAGTAATGGAAACACAAGTGCAAATGTAAATGATAATAGTAACTGTAACACAAACAGTAATGGAAATGCAAATGGTAATGAAAATTCAAATGGAAAGGCAAATGCAAATGGTAACAGCTATGGTGAGGCACTAGGAAAATGTAATGCAAGCGACAACGTAAATGCAAGGTCAAACGCAAATGCTAATAGTTACGAAAATGCAAACGCAAATGGTAACGCAAACAGTAACAAAAACACCAGCAGTAATGGTAATGCAAATGGAAACACAGAAGCTAACGGTCATGGCAATGGTGATGCCAAAAGAAACAGTAACACAAATGGAAACACAAATGAAAATGCAACCACAAATGGTAACACACATGGTGACGCAACAGGAAACGCTAAAGCAAACTGTAATGGGAATGCAATTGGAAATGTGAACCCAAATGTGAACAGTAAAAGTAACGGAAATGCACATGCTTTGTGTCCCAAAAAGGTGCATTGAGAAGCACAGTGAATACAGAGAATATGGGCACAATAATGGCCCTTTGATCAGAAAATGAGTACTTGGAATATTAAATTGCTTATATCTCAGAAACTCTACAACGCAGAAAAAAGTGAAAATCTCATATTATTTATGACTTTCCAGGTTAGTTTTGCTCTTTTTGTGACTTTTCATGATATGGTACCTGAAGGATGCGGCAGACGTTGCAATGTTATCCTATGGGAAAAATTGTCAAATTTGGAGTGCTGTAACTTTGCAGCCCTATTATATTTTGGCACCAAATCACCAAAAGGCACATCTGTGTGATGTTGGTTGTCTTCCATGCAAATTTCAGTCCAAAAGATCAAACTGTTGTTTTGCAGCAGGGTAGCAAAGATTTCATATTGTTTTAGGCATAGTGTCACAAAGACCTTTTGTAAATCACGACACTTTCACATAAAAAATCATGAATGTGTCACATATGCGAAAGTACTTTGTGACACTACTTTTTACAAACATTTAAAAAACCTATTTCTGAGGTGTTTTACCCCCCAAAAAAAAAGACATGGGGAGCATCCTCAGGGCTTGACTAGGTGAACACAACAAGAATTGTGTCCCTAGAGGGTCCCAAATTTAACTGCCAAGCATTTCTCTGACCACCAACTGAAAACAAAATGGCTGAATCACAAAAGTAAAAGGGCAATTTGCAACACTAAAAACTGCATTTTCAACACTTTTGCATATTTTGTTAACTTTACCCACAGACTATAATGGTATTTAGTGTTGTTTTAATAACTTTTGAACCATTTAATATTTTTTCACAACATCTTCAAAAGGTACATTGGGGACCCTGGCTGCATATTTCCTGAAGTTTTTAGACCAACTGCGTAAAATGTATGAGCAAAGAAATGCACAAAAACCCATAATTTATGCATTTCTTGGTGCTCTGTAGCTCTGCAACCACACATCTGACCATATAAAAACTTGGCAGATCCAGAGACTTATGGTATCAGACCATGTATTCCAAATTGCAGGAAAATTCATGGAATGGTGGCAAAGTTATTAAGCTTCCAATTTTCACATTTAACCATGAATGGGGTACTCAACCTAACTATAGTACTATAGTGGCACTACTGTGCCATTATAACATATATATATATATATATATATATATATATATATATATATATATATATTCATGCCAAAAACTCTGTTTAATGCATCAGTTAGGGTTGTTCCACAGTGACAAAAGTGAGGAAATTTGGTGTTAGGATTGCCATCCCTTGCACCCCATGCTCACCCCGTCCCCACCAACAGGCATCAGGGTTTGCTCTTGGGTCATCAGCCCCAAGTTTCACCCCATTCCATGTTTAAAAAAGCTGAGGTGGTGCAGTTTAGGTGAATGGGGTGAGAATTAAGATCAATGACCTCAATGCACACCCTGATGCCTGTTGGTGGGGATGGGATGGGCGTGGAGTGCAAAGGGTGACAAGCCTAACACTGAATTTCTACATTTTTGTAGCTGTGAAACAACCTTAACCGATGCAGTAAATGGAGTTTTTTTGCCATGAATTTATGTTCTTCTTGAAAATGAGCACTATAAATAGCGAATGGAATGTGGTGGTGGGAAAGCAGGGCCCTTTGGGCCCTGAACTCCCACCATGTGATTTTTTGTCACATAGTAATGCTAACAGTAATGCAAACACAAGCGCAAATGGTAATGCACATGGTGAAACAAAAGTAAATGATAACAAAACAGTAAGAGAAACTCAAGCGCAAACGTTAATGAAAGCAGAAATGGTATCACAAACAGTAACACAAATGATAATGGTAACAGAAATGCAAACGTTAATGAAAACAGTAACACAAATGCTAATGCCAATGGAAATGCAAACAGTAAAAAAATGCAAACTGTAACAGAAACACAAACAGAAATGCAAACAGTAAAGTCAATAGTGATGCAGAAGGAAATAGTAATGCAATCATCATCATAAATGCTACTGAAAATGCAAATGGTAAGGCCAACAGTAATGCAAACAATGACAAACACGCAAACAGTAATGGTAACGCAATTGGAAACACAAACGGTTACAGTAACAGCAACAATGATGCCAAAGTGAGCAGAAATGCAAATGGAAACACAAATGCAAGCACGTACACAAACTCAAATGGTAACACGGACAGTGATGATACCGCAATTGGAAATGCAAAATACTTATGGTAACACCAAAATATGATGCCAAAGGAAACACAACTGGAAATGCATATGCAAACGCAAATGGTAGTGCAATGCACACGATGACTCAAAACAAAACTGAAAGAAAAACAGTAATGGAAGCACAAATGGTAACAGTAATGCAAATGCAAGTGCAAACGAAAATATAAAGGGTAATGCACACAGAGGCATAGACAGGAATGTTAATGCAAATGGTTACAAAAATGCAAGTGGAAATGCTAACTGTAACAGTAACAAAAATGCACACTCTTTTTTCCCCAAAAGTTGCATTGAGAACCACAGTGAAGACAAAGAATGTATGCTTAATAATGGGCCTTGGAGCAGAAAATGAAGACTTGGAATACTAAATTGCTTATATCTCAAGAACTGTACGATGTAGAAAAAAAAGTAAAATTTCATATAATTTATGACTTTCCTGGCTAGTATTTCACTTAGTCCCAATTTGGGGGGCTAAGCATTTTTGTGATAAAAGTCCAAATCTAGAGGTGATTCTGAGATACGGGCCCGAAAGGCACAGCGGATGCCATAATGTTAGCCTATGGGAAAAAGTGTAAACTTCGGAGTTCTGTAACTTTGCAGCCCTCTAATATTTTGTCACCAAACCACCAAAAGGCACATCTCTGAGATCTTGGCTTTCTTCTTCCAAATTTCAGCACAAAAGAACCAAACCTTTCTTTTGCAGCAAGGTGGCAAAGATTTCCTACTATTTTGGGCATAGTGTCACAAAGCAGTGTCGCAAATCATGACAATTTCACAAAAAAAAAATCATGAAAGTGTCACAAGTGTGACCCTACTTTGCAATACTACAGTTTACAAAAATTTGAAAAACATATTTCTAAGGTGTTTAACCCCAAAAAAAAAAACATGACTAGCATCCTCAGGGCTCGACTAGCTGAACACAAAAAGAATTGTGTCCCTAGAGGGTCCCAAATTTAAATACCAAGCATTTCTGTGACCAGTAACTGAAAAAAAAATGGCTGACTCATGACACTATAGAGGTAATTTTTGACACTAAAAACTGCATTTGCAACACTGTAGAATATTTTAACTTTTCCCATTGACTATAATGGGAAACTTGTTTTTTGAATAACTTTTGAACCGTTTAATATTTTTTCATGAAATCTTCAAAAGGCACATCGGGGACTCCAGCTGCATGTTCTGTCTAAAGGTTTCAGACTGGTCACACAAACCATACAACCTGTAGGCACAAGCAAAGAATGCACAAAAAAGTGTAAGTGTGACTTTCTATTGCACTTTATAGCTCCACGATCATATATCTGACTGTTATGAAACTTGGCAGATCTAGAGATCTATGGTACCGCTCCTTGCCTGCCCAATTTCAGGCAAATATATCATAAGGCGGAAAAGTTATTAAGTTGCAAAATTTCTAACTTTAACCTTAAAAGGGGTACTCGACCCTAACTATAGTGGCACTACTGTGCCACTATATATATATATATATATATACACATATATATAGATATAATGTATTCATTGCAAAAACTTCATTAATGTATCAGTTAGGGTGAATACCATGGCAACAAAAGCAGGAAAATGAGGTGTTAGAGTTTCCAACTCTAACGTCACATGCCCAGGGTTCTCACCCCTCCCACCCCTCTGTCAACCTCCACACAACAAGTGGTGTTGAGGTGTGCAACACTGCATCTTTGGAAAACACATGAAAATTGAAGAAAGTGCTGGAAAAAAGCACCATTTCAAAAACAACCCAAAAAGCTTTGAACATGCTTCCTAGCAAATGAAAATGGAACACTTCAATTTCCATAGACAGTACTTGATAACGTGAAAATCAGAGAAAATTGCCAGAAAAGCACCTTTTTTTCTGAAAACAATGCAAAAATGTTCAAAAATGCTCCATAGCTTATGAAAATGGGATGCTTCCATTTCCACACACAGCACTTCATAACGTAACAATTGGAGAAATTGTTGAAACAGCACCTTTTTTCCAAAAACACACAAAAATGTTCAAAAATGCTCCCACATTTCCAAAAATGGGATGCTTCCATGTCCAAAAACATTACTTCATTTTTGGAAAAGAATACCCCCCCCCCATTTTCACTAAAAATGCCACATTTTTGTAAAATGTTTCCCATTTTCAAACAAAATACCATATTTTCACAAAACGTGCACAATTTTCACAAAAAAATCCCCATTGTGAACCAAAATGTCTCATATTCACAAACAATTCCCAATATTCATACAAAAATGCCCCATTTTCACAAAAAATGTGCACATTTCTAACAAAAATGACTAATTTAGTAAAAAATGCCATATTTTCAAATAAAATTCCCACATTTGTTTAAAAAAAGACCACGTTTAAAATGAAAATGCCTAATTAAAAAACCTTTTTTAAGAAAACGCCCTATTTGCAAAAAACAAAATTCTGAAAAAATTGCACTTTTCTGCTGAACACTTAACTTTTCCCATAGGAAATAATGGGGAATTAAAAACATTTATAACTTTTGAACCAATTATTATTTTTTCACCAAACTTTCAAAAGACACATTTGTGACTCAAGGTCTTTCTACCCTGACAATTTCATCCCACATCATAAAGCCATTTCTGAGATCCAGGATGACAAAGAAATATAAAAAAATACAGATTTGTTTATTTTTTCAGCTCTTTATGGTCCATATATTCAAAACTTTGTGCAGTGCGCAAACCATTTGTGTGGGTTTAGCACAGGATTAGCATGGGTCTGCCATATTCAAAAGGCCAAATAGAGCACTCAAACTGCATTAGCATCAGGCAAACCATAATTATATGCAAGGGACAAAGAGAACATGAATACCTGCTCTATGAGATATTCAGTGATTAGTGCTGTGCTAATGTGTTTAGTGCCACTTAGCACGACCCTTTGAGTGGTATAAATTACCACCCAGGAAAAACTGGTCTTAACCCTGGGCAAACAGCTTTGCATGACATTGTTGCTTTGCATGGTGTTTGCACGGCTTTTGCATGGCTTGCATGACCTTAACATATGAATATGACACTTAGAAAATGCAAGATATGGAGGACATATGATGCAAACAGCTGCCACCAGTCCCTGCCAAGCACAGACAGTAGGGGGTGTTCTCTCCCACAGGGGACATCATGGTAGTGTGGCCATACAGGACACACCTGCAGACTATACATCTGTGGTGACCAACAAATGCCAGCACACACATGCAGAACTGTAGGCATGGTGGCCATTGAGGGGAGGATGTACTCGTGGACAGACCTCACCACAGCCCTGGTGTAGCCACAAGGCTGGGACACATCACACAGAGCACATGGGTCAGTAGTGGATCTACCCCACCACCTGTGTGCCTGTGGATCTTGCGTCTCCCCAGTCGCATATCACACAACTGTACAGATGCCACAGTACACACAGCCAGCCATGTATAGGTCACTGTGAGCATCCCATGCCACAAGTGCAGAATCTGTGCAGAATCTGTGGATCACACAACAGGGTAACAGTATTGTCCACTGTCAGTAATAACCTGCCAGCTGGGCCTGTCACTGTGTACAGTGCAGTGGTCATCACTGTCCTACATACCATAGGCATTGCTGTGTCTCCCACACTACCGACCCCATTGGAACTGTGGTGTCTGCTATGCACTGTAGTATGACATACAGTGTGATGATTGTATGCAGCACCACCACCACCACCTGTGCCTATGCTGTGTTGTCCCCTTTGGGTATGATATGCTATGCTATGCTGTACTGTTCACATGTAGCCTGAAGCTAACATCATGCACTATGCAACTATGCAATAATGCATAGTTTCTTTATCAACAGGGGATACCCTAAAAGCACAGTGGACAGAGCACTCTCCCGGGTCAGTAACATGCCCCGTAACCTTGACCCCCGCAGGAGGGATACTGTCACACAAGAACAACGGCGAATTCCACTAGTTCTTCCTTTCCATCAGAGCACACCTTCTCTTCACAGGATCATCACTAGTAACTTTCCCATTTTGCAAACTGACCCTAACATTGGTGCTTCCTTTACAGAACCACCTATTGCCTCCTACCGCCGGCCACCTAACCTGCGCAATCTCCTGGTAAAAAGCAGCCTACCCACTCCTAACAGTTCTTCCCCCCCAGGTACCAAACCTTGCAACAGGGCTCGCTGCTACACCTGCAAATTTATTTCCAGTGTAACTGAGATTCGGGGGGCCTACAGGTGTTTTTCACATCACCAAGGAGTTCTCATGCACCTCCACTAATGTAGTGTACTGTATTCTTTGCAGGAGGTGTTCAGCTATTTACATCGGAGAAACTGGTAGGCGTCTTGCTGACCGTTTCAGGGAACATTACAGAGCGGTCAGGAATGGTGAAACTGCTAAACCCATTGTATCCACTTTATCTCCAGGGACCACAATGTCAATGACCTTTCTGTTTGTGTCCTTCAGCAGGGCTTCCGGGATCCTAACCATAGAAAAACATGGAAGCCAAGCCGATCATCCGCCTGTGGCCCCCAGCAGCCTCTGGTTTAAATGATAGACTTATTTTCCACTAACATCTTTCAGCCTCCCCTTTTTTTTTTTTTCCTAAAGTCAATTTGTTTTGTACTGATTTATTTTCATTTTCACCATATGTCTCCATTTCTGTCTCCTTCTCACACATTTGTCACCTTTCAACCTTCTTACAAGGCCCTGTTAATCTGTCTCTACCTGGGAACTTCCCAGCTCTTTCTGTCCCATTATGTTTTATCTTTCCCATCATCACCTTTTTGTTTCACAGATTCTCTCTTAATCTTACCATTTATCACTTCTTCTCTCTTTGCCTCCCCCTTCTTCTTTCTCCACATATATATCTCTCTCATTTTACCTCTCCTCTACACTAACTTGTTTTTTTTCTCTTTTAGATATTTCCTGAAGAAGACCTAAGGTCGAAACGTAGATTTTTAACTCTATTTTCTATTTTCAGCGTGCATTTAATATAACCATCATGCACTGCCTGATTGACCTACAGGTGGCTCTGCAGTCGGACCTGGCCAGCCCCTGTACTCCCAGACTGACCTAAAGGCAGTGCTGTGGGACCCTGCAGTATTGCTGGGCAAACTGCATGCAAATCAGGCCACAATGAGATGCTAATGTGGCTGTTTGCCCAGAGACTACATAAGTAGGCTCATTTACATGTCACTTTTGAATATGGCAAAGTTTAGCACCGGGCAAACAGTTTAGCTCCTAGCTAATCCCACACAAATGTGTTAGCTCTGCGCAAATGGTTCGGGGAGTAATATACTGATTTGCACACTGTACGTTCCCATAGGCTGCTCCCTGCAGCTGTACTGGGTACAGTCATATGCTGGCACACACATTGGCCACATAGTATTAATAATAATATCAAATTATCAAGACTCTTCACAAAATTTAGAAACAATTCATTGAAACACAGTATCAAGATCATAACAAATCAGGAAAAGCCTTGTTGCACAAACATATTTTTAAGACCTTCTTAAAGCTCCCCACGGTCATTCACTCCCAAAGCTGAGGGCAGAGAATTCCAGAGAATTCCAGAGGATTGGGGCTGCAAACAAAAGCGCAGGCCCCAGAAGAATTCAAAGTAACCCTCAGAATCTCCAGCAACCCCTCATCAGCTGAGCGAAGTTGTCACACAGGGATGTAAGGAATCAGAAGCTCTTTCATGTAGTCTGAACCAAATCCATGTAGGGCTTTGTTAGTTAATAAACCAACTTTAAAGGTGATCCACCACTGAATTGGCAGCCAGTGCAGATCACGCTGCACTGGGGTAATATGAGATCTCCTAGATACCCCTGTCAATAGATGAGCAGTGGCATTCTGCACTAGCTGTAAGTGGTGGAAATCAACCCCAGGAAGCCCTAAGTAAAGGGAGTTGCAATAGTCAAGGCATGAGGTCACAAAGGACTGGACCAATGCAGGAAGATCACTGGACAGAACAAGGCGTTTGATCCTAACAATGTTCCTAAGATGATAAAAGGCTAACTACATGACTGCCAACACCTGATAGTAGAGGGTCGGCCCGTCATCAAGTACGACTCCCAGGTCATGCACCCGTTCAGAGGTAAGGATCTGAGTGCCCTCCAAGAATAAACTGGAGGGAAAATCAGTAATCGACTCCTCTATCCTATGTCCCTGATCCACCACCATAACCTCAGTCTTACCTGTATTCAACTTTAACCCTCTCAAATTCATCCAGTCTTGAATTTCAGTGAGTTAGCTGTTAAATGCTGAGAGAGCACTAACCTGGTTGGGGGCAAAAGACAGGTAGAGTTAAAAATCATCAGCATAGCAGTGAAACCTCAGCCCATACTGTCTTACAATGTCTCTGAGATGTAGAATGTACACTGCAAACAATATGGAGGACAGCACTGAACCCAGAGGGACCCCACAAGGCAGAGAGAAAGGCTCAGAAGAAAAGATCCCTGAGACAACTCTCTGAGTTCTACCAGTAAGGAAAGATGAAAATCATCTGAGCAATGTATCAGACAGGCCAAAGATGGACCTTAGGTGCTCGAGCTGTACCCCATGGTCTACAGTGTCAAAAAGTGAAGAGAGTTCAAGAAGTACCAAGATGGAATGGTTTCTCCAATCTCTTGCCATCAGGAGATCATTGCACACCCAAACCAGAGCAGTCTCAGTACAATGCCTCTTATGAAAACCAGACTGGAGAGGTTTGTATATACTATGGAGGGTCAAGTGGTTCTCCAGTTCAGTTGCCATTACTTTCTTAATTACCTTTCCCACAAAAAAGGAAGGTTCGAGATAGGTCTGTAGTTAACTAGAGTATCTGGGTCCAATGAAGCTTTCTTCAGAATGGGTTTCACCACCACCTCCTTCAGACAGCATGGAAACTCACTCAAGTACAAGGAGCACTGGATAATCTGAGCCAAGACCAAGCCAATGATACCACTACAACCCAAAATCAGGGAAGTTTGGTCCAGATCTAAAGTACAGCACATAGGGTGCATCCCCTGGACAATCCTCATAATATCGATGCACTCTGGCAGGTCAAAGGTACTCCAGGAAACAAGAGGCACAGTGACCAAGCACCGACCAACAGCATCCCCCATAGAGTGGGTCAGACAGATCTCTGACCTGATGCTGGCCGCCTTATTTGCAAAGAATCAAACAATCTCATCACACTCAATTTGTGAAAAAACTCGACAGGTCTGCAGACAGGCTGGGTTGCACAACCTGTCCACAGTTTGGAATAGTAGAGCCAGTTGATTCCAAGCAACAGTGATCTCCCTGGACAGGAACTCTGCCTTCTTATGGGAGATCACTGATTGGTAGAGCTGATAGTGCTCCAACAAATTAAGATAATCAGCCTCCAGGGTGGATTTCCACCAAAAATGTTCTAGCCTATGTCCCAACCTCCACAACTCCCTCAAAGACCCATCAAACCAAGAGGCCCAAGGGTGAAGTGGAACGGGATGAACACAGACTGGAGCAATCAGGTCAAGAGCCATGGAAATGGCCTTGTTATAGGTTTAAACCAATGGCTCTGGACCTGAGCTGGCATCAATGAACTCCGAGAGGTCAATCACTGCTGTCAGGTCTTCAGGGGCCAACATCCTATAAATGGCAGAAACTGACCATCTCCACAGGAGCAGACCTACAAAGGGAGGCAGAAACTGAACCTCACGGTGTAGTGGTCAGACCAATTGACAGGTTCCACTCCAAAATCAGAAGCATCAATCCTCAGGAGGAAAACCAAATCCAAAGAATGACCACCATTATGGGTAGCCGTGGAAACAACCTGTGTGAAGCCTAGTGATGTCATCAACTGCAGGAAGTGCTCTCCGAAAAGCAAGAATTCATCATCAACCCAGGCATTGAAATCACCCATAACCCTCAGTCTGGGTGACTCCAATGCCATGTCATCGGCGAAGTCAGCTGCTTCCTGAAGGAATAGCTTTTCATCCTCGGGTGGACAATAGATGAGAGCTATCCCGCAACCCATACCAGCTACCACAGTACACTCAAAGGATTCAGCCTCCTCTACTGGTACACCCGTGAGGCCAAATTCAGTCTTAAAACAGACCGCTACCTCCCTCTGCAATCAAATCTCGGGTGATGTATCACTGAGTACCCAGGTGGAATAGCTGCCTCCAAAATGGGAGCATCATTTCCATCCAGCCAGGTCTCGGTGATATAAATCAGATCAGCTGTTCCAACAAAATCTGCAATAAGTGCAGTTTTGTTCTTAATAGATCTGGTATTGCATAGCAGCACTGGAGTTGGACAGTGTTCATGAGCCGTCCCAGCTATTTGCCCATCCAAAAAGGTGGTGCCCTTGGGTATGGGGACTAGACATGGACCACCAAGTTCCAGGCACCATTTAACCCCAGGGCATCCTCTAGTCTTAACTACCCTTATGTGAGAGCTCTGCTCATTCGAACTCCAATGTCCGCACCCTCCATTGCACCCACCCCCACACCCCCTGCAAGCAATCTCCAGCACACGACAATGCTGGTAAATAAAAGCAGGCAGGGGAAGGGGGAGAACAGGTGGAGGGCACAGATAGAGGAGGATGACTAGCACAAGACCTGGGGAACAAACAGGCACATTCTACAAATAAATAACCACCAAACCATGGCTAAAATTCTACACAAGGTAATCCTTATTTTCTTATGAAATAAAAACCTTAAAACAGTTGGAGTTTAAGACTAAACTCATAAACCCCAAAAAGAAAACAAAAACTAAATAAAACAAAATGTCTGTGCCTCAAAATTCTATCACAATCTTAACAGGAAACTAAGTCAAACAAACATAAAACAACAATAAATATAAAAATAAAATACACCTGACAAACTTACATTACTAAACAAATAAAATAAATACAATCCTTTTTCACCAAAATAATATCTGATGGTCCTCGGGCAACTGTTACTCTCACTACCAGTGCCCAGAGGACTGTTTTAGTACTCTCACCACCAAGAGTAATTTGATAGTCAAACAGAAAACAAAATCAAAATATCCAGAATTTTACAGCAGACTTTATATGAATAATGACACTAGTGATAGTATCTGAAAATCCCTGGGCAATCGGTGCTCTCACTACCAATGCCCAGAGAAACTGTAATGGTACTCTCACTACCACAAGCAATTCAATGATCAAATAAAAAAAAAACATCCAGAATTTTCACAATGGTATTTATATGAAAAATGTCACCAGTAGAAAAGTCTGAAGGTCTCTGGGCCTCTGGTGCTCTCACTACCAGTGCTTGAAGAAACTGGTATGGTACTCCCACTACCACAAAATGATTTGATAGTCAAACAAAGCAAAACAAAATGTCCAGAGTTTCCAGAACAGAACTTGTATGAAAAATGTCTCAAACACTCTCACTGCTCGATAAAAAAAAAATATATAGATCTGACCAGAACCAAATCCAGGAAGAAAGCCCAAGGAATTTTCTTCAGGACCAGTTAGTTCTGCAGCCGGGAGGCTGAAATATCCACTCCAGGGTCCACCACCAGGCCATACCAGCTACCAAAGAACCCCCACAGAACCCAACTAGATAGATCCCCAGAGGATCCCTAGGGGAATAGAGCATCAACCACTGGCTCCCCAGCAGAGAAAGCCCAAACCCCTGTGCTGCTACAGCCTGGAAACAGGCCACCGGCTAGATGGGTCAATTTACCAGATGTAAATTGAGCCAACTACAGTCCCCAGATCCACTGTCATAAATCTACAAGGCCCATAATGTCAAATGTTACAATTTCAGAGTCCGAAAAGCAGACCTCCACCAGAGTAAATGATCTTTCTGAATGCATCTCCACCAGACAATCCACATACAGATTGATTTCTGGATCAATTAACAGATCCCTGACCAGCAGTACTCACACAGCAATGTAATAGATAGTCCTTGGGTCAGGGAAAAAGAAAATGCACCCCAAGTCCTCCATCGAATGCGGCCAACAGTAAATGACCGCAAACACCAACACTGTCGGCTAAAGGACCGCCTGGCACCTACTCTGGGCACAAAATTCAGGATTGAAAGTCACAGTCAGGAAAGAAACAGACCCTTCCACACAGGCCCATAAATCTGCTGTCTCCAAACTGTCCCACTCAAAACAACTGGTGGGGACAGCGGGAGCAGTGAAAGCAGCAAGCAAAAACACGCAAACAAAAAATAAACAAAAAACTATACACTTTAAAAAGAAAAATGCTTTTAATTGAAAAATGCTTAAAATGTTCAACTGCAACTGTAGCTGTTACAGAGCAGCCGACAGCACACCCAGCCTGGCAGCCATCTTGTACTTCCAATAGCCAATGGTTGATCCCACTGGACATAGGTCGCCTCTAACTACCGTCACATAGCTGTGCACTGTGTTGTTGTTGTGGTCTGCACTTCCTGGTTGCTATATTCAGAGCTGACTTATTACAGGGCTATGTTTGCCCTGCACTCCCAGCTCAGTTTGCCCAGCCTCATTCTCATGCTTTATTCAGAGGCTGTTTGCCCTAGGCTATTCCTTTTTTAATATAGCTTGCTTTGTGCTCCAGGCTAATTTTACCTTCTAGGCAGTACCAATATAGCCCCAGAGCAAAGTTTTGAATATCTGGCCCTATATCTCTGAAACCAAGCAACAGATTCCTACCACATTTGGTAGGTCAAGAGACATAATCAAGAGATTATGCATGACAAATTTCATTAAAATCCATTGAATGGCTCCGAAGTTATTAACCCTCAGAATTTGAATATAGAAGTGCACTTTCACCCTAACTGTACTGGCACAATTGTGCCAGTGTAATATATATACACACATATATATATATATATATATATCTACATATCTATATATCTATATCTATCTATCTTTATATATATATATATATAGATAGATAGATAGATAGATATATTAAAGGCAAAAAGCTCTGTTAAATGCATTAGTTAGGGTTGTTTCACAGCAACAAAAGTGAGGACACTTGGTGTTAGGGTTGAAAGCCCCCCTTGGACTCACCCCCAACCCCCCAACCAGTATCAGGGTGTGCGTTGTGGTTGCTGGCCCTAACTCTCACCCCATCAGATGTGTGAAGAAGCAGAGGTATAGGAGAATGGGGTGAGAGTTAGGACTGACAACCCCAATGCGCACCCTGATGTCGGTTGGTGGTGTGGGCAGGGGGTTCAAGGGGGGCTTACAACCCTAACACAAAATTTCCTCACTTTTGTTGCTGTGAAACAACCATAACTAATGCATTAAACAGAGTTTTTTGCCCTAATTTCCCTTCTTTTGAGAATCATAATGAGAAATAGTGAATGTAATGCAGTGGCGGGAGAGTGGGGCCCTTTGGGCCCCATACTCCCGTCACATGATGCCTTGTCACATAGTAACATGGTGCTCGCAAACGCAAATGGTAATGCACTTGGTGACACAAAGCAAAACACAAAGATAAACAGTACTATAGACACAAATGGTTAAAGTAACAAACGCAAGCTAAAATGAAAACGCAAAGAGTAGCGCACATCGTATCATAGACAGAAACAATAAGTAAACAGGTACAGAACCACAAGCAGAAGCGGTAATGGTAACAGTAATGTAAGTGCACAGGCTGGTATTCCCCAAAAGCTGCATAGAGAAAGACAGTAAGTACAAAAAATGTATTCATAATAATGAGTCTCGGAGCAGAAAATGAGGAGTTGGAATACTAAATTGCTTATATCTCAGGGACCGTACGACGTAGAAAAAAAATGAAAGTCATATGATTTATGACTTTCCTGGCTAGTTTTATATTTATCCTCCATTGGAGGGCTAAGCATTTTTCCAATGAAAAGTCGGTATCTTGCACCGTTTCCGAGATATGGGCCCTGAAAGGCGCAGTGAACACCGTAATGTTATCCTATGGGAAAAAAGAGAAGTTTGGAGTACCATAACTTTGGCTCCCTGTAATGTTTTTTTCACCAAACCACTAAAAAGCATATCTGTGGGATGTTGGCTTTCCTCCCTCCAAATTTCAGCCCAAAAGACCAAACCGTTATTTTGCAGCAGGGCAGCAAAGGATTCCTGTAATGCAGCGGATGCTGTAATGTTATCCTATGGGAAAAAGCATCTACTTTGGAGTGCAGTAACTTTACTGCCCTGTAATATTTTTTCACTAAAACACTGAAAGGCACATCTGTGTGATATTGACTGAGTTCTCTCCAAATTTCAGACCAAAAAACCAAACTGGTCTTTTGCAGCAGGGTGGCAAAAAATTGCTGTCATTTTCTCACAGCCTGGAAAAGTATTGTCAAACTTTGTGAAAGCTTTTGCAAATTCCTGCAGCAGTGTCACAAATGTGAAAGTACTTTGCAAAAGTACTTTTTCCAGAAATTTAAAAAACATATTTCTGGGGTGTTTTACCCCAAAATAAAGACATGCCTAGCATCCTCAGGGTCCGACTAGGTGAATACAAAAAGAATTAGGTTGCTAGAGGGTCCCAAATTTAGATGCCAGCAATTTTTATGCTGACTAACTGAAAACAAAATGGTGGATTTGCAACAGTAAAAGGGCCATTTGCAAAAATAAAAATTGCATTTGCGACACTGTCAAACTTTTTGCTAACTTTTCCCATTGACTTATAATGAGAAATTATTTTTTGAATTACTTTTGAACCATTTAATGTTTTTTCATGAAATCTTCAAAAGCCACACCGGGGACCCTGGCCTCACATTCCCTGAAGGTTTCGACTGGTTACGCAAACCATGCGACCTGTTGAGACGACCAAAGAATTCCAAAAAAGCGTAAATGCATGTGCAGATCATGCTTAATAACTCCACAGCCATATATCCAAACAGTACAAAAGTTGGCAGATCCCAAGATGTATGGTTCTTGATCATGTATTCCAAATTTCAGGAAAATCTGTTGAACAGTTGCAAAGTTATTAAGGTGCAAAGTTTTAGGTTTAACATGTAAATGGCTCCTCAACCATAACTAAGGTAGCACAGAACTGTGTTAATGCAACAGTTAGGGTTGTTTCCATATCAACAGAAGTGTGGAAATTTAATGTTAGGTTTACCAACCCTCCTCTCCACCTCACACCCCCATCCTCCACACACCTACAGACTTCAGGGTGTGCCATGGGTTGCCAGCCCCAACTTTCACCCAATCCCTTGTGTAAGCAAGCTGACATGGTACAGTATAGGAGAATGGGGTAAGAGTTAGAACTGATGACCCATAGCACACCCTGACATCTGTTGATGTATGGAGGATGGCGGCGAGGGGTGGGGTGGTGGGGTGGTAACCATAATGTTGAATTTCACACTTTTGTTGGTGTGGAAACAACCCTAGCTGTTGAATTTATATAGTTTTTTGCAAAGAATGTCCTTGCTTTTTGAGAAAGTGTAATATAAGTAAAAAATAACATGTACTGGTGGCTACCGCACCCCTACCAGGCAGCCCATCTGTGCGTAATGATATACATATGTGGGCCCTGCGCTCCCACTTACACATAGCTACAGTACCATATAGCAGCCCTATACAGCAAGGAATGCTTGTAACACTAATTTGCCGGTATCTTGGGAACCATAGCTGCTACAAAGAAAATTCATGCATCATTGTAATCATGACAACAAATACTTCATGCAACATAAGTCAACCAAATCAGTATCTTGCCTCGTTTACAAGCTACAGGCACTGAAAAGCACAAAATACACAAAATGTTATCCTGTGGGGAACATTTCAAATTTGTAATGTCATATCTATGGAACCAATTAATTATCCAACTCCCTAAATAGCATAATTCACACCAGTAGTACATCCCCCTACATACCCTGAACATTTCAAGTAAAAAGAAAACTATTCCTAAGATATTCAGTGGCAAAATTTTTAAAATCCTAGTCCATGAGGTAGCAAAATCCTTAAGCACGAGCTTGCACTCTAGGATTTTGACAGCTTGCGGACTAGGATTCTTAGCGAGTAACGGTCAAAGAGGTTTAACTTTTAAAAAAACAATTTTTGGACCAAAACGAGTCAACCAAAGACATGACTCAATAGAGATGGTCTCCTTGAACAAAACCTATACCTCACTTTCCCCACAAGTCACCCGTGGAGAAAGCTACATTTTTTTTATAGTCGTAATTTAATAAACAAAATGGTGGCTCTCATGGACAAGGATTTTCTGGTGGACAATTATCCTGGTTCAAAAGCTCCCAAATCCTTGTCCATAAACCTAATTCTTTGTCTGAAAAATAACCATATCAATCTTGGACTGAACTGATCATGCTCAGAACCCAAAATGTCAAAAGTAAATAACTTTGGAATGGATTCATATTTTTTTACCAACCAATGCTGGATTGTTCCTTGTCACAACCTCTTTCTATGTTCCAAATGTCAGACCAAAATACCATACATCTGGTTGCAGCACCATCAGCAAAAACTTGCCAAAACTGGCAAAAATCACATTTTTTGGTGCTTTGCTTCTTAACCCTAACTATTGGGGTGGGACTGTGCCCCATATATATATATATATATATATATATATATATATATATATATATATATATATATATATACACACAGTATATATGTAATAGATATCCCACTCTAAGGTGTGTGGTCGTGCTTTGATATACGCATGCCTTGGTGTGTGTGCACTGTTAGCACAAAGCTGCAGGCCTAGTGCATCAGCCACCCAAGGTGTGAATATATCAGAGCATGACCGCACATCCTAGAGTGGGTTATCTATCTTACAAGATGGCAAAATTGTTTTGGAGGGGATTGAAATGCAGGTGTGCAGTCATGCTCTGATATATGCATGGTCAACCAAATGGCAGACATGATTTTTCCTACCCATTTTATAAATATATATATATATATATATAACTGTGGGCAGTGAGAGTGCTCTGATTTCTTCCACTTCCAGGCCATGAGAGGTCCTGGGGTAGGGGGATGCACAATTTTTTCTGCATGTCCAGTGAGAGGGGACTGCTGGAGATTTTATTTTGTTTTGGTTTTGTTTATTGTCATTACTTTTTCTTTTATGTTTTCTGTGAGCTAAGTACTGAACTGAAGTTACCTCATGGTGCCGGGAAAGGTTTTAGTCTATTGGGTTTTATTTGTTTCAGGTTGGATGGTTTTATTATTGTCTGTTTGGGGTCTTTCTTTGGATTAGTGCCTGGGTGCTGTGTTTTTTGGGTCTGTTAGCCTGTAGGATGTCTAGGCCTTCCCCTCTGGTTGTGCGCTATTCATCCTCTGCCCTCCACTCCTTCCGCCCATTCCCCCCGTTGATGCTGTCAACACAGCACCATTGAGCGCTGGGTATTGTTCGTAGGAGGGGAAGTGGAGGTGGGGGGGTGCAGATATCAAAGGACAAATGAAGGGGTCTCTCACATCAAGGTTGTTAGGTCTAGAAGATGCCCTGGGGCAAAATGGAGCCTGGAGAGTGGTGCTCCATGATTAGTTTCTATAACCAAGGGCATGACCATTTTTGGTGGGCAAGTAGCTGAGGAGGCCCTTGAAGCTCATCCAACTCGAGTGGTGTTATGCAATGCCAGATCTGTAAAGAATAAGACACCAATTATTGCAGATCTTATTAGAATAACTGATCTGGCATGCATCACTGAGACCTGGCTGGATGAAAATGTTGGCCCCATATTGTAAGCTGCAATTCCAGCTGGGTATTTGGTGATACATACGCCACTCAAGATTGGACCACGGGGGGATAGCTGACTGTTTCAAGACCAAGCTGGACCTCATGAGTGTACCAGTTGAGGAGGCTGAATCCTTTGAATGTACCATGGTGGCAGGTGTATGTTGTAGGACAGCTCTTGTCTACCATTCACCCGGAGTTGAGAAGAGATTCCTACAGGAAGTAGCAGACTTTGTGGTCGACATGGCATTGGAGTCACCCAGACTGATGGTTCTGGGTGACTTTAATGCCTGGGTGGATGACAGACTCTCACAATTTGGACAACACTTACTCCAGCTGATGACATGGCTGGGCCTTACACAGATTGTTACCTCTGCCACCCATAAACACAGCCATTCTTTGGATTTGGTCTTCCTCCTGGGAATGGAGGCATCCAATCTGGGGGTGAAACTTGTCAGTTGATCTGATCATTACACCGTGAGGTTCAACTTCTGTGCCCCCCTCCATAGGCCTTCCTCTGTGGAAATGGTCATTTACTGCCCTTTATGGGAGGTGAGTCCTGAAGGCCTGATGGTGGTGATTGACCTCTTGGAATTTTCTGTGGCCAACACAAGCCCAGAAACCTTGGTTTCGGCCTATAATAAGGCCATCTCCATTGCTCTGGACTTGATTGCTCCTGTCCTTGTTCATCCTCTCCCCCTTCGCCCTTGGGCCCCTTGGTCTGATGGGTCCTTGAGAAAGTTGCAGTGACTAGGACATAGGTTAGAGCGACGCTGACTGAAATCCTCTCTGGAGGTCAACCACCTTAGATTGGTAGAGCATTATCAGGCCTACCAGTCAATGAGCTCCTATAAGAAGGCAGAATACCTGTCCCGGGAGATTACTGTCACTCAGAATCAACAAGCTCAGCTCTTAAGAACTATGGACAGGTTGTGCAACCCATCCTATCTACAACTCTGAAGACCTTTTTTGCAAGTGGAGTGCAACAAGCTTGCTTGATTCTTTGCAAATAAGGTGGCCAACAACATGTCAGAGATCCTTTTGACTCACTCTGTTGGGATGCTGGTGATCAGTGCTTGGTCACTTCACCTTGTGTTTCCTGGAGTTCCTTTGACCCACTGGAGTTCATGGATGTCATGTGGATTGTCCAGACTGTGCATCCTGTGTGCTGTAGTTTGGATCTGGGTCCAACCTCCCTGATTATGGGATGTTGTGATATTATGAGCCCGGTCCTGGCACAGATAGCCTGGTGCTTTCTTGATTCAGGTGAGTTCCCAAACTCCCTGAAGAAGGCAGTGGTAACACCCCTCCTGAAGAAAGCTTTGTTGGACCCAGACTGTCTGGCCAACTACAGACCAATCTCAAACCTTCCTTTTATAGGGAAGGATATTGAGAAAGTAGTGGAGGTACTATTGGAGAACCACTTGCCAATCCATAACATCTATGAACCTCTCCAGTCTGGTTTTTGAAAGAGGCATAGTACCGAGATCACACTGGTTTGGGTGATCAATGATCTCCTGAGGTGAGAGATCAGAGACGCTATTCTATCTCGGTGCTCCTTGATTTCTCTTCCGCTTTTGACACTGTTGACCATGGGGTGTTGCTTGGGTGTTTGGGGTCCATCTGTGGCCTAACAGGTAAGGTGCTCAGTTGGTTTACATCTTTTCTTACTGGCAGAACTCAGAGAGTGGTATTGGGATTTTTTTCTCAGACCCATTCTCTCTGTCATATGGGATTCCCCAGGGCTCAGTGCTGTCCCCCATGTTGTTTGCAGTGTTCAGGCTACCTCTCAGAGATGTTGTAAGATGGTATGGGCTGAGGTTTCATTGCTATGCTGATTATACACAGCTCTACTTATCTTTTGCACCAGAATAGTGCACTCTCAGTATTTAACAACTGCCTTGCTGAAATCCAGGACTGGATGAATTTGGGCTGGCTAAAGTTGAACACAGGAAAAACTGAGGTGATGGTTGTGGAATCAGGTCAACAGATAGAGGGGGTAGAGGACCTGTCAGTCATCTGGAATTTATCTGGCGGGTTCCCAGATCCTTACGTCTGAATGGGTGTGGGACCTGGGGTGGTACTTGACAATGGGGTGACTTTACAATCTCAGGTGTCAGCAGTCATCAAGTGATCCTTTTACCATCTTAGGAACATCACCAGGATCAAGCACCTGGTTCTGTCTGGGGCTCTTCCTACAGTGGTCCACACCTTTGTGACCTTGTGCCATGATTTCTGCAACTCCCTGTACTTAGGGCTTACTGGGGTTGATATTTGCCATCTGCAGCAGGTGCAGAATGCGGCAGCATGACTGTCGATGGGGACTTCTCAAAGTTCCCATATTACTCCCGTGCTGTGCACTCTGCACTGGCTGCCGATTCAGTGGTGTATCACCCTTAAAGTTGGTTTACTGACTTATAAATCCTTACATGGACTCGGCCCTGACTACTTGAAAGAGCTTCTTGTTCCCTATTGCTCTGAGTGACAGCTCTGTTCAGCTGAAGAAGGGTTGCTGGAGATTCCAAGGATGTCTTTGAAGTCTTCTGGGGCACGTGCATTTATGTATGTGACCCCTATCCTCTGGAATTCTCTACCCCACTGGTTGCATGACTTCCAGACTATGGAAGGTTTTAAACAGGCACTAAAGACCTTCTTATGGTGCCAGGCCTTTAATAATACTGAATGAATGAATGATCCATGTCAGACTTTTGTTATTGTTTGTACTGAATTTATTATTGTTGTTTTAATCTTTTGTAAAGCGCCTTGGTTTTTTGAAAGGTGCTTTTGCAAAATAAAGCTTTTTATTATTATTATATATATTTATTATAGGGGAGCATTCATGCCCATATAATTAGGGTTATGAAGGCACTTCTATGTTAAACTTGAAATTTTGCACATTAATAAGCTTGGACCCATTCAACAGATTTGCACGAAATTTAGTATGCGTGGTGGGGCATGATAGATCTCTTGATTTGCCAAGTTGCGTTTTGGTCAGACTTAAATTTTTTGTGTACCAAAATGCTAAAAAATGTACTTTTCCCAAGTTCTGTGGGCAGTTTTTTTGATTTTGTCTGAGGCACTGTGCGGCCGTTGTGTGGTCTGCCAGTTTGACACTTGGCAGAAAGAGTGTGTGTCACAGAATATGCCACTTTTTGTTTGGTGAAAAAATATTAATCCATTCAGAAGTTATTCAACTTTTTAACTCCCTTTATAAATCTAAGGAAATATTTATAAGGTTATTTTGTGAAAGAAGAATGGAGTTTTGACCACCACGATCAAAGAATTTGTAGGCTCATGATCAAAGAATCTTTGATCATGAGAAATGTATTGATTGCGATGGCCGCCATCTGGTTTTCTGGTTTTTCAGTTTGGGGCTGGAAAAAAAGTAAATATTTAACCCCACGGGTGACTTATGAAATAACTGAGGCATGGGTTTAGATCAGGGAGCTTCCAGCCACTGACCCATGCCTCTGATTTATTTTAGTTTTTTCCAGAAATAGCATTTTACACTTTTCTAATCTTTGGCCGTGGCTCGCTAACGATCTTCGTCCGTGAGCCTGCAAAATCTTCGGCTGCAGTCACGGATGATTATTTTGTAGCCTCACAGTCAAAGAATTAAATAACTCTTGAAGGGGACAGGAACTGTTTTTTGGTTTCTTTTTTTTGTGTGGATTATGTCATGGACTTCAGAAATACACATGTTTTTAGTAATATTTGGTGTTGGGCATCATTACTCTTTCACCCTGTAGCAGCTTAATCCCTTGCCAGTACTCTCTACTTTGCCAGCTCTTCGATTGGGGGGGTGGAGGAGCAAGATAGCTGTGATGCTGCTCTGCTCCTTGCCACTCCATCATTTGATTCTCATTTTTCAACCATTAGCAAGATTTATTCAACTTGATATGAATGAGACTTAGAAAATTTTAATCCACAGACTCTTGATGCATGCCTTTTGTGGTATGAAAGGCTACAGGTATAGTTTACCAGTGAATACTGGAGTCAGTTGACCACTGGTTTATGCCGTCTTGGCATTCCAATGGACTGTAATTGAATTTATGTGTAACAGTAAATAAAGCAAATTCTCTCTTTTCAAACTATGTTAATGCTGTTCTTTGGGATATTAAGTTAAAAGGCAGAGTGTCTGTATAAATTAGAAATGTTGGTTAAAAGTGCTTTATTTTTCACTGCCTGAAATTAGCTGAATGAACCATATTACTTTAGCCCTTTTTACTTACAGGTAATTTTGGACTTTTTCAGCAGTTGGATCTGTGACTTTGCTTGGCTTTTTGTTACTCGAAGTTTCAACCTTATTGGGTCCCATTCAGTAGCTTTCACTCATGCTTGAAGACGAGGGAATTTCTTGCTTCCTGAAGTTATGATTTTTAGCTAATTCTGAAGTTTTTGAGAGGTCTATTGATTGTAGACTAAATCAACTTTTGGCTATGAACAGGGAGGTTGGCTGACTGGACAAGTAGGACTGCAGAGGTACGATAAGGTGCAGAAATGCCTAAAAGTACTCACTAAAAGTATGCTACTGTTGCCTAGGACTGGGGGCTCTGTTATGTACTAAAAAGTGTTGAATTTACTACACACAATGGAGAATTTTTTCTCTTCTTTTTCTAGATGTGCCTCATAAGCTCGAATGGAATGGAATGGAATGGAGTGCTATAATGATTGGTTAAGCCTGAACTGGCATTTCACAAAAAGAGACTTGACATTTTTAGGAAAATACACTGAGAAATGTGTTTTTCCAAAGGCTGAGTGTATCATCAACAATGACCAATGTTTGATTGGCTGCAGTGGTTTTTATTCCACTGACTCATGTAAGGATGCTGTTGGATAAAGAGGAAGTTAACACTGAGTGAATATTTTATAAACGTACTGTTTGCATTACATCTTGATCAGTTGGACAGACTAACAGACAAAACATCTGGCCCTCAATTTAACTTTAAAAATGATTGAGACAGGAAAATAAAGGTATAGAAGATAGTAAAATGCGTGTACACCTCTTTCTGAGCTTTGATAGACTCCAGTATCATAATGGAGCCCATAGTATATAATTTTGGTCATTTTAAAATTGTTATTTCTCATAGTATCACAGGTATTATTATAGCAACAAAGTACTATTTATTTGAATCAGCAACCCAGAGTGAGACTCATTAAATTGATTGGAGTTGCTAGAAGGTTGATTATTAAGCAGTGTGGATTTCTGATGTCTAAATTTTACCTAGCAGCCTGTTCTAATTAAGGACACTTGATTTCAATCATTTAATAACCACAGCACGTGGGGAGACTCTAGTAGAGACCCTGGGGAAAGCACTATGAAAAACACTAAAGGAATACAGGCATTAAGTGCTGGCTATTTTAACCCCCTGACACTGTTTCAGGAAGGGCGAACTTACTTGGAGACCCTTGTACACTTCTGCCATAGTCATTGAAGGCAATCGGGGATAAGTCGCAAGAAGCAGTTTGAGAATATAGATTTCACTGATGGAGGTAAATCTATAAAAAAATTAATAATTTCTGCAACTTTATTATAGAATGATGCATTACATGCATTTGTGTTTTTCGGTCTTTGCACATGGTAACTTAGAGCTCTCACAGGGTGTAATCTTCTTGCACATAAACTTTCCTTGGACTAATTGAATTAGCCAGGCATATTGGAGACTATAAATGCATTTTACCAGTATGTGCACTGCTTGTATCAAATGAACTTTCTATTAAAAAGTGGCAGATATTTCCTGATTTTCAAATAATTTGAACCAATTTTGCAGATATTTGAATTATGTGTAATAATATTGAATATGATGGATTTTATATCGATCTCAATACATGAGAGTTGTTTATCAACTTAGCTGTGGAACTGATGTTACAATTGCTAGTTCAAATGAAATGAATTATTCTTTCAGTTTGTAAATTTGTTCTTGATTAACATAATATGAGACAATAATGGAGTCAGGCAAGCTATATTATTTTAATAGAATTAAGTGACTGGAAATTGAATGTATTTACTCAATCTGAATTACTGTCAAGTTCACAAATTAGAAAGAAGAAATATAAGGCAGGACTTATGTTATTTGATATTTGACCAGTGTTTAGTTTCTAAAAATGTGACTGGGTATTTATTGCAGTACTTTAAATGTCAAAAGTGTTCTATTGGTGTTGGCCCAGTGGCGCTGAGAGCTGAGGTGCTGGTCACCACACCTCACTCCACACTGGTGACCGGTGTTTGGGAATGTACACGGGTCGCCAGGAGTTGGGTGGGGAGGAGAAGAATTGAGCATCCATAGGACTGCTCTCCTTCTCTGGAGAGGGGGGTCCATGGCAGTCAGTGCATTGTTGCCTCCTGGTGGAGGCTAGGAGGCTACATGCTACATTGCACACAGGGGTGGAGTAGAAGGCAGACATCTGGAGGGAGAGTGTGAAGATGCATGTGCACCCCTCCAGTGATGTCATTGCATGCCCTCAGCTCTGGCGGCGAAAAACAGGTGCCTAATTGAATGGCTTGATGGCCATCCATGAGCTTCCCCTTGTGGGCAGGGACCCAGGCTGGATCCATGTTCCATAAGGAGTCAGGGGGCTCCATGCAGCCCTGCTGTGGAGGGTACAACTGCAGGGGCATATGGGTGCCTGGGACCAACCACGTAGAGGTGGATGGCAGCAGGAATCCCCAGACCAGATGCGGGGACAAGAGGGGAGCAGAGTAAGGTGGCTAGAAAAAAGGTGGTAGAAAAAACAGTAGCCAAAAAAAAATGTTCTTTTGATATATTGTGACATTTTTAGATGTTTTAGGTGTTTTTTATGTTGTAATGATTTTTAACTGAACAACAATAAACTTGAATGAACGAATTAAATATTCAGTGTCATTTATTTAATTTATGCTCATTCTGCACATATATGTGACAGCTAGTGCAGTCACGATAACTATCATTATGCTCAAGCACGAGAGAGCCTGAATGGATATGGATGGAATTTATTATGTTTCTGTTTGTACATTCTATGTGATTGTAAGGTAAACTTGAAAAGCTGTGAACAAAAGAATGTTCTCCTCTGGAGAAAAGGGGGGGAGAATCTAAAGGGTGGTAAAGGGGAGAAATTAATGGTGCAGAGGGTTGGGGTGGTCAGGAGCATAGATTCAATGAGGGGAAAAGAAAGATGAAATAATGACAACATTTTGTTTTTATTCCTTCCTTCTAAAATGGCATCAGTGCTTGGTTCCTTTAGCAGATGTGGGAAGCAAATTGGTGAAGAAGGGGGAAGGGTCACTGCTAAGGGGGAAATATGTGGCTTTGTGACAGTAAATTAGAATTGATCACAGCCAGCCACAGCAAGCAACATGCAGAATGGACTCATTCTTCACTAAGAGAAATGAGGGGAGGGAGGTGAAGGAACAAAAGTAATTACAAAAAGCCGAGGAGGGAAAGAAAAACCAAGGAGTGGCAAGAAAGATAATTAAAGGGCAATATTACAGATATGGGGGGGGGGCAGACATCATGGAAGGTACAGAATTTGGGCATAGCTCCTCAGCACAGAGGAGTAAATAAAATAGATTTACCACAGGAATTGAAATCCGAGTCACAGATGACAGCTGTCAAAGAGAGCGGTAACAATAGACTGAAATTGACTAAAGTCAGCTGATTCAGATGGTGTGGAGCTGGAATCTCAGCAAAAAAGCAGAAGAGAGATGGGGAGAGGAGGAAGTTCAAACTACAACTGAAAGTGAGAACTAAGGGGGAATTATTGCAGAACGGGAGGGGGGATAACCATATCAGAGGAGGGGCTATATAAAAAAAAGAGACCGGGGATAGAAGAGTACCCAGAAAAAGAATTCCACACACAGGAGTCTCTAATGGGAAGAAACAAAGGGGAGGGCACTCCACAAGATATGAGGATATTGGGTAAGGTTATGGATGAGAGAAATGTTGAACCTTTGGTGACAAAGAAGGAGGGGGTCAGGGAAATGAGTAGGCAAGGTGTCTGATGTGCAGTCCGGCCCCATTTGTCCAAGATGCTTGGGGGACACCCAGTCAGTTCAGATAGATGGGAGGTCTGATAAATGGGAGTACCTTCTTTTTTTCTTAAGAAATACAGTACCATTTTCTGGTTGGTGATCAGAGGGCTGTGGGTTCAGTTCCCACATCTGGCACTTGGGTTAATATCCCAGTAGTGACACTGTAGTGCAGCATGGGGGGGTGCTGCACTTCTGAGGTGCCGTCTTTCGGATGAGACATTAAACCGAGGTCCCATCTGCCTGGATTTGTGGTAGTTCAGGTGGATGTTAAAGATCCCATGGCACTTATCGAAAAGAGTAGGGGACTTTCTCCGGTGTCCTGGATATATTTCCCTCATTCAGTAAAAATACCCCGAACAGCTTAATCTGGTTCAAGGTCAGTTGGCATTCATCTGTATCTCCTTCCCCTGGGTCATGCCTGAAAATAGGCAGAATTTGTCTAGTGCACTTACCCGGTCAACAAAAGCTAAAAAAAATAAAATAAATAAATACACATTTGTTGTGATACATTTATTACAGTAGTTTCCACTGTTTGCTTGTTCCTTGTGAGTGAGTGAGTGAGGTGGATCTCTTGTGATTGAGCAATTGGCCAAGGGGAAAGAAGTGTATCTGAATGGATAACTGAATGCAGCAAGGGAAGAGTGAGACTGCATGAGATACGAGGCAGCACAGTGCAGCAATCCTGGCTCATTCACTGTTTAACCTCCCTGTGAGCTGCGTGTGGCCCTAATGCTTGGGCAGACTAGAGTGACCAAGAATTTTTTCTAGTTTGTGGGGGGAGGCTGGAGAATAAGAGGCAAATAGTCTTAAATCAAACTCTAAAAATCTGATGCCGGCATCATTTGGTGCTTCCTAGATCACCCTGCTCTGGCTTTTCCACCCTGCCCTTTCCTGCCCGGTCATCTCTAGAATCACCCCGGGAGCTTCATGCCATCTCCCTCACCTGAAGTGCACAAAATGACTCCTCTGTGCCCCTAGGAAAAGCCAGGCTGTCCCCAATTGTGCTTTCATCTCAGACCAGATCCTGGAAGAGGATGAATAAAATACATCAGTCAGGAGAACAGGGTGAACTTGTAGCCCCCCCACCAGCACTTTAAATTCTTAAGAAAATGTTTCAAGTGGATGGGAACTGGGATGGATTACACGAACTCGGAAAAAAAATGGGCATACTACATTTAAACTGTATAAAGTGGCAGTTAGTGATACTTACAATGGAGGTGCCAATTGAAGTGCTGAGTGCAGTGTGATGGGATAAGAAATTTTAACTCCATTCTATTTTGGGGGTGAGGTGGATGCAATGGTACTGAGGTGAACCGGCTTGCATCACTGATCTCAACTCCTCCAAGTCCTGGCATGGCTGACCCTGGCAGATACATGCAGGTAGCAACTGCAGGCTCCCGATGGAGAAATGTGGGATGTCTCCTTCCAAACCTTGTTCCAGCTGCATGTCTGTGTTGGGATCCTGCAGGTCATGTGTACAAGTTAACAAAACATAGTGCTGAGATCAGAAACATAGAAACATAGAATTTTACAGCAGATAAGGACTGTTTGGCCCACCTAGTCTGCCCACTTCCCTACCTAATGGATAAGCTGCAGATCCTAGTTAACCAACAGCCTACTTCCTCCTACCCCCCACTAGAATTGCCTTATGTCTCTCTCATGCATTCTTGAATTCCCCCACTGTTTTGACTCTATGACCTCCTCAGGAAGGTTGTTCCATGTATCCACAGCCCCCTCTGAGAAGAAATACTTCCTCACATTACCTCTGAGCCGTCCCTCTTCTATCTTCAAATTGTGCCCCCTTGTTTTTGCACATCTCTTTTTCTGAAAGATGCTACCCTCTTGGACTTTGTTGATTCCCTTGAGGTATTTGAAAGTTTCTATCATTTTCCCCCTATCTCTTCTTTCCTCGAGGCTATACATCTTCAGTTCCTTTAGTCTTTCTTCATATGTCTTCTGATCCATATACAGGGCATGCATAATAAAGGTAACAGTGGTGACCAATGTAAATAGGGGTAGAGTAATTAGAACAACACTAGGGCTTGGGAATGGAGTCCTCACATGCACTGGCAACACGGCAGATTGATTCTCAAAGTAATTCATCTCCTGGGGATCCAAAGGCAGATCACGTGGGGGGGGGAGAAATAAGAGGGAAGAGAGAATGGCAGGTGGGCTGGTCCTCTGTAGTGGATTGTTCTGCTCTTTAAATTGTGCTGGTGCCTCTGTGAACAAGTATTTACAACAGAACATGTGCCCTCACTTGATTCTTTCCGTTACAGAGATGAGAGTTCAATTAGAGCATTTTATGATCTGGCACTTACCTGTTCTGCTTTAGGGTCATCTGATAAAAAACACTTTATATTCTTAAAGTAGTAACCATGCATTGAAATGAATAAGAATGTGACAATAAATTTACATTTGACCATATGCACACATCTAGCTTCAGAAGTAACAAAATATTCAGATTCTGTCCTGCATCTTCTTAGTAAATAGATGTAGGCTCATAATATATGCAAAAAAAAGTCCTTGCACTGCACCAAGTGAGATGGGGTTCAAAGCCAAGGCAGCCACACTGTGTATGATTGTGTATGACAGATCCAACAAAGGCTGCACTCCAAGAACCACAAATACAAGAAAAGTTGCTGCAAAATGTCAGTTTACTTCCAAAACTGGTAAAACACACAGGTACAATTGGAGTGCAGTCTTTGTTGGATGGGTCATAATATGTGCAGCACTGGTGTTTTCTGTTGAGGCCGGTACCTAACTCCAATTTTAAGGACTGGAAAGTACAGTGTTACTGAAGTGACCCATTTCTAACCCAGTATAAAGAAATACATTAATTCATCATTATACTGCAAAATAATAATACAAAAGCATTTTACTTAATAGCGGGTCTCCAGTTCCTCATTTCTACTGCACAATATCGATCTTAATTTAAAGCAACACTATTTAAATATTTATTTTCTGTTTAACCCAATATAAATAAAAATCCACAGTCCAGAGTGAACTGGTGGTCACCATAGATTACAGTGGTTTTGAGTCTTGCCATTATTTTGCACTGCCCTGGAGGAGTGTAGCTTCAGCCCTTTGTGAATCTGCTGACTAAATGGCTCCCTATTCCTGCATGCAGGTTTGAACGATCTAAAATTGGAGTCAGTGAAGTGATCTATTCTCAGATTGGCATGCGCTGACTCCAATTTGAAGAAAAAAGGCTGGTAATCCAAATG
This sequence comes from Neoceratodus forsteri, assembly GCA_016271365.2. NCBI lineage: Eukaryota > Metazoa > Chordata > Ceratodontiformes > Ceratodontidae > Neoceratodus > Neoceratodus forsteri. The sequence continues at coordinate 808,409,728 of CM028138.1, read as the reverse complement.
AAGTTTCAGCATTATGGAGCAGCATTTTAAATATACAGTTTGAACATGTACAGTACTGACAAAGACACAGGGAAGTCACTGCTTGTTGTTTATAATGTATTTAACATTTACAAGCCACAGTAAATTATTTCCTGTCTCCTTTAAATGGTTTGGTCTTTTTACTTGAAATGTTCAGGGTTTTGAAGGGATATCCTAGAAATGTGAATTAGTTTGTTTAGGTGTTAGAAAATTAGTTGGTTGCGGAGCTATTTCATGACAAAGTTGATGTTTTCCCAGTAGGATTACATTGCGTTGCTTTGGTCTTTTTACTTGAAATTTTCAGGGTTTTGAGGGGATGCCCTACTTATGGCAAGGCAAATTTTATTTAAGAGATGCCCTGGGTGCCAAACATTTTTTAAAAGATAAATACTATACATTATAAAATGAAAAACATAACAATATCACAGATATAACACAATTCAAAAATATATACAATAGCTTAGGCAATAAAACCAAAACCTAAAAAGCCAGGGCAAACCTAAACATAAGTTCTAAAACAGCAAGGACTATAATCTACAGTCTGGGAAGGCTTGATTACACAGAAAGGCCTTAAGGTGGGCCTTGAATACCTCCACAGAAGGGGCCTTCCTAACGGCTGGAGTAAGTGAATTCCACAGGACGGGAGCGGTGACACTAAATGTTCTGTCGCCAGCTGTTTTTAACCTCATCCTGGGAATCGCAAGAAGGCCCATAAAGGAGGAGCGGAGAGGGTGGGTCGAGACAGCAGGAATGAGAAGGTCCTTCAGATAACCAGGGTCCAGGCCATGTAGGGCCTTAAAGGTGAGTAAGCCCACCTTAAAGAATGTTGTTTAGCTATTGGGAATTAATTGGTTGCAGAGATATTCCATGACAAATCTGTAATTTTCCAATTGGATTACACTGCATTTTCTGTAATGTGTTGTGGTGCCGTTATGTCAGGAACAAAGTGAGAGACACACTTTTTGCTGCTGGCAGCCTACATCACCTTTCGGTGATGTATGCTGCTGCAAGAATATTATAAACTGCACAGTATCTGTGCATTGGAATTTTTCCCATAGGTTGAATGGTTAATAATATATATATATATATATATATATATATTTTTTTTACATTTATTCTATCTTTCCCAGCGCACTGCCATCAACACCCATTCCGGTCACCTTACCTCGTTCTCCTGTTGCTGCCGTGTGCCATCTACTGATACTCACTGGCTTACCCTCCCTCCTTGGGTGGGTCACAACATCATGGCCTGCCCATCAATGATGGAAGAAGGCGTCAGCATCACTGACATTGCTACCCTTGCTTACCACCCCAGGGTGGGGCTTGGGACCTGTGGTGGTGCCACAGACTGTAATTCATTTGGTGGAGTGGAACATGCTGGACAGTCATAGAGGCAGGCACCGGGGGCAGTGTCATCCTGAACTGCCGGTGCTTTTACCCCTTTAAGAAGCTGGGGACATACAGTGATGTCCAGTGTCAGCCCTGCCCCCAGAAAGACTGGACAACCTGGTTACTGCACTATTCCCAGCATCTGCCAGGGGTCCGTCAAGCACTGGCCATGCTCCTATCCCTCCTCCCTAGAGCAGGAGAGCAGTCCACATGATGCTTCATCCTTCACCCCTCTGCCTGATCTCCAATGACCCAGCTATTCATATGGTCAACTTGGTTTATGCCCCACGCTCTCACCAATACATGGATTTTTGGTAGTTATAATATACTTTCTAAAAAAGTAAGTAAATTATTTGCAAAAAACTACATTTAATGCATCATTTAGGGTTAAAGCACAAAAAGTCAGGAAATGAGAACATTAGGGTTGCTCCCTAACCCCCCAACCCACCATCCTCCACAGACTAACAGATGATGTGGTGTGTTGTTGGGGTTGTGAGGCCTCAATCTCACCCCATTCTCCTTTACTGTAGCATGTCCACCTGCTTGCACATGGAATGGGGTGAGATTTGGGCCTCACAACCCCAACGATACACCTCATTGTCTGTCAGTTTGAGGAGGATTGTGAGGGTTAGGGGTCAACCCTAATGTTCTCATTTTCTGACTTTTTGTGCTTTAACCCTAATTGATGCATTAAATGTTTTTGCAAAGAATATATATATATATATATATATATTTTCATGGAAAAACTCCATTTAATGCATCAGATAGGGTTGTTCCACAGTGATAAAACTGAGGAAATTCGGTGTTAGTGTTACCACCCATTGCACCCTACACCCACCCCATCCCCACCAACAGGCATTGTGGTATGCATTGGGGTTGTCACCTCATTGCATGTGTAAATAAGCTGAGGCAGTGCAGTATAGGAGAATGGGGTGATAGTTAGGACCAATGACCCCAATGCACACCCCTATGCCTGATGGTGAGGATGGGGTGTGGTGTGGGGTGCAAGGGGTGGCAACCTTAACACCAAAATATCCTCACTTTTGTCACTGTGGAACAACCCTAACTGATGCATTAAACAGAGTTTTTTGCCATGAATTTCCATTCTTTTCAAGAATGAGCACTATAAATAGTGAAGGGAATGTGGTGTTGGCAGTGCCACTATGTGATTTTTTGTCACATAGTAATGCTAACAGTAACACTAATGCCAGCACAAATGGTAAGGCACATGTTGATGCAAACATAAATGATAACACAAATGGTAAGAGAAACACAAGGACAAATGTTAATGGAAACAGAAATAGTAATGCAAACAGTAACGCAAATGCTAATGCCAGCAGAAATGCAAACGTTAACGAAAACAGCAACACAAATGCTAATGCCAAGGGAAACATGAACAGTAAGAAAAACACAAACGGTAACACAAATGCGAACAGAAATGCAAACAGTAAAGGCAACAGTGACGCAGAAGGAAACAGTAATGCAATCGGCAACAGAAACGCAACTGAAAACACAAACACTAAGGCCAACAGAAATACAAACATTGACAAACATGCAAACAGTGATGGTAATGCAAATGGTTATGGTAACAGCAACCATGACACCAAAGCGAATAGTAATGCAAACGCAAGCACATATGCAAATGCAAATGGCAATGTGCACAGTCACAGTACCGCAATTGGAAATGCAAATGGTTATGGTAACACCAACGATGACACCAAAGGAGACACAAACGCAAACGGAAGTGCATACACAAATGCAAATGGTAATGGACACTGTGACACAAAAAGAAATGCAAACAAAAACAGTAATGGAAACGCAAATGGTAACAGTAACGCAAATGCAAGTGCAAATGAAAATGCAAAGGGTAACGCACATGGTGATGTACCCGGGAACGCTAATGCAAATGGTAACAGAATTGCAAGTGGAAATGTTAAGTGTAATAGTAATGAAAATGTACACCTTTTTTTCTCCAAAAAAGCTGCATTAAGAAAAACAGAAAATACAAAGAATGTATGCATAATAATGGGCCTCAAAGCAGAAAATGAACACTTGGGATACTAAATTGCTTATATCTCAGGAACCGTACAATGTAGAAAAAAAATTAAAATTTCATATAACTTCTGACTTTCCTGGCTAGTTTTGTACTTAGCCCCTAGTGGGGGAGCTAAGCATTTTTCTGACAAAAAGTCTGTATCTCGAAGTGTTTCCAAGATATGGGCCCCAAAAGGCACAGCGGATGCCGTAATGTTAAACTATGGAAAAAATCATCAACTTAGGAGTACAGTAACTTTTCATTCCTCCAATATTTTGTCACCAAACCAACAAAAGGCACATCTGTGGGATCTTAGCTGTCTTCCTTCCAAAATTTCAGCTCAAAAGACCAAACTATTCTTTTGCAGCAGGGTGACAAAGATTTCCTATTCTTTTTGTCATAGTGTCGTGATTTTCGACACTTTTACAAAAAAAAGCACGAAAGTGTCAAATGTGTGACACTAGTTTGCAACACTACTTTGTCCAAAAATTAAAAAAAATATATTTCTGAGGTGTTTAACCCCCCAAAAAAGACATGGCTAGCATCCTCAGGGCTCGACTAGGTGAACGCAGCAAGAACTGTATCCCTAGATGGTCCCAAATTTAAATGCCAAGCATTTCTGTGACCATTAATTGAAAACAAGATGGCAGATTTGTGACACTACAGGGGTCATTTGCGACACTAAAAACTGCAATTGTGACACTGTCAAACTTTTTGTTAACTTTTCCCATTGACTATAATGGGAAACTTGTTTTATGAATAACTTTTGAACCGTTTAATATTTTTTCACGAAATCTTTTGAAGGCACATTGGAAACCATGGCCACATGTTCCCTAAAGGTTTCAGACTGGTCCACAAACCATGTGACCTGTAGACATGAGTAAAAATGCACAAAAAATCATACATGGACTTTCTGAGGTGTTTAATAGCTCCATAACTGTATATCCGACCGGTAAGTAACTTGCCAGATCCAGAGAGCTATTGTACATGCATGCAAAATTTCAGGCACATCCATCATACAGTGATAAGGTTATTCAGCTGCCAAATTTCACACTTTAACCTTAAATGGGGTACTCAACCCTAACTATAGTGGCAGTACTGTGCTACTGTAATATATATATATGCATATATACACACACACACACGCGCTATATATATATATATATATATATATATATATATACACTGTATACACTTCTGTGGATTTCCTACATAGAACCAGGTGGAACATAATTATGTATTTTAGAACCTGGTTATAGATGGTAGAACCTTGTTTTACCTGGTGGAACACAATTTTATCTGGTTCTACCTGGTAGAAGCCGACAGAACATGGTAGAACCTTTTTGGGTTCTACTCAGAAAAGTTTAGGAGGTAGAACTTTTAGAAGTTTGCACAGTCCTGATATACACTGTTGCATCACTTTATTCTGAAAGAATGTCAGCTCTTCAACTCTTTGGATGCCTTAACTAACTATAGATTTATGATCCTCTCACTCAAACAGTTTGTCAAACAACACTTTTGAAGCATTTGAGGATGCCTGTGCATCTATATTTATGTATAGAAGACAACTACTGTAAGTTAACTAATGGGAGAATTCTTAAGCAAGGCATATCCACTGTGGGTAAAAGAAAGCCTCGCATTGACATTCCATGATCTCAAATTGCAATGTAACTTTTTTTTTGCATTGAGTTTTTTATTGAATGAATCAGTCTCATAGAGTCCTAATCTTTTTTTTTTGAAATTTAAGTTTATTGATTTCAAATGGAACAAAATAAACAACACAAAGGAAACACTAAAAACACAAACCAAATACAAAACAGTCCAAAAAGTAGGTAAAGAAGCGATATATAAACAGTAGAACCAAAATACCCACAATCATCCCTTCCCCCCAAGACAACCCCCAATATCCCCCAAACTCTCCCCCCACCCAACCACCCCGAAACCATGTAAAACACAAAACCATCATTACTTAAAGTCCCCCTTCAAAACATACCCTCCCCGCTTTCCCATTGGGTGCACCTATAAGGAACAGAAAACCCCCCAATAAGTCTGGATATCACTGTGTACTTGTAATAATGTACCCTTATTTCAGCATCTTAAATCACATAATAATAAAAAAATCAAAACACTGCAGTTGAACATATAATAGATGAGGGCAGACAGGATCGGGTCACCAAGCCACAGTATTAAAACAGACATAGGGCCTGAAGCTTGTCCCATCTTTTGCGAAACAGATCCATACGATCTTTAAAGCTGGCTATCAGCTTCTCTGATTGAAGGTACGCCATTATCTCTTTAGCCAGTCAGCATATGATAGGACCAGCTGGTCCAACCAATGCCTTAAGACCAGTTTTTGACCGCACACAATTCAAGGCCATATGATATTGGCATGCCACACTACGCATATAAGAAAAATCGCCCAGAACACAAACCTCTGGACAAAAAAACTTGCTCAGACCCAGAAGGGGATCCAGATTCTCCCGGATCAAGGACCACAATGGGGCAACTTTAGGGCACTCCCAAAAAATATAGATCAAATTACCCTCAGCTTGCGAGCATCTAAAGCAGTCCGAACAAGAAACCATCTTGCGCTGAAAGAGTTTAACGGGAGTATAGCAAAGATTATTCACAATATAATACTGTGTTAACTGCAACCTGTCCTGGGTGTGATATCTGTGCAAGTTACTCCAAATATTGGGCCAATCCGGGACAATATCAGGCAGAAGATGCGCCCAGACCACCGAGCCTTCAAAACCCTCCTGGGAGCCATAATTCAAAAGATAGGAGTAAATCAGCGAGACAGGATGGGACTGAGAAGCTAGACTGATAATGTTAGAGAGGAAGGGGTGCACAACAGATTCTCTGAAAATGGTGCCAAATTTACTACCAATTAAATGCCGAAGCTGATAAACTTTGAAAACCCCATTACTTGGTATATCAAATTTCTCTAGGATATCACTGGAGGCCAGAAGTGAATCCTGATTGAACAGATGTTCAACTCTAGCATCCTTGAGTTGCGGAAGCCAGTTTGGGATAATGCAAGAGTTCCCCAAACTAATGTTAGGGTTAAGGACCACCGGCTGTCCCAGATCAATACCACTGGTGATCTGAAAGGACCTCAGACACTGTGCCCAAGACCTAATAGAACCCATCACCATGTTGTTTGAAACCAGCTGTGATAGAGCACTCGGGAGCGTATAAAATAAAGCAGATATGTCAAATCTGAGTTTGGCAAGAAGAGCCCTTTCGAGCTGAAGCCAAATTGGACAAGGGATCTCTGAATTCGTAGAAAGCCATCACCCTATTTTGGAGAAATGGGCCGACCAGTAGTACAACAGGAGATTAGGCAGCCGCAAGCCACCCTTATCCTTGGGGAGCGATAACTTGGCGTAGGAATGCCGCGCTCCCTTCCCCCGCCAGATAAAGTTGGAAAACAACCGATGAAGCTGCTGAAAGAAGGAAAGAGGGACCCATAGGTTAGTCAGGTTCAACGGATAGAAAATCCGAGGGAGGATGTTCGTTTTAATAATGTTAACTCAGCCCCAGAGTGAAATAGGGAGTGCTGACCAGCGCTGCAAATCCTGACTAATCAGATCTCTAATTCTGTCCAGATTCAGCTTTTTCAAAAGAGAAAGATCAGTGGAAAAGTGGATTCCCAGATACTTAATTGATCTGGAAGCCCACCTCATTCCAAAGGAAAGAAAGTCCTGTTTGTTAGTGAAGATATTTAGAGGGAAAATTTCACATTTCGAAGTATTTAACTTGTAACGGGAAAAAGAACCAAACTGTGTAATGATATCAAGCGCGGCCTTTAAAGACACTACTGGATCCCTTAGATGCAGCAGGACATCATCTGCATATGCAGAGAGAACCAACTCCTGTTGCTGTAGGATAACCCCTCTCACCTGGGGAGACGACTTAAGCCTAATCAGCAATGGCTCCAGAAATAAGTTAAATAATAGAGGAGAAAGAGGGCATCCCTGCCTAGTGCCAGCAAATAAACGAAAAGAGGAAGATAGGACCCTATTGCAGTAAATCCTAGCAGAAGGGCAGGTATAAAATGTCTGAATAATATTCAGAAAAGAAGTTGGAAAGCCAATACCTTCCATTACCGACCAAAGAAAGGACCAATCAACCTGGTCCGAAGGCTTTCTCACCATCAAGAGAGATCAGAGCGACTGGATATGTAACAGTTTGAGCATATTGAGAAATATGCCACAAAGTCCTTAAGTGGTCTGCAGCCGCCCTCCCCGATACGAAGCTGACCTGCTCAGGGCTCAGCAGCCCCAACCAGACTTTTCTTGATCCTCTCAGCAAGTATTTTAGCAAGAATTTTCATATCGTAATTTTGAAGCGAAATGGGTCGTTAATTGGCTGGGTCAGTAGGAACCTTATCAAGTTTGGGAATTAAGACTATAGTAGCTTCAAACAGAACAGGGTCAATCTCGGAGGAAACCGACAAATAATTATGTAATTGAAGAAGAATGGGCACTAAGTCCTTAGCAAAGACCTTATAAAAGTTTGCCGGGAATCCGTCTGGGCCCGGCGCCTTATCTGAAACCAAGGAAGCGATAGTACTCCTTATCTCCTCAGCTGTAATGGGTACTACCAAACTAACCTGGTGGGCTTCGGATAAGTGAGGGAGAGCTATTTCTTTCAAATAATCCCTAACAGCCGAAATGGGATGAGATAATGGGGGATGACTGTAAAGATCTGAATAATATTCCTTAAAGACATGCGCAATATCTCTAGGAGAGGAAACTACGCTACCAGAAGGGGAAGAAAGAGAGGGGATAATCATTGAGCTCTCCAATGTACGCAAACGCAATGCCAACAGCTTACCTGCTTTTTCCCCCAGCTCCAGATATTTAGCCTGAGTTTTCATCCAGTAGTGTTCTGTCTTCTCCTTTAAAAGGTCCAGGTATTCATTCTTGGTTAGCAAAAGATCCTTAAGATCCTTTACAGAGGAAGTCGAAGAATATTTAGTCTCTAGCTCCCTTAGTTTGCTCATCAGAGCCAGGGACCTAGCTAATCGTGTCTTCTTCCTAAAGGAGGCCATCTTAATGATTTCACCCCTAAGGTAACACTTCAAGGCCCCCCAGACCATATCAACCCTTGAAGTAGAATTCAGGTTGTCAGCCAGAAAAAGAGAAATCCACGAGCTAATTTCTGAAACACATTGATGATCCTTTAGCAATTGAGTATTTAGTCGCCACATAACATCACGGGAGTAATTAGGGTCTAAGGACATTTGGGTCCAGACGATAGCGTAGTCTGACAGGATGATCAGCTCAATACCAGATAAAGAGACATTCGGGAAAAAAGGGAGACTAACTAGGACCATATCCAATCTCGATTTAGTGCCATGTGACTGGGATTGAAAAGAAAAGACATGACTGGAGGGGTTGGCGAGCCGCCAAGGGTCGCATAGGCCCAGCATCGAACTCAGGTCCCAAAAAGCACATTGAGCCGGAGTGGGCGGGCGCATATCTGGCGGGTTTCTATCCAAAGTGGATGAGAAAGGGACATTCAAATCGCCCCCCAGTATAAATTGGGCGGGAAGAAAGCTAGACAATTTTTCCGCCAGTAACATAAAAAACCCGGGATTCCCACCCACTGGACCATACACTGAACCCAGTACAACATTACCACCATTTAAGGTACCTTTCACCAGGACATATCTCCCTTCTGGGTCTGAAACAACCAGCTCTTTCGTAAACAATACATGCCTTTTAATAAGAACTGCGACCCCATTACTAAAGCAGGAATTCCCCTCAAGGTAGGATTGAGAAAAGCCAGATCGGGATAGCAACTTGGTGTCATCATGGCATAAGTGAGTCTCCTGCAGGAAAAGGATTTCAATATGAAGCAGTGAACAATGGTTAAAGGCCTGTAGCCACTTGACCCAATCCCTAAGCCTTCGAACGTTCCAAGATGCTATCTTGACAGTATGCATAGCCATTTTAGAAACAATATAAAGCAACCAGATATCCAGACAAAGCCAACAAAATCTGTAGGAACTCAGTGCACCCCTATATGATAACCTGGGACCAAATGTCCACCCAGAACTGCCCAGGCCCGGGTTTCGATAGAAATAGCCCATTCCGACCCAGCCCCGGCAGAGGTTAGCCACCCCCCCAACATACGGCTCATAATTCCACATCCAGAGAGCAAGCACACTAAGCCCTGCCCCCCCGCAGCCACCCCCCCACCAAAGCCCATCACCAGTATACTATGCAGACAGAACAAAGGAAAAGAAAAAGGGTAGGATATCAGGTGGGTGGGAGCGGGACAAGCAGAAAAGCACAGATAAGATGTGCAGCACCCCGACAACAAGAAAAGAAACCCATCTTCAGCAACCCCACTCAAAACCAGCACACCCCCCATCATCCCCCCCAGACAAGACAGCATTAATGGGACACCTACCCGAATCCATGCAGCCCATGAGGGAAGGAAGATCCTGCTGACCAGCCAAAGCCAAGAAAACAGTAGGGAATAAGTCCAGGACAGAATCAGACCAGGGGTCGCTGTTTCCGGGGGGACCAATAAAACCAAGGGACCCAATAAGGTCCGCCATTCAGGAAGTTCCCTCCAGGAAACAGCAACCGAAAAAAGAGGTTCCATCGCGGGGACTCATGTAGGAGAACGGGAAGGGGGGGACCTTGCCAGAACTTAACCTCAGCCACCACCATCCATCTCAAGCCACAAAGTCCACACAGAGAAGACCAGAAGAGAGGGATCGAAAACAACCAGAGAAATGAAAGGAAGAACCGCAGGGAAGCCAGAAAGGGAAGGTAAGAGAAAATAAAATACCCAATCGCTAGCGACAGGCCCACTGACCAGGCATCATATAAAATACAGATACAAGTACAATACACCAAAACAAATACAAAAATTTAGTCCAGCACAGCCATTAAGCTGTAAATCCAGAGCGAGAAAGTAAGGTCCTTCAGCCAGACGTTTTAAACAGCTCTGGTAATTTATTAGCCAGTTCCTTATGGGCAGCCTCAGGGGTGATAAAGCTGGTAGACAGGCCTCCAATAGTCACTCTTAGAGTTGCAGGATAAATCATTTTAAATGGACTCGAGGCAGCTATCAGTTTCTGCATGACAGGGTGGTACGCTGCCCTCTTCTCACGTATTTCTTTGGGTAAGTCCTGAATGATTCAGATTCTCAATACTCCCCAGAGCATTTCTTTCAATTCACGGGACTTCATATAGACATGCTGCCTCTCCACATAACTAAGAAATTTAATTATAATGGGACGTGGGGGGGATCCAGCTGCAGGCCTAGGTCTCAGTGAGCGATGTGCCCTCTCAAGGTGATAGGAAGCGCTGATAGGAGATGGACCCACCACCTTACAGAGAAACTTCTGCAGGAAAGCCATGAGGTCTGGGCCTTCTTCCAGCTTGGGTAGGCCCATGATTAACAGGTTGTTTCGGCGGTTACGCCCTTCCAGATCTTCGGCTTTGAGCTGTAGCTTCTTCACTTGTTGCCTGAGTTCATTTATCTCCACCTCGGCTCTGGATCTCCACTGCTATGATGAGGCAACTCTGACCTCCACATCTGAAACTTTCATGGAGACAGAAGAAAGATCGCTGCGCAAAGATTTAAGCTCCCCTGTCAGTTCTTTTAGTATATCTTTAAGAGGAGTGAGCTCTTGGAGGAACTTATCCTCCATCAATGGAATAGTTTGCAGCATCTTGTCTCCTCCTCGATCAGGCCTGGTAGGGGCTTTATTCCACTGTTTCTTCACGGCCTTCTCCGGGGATGCAGGGGGAGTATGCTTGGTTGAGGCCTGCTTCCCATCCACCTCCATCGCGAACCAGCAGACGCTTATTTTTCCCCAGCAAGGTCGTTTAATGATGGAGGGGTACTACTCCAACTGTTGTTTGAGCAAATTATCAAAAAGAAAGCCAAGATGTGCTGAAAAATGCTCAAAAAAGGTGGCCAGAGGGGGGAGCTCAGTATCCCAGCTGCTGCTTAGCTAGATGCCATCACGTGACCCCCATAGAGTCCTAATCTGTACAGATACAGTACAGCAGAGGCTCCTTGTCAATGTAGATTCCTACATTTATGACTCCTATAAAGTTCTGTTACATAATAACATTGACTAGAAGGAGGAAAGAGCAGGTTTATCAAAATAAAAAAAATCTTTACTTTTGATTGTTAACTTAGAAGGGTATAAGCACAAAGACAGGTTCCATTAACAATGAGTAAGGACTGGAAAAGGATGCCCCCTACTCATGTGGCAGCCACCCACCATCAAAATCTTCTCAATCTATATATCATGGGATGAAGCCTATATGCAATGAAGCTACATACTTAATAGAAACACCCAACATTGTCATCAGATATTAAATGGTCAGTTCTGTCATGTATGTCCACTGTTAACTGCTTTGAGTGATATATTTCTGAAACTATGCAACACCACTGTATCACAATGGGAACCTTGGGGGTCAACCATCATCTTGTTATAGCCATTTTGCCAGCTAATACATATAGGAAGAGCAGTGATTAAGTCAAGTTCTTATGTTCCCTGATGGGGATAGAGAGTAAAGCCAGTTCATCCATAAGCTTGACAGGTTCCTACATCAAATATTCCAGTTAAGACAGTATGGAAGACCAATATGGGATGATGATGGGGAATAACCAGAAAATATGACCCTAGTCCACAGTGGCATATCTACATCCCTACCAGCATGCCCCACAATCATGTGGCATATATTTTATTAACATCACTGGAGTGCAAAAGTAATGAGTCCTATATTTCCAGGCATATTATTTCCAGGAATGGGAGCCAGCTGTTTTCACCACTGGGATAGCATATCTCTTTCACAGCACCTGGGCCTTTGACTAGAGGTGCCTCAAGTCTGTATTTTGACACTGCTTTCTACAGGACAAAGCATGCCTAGAACTCCATTACCTTAAAGGGAATGAAACTTTAGAACAATCTGCCAGCTGAAATCCAGGCTTGCCGGTCCATATACTCTCTCAACACCTCCCTAAAGGAGCACATCCTCCTGTCATTCACTTGCAGCTGCCCTGATAGGGGTCCTCCATGGCCATCTTGGTAAATCCCAGCAGTTCTCTGTGGCCTGCATCTCCCGCACTTTTCTTCTCCACATAGAGTGCACTAAAACTTCCTGCCCTATACAATAACAAAAAATATTTCTGTTTATCGGTCTGCCTTCTGGTTGACTCTTGTACAGTTTTACCCATGTAATATGTTTGCTTTATTTTGAACTTGTTAGCTCTTTGTACTTTTATACACCTGTCTATATAATGCACTTCTTTACACCTGTATATGTAATGTATTTACTTCATTGTATTTCTTAGATAGTTCATTGTATGTCCTATGTATTAAATTGTCCTATGTATTTGTTCATCTGTGTATTTCCTACACTGGACATTTGTACGAATGGGCATTTTTCTATTTATTTTATTTATTTAGTGATTCAGAAAAAAAACCTTTGAGCACAAGCTCTTTTACAAAGGTCCATGTCATAGATTGCAAAACAAAGTACAGTAGGAGAAAGCAAAGGTACATAACAATGAACGATACAGCTTGGATTCAGAACTTACAGAATAACTCAAAACATAGGTGCAAGTTAAATAACAAGAAAAAACACTTTATGAGGGTGAAGGAGGGGGAATAAACAGCCACAAAGTGCCTTGTCAATAGTTCATAGGGATGGGTAGAGCTGGCAGAGGGGTGAAGAAGGGAGGTATGAGAGAGAGGTAAGTACTGTGGTGGAGGTGAGAGGGTGGAGGAAGAGGGATGATAATCTATAGGGAAAAATGGTGGGGAGAGGGGAGGCTGAGTGGAAAAGACATGCTAGAGTAAAATGGTGGGTTGTGAGGGGGCATGGTCAGGCAATCAGCATTAGTAGTGACTGATTGGGAAACTCATGGGACTGTGAGTTGAGGGAGGGGAGGGGAGGGGGTGGCAGGTGCTGAAGGAGCATGATGATTTTTGCTCACATACCTTCCAGTATACAAATAAAATTGATTGATTGATTGATCTCAGCCAAGAGTCACAAGGTATGGACATTTATTTATTTATTTAAAAGTTTAACCTGGAAGGAGATACTGAGCTGGATACAGTTAATTTTCACTTAAGCCCAGGAGGAAAGGAGAGAGGGGAAAGAAAGACAACTAACAGTATAATAACAAGATAAATACAAGCAAGTAATATGACCAGAAGCAAAATATAAATGCAAAATATTATATAAAGGCAAAATTAATAAAATAAAAACACTCTTAAATATATGCTGAAAGAAAATAAAAATGGAAATGGCAAAAAGATGGCATGACAAGAGAATTGAGAAAAAGAGAAAGGGTGAAAGGTAATTGCAAGAAGGACAACAAACATTAGAAGGAAGATACTTAAGGGAGAAACTGGAAAAGGAAAAATGAACAGAAAGAGGAAGGGAGCACCAAAGTTTAGGAAAGCTGTAAGAAAAAGCAGATTGAACAACAACACATTTTCTAGGAGGGATATTAACAGAATCAAAAGTATTATTGCAAAGAAATAAGGAGGAAGAAAGAGGAGGAGAAAAGAAAGGTTTTGACATAAGAAATAATGGTGCCAAACCAGAATTTGGACAAAAAAGAGACAAAATGGGAAAGGTGCATAGCATCAAGAGAAGGGAAAGAAAGAGCTGAGTAAAGAGAGCAATGGTGAGTACAAGTGGGGAAATCTAAAGCAAAGTGGCAGAAAGAATGAAAAAGGGGATATAGTCTAGCAAGGGAGGTTTTACGTGCACTATAGTTGATTAAGACACCATAGCCAAAGATGGCGAGGATCATTTTTAGTACAAATTCTAGGCAGACAGGAAGCAGGATACATGATTTGTTCCTCTATGATGCACCAAACTTAGGATGAGGCTTATGGAGAATTGCATCAATGTGCAACAGAGAAATCAAGATGCTGGTCAAGGCAGACTGGTATTTAAAGGAGGAGACATCTTCAAGTATAGCACCATCAAGGGTATTAAATTGTGGAGGAGGAGTACGTCTGGCAAGCTTCTGATGTTACCAAAAGTCATACAGTGTTTTTTTACATTAAGAGACAGCTGGTTAGTCATGAACTAATGTTGAATGTTGTCCAAATCCAGCTAAAGTCAAGAGAAGAGGTCATGGGAAGAGAGTCAGAAGTAAAAAGAGCTGTGTCATCAGCATACATATGAATGGACACAGAGGAATAGCCAGAGGGTAGGTCATTTAGGAATACTGAAAAGAGAATAGGACCTAAGACAGAACCTTGAGGGGCAACTGAACTAATGGTGAGAGATAGGGAAATGGATTTATTTATCCGGACAGCTTGAGACCTGCCTTTAAGATATGAATCAAATCCACTGACAGAGGAGTCAGACAGGCTAGTAGTTTAAGTTTGCCCAGTAAGAAGGAATGCTCAACAGTGTCGAAGGCCTTAGCAAGATCGCCAAAACTAGCAGAAGTCATCAGTTCTTTATCTATAGTTGTAAGTATGGAATCAGTGAGCCAAAAGACATAAGTAGAAGTGAAGTGAAAATTCCTAAAGCTGGACTGGATGGGGGTAAAAAAAGGAGGAATTGGTAAGAAAGGAAGTAAGCTGAGATATGACAATGCACTCCTGTAAGTTAGCCAAGAAAGAAAGGAGAGAGGTAGGATTAAAGTTACCAGGAGAAGTGGGATCACCACCTTCGTGAATCAGAACAACAGTATCCTCTTTCCAGATGTCAGAAACAGTTGAAGAGGAGAAGGAGATATTTAAAAGTAAGGTAATGGGAAAAGTAATGGCAGACACTGAGTGAAGGAGAAGCTTAAGATCAAGCCCGTCAGGACTACCTCCTTTTAGAGGATTTAGGGAAAGCAGGGCCTTTATGGAAACTGCAGGAGTGGCAGGAGAGAAGGAGACAAAAAGAGGAGAAGGAAGTGGAGAGGGAGAAAGAAGGGAGGTAGAGGAGGAAGGGATAATAAACATGGCAAACATAGTAACGTAAGAATTAAAAGAGTTGGCAACTGCAGAATGATTAGAAATAAGGGAGTCACCAATGTTTAAAGTGGGAGGGGAGACTGGGTCTGAGGGGAGAAAATGGAATGGATAACCTTCCAAAAATTGGAGGGGTTATTTATGTTGTTTTGGATCCTGGAACCAAAATACTCAGACTTTGCAAGTTTGACAGCTTTAGTATAGGCATTATGAATACAACTGTAGTGGGCTAGTGAATTGTGGGAGCCAGTGAGTCTAAAAGTACACCAGGCAGAGGTTTCTGTGGTGGAGACAAGTAAATACCTCAGCCATTATCCAGGGATGGTGAGAGCCCTTCACTACAGTTCTATGCAGGACAGCATGACTATACCATACAACCAAGAATTTAAACCGAAAGAAATGTACAGCAGAATTTATATTATGGGCTGTAAAGATAGGGGACCAACTAATTGACCAAAGATCAGTGAGGAGAGAGGTTAAGTCAAGTAATTTAAAACACCTGAGGTAAATGATTTTAGGGGGAGCTTTAGGGTGATGTAGTTTTCACACACAGTAAACAATATGATGATCACTGAGAGCATCAGTAAGTATACCTGCATCAACTATGCAGTAGAGTGAGACATGGGAACCCAGTCAATCAGAGAGGGGTTTAAGGATCAAACATTTAAATGGATGGGTGCAGAAATTATTTGGGTCAGCTGCACTGACTTAATATTTTAGGAAAGGTTGCTGGCCAATGGAGGCGCCCAATTTAAGTTAAAGTCACCAACTATAAGTAATTTGCCACTAAACAGCTGAACAGATAAAGGAAAGATGCTCAGTAACTGAAATTGAGGATACAACAGGACAGCAGTAAACACCAGCAATAAAGATGGGAATAGAGAAGGAAAGGAAGAGTTTGAGGAGGATCAGCTCATGGGAAGTGATGGGTAAGGTGATGGAGGGGCTGTTGAAGGAAAGCATGGTTGATTACCTTGTAAATAGTGGACTACAGGATGACAGGCAGCATGACTTTACACAAGGGAGGTCATGTCAGATGAACATAATCAAGTTTTTCAATTTGGTGACTAGGGTGATTGATGGGGGGGCAGTGGATGTGGCTTATCTGGACTTCAGGAAGGCCTTTGACACTGTCCCCCACAGAAGGCTGGTAAAATAGCTATACATTTTGGGGCTGGGTCTGAAAAAAACAAGGTCAGTGGAGAAATGGCTGAGGGACAGAAACCAGCAGGTGGTGGTTAATGGGGTGCATTCCAGGAAGGAACTGCTGATGAGCATGGTGCTCCAGGGATTGGTACTGGGATCCATCCTTTTTAATATCTATATCAGCAATATAGCAAAGAGACTGCAGGGGAAGGTCTGCCTATCTGCAGATGATATGAAGTTCTGCAATAGGGTGGACACTCGGGGGGGTGTGTTGGCAATGAGGGAGGATCTAAAGATCCTGAAGGGATGGTTGGAAACCTAGCAGCTGAAATTCAATGTCAAAAAGTGTACAATAATGCACATTTATTTATTTATTTAGATTTTGGCTTGAGGTGTAATAACACACAAGCCATCTACACACAGGGATAGAGGAAAGGGAAATTAGGGCAACTGAGCAAGAGAGAGATCTAGGGAATAATTTCAGAAAACCTTAAGGTGAGAAGAAATGCATCAAGGTGGTGGGCAAAGTGAACAGAATGCTAGCATGCATAGGAAGGGGTATAACAAGCAAAAGGAGAGAGATGCGATTCCCCTTTATAGATCCAAGGTGAGGCCACACCTGGAGTTTGGGGTCCAATTCTGGAGACCTCACCTGTGCAAGGACATACAGTAGATGTGGTGGAAAGAGTTCAAAGAAGGGCAACCAAGATGATGCACAGAATGCATTGGAAGCCCTATGAGGAGAGATGGAGGAAGTTGGGTCTGTACTCACTGGAGGCTAGAAGGGAAAAGGGGGACATGAATGAAACATTTAAGTATGTGAAGGGGATTAATAAGGTGGGGGGGCTTATTTACAAGAAAGAAATGCACTATACCTAGGGATCATATTCTAAGGTTAGAAGGGAGAAGGTTTAGGGGAAATGTGAGTGGTTGTTTCTTCACTGAGAGGGTGGTGGAGTCCAGGAACAGTCTGCTGGAAGAGATGGTGGGGGCTGAAACAGTGGAAGAATTCAAGAGGGAATGGGAAAGATACAAGGGATTGACCCATGGGCAGAGTGGGAGATCTTGGGTTGAAGGAGACAAATAGGGAGTGGAAGAATGGGGCAGACTCGATGGGCCAATGGTGTCCTTTTCTGTCACTAGATTTCCATAATTCTATGATGAAAAGGGGGGGGACAGTGAGAACAGTTGTACACGGGATCCTAGATGATATGTAAACTGCAACACTGCTGCCCTTTTTAGAGTAATTTTGTCTGACAAGGGAGTAGCCAGGTATAGCTACAGGGACCTTAGCGAAGAACCAGGTTTAAGATATAGCTAGACCATCCAGCTGAAGGTTGAACAAGATTGGAGATAGCTGGTCATTTTTAGGGAGATGGATGTTTAAATAAGCCACCCTCAACCCTTTTGGGAGTAGTAAAGGAGAGGGTGTAGTGGGACTAGGATTAATCTCTATGCCACCTGCTAACAGAGTACAGTAGTAAGCTGACAAAGGGTTTTAGCACATATTTTTACTGTTTAGAAGGGGGGAAATGGAGGAAGAAAAACAGGCAAAATGGTAAAGGAGATGGGACAGAAGGTGCCAAAGAGTTTCTAGGTGAAGCCAAGGGGCAGGAAAAAATTGACACAAGGGACGCTGGGGGGAGTGGATGAAAAATGGACATGAGGAGAAGGGGAAAGTGGGTGAGGATGAAGGGAAACAGTGAGAAAGTAGAAAGAGGAAATGTCAATAGGATGCAGAGGGGAGGAGAAAGGCAGATAAGGGATAACAAAAAATAATAGATATTAACAGTATATTGAATGAGTAAAGAGGCAGAAGAACCAAAGGACAAATAATGAGAACAGTAATAGGAAAGTGTAAAGGCATAAGTTGTATAGCAGGCTCATGCTCAAAACACAAATGAATAGTATTATATATAAAATCAGTACATTATTGTTTTTAGAGAAGTCCCTTCTTCTAAGAAGCAGTCCTCTTGTTTATATCTGTCTGTCTGTCTATCTATCTATCTATCTATCTATCTATCTATATCTATCTATCTATCTATCTATCTATCTATCTATATGTCTAGCACCCCTATAAAACTCTTACCTGTATAATCTTCTTAAGATGCAACTATATTACATATAGCTAAGGTGCTAGTATACTGTAGATATATTAAGAATTGAGTGTCACTTAGCCTAATCTGTCCCTCTTTGTTCCCACTTACCTTCCAGTGGTGTACCATCACAGCAAAGACACAGCAACAGTGAATACCATTATAGCAACAGAAATCGAAAGGTCATTGCAATGGTCCCCACTGAACACCAGCACTGTGTCTTCCAGTGTTTTGCCTCCTCCCTGAAACAACTCTGAATTGGAGTTGACTATCTAAATAGCAGGGTGTGTGGGAGGCAGTGCCCCCCACATGGGGGTTTGAAGGGTGCAACCACTCATCAAAAATGCAATGTTACAACAACAGCACTATGCAGACAGTCAGCATTGTGTCTGTTAATGTAATGGATGTCAGTGACTTTTTTGTCACTGTGGCATGGTGGAACCCCTTCTAGTTCCACTCTCAGGGTACACCTCCTCCCAGATAACACAAGCTAATATGGAAAAAGGGAGCAGTGGAAAAACTGGTGGGGTGAGTTGAGACCTGGCGGCAGACAACAGAGGGTAGTTGTGAGGGAGGAAACATCCAAGCCACTGCCAGTAATGAGTGGAGTACCGCAGGGTTCAGCGCTGGGTCCCGTTTTGTTCAATGTCTCCATTGGTGATATTGCAGAGGGGGTCAAGAGTAAGATCTGCCTGTTCGTGGATGACATTAAGATTTGCAAAAAAGTGGACAATGAGGAAGAGAGGCAGACACTCAGAGATGATCTAGATAAACTTGAACACTGGTCTAGGGAGTGGCAGTTTGGGTTTAATGCTAAGAAGTGCAAGGTCATGCATCTTGAAGCCAGAAATCCCAAGAACAGCTACTGGCTTGGGAGAGTGCAAGTAATGGCTTCAAAATAGGAAAGGAACCTTGGGGTAATAGTCATAGGGGACATGAAGTTATTTGCACAGTGTAGGAGAGCTGCAGTAAAGCCAAATAGTATGCTGGGGTGCATTGCCAGAGGTATCACCTCTAGAAAGGGGGCGGTCATCCTGCCATTGTATAGATCACTGGTGAGGCCACACTTGGAATACTGTGTACAGTACTGGTGCCCATACCTCAAAAAGGATGTGAGATTACTGGAGGGGGTGCTGCGTAGGGCTACAAAAATGATCATGGGATTAGGGGAGTTGCCATATGAGAAGAGGTTGAAAGAGCTCAACAAGAACTCACTAGAAAAACAGTGGTGAATTTCAAGAATGCATGGGACATTCATATAGCAATTCTTGGGGATGGGGTTAGGAAGAAGTAGGCTGTTGGTTAACTAGAATATGCATCTTATCCATTAGGTAGGGAAATGGGCAGACTGGATAGGCCAAGCGGTCCTTATCTGCCATCAAATTCTATGTTTCTATGTTTCTAGAAGACAGAAGGGTAAGAGGGGACATGATAGAGACCTATAAGTAGTTGAAAGGCATAAACAAAGTTAGGGAGAGAGGACTGTTACACTTAAAGGAGGAAGGGTCACTAGGGGGCACAGTTTAAAGTTGGAAGGAGGAAGATTTAGGAGGGAGATGAGGATGCACTACTTCACAGAGAGAGTGGTGTCAGGTTGGAACGCAATGCCGGAGGAGTTAATCACTCAAAGGACAGTGGATAGCATTAAGTGGGGATGGGATAGAGTCATGGGTAGGGTTAGTACAGACAAAAACACAAAGAAGGGAAGGACCAGAAAAGAGGAAATAGAGTGAGGTTTGGTGGTGGTGGGGCAGCGGTAGAGATTTGAAACTAAGAGCTTCACAATCAGGCAGACTTGAAAGACCTGTGGGCCTTTTTCTGCCTGTAACTTTGTATGTTCATATGTTTGTAATAAATATAGAGATAGCCCTAGGTGGGAGGGTGGCTGGGAAGAATGGGAAAGCAAAGAAAATACAATATTTCCATTGTTGCCTGCTCTGCTTAAAGAGCACAGCTGCTTCTGATGAAATAAGACCACAGTTCCCAGCTCTGTTTAAATTCAAACAACACAGATGCAGATAATGAAAGCAATCCCACTGTTTCCTTCTTTGATCAAAGAGCACAGATGCTAATAATTACGGAAAACCCACTTATAGTTAGGTCTTTATGCCAACTATCCAGAATGGATTGAACAGAATCATCTATATGTTTCAATGAAATTTTAAAAGTGTGTCATATTAAATGTCCTCATGACTGGTCATGCTGTGCATTTATTATCATACTAAGTAAAGGGGTAATCAGGTTGGGAAACCTAGTATATTGCTTTTAGGTATGTAAAATATATGTCCTGACCTGTAGTGTTCCTTCCCCTGTAAGGGCATAGGTAGCTTGTAAAATTTCAAACGGGACCACTCCAGTATGATCAAGAAATGTTAAATAGATTTCAGACCAAGCTACTGCCAAAAGCGAAAAGACAGGTTCACTTGTGCTGGTAAGAAGTTCTCATCTGCTACTAAAAATCTGCTAAATAAAAAATATTATTTAACTTACGGTGCAATTGTAACTGATACCAAATTTTAAGTGTATGTGCTGTCAGGTTATTAAAATGTGAACATACTAACATATGAAGAATGCCAGCAGATACATGCCTGTTGGTCTATCTAGTCTGTTTGAGTGTGCAGGTAGCAATCTGTCACACTGTCACACTGCAGCTTCTCCCCCCTCTCCTAACTGCATATCTAATTTCATTTACATACTAGCTGTTATCCCTCATCCCAGTGCCTGATTGGCACCCTTTTCCCCTGACGCTGTCCCGGCCATCCCTTCTTAAAACTGCCCAACTTCTTCTAGAATACCACCTCCTCAGGCGATGCATTCCACCCTGTCACCACTCTCTCCAGGAAATTGTGCTTTCTCATTCCCTTCTGAAATTACCACCCTCAAACCTTAGACTATGCCCACTAGTGTCCCTCCTGCTCCTTAATCTTAAATTCCCCTCTCCACCATTTTTATGAGTGTTTTTCATATATTGAAGGTTTCTTTCTCATGACCCAGTGGAGGTGTTTTGTCCTCTGTTATAAATAAAATGGGATCCAAATTCTAAGAATCAGTGAGAGAAAACTCAATAGTTTTCTAAGGAGCTGTATAGTGTGGAGTCAGCTACATAAAAACTGATCTTCAGGCCAGCTCATCAATGCAGTGGTTGGATTTCCGTCTGCAACACTGGCAACCAGGGTTTGGAAATGGACTCGAGTCTCCATAGGGATGGCCGGGGGGTAGAGAAGGATGGAGCATCCAGTGATGTCTCTCCTTCTCCAGGGGGAGAGTGAGGATGCGTGACAGTGCCCTGTTGGCCTCTGACAGAGTCTAGAGGCACAGTAAGATATCAGGATCCAGTGCAAGAAGGGGACAGTAGACATCAGCATTGCTTGATGTCAGCACGCCACCACTTGGGAGGAAAACCAGGAGGAAAATCACTCAGTACCCACCGGATGATGGCTGCCAGGTTCTGACACCATCAATACCCTCCAGTTAGCCATCCCCCCACCTCAGCAGTATGCCTGGGGCCTAATGAGAGTGCGCTGGATAGCCACCCACTGGTGCCTTCCCTTTCGGAGGGGGGACTCACCCAGTGAAGGGATACACCGGTATACCCCAAGGAGCAGATATGAACTGATCTCAGGTGGAGATGGACTTGACAGAGGGCGGTAGGGTTCAGCCAGCAGCCTCAGGCGGACCTGAAGGAGTGGGGGGCGCTGGAGCCATAAGGAGCAAAACCAGATAATGCAAAAAAAAAAAACTGGTCTTCAAAAGGCCACTTGTGAATATAAAGCTGGATTCACTAGGTTTATCCCTCCCTGTGGTAAGGATAATTGTAATGCTGAAAAATGGAATCGGGGTCTGTCTCTCCCATAAAAACTGAAAATATTTTTTTTTCCATAGAGTAAAGTAATATTTACCTGGGAATATTAGTATTATTTGAAAAGGGTGCAGCAGGCAAAGTAATATTTTCATTCATACAGTTTCTGCCCATTGAAAAAAGGAGAGAAGCAATTTGTCCAATTTTGTTAAATCCTGTTCGATTTTAGATGTCAGTGGCTCATACTTTATTGATTCTAAATTATCAATGTCCTTAAGAATATTAATTCATTAATATTTAAGTTTAGTACAATGTCATTTTCTGTGAAAAATTGTTTTACTTCTCTGGATAGTGTAAAATGAAATAAAAGGACCACAGTTTTATGAGTATTCAGTTGGAAGGCTTTAGCCTGTTGTTCAATGCTGGGGGGGGGGGGTAGCTCCTCCCCCATACCCTGCTTAACCAGCAGGCTGCCTCTCACCCTGCTTAGAGCATTTTGATGGTGCAGCTGTGTGGCTGGCCAACTGTGGGCCTCCTTCCCTGCTTCTCCTCCTGCTGTTTCTCCCTTCATTGTTCGTTTCCCGTTTGCTTCCTCTTTTATTCCTTCTCTGGCACTTTGTGCCATGCTGTGTCCCCCCCCCATGACTTCCCATCATTGTGCTGGCCTCTTCCCTCCCCATGGCTCTCCTCATTGCCTCTCCCCATCTTCCTTCCTCATGCCTTACATTGCCTTTGTTTTATTTTGGGCTATTCTCCCAGTCAGCTGCCATGCTGCCTCACTCCAGTACTCTCACTGCCTCATTTCTGGAGTTGCTTTTCAGATTGTCTGGACCATTTTATTTTTCCAGGTTATCTCCACATTGCTCTTTCCTGGATTATAGTTTAGATAGTACTACCAGGTCATTTGGATTCTCTCTCTACCTTAAATTCCAAGTAACAATGTTCCCACGGGCACAATCCTTCCAACAGTGCAACAACCATACTATAAACTACTTACTAAACAGTTTAATGCATTAAGGACTCTATAATTGTTGCTGCTGAAAATTAAAATTAGCTGCAGTTCTCTTTGTATTTATACTGTACCGGTGGGAATGATGGAGTTTCAGCAAGCACACTGCTTGTTTCTGGTTACACACCTTGTTTCTATATTTAGAGGTTCTAAGTAACTGCTTCCTGCAGCACAGAGTTTCGTTTGTTGTTTTGAGAATGATTTACCGCATCAGCCCATTGCATTTGGGCATTTTATTGCAGTCCAGCCAGCCCTTGCAAGACTGATAATGATGTGAGTAATGCATTTTGGTTCCAGGAATTCATCTAACCTGTGCTAGCTTTGTGAGTTATCTCCAGGATCATACAACCAGACTATTCTATGTTCCTTCTTTCAGCAGCTCTAAGTGCACAGCCAACTTTGGTCTTACCTGCCTTTATGGTTCCCTGTCCATGCTGCCATGCCCAAAGGGGGCCCTTCTCATATCAATATTGCTTCTACTCCCACATTCATCCCTGAGTGTCCCCTCTTTTCCTTGGACACTGTATTATTGGAGATGAAAAAGCCAATTCCTAAAGGCTTGTTCTCATATATTACTTCAGATGGTTCCTCAAATCACACCCTTCTATGGCGAAGCCAAACCACATGGGATCTCATCTTCCCAATCTTGTACTTCTCATGATACGATGATGGTGGACCACGATGGGTCCTGCCATCTCTATCACTTACTACTCGATGGAAGGAATCGCATTACTCAGATGTGGCGATGGCAGACCACGTGGAGTTCCACCATCCCGTTCATGCTCTCCTTCAGCAATACAGCAATGGCAGACCACACGGCTACTCTATAATGGCAAGGGATCCCGTCTATCATTCCAGCACAATGTCTGCCATGCAAAGATAGACCATGGAGGGCCCTGCCTGCTGCTCACCATCTACTCCAAGAGTTTTAACGTATTCCTTCATTAAGTCCCTGTGCTCCATATTGTTTGACATCAAGTCATCTTCCTTGCTTGAGAAAATGCTTCATGTCACAAACAGCGGCATCCTGCATTTGGTCCTACTTTAGTGTCTTCCACCTTCCCTATCATTCAATCCCCATTAAACAGCCTTTACATGCCTTTAGTATATCCTATTCAGTTCAAAAGTACATCTGTGGGGGTATCACCTGTCTTACCATGGAATGCAACACACTCTGGCTCCTGAGGGTACCCCTTGCCACCTAGATTGTTCTATGCTATGGCAATGGTGGACCACATGGGATCCCGCCATCCCTGTTCTACATCCCACTTGACAACTTCCCCTTATCCCTCATCTCCCATTCCAACTTTGTGACCTTCATTTTTTCCTTCAACTTACTTAAAGGACATTATTGATGGACTTATCTTGGACCCAGTTTTAATCAGCTTCAGACCATGCAGTTTCTCTGTGAAACTCTTGGGGGTCTCATCATCTTCCAATGTATTTCCCCTCAACAGGAGGCTCTCCTCTACATAAATGGAATTCTTCTCACACTATGGCAGACTTTAGTAGGGGTCTCACCTCCCAGTATTGTTCCTTTAAGACTTAGTCACCCATTTATGGCTTCTTCATTCATCAGGACTCCATGCCAATGCCATTCTCTAGCTAACCTGCCTCTGAGCCTACTATCACCAATACAGGTTAATGCCTAACATCCATGGTGATGGCGAACCATGCGGGGTCTCTCCATCCCATTATGCAAGCCCATGATGGGCTTTATCTGGCACTTTCTTATTTCAATCAGCCTCAGTGACTCTCCTCCTCTATGTCTTGCATTATTTATTTTTTTATTTATTTATTTTGTTAACCCGGTAAACATATGAACCAAGGCCCTTTTTCATATGTGACCTGAGACTGTAAAATAGTCACAAGATGTTATACAAAAAGAATACTTTTACATTCACTTAATACAGAAATACAAATATATGACACATTAGACAAACAATATAATACAAATTATTTAAAATAGCAGTGACATTGCAAGCTACTCAATAAATGATGCTTCAGTTTCTTTTTAAATAGATTATGACTACTCAAAGTTCTAAATTGAATGGGAAGATCATTCCAGTATTTTGGTGCTTGGATGGAAAAAGCGTAAGCACCCATTTTAGTTTTAGTGGCTTTCAAATTTAAACAAGAAAGAAAATGTGATCTCAAATTTCTTGGAGCTTCCCTTACAGATATCAAAGAATACAAGGGAGAGAGACCTTTTTGGCTCAATAAATTATCCCTTTTACAACAAAGAGAGTAAATGGAACTCAAATTAGGTGGTAGAAACCCTGAAACTTGATATAAAGTACAATGATGTGCACTATATGTCAATCTATAAACAAATCTACAGATACTGTGAAATGTCATTGTTAAGTTATTTAACACATGTTTAGACAAAGTTGTAAACAAAAATGAATTATAATTCAGTTGTGAAAGTAGTATACTTTGGGCTATATGTTTCCTAGCTTGTAAGGTTAACACATTCTGCAATCTGAATAAACCCCCTAATTTTTGATTTACTGATTTTGTTAAAGTCAATATATGATTTGAAAATGTTAAATTTGAGTCCAAATTCATTCCCAAATATCTAAAACATTGCACCTGCTCCAAATTAGTTCCATTTTTACCTGACATGTTCAATTTCCCTTATTTAGCCA
Source organism: Neoceratodus forsteri (assembly GCA_016271365.2). Classification (NCBI taxonomy): domain Eukaryota; kingdom Metazoa; phylum Chordata; order Ceratodontiformes; family Ceratodontidae; genus Neoceratodus; species Neoceratodus forsteri. The sequence goes on along the minus strand of CM028138.1, from coordinate 808,383,611 downwards.
TTTTTGTTTAGAGGCAAGTATCATACTCTTAGTTTTTGAAATATTCAATGATAATTTTAAGTCCAAATAACAATTTTCTATACTCTGAAAATCTTCAGTCAAATCTTGAGCAATTATATCTAATGAATTAAAGCTATTATATAATATTATATCATCAGCATATAAGATTGTCTTACTTGGTATAATATCCACAAATGTAATGAACAATAGGGATCCCAAGATTGACCCTTGAGGTACACCCTTTTCTAAAATTCTACTTTTTGACACTGAACCCTCATAAAGAACTTATAATGTATGGTAGAATGCTATTAACCTTAGGAAATCATTATTTCCTAAGGTTGTTAACTCTCGATGTGGCAGAAATGTTTTTAACCTACTCGATGCTACGTCACATCGATAGGTTAACAACAGAGATTGGTCTGCGCATGTGCATGCTTTTTTTCAATGGGGAACCAACGGATGAAGGCAGCGGTTAGGGAAAGACTGAACGGTCTCAGTGGTGACTATTTTTCAAAAAGTAAGCAGACATTTTACTTTTTAGGTGGGACCTTACACTATAAAAAATAATGTATGGTCCCTCTATTGGCAACTGGTCACTGTTAACCGTCTCGAGGTTGCCATGGTGATGTAAACCTCTTAAGCTTCACTCTCAAGGTTTACACGGTTGCCCTGGCAACCTCTCGACAGTTAACTGACCAGTTACCAATAGAGGACCATACATTATCCTCTATGTAGTTCCCTACCTGATAAATAACTGTCCACCCATTCAATTGACAATCTGAATAATCCCTTGGCAGCTAGGCTCCTGAGCAGCAGGAAATGGTCAACAAGGTCAAATGCCTTGGACAGGTCCACAAAAACAGCACCAGTGAGCTCACCCCTCTCCATAGCCTCACTGATGTGGTTTGTGAAACTGACCAAGGCAGTTCCTGTACTATGAAATTTTCTAAAGCCATGCTGATCTGGAGCCTGAAGCCCAATCAGTTGTAAGTAATCACTAATTTGTACCTCTATTATCTTTTCTAAAATTTTACCTAAAGGATGGAGAAGAGTAATAGGAATAGATGTCAATGATGGACTGTGTGGCCTCTGCCATTCCTACAAGACTATTGCCTTCCTATCCTTGGAGAAAGCTCATACTACATTCAAGTCAACCTGCTGCATGGTCCAGCCATCCCATCAAAACAGTTCCACTGTGCAGATCTATCCAGTATTCCAAAGGCCGTGCTATGGACCAACAGCAATCATCTATCTCAGACCTGGATTAATCATTAATTCAGCATCCGGTCATTATTCCAGTTGGATATTTCATCTCCTCTAACCTTCATCTGCAACATCGATCCCTTGCTCATTGACCATGAACTGGATTCCACCAGCTACACCAGACCATACTCCTGGACATAGCTCTACCTAAAATCTAGCGCATTTAGGATTATTCTCTTCTTAGTATGCCCAGAGGATAAGCAAGTCAGTAACTATGGGTCCTCTGAGGTTTCTCCCTAAGGGGGTGTTTCCCCTCCTGCATGCTACCTATCACACTCTCTGGAGTTGGAGGAGGTAGTCAATTTTGCAACTTCTTTTTTGGGCCTTAAGTCTGCACCTACCCACTATTCTACCCAGGGTGGAATCTGGAGAAGCGCCAAAGCTCATGTTATAAACACCAAGCATACCAGTCAGCTCATAAGTATACACAAGCACTAAGTTATTTGCCACCCATTGAATTGGAAGACTTTAGCCTGTTGTTCAAAGGACAGAAAACAGATCCTCACCCATTCTCTACTTAACCAGCAGGCCACCTCTCACTCTGCTTAGAGTGTTTCAGCGGCACCCTCCATCCTCCCCTGACTCCTTCTCCTTCAGCACTCCTGTCTCACCCTCTCCACTGGGCCTTATGTCTACACCTACCAACTATTCTATCCAGAGTGGGATGTGGAGAAGCACCAAAGCTCATGTTATAAACACCAAGCATACCAGTCAGCTCATAAGTATACACAAGCACTAAGCTATTTGCCACACATTGAACTAAAATCACACTCTATTCTTAAATTTGTCCAGAATAGTCCAGTCCACCATATTGACTCATCTAGAGACAGCACCATCATGAGGACATCATCTGCATAGAGGGACATCTTATGTACAGTTTGTCCTAGGGGAATCCATTCAATCTGAGATGAAGTTCTCAGAGCTATGGCCAAGGATTCCATTTATAGCTGAAAACATAAAGTGGATAGTGGGCATCCCTCTCAGGTTCCTCTAGGTAGTGTAATTAGGGAGAACAATGACCCATCGATATGAGCATAAGTCTGAGGCTGAGTATATATCAATTTCAGCCAGGTTTTGAACTGTTCAGGAAAATTAAGGTTGGACAGGGTCTCCCAGAGGAAGTCCAAGGATACCATGTTACAAGCCTTTTCTGCATCCAGTCGAATTAGCACTGCTAGGATTTTCCTAGTTTGAATATATTCTGCTAATAAGAGTGTACTCTGCTGGCCTACTGGTGCAGCTGTTGGAGTTCCACTTGTGCACCAGCGAGTCGGGTTTGGGAATGGACTAAGGTCACTGAAGGGTCGGCCATAGGGGAGAAGGATGGAGCATCCTAGGGACTGCTCTCCTTCTCTGGGGGGTTGGCGGGGACACTGTCCGGAACTTGATGGACCCTTGGCAGAGGCTGAATACGGCAGTGACTAGTGCTCAACAGTAATCCAGGAGGCAGGGCTGATGCAGGGCATCATTGCACGTCCCCGCCTCCCAAAACAACAAGGAAAAACTCACTCCTGTGCCCACTAAATGAAGCCCACTCTGTCCACAATTGGTGTCCAAGCTGACTCCTGCCTTTCCAAGTCACGGAGCCATTGGGCCAGGTGCCATGACCCTACCCTGGAGGGGAAGCTAGGGGGGTCAGGGAGGATAGCTATATGTGGGCAGCCACGGTTGAAGTCCGTGACCAGGCTGATGGCCTTTGCATTGAGCAACAGGAGGGCAAAAAGTGTAAATAAAAAAAAAAGAGTGTACTCCAAAGATTATCCATGGTATGATGCTGCCTGATAAAACCCATTTGGTCTGCATGTATTAAACATGGCATTATTTAGTCTAGTCTCTTCACCCATATAGCCATTTATAATTTATAACCTGTATTCAATATTGAAATGAATCAATAAAAAGATGAAACTGTTATGTTTTTACCCAGTTAAGGTAGAACAGCTATCACTGCATATGCCCATGATGGAAGGGGGGATTACCATCTGCAACCTCTTGAAATGTTTGTAGCAGTTGTAGTATGAGTAAGTTTTAAAATTTTTTATACCACTGGTCCACAGATCCATCTAGGTCTTTACAGTTTTGACATTTGACCAACTTAATTTGTTGCAACACTTCTTCTACCCATATAGGCACCTCCAACAGTGTCTGTTGGTCATCAATCAATTGGGGAAGTTGTAACTGTTCCAAGAACCAAAGTCTATCCTCGGATCTTGCAACTTCTTCTCTTGTATATAACATTTGATAGTAATTTTTAAAGATGTTATAAATTCTCTTTGGATCATGTGTAATCAGTTTTGTTACCAATTTTTTTTTTAATTTTAATATAGTTAATGTTTGTTTTTGAGACCAAAGTTTACATGATAGCATTTTAGAACCCCCTGCTTCGTCTTTGTATTGGGACTGTTTTAAATACACCATCACCTAAGTGTGCCTAGTGGTTGTGGTCTTCATATTTATAGAGCTTATGAAGGCTTTCTACACCATCACCCATCAACTCCTGCTATATAACCTTCTCTCTCTAGAACTGTCTAATGACCTGGTGAGATGGTTCAACAGCTACCTCTCACACATGACTCAAAGCATTAAAATAAAAGATATTCTCTCACAGCCAAGGGATGTGAGCCTTGGTGTCCTCCCAAGGGTCCATATTAGAACCACTCCTCTTCAGTCTCTTTATTAACCCACTGCCTTCAGCTTGCCTGGCAAAAATGGTACTCTTTTCGGATGATGCAGTAATTTCTGTCACTGGAAAAAACCTTGCCTCCATCTCCACTGAACTACAAACCAGTTTCCATGGTCTCAAAAAATGGTTCACTGACAAAGAACGTTTTCTCAACTACAAAAAAACTAAGAACATGCTCTTCTCTGTTCTACAGAATAAGAAGAAATTTGGGCCCTTGCAAGTTCATAGCCTTAAAGAAGACACACTGGAGAAGGTGTGCCCCTTTAAATATCTAGTTTTCTTTTCTTAACAGCACTCTATCATTTGGTACACATGTTGACCATGTCATTAAAACTGCTAACACTAAATTGGAATCCTCTATTGTCACCGGCATTCTATGACCTCGGAAGCACTGAAACTGGTCACAAGCTGTTCAGTCTTATCCAGTATAGATTACAGTCTTATCTATGGGGCTGACACTGACATTGTCCTCAAAAGGGTACAAACACTTCTTAATAAAGCCTGCTGTCTGGTTCTGGGGTGGATCACAGACACACATATGTGCCTTCTACCAAAAGAGTGGGTGGCTCCCTTTAGAAAGCATAATTGCCTACCAAGTGTGGCTACTTGCTAAGAAGTCCCTGTTACAGCTTACCCCTTGATCAACATCAAGTCTTTTCTTAACTAAACAACCCTCCATAAGGACCCACAATGCAGACAAAGGTGGGCTAGTGATGCTATTTAAGAGAGCATCCCAAGACCAGAGATCCCTCTCATTCCATGGCCCGAGGTGGCTTAACAATCTCCCTAAGGACCTCATTGAAAGTGATAAAATTAACCAATTCAAACATGGCCCATAAGCACATCTGGTCAAGGAGAATGTCTGTAAATGCCATCTCTAACCATTACTCTCTCCTGTTTGTACCTCAATACTTTTCCCTGGCCTGTTACTATCCCTTCTGTATGTCCACCAGTTCTACCTGCTACTCTGCTCATCTGTCACGTCTGCTCCCTCAACACTTCCCTCCACCCCTCCTTCCCACAGCCTCCTACTTCTCTTGTAACCCTCCCTCTCTCCCTCAGCCCTTCCCCCTTCCCCACCCCCACCTTTTCTCCATTTTGCCACTTCTTATTCCTTCCCCCAGTCTTGTTCTAGTCCCCAAAACCATTTCTCCCATGCCTTAGCTGACAAAGCCTGTCTCTATCTGCTCCTCTCTGTTTAACTAGTCCTGTACTTGTTACTCTTGCAGAACTCTGCACTTGCCTTGCTATGGTAATATGGTCCTATTCCCTGAATCACACATTGCACTCTCCCTGAATTACCTGTACATCCTTCCTAATACACTGATGTCTATTCAATTCATGTTGTGTCCTTAATGCCCAGGAACAGTGACTGACCATTGCTACATTTTGCACTAATATTGACATATTGGTAACTGCTTTGTATAACTCCTTAATCTGTGGAATGCTTTGTAGCTTTCTGTTGTCTGTCTATCTATCTTTTGTACCTGAATTGACCTGGAACTTTTGTAAATGAGTCTCTGACTCAAAGGTAGTAATCCCAATCTGAAATAAATAAATAAAATATTTGTACCAGTGGAATGATGCATTTCAGCGTTGGGCAGTTCCATTTTTTTAAGTTGATTATATGATGGTATTTTGGAATATTATGGAAGCCTGGATAATGGAAAAAGAAATATGATTTTCCAACATTTAAAAACATTGCAGACAGCCAGCCCAGTAGTGCTGAGGGCTGAGGCGCTGGATGCCACAACTCATGCCACACCAGCAACCCGGGTTTGGGAACAGATTCAGGTCACCCGGGATTACTGGGGGAAGGAGAGGATTGAGTATCCGGAGGACTGTTTTACTCTCCTGGAGTTGGTGGCTAACATCCTTGCTGCATTTGCAACCACTGGTGGAGCCCATGAGATTGCAACAAGTCGAGGAGCAGTAACAGGGGTCGAGGAGCAATGGCGGACATCCTGTAGGTAGGTATGGTAGCATCGCCACCCTGCGCTGGACATCATTGCACATCTGAGCTCCTGGGATTTATGTAGAAAACCCACTCACTGCTGATAGGCAATGGTGGGTTCAGTGGCACTGGGCCCATGCTGAATACAAAGTTTCTGTGAGACCCTCTCTGGATCCTCCCCCTTGCATAGTGTGAGCCTGCCAGCATTCTAGATAGGGCACTAGTGGAGTGGCGGTCTTTCCTCAGGGGATTCAGAGCTGAGGGGTCAGTGTGGCACAGTGAAGAAGGAGGATGTTGGGCCCCACTGGAGAAGATTCAATCAGAGCTACAGGAGGGCGGGTAGAGCCCTTAGCCATGTAACCACACCAAAGAGAGGTCAGTAGAAGAAGGAGAGAAAAAAAGTTTGAAAAAAAACAACATTGCAGACTGATATAGTATACCTATAAGAAAAACATCTCCCCAGGGAGCAAATTTCCCTTTTTAGGAGAATGTGGGTTAAACGTTTGGAGCAGGCAAAAATTCTGGGGAAGGGGAAGCACTGTAATTGCTCCTCATGAATCTTTTCAGCTTATACATCAACTGGGTGACCCCAGGACTGTTATTTATTTTTACATGGTTATTTTGGGATTTATGATGTGGTGTTTGGTGTGGTATATGGCCAAAACATAGATTCCCTTTCTTTTTTCTTAGAACTCACAATTCTTTTAGACCCTCTTTCTCTCCTGCCCATACTAATAGGAGGACACTGGAATTTGCCCTTACAGACAGATTTGGATAAGTCAGGGGACCAGAAATGAGGCCCTATGCCAGGCCAGAGAAGCCTTAGAGAGTATATGGACTCTCTTGCATTGGTAGATCCCTGGTATCTTTTTCAGCCCCAAGATTGACAATATACCAAACTATTGAATGTTCTGGAAAATTGTTCCTGTTCCATGGGTGGTGTTGAGGACCTATTCCATGTGATGTGGTTTTGTACATGGTAAACCAAAGAAAGAATTCATTGGCTATGCCACTTTTTTAAGTATGTTATGTAATATTGATCTTACAATTTTGACATCCATATTAATACATACAGAGGACATATGGCCTATTGAAAGACTTGCTAAGTACTTCTTAGCAATAAATAAGGTAAAGAGTAAAATTGCAAAATCTTTAATAGAGCTTTAATAATATTATACTGTAAAAAATTCACTTGTGTTTATAATAAACAAAAATATGAACTTCCTTAATGCACTAAAATAGCAGAATGGCATGCATGTATTGTGATTTTAATATTGTAGATTATGTACTTGTGCACTGTATATGAAGATGTTACACATAATTTATTACTGTATGTGTTTTATTTTGATTGTTGATAACTTTTTAGTCAAACAATAAAATCAAACTGAAATGAGGCAATATACCTTCCACTCCATCCCTCACAATACGTTTTCTAGGACTGACTATTTTTCAGTCAGTCAAGGTCATCTTCAGGGCTACTTTCTTGTAACATACAGGCTTTGGTTCTTATGGATCATTCTTCAGTCTGTCTCAGACATTGTATAGTGCATAGTGTGAAAAGCAATAGAGTGTGGAGGTTGAATTTGCACTTATTGAAGGACCCCCTTATTCTGGAGAAATTTAAAGAATATATTCTCCAGTTTCTTGTCCACAACTGAGATACCATCACCTCACTTGACATTCTGTGGTGTATAGCAAAGAGTACTATTTAAGGCTAATGTATTCGCTTAGTGACCAAACATAAAACATTACAGCAACAATTAACAGATCAATTGTTAACTTAGATCTGACAATTTGAGAGAATGCTTAAGTGGCACACCCATTTAGAGGTCTGGGCTCAACTGAAGTTACTTCAAGATAAATAAGCTAGTTTATTAGCAGAATGGGAAGAATTAGTGATTGTTAGAGTTAATGCTCAATATTTGAACTCCGGTGAGAAAACAGAGAAACTGATGGGTTTCCATCTTTGCCAGCAGGATGCCTTGAGGGTTGTATTAGGTCTGCAACCCCATTCAGGCTCGGAGATCCTCACCAACCCTTGGGATACTGTTAAAGTGTTTTAGGACTACTAGACATCCTTATACATAATATAAATGAACAGGCTGACCTTCCTTTACTATAGAAAATTTCAACCCATTTGGATGGTCTTCAATTCCCAGTTCTTAATTCACAGCAAAAGGAATTGTTGACAGTTGACAGTACACGTAATTCAACAGTTTCCTCTTAATAAGGCCCCAGACCAGATGGGTTTACATTTAATTTTATCAAAGCTCTCTTGGCTGAGTAAGCTGCTTTTTTGGCTAACTTATTTAATTTCCTTTTTTTGGAAGGCTTTTCAGATACATCATTGGCAGAAGCATGGATCACATTCATCCTGAAACTGAACAAAGAACATTATCTTGCTGATAACTATGGAACAATATCCATGATCAACACTAATTTTAAATTACTCACAATCATTTTGCTTAATAGGCTGATGCAAGTTTGGGATGTGCTCACTGACATGGAACAGGCTGGTTTTATTAAGGGCAGGATGTATACTGACCAGCTTTGCAAGTTATATCACTTGATTCCTGCATTTGGAGGGGAGGGAAGGATCACTTTGGATCTGGTCTCCCTAGATACTGAAAATGTTTTTTGATAGGGTATCCTTGACTTACCTTTTTGTCACTTTAAGTAAAGTCAGCATGCCTCAGCAATTTCCTCACTGGGTCTGGATGTTTTATCAGCAATGACCTGGGAAGGTATGGTGTAATGAGATTTTGTCTAGTAAAATGGAATTGCAATAGGGAACACAACAATGCTACCCATTATCCTCTATGTTGTTTCATTTACACCTGGAATCCCAATTTCAGTGTGTATGTACAAATGACTCTATGACAGGTATTTCTGTAGGGATCTCCAGATACAAATTGTCATCATATGTGGATGATATTTTGCTACATGTCACACACCCTACTATTTTGATTCCTGCTGGTTTTGTGGAGGTCATCCATTTTCAGTTATTTCAGGTTATCAGGTTATAAATTAAATCTCAGTCAAACTAAGGTATGGGCCATTAACTGCCATTTATAAACAAGATATAGTAAATATGGGACTTGCTTGGGAACTGATATCATTGAACTATATTTGTGTTTATATATATATATATATAACACACACACACACACACATTCTGTGCTACCATAGTTAGGGTTGAGGAGCCATTTACATGTTAAACCCAAAATGTTGCACCTTAATAACTTTGCAACTGTTTGACAGAGTTGCCTGAAAATTTAAATATATGATCAAGACCCATACACCTTGGGATCTGCCACGTTTCGTACCAGTTGGATATATGGCTGCGGATTTATTAAGCATGATCTGTGCGTGCGTTTACACTTTTCTGGAATTCTACAGTGGCACCTACAGGTAGCACAGTTCATGTGACCGAAATCTTCAGAAAACATGCGTCCGGGGTCCCTGATGTGCCTTTTGCAGATTTCGTGAAAAAATATTAAACGGTTCAAAAGCTATTAAAAAAAGAATTTCCCATTATAAGTCAAAGGGAAAAGTTAACAAAAAGTTCAACAGTCTCGCAAATGCAGTTTTTACTTTCTCAAATTGCCCTTTTACTGTTGCAAATCCGCCATTTTGTTTTCAGTTGGTAATTGGAAAAATGCTTGGCATTTTTTAAATTTGGGACCCTCTACCAACCTAATTCTTTTTGTATTCACCTACTGCAGCTGGACGCTGAGAATGCTAGCCAAGTATTTATTTTGTGGTAAAACACACCAGAAATATGTTTTTCACATTTCTGGAAAAAGTATTTTCGCAAAGTACTTTCGCACTTGGGACACTGTTGAATGAATTTGCGAAAGCTTTCTCAAATTGCAACAGTACTTTTCTAGGCTGTGGAAAAATAACAACAATTATTTGGCACCCCACTGCAAATGAACGGTTTGGAGTTTTGGCCTGGAATGTGGAAGAAATGAAGCAGACATCTCACAGATGTGCCTTTCAGTGTCTTCTTGAAGAAATATTACATGGCGGCAAACGTACGGTACTCCAAATTTCACCTTTTTCCCATAGGATAACATTACGGAGTATGACGTATTACAGCAATCCTTTGGTGCCCTGCTACAAAATAATGGTTTGATCTTTTGGGCTGAAATTTGCTGGGAAGACAGCCAACATCTGACAGATGTGCCTTGCAGTGGTTGGGTGAAAAAATGTTACAGGGAGGCAAAGTTATGGCACTCTGAACTTCTGTTTGTTTCCCATAGGATAACATTATGGTGTTAACTGCGCCTTTCAGGGCCCGTATCTCAGAAACAGTGTGGGATATGGACTTTTCATCAGAAAAATACTTAGCCCCCTCATGGGGGCTAAGCATAAAACTAGCCAGGAAAGTGATAATTCATATGACTTTTACATTTTTGTCTATGTCATACGGTACCTGAGATATAAGCAATTTTCTGTTCTGAGAGTCATTATTTTGCATGCATTCTTTGTACTCACTGTCTTTCTCTATGCAGCTTTTGGGGAAAACCAGCCTGTGCACTTACATTACTGTTACCATTACTGTTTATGCTTGCAGTTCCATACCCGTTTCACTTACCGTTCACATCTACACCACCATGTGCATTACCCTTTGCATTTTCATTTGCTGGTGTGTTTGCGTTGTTTTTAACATTTCTGTCTACAGTTCTGTCTCTTTTTCTGTTATGCTTTGCATCACCATGCGCATTATGATTTGCATTTGTGGGCACAATGTTACTATGTGACAAGATATCACATGACGGGAATGTGGGGCCCTCAGGGCCACGTGCTCCCGCCACCACATTACATTCACTGTTTCTTGTTATCATTCTCAAAAAGAAGAGAAATTAGAGGCAAAAAAACTCCATGTGATGCATCAGTTAGGGTTGTTCCTCAGTGACAAAAGTGAGAACATTCAATGTTAGGGTTGAAACCCCCTTTGCACCCCTCTAGCTTACTCCACCAACCAGAATTGGGGAGCACGTTGGGGTCATCAGTCCTAACTCTCATCCCATTCTCCTATTCCTCAGCTTCTTACCACATGCAATGGGTTGAGACATAGGGCCAATGACCCCAATGCGCACCTCGATTCTGGTTGGCGGGGTGGGCTGGAGGGGTGCCTGGGGTGTTTCAACCCTAACATTAAATTTATTCTCTTTTGTCACTGTGGAACAACCCTAACTGATGCATTAAATGGAATTTTTTCTCTAATACATATATATATATATATATATATATATATATATATATGTGTGTGTATACACACATAGTTAAGGTTGAGTACCCCATTTAAGATTAAATGGTAAAAATTTGCACCTTAATTACTTTGCCACCATTTAACAGATATCCTGAAATTGTACAGACATGGGGAGTAGCCATAGATCTTGGCATCTGCCTACTTTCATGTCAATCAGATGTATGGCTGCGGAGTTATTAAGCAACATTTATGTGCACATTTGTGGTTTCTTGTGCATTCTTTGCTCGTGTCTACTGTTCGCACAGTTTATGCGACTACTCCAAAAACTTCAGGGAACGTGCAGCCAGTGTCCCCGATGTGCCTTCTGAAGATTTCATGAAACAATATTGAATGGTTCAAAAGTTATTCAAAAAACAAGTTGCCATTATAAGTCAATGGGAAAAGTTAACAAAAAATTTGACAGTGTCTCAAATGTACTTTTTAGTGTCGCAAATGACCCTAGTAGTGTCGCATATCCACCATTTTGTCTTTAGTTACTGATCAGAGAAATGCTTGGCATGGAAATTGGGACCATCGAGGGACATAATTCTTTTTGTGTTTACCTTGCCGAGCCCTGGGGATTCTAGCCACGTTTTTATTTTGGGGTACAACACCCCAGAAATATGTTTTTCAAATTTGTGGGAAAAGTTGTGTCTCAAAGTACTGTCACACTTGCGACACTTTCGCAAATTTTTGTGAAAAGTTTCGCAAATCATGACACTACTTTTCTAGATTATGGCAAATTGACAGGAATTTTTGCCACCCTGCTGCAAAAGAACGGTTTAGTGTTTTGGGCTGAAATTAGGAGGGACAGCAGCTAACATCCCTCAGATGTGCCTTTTGGTGGTTTGGTGCCAACATATTGCACAGACAGAAAGTTATGGTACTCCAAAGTTGAAATTTTTTCCCATAGACTAACATGGTGGCATCCGCGTGCCTTTCGGGGCTCGTATCTTGGAAACAGTGCGAGATAAGGAATTTTCATTGTGCAAACCTAGCCAGGAAACTCATGAATCATGTTAAATGTTTATTTTTTTTTCTACATTGTATGGTTACTGAGATATCAGCAATTTAGTATTACAACTGCTCGTTTTCTGCTCTGAGGCACATTGTAATTGATACATTGTTTGTTTTCACTGTGTTTCTGAGTGGAACATTTTGGGAAAAATTAGGGTGTATGCTCCATATACTGTTACACGTCGGCTTTACACTTGTGTTTTCATGCCCATTTGCGTTTCTGTTCCTGTGTACGCCACCATGTGTGTTACCCTTTCCATTTCCATTTGCGCTTGCATTTGCATTACTGTTACCATTTGTGTCTCCACTATTTGTGTTTGCATTTTGCTTAGTGTCACTGTGTGCATTGCCATTTCTGTTTGCAGCCACCTTGCTGTTTTTGTTTGCATTTGTCTTTTGTTTTTCGTCATCATTGTTCTTACCATTACCATTTGCATTTCCAATTGCATTCCAGTGCCCATGCACATTATGGTATGCATTTCCATACATGCTTCTGTTTGTGTTTGTGTTTGTGTTTTCTTTGTCGTTATTGTTGCTCCTACTGTTACCATGTGCATTTATAATTGCGGTATCATGCCCATGCATGTTACAGGTTGTGTTTCTGTACACACTTGCATTTGCATTTCTGTTTCCTTTGGCATTATTGTTGCTGTTACAGTTATCATTTGTGTATACAATAGCAGTATCATTACCGTCCTGTTACCAGTTGCGTTTTCATATGTAGTTGCATCTCTCTTTGCATCAGTATTCAGTTTGCTGTCACTTTGCACCTGTGTTTCTATTAATGCTTGCTTTGCAATTTACTTTTGTGTAACCATGTGTGTAACTGTTAACACTTGTGTTTGCATTGCACTTACTGTTACTATGTCACAAAAAAACATGTGGTGGGAGGTCCCCGTGCTACCACCACCACATTCCTTTCACTATTTATAGTCCTCATTCTCAAAAAGAAGGGAAATTAGAGGCAAAAAACTCAATTTAATGCATCAGATAGGGTTGTTCCACAGTGACAAAAGTGAGGAAATTCGCTGTTAGGGTTGAAAACCCTAACTCCGAATTCACCCCTCCCAGCACCACACACACACAGAGACACACACACACACATTCAAGTATGGGGGAGGACCAAGTCAACACAACCAATGACAGACATCCAGCAGCAGGTGACAGAAATAACAAACAATTCTCTAAATGTACTACAGACATCCCCCACCCACCTGACCAGGTACTGCATGCTCAGTGGAGATCAACAGCAAAACTGAGGCCATGTACACCAAATGTACACATCCTGATTGCAGCTGCACACAGCGTACCACACTTAGTAGTTGCATGGCCCACCTACCGATGCCCCACACCAGACCACACCACATGTGGTGGGCTACCTGAGCAATAGAGTTCAGCAAAACCAAGGAGTTGTACAGGTATAATATCTCTGATTATAACAAGGGTTGGAGAAATGCAGCTTTCTAATTGACTGTAAACATTGTAACAGCCTTATGTTTAGTTTTTATTAACATACAGTACATGTAGAGTCTAACCATATGATGAACATGGTTTAATGTTGTTTAAAAAACAGTTTTATTATGATAGCAATAACCCACTCCCATTTTATGAGTAGATACTCTCCCTCTGCTAGGCACTGCAGCAGGCTTGCAACACAGTGTCCCACCCAGTTACACCATACACTGTCTAGTTACTGGAGAATGGCTGTGAATATGAACTCATAAAGATGAACAGGTAACTTGATCATTACAGTCATTGAAACCTTAGTGTGATTATAACTGACAGAGTCAGTGATAGAGAATAACCCCTGCTGTCCTAGTACACTTACCCCATTGTATGTTAAATCAATACTAAAAGACATTCTGTTTATATCTACACCATACCTACTTGATTCCTGTTGTACCACAATTAACATAGTTATCACCTTGATAGCATCAGGGACAGAAGTGTGGCAAACCCAAACATTAGGCATGCAGCCTGAGTATTAAACAACTGTTAAAAAAAAATTACGCTGTGTCCATAAGTGGCATAGATCACTCATTGCAACAATAGTAAATGTATTACTATTTGAGTAAGTTAGTCATCACAGATGCAATGAGATTGTCTTTATCAGGTACAACATACTCAGTAAGTGCCTACAGTAAAATCTATCCTGTATGCATCTCCAATACAGGTATGTCATTGTTGGCTCAGTAGTGCTATGATATTTAGAAGTTGCTTGGCCTGATCCATGTAATTACAATGTTTCTTACAAACAATACATACTGCATCTTTAGTATTGAAACACACTGAAGGCCTATGTATGTACATCAGCAGTACACCTTCATCAGTAAGAATGCATGTGATACTGGCAGTACGAATTTCACAGCATTGAACAGACAAAGCTTTTCCACACATTTACATCAACCTCTCTATCTTGAGTAAACCATTGCAGTAAATGTACTACTATGTAAATCACCTACTAAATGTAACACTACTTTTATCTTGAGCATGGTAGTGTCTTGTACTTAATTTATGTGCTTCTCTTAATTAATGTATACTCACTAGTGTTAAAACCTTTCTACAACTGTCATCATGCACCTTCAGCATTTATATTGACTAATGGCACAGTACCAGTTGTGGTGTGGTGTGGTGTGGGGTATTGGTAGGTAAGGCCATGCAACTACTAAGTGTGATACGTTGTGTGCAGCTGCAATCTGGGATGTGTACATTTGGTGTACATGGCCTCAGTTTTGCTGTTGATCTCCACTGAACATGCAGTACCTGGTCAGGTGGGTGGGGACATCTCGTAGTACATTTAGAGAATTGTTTGTTATTTCTGTCACCTGCTGCTGGATGTCTGTCATTGGTTGTGTTGACTTGGTCCTCCCCCATACTTGAATGTGTGTGTGTGTGTCTGTGTGTGTGTGGTGCTGGGGGGGTGAATTCGGAGTTAGGGTTTTCAACCCTAACAGCGAATTTCCTCACTTTTGTCACTGTGGAACAACCCTAACTAATGCATTAAATGGAGTTTTTTGCCTCTAATTTCCCTTCTTTTTGAGAATGATAATGAGAAATAGTGAATGTAATGCGGTGGCGGGAGCGCGGTGCCCAAAGGGCCCCGCACTCCTGCCACATGATCTCTTGTGGCATAGTAACATGAAAAGCAATGCAAACAGAAGCGCTAACAGTGGCGCACATGGTAACGCAAGCAGAAATGACAACAGAAAGGGCAATACACACAGTGGCATAGACGGGAATAGTCTGCCACGTGATGTGTTCTCACGTAGTAACATGGTGCCTGCAAAAAGAAATGTCAATGGACATGGTGACGCAAAGTGAAACAGAAAGAGAAACAGTACTGTAGACACAAATGGCAAAAAACAACAGAAACGCAAGCGCAAATGAAAACACAAAGGATAACACACATAGGGCCCCACGCTCCCAGCACGTAATGCAGCAGTGGGAGCGCAGGGCCCAAAGGGCTACACTCCTGCCACATGATGTCTTGTGGCATAGTAATGGGAAGAGCAACACAAACAGAAGCGCTAACAGTGGCACACAAGGTAACACAAGTAGCGAATGAGAACTAGAAAGGGATTAGCGACACAGTGGCATAGATGGGAGCGGTGTGCCATGTGATGTCTTGTCACATAGTAACATGGTGCCTGTAAATGGAAATGTCAATGGGCATGGTGACGCAAAGTGAAACAGAAAGAGAAACAGTACGGTAGACACAAATGGCAAAAAAGTAACAGAAACACAAGCGCAAATGAAAACGAAAAGGATGATGCACATGGTGGCATTGGGATCATCAGCCCTAACTTTCACCCCATGACATGTGTAAAGCAGCAGAAGTATAGGAGAATGGGATGAGAGTTAGGACCCATGATCCCAATGCACACCCCAATGCTGGTTGGGGGGGTGGGCAGGGAGGGGTCCAAGGGGGGTTTTCAACCCTAACAGTGAATTTCCTCACTTTTGTTGCTGTGGAACAACCCTAACTGATGCATTAAATGGAGTTTTTTGCCTCTAATTTCCCTTCTTTTTGAGAATGATAACGAGAAATAGTGAATGTAATGCAGCGGCAGGAGCGCAGGGCCCTTTGGGCCCTCGCTCCCGCCACATGATGTCTTGTGGCATACTACACGAACAGCAATGCAAACAGAAATGCTGACAGTGGCACGCATGGTAACACAAGCGTGAATGAGAACAGAAAGGGTGACACACATGGTGGCATAGACGGGAACGGTCTGCCACATGATGTGTTGTCACATAGTAACATGGTGCCTGCAAACAGAAATGTCAGTGGGCATGGTGACATAAAGTGAAACAGAAAGATAAACAGTACTGTAGACAGAAATGGAAAAAAATAACAGAAATGCAAGCGCAAATGAAAATGCAAAAGATAACGCACATAGTGGTGCAGATGTCAACGGTAAGTGAAACGGGTACGGAACTGCAAGCGGAAAGGGCAACAGTAACAGTAATGTAAGCACACAGGCTGGTTTTCCCCAAAACCTGCATAGAGAAAGACAGTGAGTACAAATAATGTATGCATAATAATGAGTATCGGCACAGAAAATGAGAACTTGGAATACTAAATACTTTATATCTCAGGAACCGTATGACGTAGAAAAAATTTTTAGAAGTCATATTATTTACAACTGTCCTGACTAATTTGGTATTTAGCCCCCATCAGAAGGCTAAGAATTTTTCTGATGAAAAGTCCGTATCTCACTCCGTTTCTGAGATACGGGCCCTGAAATGAGCAGCGAACGCCGTAATGTTATCCTATGGGAAAAAAAGAAAAGTTCAGAGCACCATAACTTTGCCTCCCTGTAATGTTTTTTCACCAAACCACTGAAAGGCACATCTGTGGGCTGTTGGCTGTTTTTCTTCCAAATTTCAGGAAAAAAGAAGTACCCGTTATTTTGCAGCAGGGATCCAAAGGATTTCTGTAATGCGTCAGGCGCCGTAATGTTATCGTATGGGAAAAACCATCAACTTTGGAGTGCCGTAACTTTGCTGCCGTGTAATATTCTTTCACCAAACTACTGAAAGGCACATCTGTGGGCTGGTGGCTGTCTTCCCTCCTAATTCCAAGAAAAAAAGACCAAACCGTTATTTTGCAGCAGGGAGCCAAAGGATTTCTGTAATGCGTCAGGCGCCGTAATGTTATCCTATGGGACAAACGTAAACTTTGGAGTGCCGTAACTTTGGAGCCATGTAATATTTTTTCAAAACAACACTGAAAGGCACATTTGTGAGATGTCAGCTCTGTTATCTCCAAATTTCAGCTCAAAACTCCCAACGGTTCTTTTGCAAAGCAGTGCCAAAGAATCGCTGTCACTTTCTCACAGATGGAAAACTACTGTCTCAAATTGCGAAAGCTTTCTCAAAAAAGTTCAACACTTTCATGAGCATGAAAGTAATTTGCGAAAGTACTTTTTCCAGAAATTTGAAGAACATTTTTCTGGGGTGTTTTACCACAAAATAAAGACATGGCAAGCATCCTCAGGATCTGAGTAGGTGAATACAAAAATAATTAGGTTGCTAGAGGGTCCCAAATTTAAATGCCAACCATTTCTCTGATCACGAACTGAAAACAAAATGGCCGATTTGCGAAAGGAACAAGCCCATTTGCGAAAGTAAAAATGCATTTGCGAAAGTGTTGAACTTTTTGTTAACTTTTCCCATTGACTTATAATGGGAAACAGTTTTTTGAATAACTTTTGAACCGTTTAATATTTGTTCATGAAATTTTCAAAAGGCACATCAGGGACACCGGCTGCACATTCCCTGAAGATTTCAGGCCAGTCGTGCAAACTGTATGACCTGTAGGCAAGACCGTAGAATTCCAGAAAAAGCGTAAACACGCACACAGATCATGCTTAATAACTCCACAGCCGTATATCCGACCAGTACAAAACTTGGCAAATCCCAAGGCCTATGGTTCTTGATCATGTATTCCAAATTTCAGGTAAATCCATCAAATGGTTGCAAAGTTATTAAGGTGCAAAATTTTGGGGTTTAATATAGAACTGGCTCTCAACTCTAACTATAGTGGCACTACGTGCCACTATAATATATATATATATATATTTATTTATATATATATATCTTTATCTATATCTATATCTATATCTATATATATATATATATATATATATATATATATATATATATATATATATATATATATACACACACACACACACACACACACACACACACATATTATATGGGCATGGTCGCACCTTTATTTAGGGTTATGAAGCCACTTCTATGTTAAACTCAAAATTTTACACGTTAATAACTTTGGACTTGTTCAACGAATGTGCATGATATTTGGTATGTGTGGTGGGGCATGGTAGATCTCTTGATCAGCCAAATTTTGCTTTGGTCAGACTTACAGGTTTTTGCACACCAAAATGCTGAAAAATGCACTTTTTGCCATTTATGTAGGTAGTTTTCCAGATTTTGTCTGTGGCGCTGCATGGCCATTGTGTGTGCCACTCTGCAACTTGGCATGTTGAAAGAGCTTGGATCAAAGAACATGCCACTTTTTCTTTGGTGAAAAAATATTAATTCATTCAAAAGTTATTAAGGTTTTAAGTACCCATTGTAAGTCTACAGGAAAATTGATATGGTTATTCTGTGAACAAAGAATGGGGTAAGGCCATCTGGTCCCTTCTCATTTTTAAAGAATTTTCAGGCTCACAACCAAAGATTCTTTGATCCCGAGGGAGGGACTAGATGGCCAGATTTGGAAGGACCAGATAGTCCAATTTTAACAACATTTAAAATTAAATATCTTGGAAATGGTTTTGTCTTTTAACTTGAAATTTGAAGAGTGTTGCCGGGATGTCCTGTAGATGTGAATTCTGGTATTTAGGTGTTAGAAAATACATTTGTTGTGGAGATATTAAGTGGCGCAGTTTACATTTTGCAGACAGCGATTTGCATTGTGGTAGTGGTTTGAAATTTATAGAGTAGCTAGCCATGCTGTCATGGACATACTTTTCAGTTGTTAGGTGTGTAAAATGTAAACAGGTGTGGAATTCTGCGAATCCAACAAATGAAAATCTCAAAATTTAAAATGTTATATCTCAGACATGGTTTAGTCTTTTTAATTGAAATTTGCAGGCTGTTGATGGGATGTCACAGAGATTTGAACTATGCTATTTAGGAGTTGGGGAAATAATTTGTCACAGGGATATTCAATGACATAATTTACATTTTTCCCATAGGATTACATTGCAGTTTGTGTCATGACTTTCAGCACTGTTATCTCAGAAACAAAGGGAGATACAGACTTTTAGCTACAGATGGCTTAGATCACCTTCAGTTGATCTAAGCCACTGGAAAAAGATCTGAAATCATAGAGTAAGCCTGTAGTGGAATTTTGTTCGTACACTGCACAGTTCATGAGATATTGTGAAATTACTCTCACAAGGGTTGAAAGAGTGCCTGTCCAGTGCTTTTCAGTGCCCATACCTCAGAAACAATGTGAGATATGGGTAAAGTCATTTATGAGGAATGATCTACTCACTAACAAGGTTTTAATGACACTTGAATTGTTTTTCTATCCTTTTTGATTCCCAAGATACGGACACATTTCTGTTACAAGCATTTGATGGCCAATAGGAATGCTGCATGGCTCTGCAGCTATGCATAAGTGGCAATGCAGACCCAGAGGGCCTACACTCCCTCAGATGCATATTGTTATGCAGAAATGGGCAAGTTGATGGTAACATGGGGCCCTCTCCCACCAGTACATGCTTTTTAGTGGCTATTACTATAGGGGTGCCGTCGCGCCCCTATATTTTGGGTTATGAAGCCATTTCTACTGTATGTTAAACTTGAAATTTTGCACGTTAATAACTTTGGATCTTTTCAATGGATGTGCATGAGATTTAGTATGCATGGTGGAGCATGGGAGGTCTCTTGATCTACCAAATTTTGTTTCAGTTGGTCTTAAGGGTGTTGCACATCAAAATGCTGAAAAATTCACTTTTCGCAGAGAATGTGGCCAATTTTTCAGATTTTATCCATGGTGTTGCACAGCCATCGAGTGGTATGCTGCTCTGCAACTTGGCACTTTGAAAGTGTTTGTGTCAAGGAACATACTGCTTTCTGTTTGGTTAAAAAATATTAACCCATTCAAAAGTTATTAACATTTTAAGTTCCCATAATAAGTCTAAGGGAACGTTTATATGGTTATTTTGCCAATGAAGAATGGGGTTTTGGCCATCTGATCCCCTCATCATGATCAAATAATTTTCAGGCTCACAATCAAAGATTCTTTGATCCTAGTGGAGGGACTAGATGGCCAGATTAGGAGGGACCAGATAACCCAATTTTAACAACTTTTAAATTAAATATCTCGGAAACGGTTTAGCCTTTTAACTTGACATTCGGAGGGTGTTGACAGGATGTGCAGTAGATGTGAATTAAGGTGTTTAGGTGTCAGAAAATGCATTTGTTATGGAGATATTGCTTGGCACAATTTACATTTTGGGGACAGCATTTTGCATTGTGGTAGTGGCTTGTAATTTATAGGTAGCTAGCCTTACTGCCATTGATAAACTTTTCAGTTGTTAGTGTGTTAAATGTAAACAGGTGTGGAATTCTGCCACCACTGCAGTCCATGTCAAGACTTTTGGCACCATTATCTCAGAAACAAAGTCGGGGTTCTGGACAGCAGCAGCAGATGCCACCTTGGAGGGGAAGAATTGAGGATAATTTCAGGGCATTGAAAGGAAGCAGGGGAGATGGTGTGGAGGGAAAATAGTGGGCTGTAATGGCTCTGGGGCTGTTATTTTTATGAGCACTCTGTGGAAGCTAGGGGGATGCCCTATTTGCCAAAAACTAGGGAAGATGGAGGCAGAGTTAGTGTGCTTGAGGAGAGATCTCCTCAGGCAAAAAGTGGGGGCAGTAAGAATGGCAGATAAGGGTAGAGGCTCTAAATCTGCAAGTGTGACAATGGAAGCAGGGCAAGACCGGGCGAGATATAGCAGGGAGAGAAACTTTGACAATAGAAACAGGTTCTCAGTCCTCAGGACTCAGGAAGAGAGGGAATACACAGCAGTGGATGATGAGAAAGACTATATGGGTGTGTCTGGGGAAAGCTTGGAGAAACTCACACAAGAGGGAGAAATGGGGTTCCCAATCCCCATGATGGGAGAAGAATCAGAGAGCAGGGAGACAGGAGGGCGAGGGTGCACCAGAGTGGACAAACACAAGAGGAGGGGTTGCTGCAACTAAAACAGTGATACCTATGCTAGAGGGAGAGGGGAGACCCCCACACCATCACTCCATAAAAATGCATATGTATGATCAGCGAGCACAGGACCCTTAAATTGCACAGGAACAATCTTGGCAGGACGAAATGACCCAGGAGACAGTGACATGTGAGGCTTAGGCCAGTGACAGGGCAAAGGGCAGAAAAGAAGCTTGTGGTTAAGAGAACCGAGGGGGGATGCCTTGGGGGGTATCAAGTGGGGCAGGGTATGGGGCAGAAAACAGTAAGGAGGTAGCAAAGAGGCAGAAACAGGCTCAGGAAGACACAAATGAGGAGGTAGTCTCTTCACAGAGAGGGTTGTGGATACATGGAACAGCCTTCCTGAGGAGGTTGTAGAGTCAAAAACAGTGGGGGAATTCAAGAATGCATGGGACAGACATAAGGCAATTCTAGTGGGTGGTAGGAGGAAGCAGGCTGCTGGTTAACTAACATCTGCAGCTTATCCATTAGGTAGAGAAATGGGAAGACTAGGTAGGCCAAGCGGTCCTTATCTGCCATCAAATTCTATGTTTCTATACAGACTTTTAGCTACAGGTTGCCTAGATTACCTTCGGGTGGTCTAAGTATTGGAAAAAAATTTGAAATCATAGAGTAAGCCTGCAGTGGAATTTTGTTTGTATGTTGCATGGTTCATGAGATATTATGAAATTACTGTCACAAGGGTTGAAAGAGTGCCTGTTCATTGCTTTTCAGTGCCCATAGCTTGGAAACGATGTGAGACATGGGTACAATCTTTCCAATGCTGCATGAGGTACTCACTATCATGATTACAATGATGCTAGAACTTTTTTTCTAGCTCTTATGGTTCCAAAGACATGCACAAATTACTGTTACAAGGGTTTGGTGCCCTCTACTGCTGCTGCATGGCTCCATAGCTTGGCATAAGTGGAAGCATGGGCCACAATGCTCATTGTTATGCAAACACTGGCAACGTGGTGGGAGCTGGGCTCTGCACTCCCACCAATACATGTTTTTTACTACTTATATTACACTTTTTCAAAAAGTAAGGAAAGTCTATGCAAAAAACTACGTTAATGCTTCATTTAAGGTTAAAGCAAAAAAAGTCAGGAAATTAGACATTATGATTGAAATCCTAACCTCCCCTCACACACACCACCCTGATCCTCCACAGTCTGACAGACGCCAGGGTGTGTCATTGGGGTTTTGAGGCCTAGATTTCATCTCATTCTCCTTTACTGTAGCATGTAAACATGCTTAGACATGGAATATATAACTGCACCACTACAGAGTTATGAAGCCACTTCTATGTTAAACTCAAACTTTTGCAAGTTAATAACTTTGGACCCTTTTAACAGATGTGCATGGAATTTGGTATGCATGGTGTGGCATAGTAGATCTTTTGATCTGCAAATTTTTTTCAGTTGGACTCATAGTTTTTGAACACCAAAATGCTGAAAATTGCACTTTTTATCAGTTATGAGGGCAGATTTTCAGGTATTGTCTGTGGTATTGCGCAGCTGTTGTGTGGTGTGCAGCCCTGTAGCTTGGCAAGTTGAAAGAGCTTGTGTCAAGGAAAATGTCACTTTTTGTTTGGTGAAAAAATACTAATCCATTCAAAAGTTATTAGTTTTAAGTTCCCATTATAAGTCTAAGGGAACTTTTATATGGTTATTTTGCAAACAAAGAATGGGGTTTTGGCTATCTAGTCCCTCCTCATGATCAAAGAATTTTCAGGCTCACAATC
The DNA here is from genome assembly GCA_016271365.2 of Neoceratodus forsteri. Taxonomy (NCBI): domain Eukaryota; kingdom Metazoa; phylum Chordata; order Ceratodontiformes; family Ceratodontidae; genus Neoceratodus; species Neoceratodus forsteri. The sequence goes on along the minus strand of CM028138.1, from coordinate 808,360,449 downwards.
AAAGATTCTTTGATCCTTGTGGATGGACTAGATGGCCAGATTAGGAGGGACCAGATAGCCCAATTCTAACACCTTTTAAATGAAATATCTTTGAAACAGTTTAGTCTTTTAACCTAAAATTAGGAGGGTGTTGACAGGATGTCCTGTAGATACGAATTAAGGTGTTTAGGTGTCAGAAAATGCATTTGTTGTGGAGATATTGCATGGCACAGTTTACATTTTGCAGACAGCATTTTGCATTGTGGTATTGGCTTGAAATTCATAGGGTAGCTGGCCTTATTGCCATGGACATACTTTTCAGTTGTTAGGTGTGTACAATGTAAACAGGTGCAGAACTGTGCCACTCTGCCGAGTGAAAATTTCAAAATTTAAAATGTTATATCTTTGACTCATTTTTTTCTTTTAAATTGAAATTTGCAGGGTGTTGAGGGGATGTCATAGAGATTTGAATGATGCTATTTAGGTGTTGGGAATACAATTTGTTCCAGAGATATTCAATGACATGATTGACATTTTTCTCATAGGATTACACTGCAGTCTGTGTCAAGACTTTCATTGCCGTTATCTTGGAAACAAAGAGAAATACAGACTTTTAGCTACAGGTGGCTTAGATCACCTTCAGGTGATCTGGCCACAGGAAAAAGACTTGAAATCGTAGAGTACACCTGCAGTGGAATTTCAATTGTATGTTGCACGGTTCATGAGATATTGTGAAATTACAGTCACAAGGGTTGAAAGAGTGCCTGTCCAGTGCTTTTCGGTGCCCATAGGTTGGAAACGATGTGACACATGGGTACAATCTTTCCAATATTGCATGAGGTACTCACTGTCATGATTACAATCATGCTAGAAATTTCTTTCTAGTTCTTATGGTTCCAAAGATATGCACAAATTACTGTTACAAAGGTTTGGTGCCCTCTACTGTTGCTGCATGGCTCTGTAGCTTTGCATAAGTGGGAACATGGGTCACAAGGCTTATTGTTATGCAAAAATTGGCAACTTGATGGGAGCTGGGCTCCATGCTCCCGCAAATATGTGTTTTTTACTACTTATGTTACACTTTTTCAAAAAGTAAGGAAATTCTGTGCAAAAAACTGTGTTGTTTCATTTAAGGTTAAAGCAAAAGAAGTCAGGAAATTAGACATTTGGGTTGAAATCCTAACCTCCCCTCACACATACCACCCTGATCCTCCACAGTCTGACAGATGCCAGGCTGTGTAATTGGGGTTGTGAGGCCTAAATCTCACCCCATTCTCCTTTACTGTAGCATGTAAACATGCTTAGACATGGAATATATAACCCCTTCCCTATATTTAGTTATGAAGTCACTTCTATATTAATCTCAAACTTTTGTGTGTTAAATAACTTTGGACCCTTTCAATGGATTTGCATGAAATTGGGTTTGTGTGGTTGGAAAAGGCAGATGTCTTAATTTGCCATATTTTGTTTTGGTTGTGCATACAGTTTTTACTCATCAAAATGCTGAAAAATGCACTTTTCGCCAGTTATGTGAGCAGTTTTTCAGATTTTGTCTGTGGTGTTGTGTGGCTATTGTGTGGCATGCTGCTCTGTAACTTGGCATATTAAAAGAGCTTGTGACAAGGAACATGCCACTTCTTGTTTGATGAAAAAATATTGATCCATTCAAAAGTAATTCAAGTTTTAAGTTCCTATTATAAGTCTATGGGAACATTTATATGGTTATTTTGTGAATGAAGAATGGCGTTTTGGTCATCTGGTCCCTCCTAATGATTAAAGAATTTGCAGGCTCACAATCAAGATTCTTTAATCCATAGGGAGGGACTAGATGGCCTGATTTTGAGGGACCAGATAGTCCAATTTAAACAACTTTTAAAATTAAATATCTCGGAAACTGTTTGTTTTTTTAAGTTGAAATTTGGAGGGTGTTGATGGGATGTCCTGTAGAAGTGAATTATGGTGTTTAGGTGTCAGAAAATACATTTGTTGTGGAGATATTGTGTGGCACAGTTTACGATTTGCAGACAGCATTTTGCATTGTGGTAGTGGCTTGAAAGTTATAGGGTAGTTAGCCTTACTGCCATGGATATTCTTTTCAGTTGTTGGGTGTGTAAAATGTAAACAGGTACAGAATTCTGCCACTCCAAACAATGAATATCTCAAATTGTGAAATGTTATATCTCAGACACCGTATGGCCTTTTAAATTGAAATTTGCAGGGTTTTAAGGGATGACATATAGATGTGAACTATCCTGTTTAGATGTTGGGGAAATAATTTGTTGCAGATATATTCAATGACGTAAGTGACATTTTTCCCATAGGATTATATTGCAGTTCGTGTCAAGACTTTCAACACCGTTATCTCAGAAACAAAGCAAAAAACAGACTTTTAGCTACAGGTGGCTTAGATCACCTTCAGGTCATCTAGGCACTGGAAAAAGATTTGAAATCATAGAGTAAGTCTGCAGTGGAATTTTGTTCGTATGTTGCACAGTTCATGAGATATTGTGAAATTATTGTTAGAAGGGTTGAAAGAGTGCCTGTCCAGTGCTTTTCGGTGACCATAGCTCAAAAACAATGTGAGACATGGGTACAATCTTTCCAATGCTGCATGAGATACTCACTGTCATGATTACAATGATGCTAGAATTTTTTTTTCTAGCTCTTACGGTTCCCAAGATATGCACAAATTACTGTTGCAAGAGTTTGGTGCCTTACAATGCTGCTGCATGACTCTGTAGCTTTGCATAAGTGGGAGCATAGGCCCAGATGCATATTGTTATGAAAAAATTGGAAACTTGCTGGGAGCTGGGCTCCACACTCCCACCAACATGTGTTTTTTACTACTTATATTACACTTTTTAAAAAAGTGAGGAAATTATATTCAAAAAACTGTGTTAATGCTTCATTTAAGATTAAAACAAAAAAGGTCATGAAATTAGACATTAGGGTTTAATCCCTAACCCCCCCGACACACCACCCTGATCTTCTACAGTCTGACAGACACCAGGGTATGTCATTGGGGTTGTGATGCCTAAATGTCACCCCATTTTCCTTTACTGTAGCATGTCAACATGCTTAGACATGGAATATATTATAGGGGCGTGGTCACACCCCTCTATTTAGAGTTATGAAGCCACTTCCATGTTAAACTAAAAAGTTTGCATGTTAATGACTTTGGACCCTTTCAATGGATTTGCATTAAATTTGGTGTGTGCGCTGGGGAATGGTAGCTGTCTTGAACTGCTAAATTTTGTTTTTGACAGAATTACTGTTTTTGCACACCAAAACGCTGAAAAATGCACTTTTCACCATTTATGTGGGCAGTTTTTCAGATTTTGTTGTTGGTGCTGCACGGCCATTGTGCGGTGTGCAGCTCTTCAACTTGGCATATTGAAAGAGCTTGGGTCAAGAACATACCAGTTTTTGTTTGGTGAAAACATATAGAACCATTCAAACATCATTAAACTTTTAAGTTCCCATTATAAATCAAAGGGAACATTTTTATGGTTATTTTGCGAATGAAAAATAGGGTTTTGACCATCTAGTCCCACGTCACTATCAGAGAATTTGCAAGCTTGCAATCAAAGAATCTTTGATCATGAGGAATTCTTTGATCAGGATGGCCACCATCTTGTATTTAGGTTGCGGTCGGAAAAATTCAAATATCTCAGCCCAGGGGGGATTTCTGAGGTGATATTCCTCTATCAAGCCATGCCTGTGGTTTCTTTCAAAATGGTCAAAAAATAGAATTTTTTTACTTTTTTATTCTTTGATTGCAGCTCACTAATGATCTTTGATCACTAGCCATCACATTCTTTGATCACGAGATTATTTGACCATGGTCTTTGATTATAAGGGCATGACTAGATGGCCCCTTTGAAAAAATAAATTTTTTCAGTTCAGGGGTGGCTTTGTAAGTAAAATGAGGTTGGGTTTTGCTCAGGGAGCTTCCTTCTATTGAGGCATGGCTTTGGTTTCATGTATTTCTGTCTAAAAATTTACTTTTAATATTTTTTATTCTTTGATTGCAAGCCTTCAAATTCTTTGATCATGAGCCTGCAAAATCTTTGATTGCAAGATTCTTTGACTGCAATCTTTGATCATAAGGGTGCGACTAAATGGCCACATGAAAAATTCAATCTTCTTAGCTCAGGGTGGCTCAGCAAGTCAAATGAGGGTGGGTTTTGCTCAGGGGACTTCGTTCCATTGAGGCATGACTGTGATTTCATGCATTTCTGCCTAAAAATTTACTTTTAGCACTTTTTATTGTTTAATCATGACCCTGCAAATTATTTGATCACAAGCCTGCAAATTCTTTGATCTCAAGATTTTCTTGACCACAATCTTTGATTGTAAGGGTGCAACTAAATGGCCACATGAAAAATTCAATTTTCTTAGCACAGGGCTTACTTCTAAATGCATACTAGGCTGGTGTCTGCTCAGGGGCCTTTGTTCTGTCAAGGCATGGCTGTGGTTTCATGTATTTTTCTCTAAAATTGAGTTTTAACTTTTTTTTATTGTGAGTCTTCAAATTCTTTGATCGCAAGCCTGCAAATTCTTTGATCAAAAGATTCTCTGGTCGTGAACTTTGATCATAAGGGAGGGACTAGTTGGTCAGATTTGGAGGGACCAGATAGCATAGTTTAAAAAAATGTTTTAATTAAATATCTCTGAAATGGTTTGGTCTTTTAACTTGAAATTTAAAGGATGATGATGGCATGTCCTGTAGATGTGAATTATAGTGTTTAGGTGTCAGACAATACATTTTTTGCAGAGAAATTGCGTGGTGCAGTTTACATTTTGCGGACAGTGTTTTCCATGGTGGTAGAGGCTTGAAATCACTAGGGTAGCTAGCCTTACTGCCATGGATGTACTTTTCAGTTGTTTGGTGTGTAAAATGTTAATAGGTGTGGAATTCTGCTAGTGTGATGAATGAAAATCTGAAATGTTCATATTTTATATCTCAGAAACAGTTTGGTCTTTTACATTGAAATTTGGAGCATGTTGAGGTGATGTGCTGTCCATGTGAATTATGGTGTTTAAGTGCTGGAAAATTAATTTGTTGCACCCATATTGTGTGACACACTTTATGTTTTGCATATGGCATTTTGCATTGTGGCACTGGCTTCATATTTATAGGGTCCCTAGCGTTACTGCCATGGAGGTAATTTGTAGTGGTTAGGTGTCTGGCATTTAAACAGGTGTTGAATTATGCCACTCTGATGACTGACACTTTGCTTTCTTTCAAGATGGTGGGCCCCACACTCCCAACCATATGCGCTACCAGCAATACATATGATATTCAGAACTCATACTCTTATCTTAGGCAGGAATTTGCAAGTTAGTGGGAGCATGAGCCCAAAGGGCCCCGCACTCCCACTAACTTGTGTAACTTTCTACTTTTCTATTCTTTCTCAAATATTTTGGAAATTCTATGTAAAAAACTTTGTTAATGCATCATTTAGGGTTTAAACACAAAATGACAGGAAATGAGACCTTTAGGTTTGCACCATCCCCCCTTCATGGACCTATCCAACATCCCGAGATTGACAGCTGATGGAGTGTGTCATTGGGGTTATTAGGCTTAAATATCACCCCATTCTTCTTTATTGTGGCTTGTGAATATGATTATGAATGGAATGGGGGTGACATTTAGGCCTCAAAATCCCAATGACACACCCCGTCAGTTGTCAATCTCGGGATGATGGACGGGTCCATGGGGGATGGGCAAACTAAGGTCTAATTTCCTGACTTTTTGTGTTTTAACCTCAACAATGCAATAAAAAATTGCTTTGCACACATATATATATATATATATATATATATATATATACACACACACACACACACACACACATATATATATATATTTATTTATAGGAACATAGGAAAGTGATGACAGAAAAAGATCGATATAAATATAGATCTATATATATATATATATATATATATATATATATATATATATATAGTGCGAGATCGCACCACTATAGTTACAGTTCAGCGGTCATTTACATACTAAAGTCAAAAGTTTGGGCATTAATAACTTTGAACCCATTTAATGGATTTGCCTGATATTTGGTACACGCAGTGGGACATGGTAGATCTCTTGATATGCCAAATTGTGTTTTGGTTGGAGTTAGGGTCTTTGCATATGAAAGCGCAGAAAAATACAAAATTCTCCATTTTTGGAAGCAGCTTTAGGGATATTGGATGTGGCCCTGCACAGCCATTGTGTGGCATGCTACTCTGTGAAATTGCTCATTTAAAAGAGCATTGGTGGCCAAACATGGCACTTTTCATTTGGTGAAAAAATATTAAGGCATTCTTTTTTTTTTTTTATTTAGTTGCTTAACCAGGTAGAGCACACTAAGCTGAAAGCTTTTTTACAGGAGCATTTACATTCAAAAGTTATGCCACTTTTACGGTCCCATTATAAGTCAATTGAAAAATTTGTATGTATATTTTGCGATCAAAGAATGGGGTTATGGCCATCTGGTCCCGCCTGGCATTCAAAGAATTTGCAGCCTCATGGTTCCAGAATCTTTGATCCCAAGGATTTTTCAAATTCTTTGATCGCAAGGTCTGCCATTTTGTTTTCAGTTTGTTGATTGTAAAAAGACAAATATCTTGGCTCAGGGGGTCACTTCTGAAGTGACACTTGGATGGGTTTTACTAAGGGGGCCCTGATCTATCGAGCCATGCCTTTGGTTCCACCCAAAGTGGTCTAAAAATAGAGTTTTGAGGTTTCTAAATCTTCATTCAAGGCTTGCTAATGATCTTTGATCGTGAACCTGCAAATTCTTTGATCACGAGAATCTTTGATCGCGATCATGCATCACGAGTGAAGGACGAGATGACCAGATTTTAAATCTAATTTTTGTAGCCCAGGGTACCCTATTATGTTATAGAAGGTTATTTTTTTCTCAGGGGGCTTTGCTCTGCCCCATCCAAATAAAAAAAACAGTACTTTTCATTATCCCTGATAGTCTAGTGGCCCCTTCCCCATCATAATGATGTACATAACTATGCTTGTTATCCCTGGTAGTCTAGTGGCCCCCACAACGAGTATCTCATGAATATGTTTATTTTTTATCTGTGGTAGGCTAGTGGACCCCCATGTATGTTAATTTATATACTTTTTGTCATACCCCTGGTAGTCTAGTGACCCCCCAATCTGTACTTCATTATCATTATTAGTGATATCCATGGTAGTCTAGCAGCCCCCCATCTTAATAAAATAATTGCACATTTTTCATGTCCTGGTAGTCTAGTGGCCCCCACTGCCCCACCCAGCCATGCCAGCCCACCCTGCACACCCCCTGACCCTTCCCCAGTTGGCATTCATATTGAACCCACCTCTCACCTCCACAGCCAGCTGCTGTGTGTATTATTAGTGCTAATTCATACAGGCATTCAGAAATAATTTCACAGCACCTGTTTGAATTACCTCTGTTAATACAGACAGTCAGTGACTGTCCTTGGAGGTGAGAGGTGGACTGTGCCAGTCACCAGCTGGGGAAGGGTCAGAGGTGCTGAGTGGGCTGGCACAGTTGGGTGTGGGTGGGGGTGCACTAGACTATCAAGACATGGGAAATACACAGTTATTTTATTATGATACGGCTGGGTGGGGGCCACTATACTACCAGGACATGGGAAATGCACAATTATTTAATTATGATGGGGGCACTAGACTACCAGGGATAGCAATAATAAAGATATTGAACTACAGATTGGGGGGCCACTAGACTACCGTGGATAAAAAATTAAAAATATTAATAAGATACTCATTGGGGGACCACTAGACTGCCAGGGATAACAGGCATCATTATGTACATCATTATGATGGGGAGGGGGCCACTAAACTACCAGGGATAAGTACTGTTTTTTTTTTTATTTGGATGGGGCAGAGTGAAGCCCCCAGAGCAAAATCCACCATTAAATAACTTAATAGGTCACCCCGGGCTAAAAAAAACTATTCTGAAATCTGGTCATCTTGTCCCTCACTCTTTGTTCATGAGTGAGCAATTTCTTTGACAGCAATCATGCAAATTATTTGATTGCAAGTTTCTTTCATTGCGATCATGTATCACGAGCGATGGACGAGATGGCCAGATAAGAAAATCAATTTTGTCAACTTAGGGGTGTCCTAGAAAGACAAATGAGGGTGGGTTATACTAAGGGGGCTTTGTTCTGATGAACCATGGCAGTGGTTTATTGCAATTATTTGAATTTTGAAAATTACACAACTTTTTATTCTTTGGTCATGACCCTGCAAATTCTTTGATCGTAAGCCTGAAAATTCTTTGATTGCAAGCTTCTTTGATCGCTATTGTGTATCGTGAGCAAGGGACATGATGGTCACATTAAAAAATCTATTTTCTCAGCCCAGGGGTGCCTAGGAAGACAAATGAGGGTGGGTTTTACTCAGGGGGCTTCATTTTGTCAAATCATGGAAGAGGTATACCGCAATTCCATCAATTTTTTGATTTATTATATTTTAAATTTTAAATTCTTTGTTCATGAGCTTGCAAATTCTTTGATCATGAGGCTGCAAATTCTTTGATTGTGAGATTCTTTGACTGCCATTTTTTATTGCAAAATAGGGACAAGATGGTCGGATTTTTTATAACGGAATAAAAAGTGTATTTTTACCAATCTTTAACATTGAATATCTCGGAAACAGTTTGGTGTTTTTACTTGAAATTTGGAGGGTGTTTATGGCATGTCCTGTAGATGTGAATTAGGTTGATTACATGTCAGAGAAAATTTGTTTTGCAGAGATATTATATGAAGCACTTTACGTGTTGCACACAGTGTTTTGCTTGTTGTGGTGTCTTGACATTGATAGGATACCTAACCTTAGTACCATGGACGGAGTTTTCAATAATTGTGTGTGTTAAATGTCAACAGGTGCAGAACTGTGCCACTCTGACAAATGAAAATTTCAAATTTTGACATGTCATATCTTGGACACGGTTTGGTCTTTTCACTTGACATTTGAAGGGTGTGTCCAGTGGATGTAAATTACAGTGTTTCTGTGTCAGAAAATATTTGTTTGATGGAGATATGGAGTGGTGCAGTTTACATTCTGCAGACAATGTTTTGCTTGTGGTAGTGGCTTGAAATTGATAGGATACCTAGCCTTAGTATCATGGATGTAGTTTTCAGTTGTTGTGTGTGTTAAATGTCAACAGGTGTGGAACTATACCACTCTGACAAATGAAAATTTCTAATTTTGACATGTCATATCTTGGACATGGTTTGGTCTTTTTAATTGACATTTGGAGGGTGTTGACGCCATGTCCTGTAGATGTTAATACAGGTGTTATTGTGTTGGACAAAATATTTTTTGTGGAGACATTGTGTGGCACACTTTACATTTTCTGGACAGTGTCTTCTATTGTTTTACCAGGTTAACATTTGTTTGGTGGCTAGCCTTGCTGTTGTCAATCTACTTTTTAGTCATTGGGTGTGTAATGTGGCTTGGCATGGGTCCCATGCTCCCACCAACTTGTGCAACTTTTCTATTCTTTCTTAAAAATTAAGGAATATGTATGCAAAAAACATCATTAATGCATCAGTTAGGGTTCTTCTACAGTGCCAAAACTGAGGAAATTCGACACTAGGGTTCCCACCCCTTGCACCCTACCCCACCCCACCCTGCACCCACCAATAGGCATCAGGGCGTGCATTGGAGTCGTCGGTCCTCTCACCCCATTCTCCTACACTGCACCACCTGAGCTTCTTTACACATGGGATGGGGTGAGAATTAGGGCCAATGACCCCAATGCACACCCTGATGCCTGTTGTGAGTAGGGTGGGGTGGGTTACAAGAGGTGGGAACCCTAATGTCGAATTTCCTCACATTTGTCACTGTAGAAGAACCCTAACTAATACATTAATGAAGTTGTTTGCATATATACATGCATACATATATACATATATATATATATATATAGAGAGAGAGAGAGAGAGCTATTATAGGGGTGAGGTCACTCCCCTATATTTAGGGTTATGAAGGCACTTCTTTGTTAAACTCAAAATTTTGCATGTTAATAACTTTGGACCCATTCAATGGATTTGCATGAAATTTGGTATGCTTAGTGAGGCATGGCATATCTCTTTATCTGCCAAATTTTGTTTTGGTTAGACTTACAGTCTTTGCACACCAAAACACTGAAAAAGGCACTTTTCGCTAGTTATGCGGGCAGTTTGGGAGACTTTGCTTGTGGAACTGCATGGTTATTGTGTGGCATGCCACACTGCAAGTTGGCTCATCTAAAAGTGCTTCAGAGACTGAACATGCTGCTTTTCATTTCATGAAAAAATATTAATCCATTCAAACGTTATTGCACTTTTAAGTTCCCATTATAAGTCAATGGCAAAATTTATATGGTTGTTTTGTGAACGAAGAATGGGGTTTTGGACATCTGGTCCCTCCTCATGATCAAAGAATTTGCAACCTCACAGTCAAAGAATCTTTGACCTCGAAAATTCTTTGATCGTGATGGCCACCATCTTGTTTTAAGCTTCTGGTTGGAAAAACACAAATATCTCAACTCAGAAATGACTCCTGAAGTAAAACTGCAGACCAGTTAGTTTGACCTCAGTGGAAGGGAAAATGATGGAATCACTTGTGAAGGAAAGAACTGTTGAGTACCTAGAGGCCAGTGGGGCACTGGACCAAATGCAGCATGGATTCACAGGGGGAAGATTATGTCAGATGAATCTAATCAATTTCTTTGACTGGGTGACCAAAGTAGTAGACCAGGGAGGTACTGTGGACATAGTCTACCTAGATTTTAGCAAGGCATTTGATAGAGTCCCACACAAAAGATTAATTAACAAGTTAGTCAGCCTGGGAGTGGGTTCCAAGGTGGTAGCCTGGATAAAAAATTGGCTGGACAACAGGATGCAAAGGGTAGTAGTAGTAGTAAATGGAGTACACAGTGAAGAAAGGAGGGTTACTAGCTGGGTACTGCAGGGTTCAGTACTGGGACTGGTCCTTTTTAATGTCTTTATAGGTGACATTGCAGATGAACTGGAAGGAAAAGTATATCTCTTTGCAGATGACAGAAAGATCTGGAACAGGGTTGATACACAAGATGGAGAGGAAAGGATGAGGAGGGACTTGGCAAGGTTGGAGGAATGGTCAAATGTGTGGCAGCTTAGATTCAATGCAAAGAAATGCAAAGTAATGCACCTGGGAAACAAAAACCCAGTGGAAGAGTCCACATTGGGGGGTGAGATACTGACAACAATACAAATGGAAAGGGACCTGGGGTAATTATATCTGATCTCCTAAAGGTGGGCAAGCAATGTGAGAAGGCAGTAAGGAAGGCTGGGGGGATACTGGGATGCATAGGGAGAGGCATCAACAGTAGAAAACAGGAAGTTGTTATCCCTCTGTACAGACAGTTGGTGAGACCCCATCTGGAGTGCTGTTTACAGTTCTGGAGATTCCATCTCTGCAAAGACATAGACAGAGTGGAGGCTGTCCAGAGGAGAGCAACCAAAATGGTGCAGGTTCTGCATCAGAAGACATAAGAAAAAAGACTAAAGGAGCTTGATATGTATACCCTTGATGAAAGAAGGGAGAGAGGGGACATGCTAGAAACTTTCAAGTACCTCAAGGGAATCAACAAAGTCCAAGAGGGTAGTATCATTCAGAAAAAGAGACGTGAAAGAACAAGGGGGCACAATTTGAAGATAGAGGGGGAGGCTCAGAGGTAATGTGAGGAAGTATTTTTTTTCATGAAGAGGGTTGTGGATACATGGAACAGCCTTTCTGAGGAGGTTGTGGAGTAAAGAACAGTGGGGGAATTCAAGAATGCATGGGACAGACATAAGGCAATCCTAGTGGGGTGTAGGACAAAGCAGGCTGTTGGTTAACTAGGATCTGTAGCTTATCTGTTAGGTAGGGAAATGGGCAGACTAGGTGAACCATACGGTCCTTATCTGCTATCAAATTCTATGTTTCTATGTTTCTATGTAACTTGGATGGGTTTTGCTTAGGGGGCTTTGCTATATCGAGCCATGACATTGTTTGTTTTTTAAAAATGGTCAAAAAATAGAGTTTCACACATTTTTATTCTTTGATCATGACTCGCTAATGAAAATTGTTCACAAGACTGCAAATTCTTTAATCGTGAGATTCTTTGATCGTGATCTTTGATCGTGAGCAAGGGACAAGATAGCCAAAAGAAAAAATTTTATTTCTCAGCCCAGGGTAGCCTAGGAGCACAAATGAGGGTGGGTTTTGCTCAGTGGGTTTTGTTTTATTGAAACATGGTGGTGATTTGCTGTATTTCTCTCAACATTTTAAATTACACCATTTTTTATTCTTTGACCGTGACCCTGCAAATTCTTTATTGCAATCGTGAGAGTCTTTGATTGTCATCTTTGATTGCAAGGTCAAGACCAGATGTCTAGATTTTATAATGCAATAGATAGGCCAATTTTCACAATCTTTAACTTTAAAAGTCTTGGAAATAGTTTGGTCTTTTTACTTGAAATTTGAAGGGTGTTGGCGGTGTTTACGTGTTGGCCAATATATTTTTTGTGGAGATATTGTGTGGCTCAGTATACATTTTGCGAACAGTGTTTTCCATGGTGGTAGCACCTTGAAATGTGTACAGAAGCTGGCCTTGCTGCTGTCAGTGTAGTTTTTAGTCATTAGGTGTGTAACATGTCAACAGGTGCAGAATTCTGCCACTCCAAAGAATGAAAAACTCAAACTTTCAAACGTTGTTTCTTGGAGATGGTTTGCTCTTTTACATTGAAATTTTAAGGGTCTTTAGGAAATGTCCTGTGCATCTGAGTTATTGTCTTTAGCTGTTGCAAAACTATTTTGCCGCACAAGGATTGTGTGACACACATTTTGTTTTCTGTATGGTGTTCTCCATTGTGGTAGTGGCTTCACATTTATATTGTACCTAGTGCTACTGCTGTGGAGGTGATTTTCACTCCTAGGTGACTAACATGTAAATAAATAGGTGTGGAATTATGCCACTCTAATGAATCAAACTTTGCTTTGTTTCAAGGTGGTGGGAACGTATTAGTCACCCCATTTGTTTTAATCCTACACACTGTCTTCTCATCTGCGATTTTCCTACTCAGAGGTTCTATGGCTAAAATGAATAAATATGTGGATAGAGGGCAGCCTTGCCTGGATCCTCTGAAAAGATTGAACTGCTCTGATATTAGGCCATTCGTTATTATTTTGGCTGTAGACCTATTATATAAAGTCCTAACCCAAGTAATCATACTCTTCCCTACATTCATATGTTCTAAAACTGAAAACCGATATTTCCACTTCTGGGGATAAAAGGCCTTGCAAAAGTTCAAAGACACTATGGCAGCTGGTATATTTAGTTTAGCTTTTAATTTCATCTGTTAACTCTAAGGGTTTATTTAAAACCCTGAGTAAGTTGTTTGAAGAATTCTCACAGATTTCTGGGTTGAGATTAAACTGGGATAAAATGCAAATTTCATCTGTCCTCGATCCATAAAAAGAGTAGAAATGGGGGAGTGGAGCCAAAGGAAAAATTTAAAAATCAAATCACGTATCTTGGGCTTACAATAGTTAAGGATATAGGTAAAACAGTAGAGTTGAATATTTTACCTTTGCTAAAAACTTTGGAATGTGATCTTTTAAAATGGCAAGACCTACATCTGTCTTTATGGGGCAAAATGAATGCCATTAAAATGATGGTGGCCCCTAGACTATTTTACCTCTTTCAGAGTATCCCAATAAGAATTAATTACAAGATAATTAAACAAATAGAAAGTTTGATGAGGACCTTTTTATGGGGGGCCAAACCACATAGATTATATATTCAGAAACTCAGGAGCCCATGGACAGATGGATGCTTTGCTGTACCAAATTAGAAAAAAAGTATCATATCTCCTTTTTATTTAAACAAGCTGTTAAATACACGATTGAGGAAAATGGAAATGGCACTCCAATGTGGATAGCAACAGAGAAGGTGATTATCTCTCCATTCAAGCTTTTGGATATGCTATTTATTAAGTTCAGAGGCAAATTAATGATGACCCTTGTATAGCTTCTTCTCTTCATACAATTGAAGAAATTAAGAAAATTCTCTGTTTCACAAGTTTTTCCACTAAACTCACTATGATTTGGAACAATAAACAAATAGGATATGGTGAGAGACATCTACTGGAAAAGGATTGGTGAAAAGCAGGTATGACAAATATAGGAGACCTAATAAAGGGAGAAAGTCAAACTTTGCTCTCATTTGCAGAAGTAAGGGATACATTTAAGTTGCAGAAGTTTCAACTTGCAAACTATCTGCAGCTCAGGAAGGCATTATTGAATTCTATTCTAACAACAGATTTTATTCTGTCTAAGCATAATGAATGGGAGCAACTGTTGAGGTAAGCATTATTAAAAAAGGAGCTGGTATATGTTATATGTTTATTACTAACATTGAAAATGCTGTTTCACATTCGCCAGCATCCAAATTGAAGTGGGAAGCAGAACTGGGGGAGAGGCTGACAGAAGAGGAATGGTCGAAAACCTAAAGAAATGCGTATCTGAGTAGTAGAGAGGTCCAAGGTAGGACTACTCAATTTAAAATTCTTCATTATTACTACTACTCTCCCAAATGTTTAGAAGAAATGCACTTTTTACCAGATGGCCTTTGTTGGAGATATCACATAAAACATGCAGACCTAATGCATGTGTTTTGGGACTGTATCATCATTAACAATATTTGGAGTATAGTGCATAAAGTATGTGAGGAAGTAACCAATGTTAGTATTCCATTTTCAGGTAAACTGTTTATTTTGTGTATAGATACAGAGATGCCTTTATTAAGTGCTGGGTGGGCTCACGTGCCTGGGTGAGGGGTCACTAGTCTACCAGGAAATACAAAATAATTATTTATTTTATTATGCTGGAGGGGGGACCACTAGACTACTAGGGATGTCTACAACAAATATTATTTAATACAGATTGGGGGGCCACTGGACTACCAGGGATAGTTAATACATTATTTTTGTTATTCAGACGGGGCAGAATGAAGCCCCCTGAGTAAAACCCAGCCTCATTTTACTTTGAAGGGCACCCCTTGGCTGAGAAAAAACATTTTAAAATCTGCCCATCTTGTCCCTCTCTCTCTTTGATCGAGAGCATACTATTTCTTTCATCGTGAGCCTGCAAATTCTTTGATCATGAGATTTTTTGATTGTGATCATGCATCGTGAGTGAGGGATGAGATGGCTGGATTAAAATATCAATTTTCTCAGCCCAGGGGTGCCCAGGAAGTCACATGAGGGTGGGTTTTACTCATGGTGCTTAGTTCTGTTGAACCACGGTGGTGGTTTACCTCAATTCCTTAATTTTTTTTATTTATAAGGTTTTTAATTCTTTGTTTGTGAGCCTGCAAGTTCTTTGATCATAAGATTCTTTGATCCCAAGGGAGGGACAAGATGGCCAGAATGTTTATAATGTAATAGATAGGGAAATTTTAGTAATTTTTGATATTGAATATTTTGGAAAAGGTTTGGTCTTTTTACTTGAGATTTGGAGGGGGAAAAAGGCAACATCCCTCAGATGTGTCCTTTGGTGGTTTGGTCAAAAAAATGTTACAGGGTGGCAAACTTACAGCACTACAAAGCTGACACTTTTTCCTATAGGATAATATTATGGCAAAGGCTGCATTACAGGAATTCTTTGCTGCTCTGCTGCAAAATAAGTTTGGTATTTTGGGCTGAAATTTGGAGGGAAGAAAGCCAACATCCCACAAATGTGTCTTTTTGTAGTTTGATGAAAAAATATTACAGGGTGGCTAAGTGACGGCACTCTGAAGTTGACCCTTTTTCCCATAGGATAACATAACGGCATCCGTCATGTCTTTCCAGACCCATATCTTGGAAACACTGCAAGATACAGACTTTTCTTTGAAAAAGTGCTTAGCCCCCCATTAGTGGGCTAAATAAAAAACTATCCAGGAAAGTCATAATTTATACAATTTTTTTTTTTACGTCGTTCAGTTCCTGAGATATAAGCAATTTAGTATTCCAAGTCCTAATTTTGTGCTCTGAGGTCCATTATTATACATACATTCTTTGTTTTCACTGTGTTTTTCAATGCACTTTTTGGGGAAAAGAAGGGTGTGCCTTTTTGTTACTGTGCCAGTTAGCATTTCCTGTTGAGCTTCTGTTACCGTTTACATCACTGTTCCCATCTACACCACCATGTGTGTTACGGTTTGCTTTTTTGTTTGCACTTGCATCTCCATTTCTGTTTTGTTTGGTGTTATTCTTGCTGTTACTGTTACCATTTGCATTTACAATTGTGATACTTTGTCTGTGAATGTTATGGATTGCATTTCTATACTTACTTGCATTTGCATTTTCCGTTCCTGTCTCCTTTGGCATTATTGTTGTTGTTACCATTAGAATCTGCATTTCCAATTGCAGTACTGTGAATGTGTGCATTACCAGTTGCATTCCCTATGCACTTCCAGTTGTGTCTCCGTTTCTGTCACTGTTTGCTTTGGCATCACTTTGCACTTACATTTCTATTTCCGTTTGTGTTACTATTTATGTTTGCATCACCATGTGCATAACTATTTGCACTTGCATTTGCATTTCACTTACTGTGTCTATGTCACATGAAATCATATGGTGGGATCATGAGGCCCAAAGGTTCCCGCACTCCCACCAACTTGTGCAACTTTCTTCTGTTCTATTCTTTCTTTAAAAGTAAGGAAAATTCTTTCTTTAAAAGTAAGGAAATTCTATGCAAAAAACTTTGTTAATGCATCAGTTAGGGTTCTTCTACAGTGAAAAAAGTGATAAAATTCGATTTTAGAGTTCCCATCCCATGCACCCAACCCCCAGCCACCCCCACCAATAGGCATCGGGGTGTGCATTGGGGTCATTGGCCCTAATTCTTACCCCATTCCATGTGTAAACAAGCTGAGGTGGTATAGTGTAGGAGAATGGGGTGAGAGTTAGAACCAATGACCCCAAGGCCCTCTGAGACAAGATAGTCCCTTTTTTGGGGGGATGACCTGGGAAGTGCAGTAAATTGATTGCACATGCATTGACACAAGAAATTAGACAAGGATTAGTCATACAGTAAAAGAGTACATCAATTACATTCAGTTATGTAAAATAAGTAATCTACAGAACAGTCATACAGTTAGAGAGTGCATCTATTACATTCAGTTATGCAAAAATAAGCATTTTAAAGCACAGTAAACAAAATCTTACATACATTCAGACATCAGTTACATATTTGTATTTGTCTTGGAGAGCAGAAGATAGAGAGAGAGAGGGAGGTTTTGCTAGGAGAATCGTACACAAAGTGAACAGGGGTTAGGTGTCAGTGGAAGCAGGAGTGAGGTGGAGCGGTTAGGTGAGTTAACAGCAACCTTTGAAATTAAGATAGGGAGGTGCATACCAGTGTAGAAGGAGGTAAAAAGTTTCAGTGAGACACAGCAGAAAATTCAACCAATGTCAGAGCCATGGAGAGTCTTAAGTTTGGCACTGAGAGAAGAGTCAAGGAGGTAGATCTGAGGTTATGTTGAGGGAGACTATGTTGAACAACATCAGCAAGGCAAGGAGTAGTGAAGTGATGTATAAGCTTATGTATAAAGCTTAGTGTGGCACAACATAATTTAAATTCATAGAGTAGCCATCCTAGGACAGACAGGACATTGCAGTGATGGTGCTGAGCACTGGCCCCATGAGCAAACCTGCCAACTATATGGTAAACCTGTGATAGGCATGATAGTATGAATGTGGAAGCAGAGAGTAATAATGGAGCACCATACATAAGGAAAGGCAGAAGTGTGGCATCCACAATCTTGTGGCATGAGGTCAATGTAAGGAATGGACGGATATGGAAGAGAACACCAATTATTTGGTTTATAGTTTTACCGATGGCTGTAACATGCACATCCAGGGTAAGTGAGGGATCCAAGGTGACTCCCAAGTTTTTGAAGGACCTGACCAATTCGAGTGCATCCCCCGTGAGAGGATACCCAGAGTGGGGAGGGATGGTGTGGATGAGTTAGAGAATAACATGCTCTTTGTATTATTAGTATTAAGGACAAGTTGCTTCTGAAGGAACTAGTCCTCAAGGGTGAGGAAATCAGAGGCTAGCATTGAATTGAGCCACCCAATATCAGAAGAGGAACAGCATATGATAGCATTGTCTGCATATAGGTGAACAGAAGCCCCATCACAATTATTAGAGAGATCAATAATATACAGAGAAAAAATTAATGTGCCCAATATGGAGCCTGGAGCAACCATGGGTAATGGGACTCAGGTCAGATAGGGAGCCTGCTCATTTTATTTGTTGGGTACTACCATAAAGGTAACTTTGTGTCCAGGACAGGGAAGTGGCATCAAGGCAAAGGACATGTAGTTTTTGTAATAGAAAGCCATAGTTAACCAAGTCAAAAGCCTGGGTCAAGTCTTTGAAAACTGATCCAGTGACTCAACTATGGTCCATCTCATGGAATATGTCAGAGGTGACTTCAATCAAAGCTGTAAGTGTACTGTGGTTTTTCCTAAACACATGATGGAGATCAAGGTAATCCTGTAGGTGGTCATAGATTATCTGCTCTTGTATTTTTGCTAGCATGCAAAGTATTGAAATAGGTTGGAAATTGTCCACTATTGAGTTGGGACCTCCTTTGTGGACAAGGACAACCACTGCTACTTTCCATTTTTCAGGGATGGTACAAGTAAGGAAGGATTGATTAAATAAATTTATCACAGGGCAGACTAGGGCATCAGCTCCCAACTTAAGGAATTTAGGTTCTAGAGTGTCATGACCAAGTGCTCTTTCAGCCCTTAGGTTTATGATGAGATGGTGAATCTCTGCAAGAGTTGCAAGCTTTAGATGAAAGGCAGGGTGGTCCATAGAGTCGACTGATGGCAGGGGAATCAGGCTGGGAGGGAGTGGAGGATGAATTAAAATATATTGATCTGTACCTATCCAGATTGGTGAAGAACTCATTGAAGCCAGAGGCAATGGATGGTGGGGGTCAGTGAGAGAGATCCCCTGGGAATCAAGGGAACTAGGGGTCTCAGAGTTGTTACCCTTCAAAAGGGAGTTAACCTTTCACCAGAATTCTTTTGGATTACTAAAATGCTCAATCTGGAGTCTCTTGAAGTGAAGTTGTTCAACTTTTTAGATTGAGTTCTTGCAGCTGTTTCTTATTTGCCTATATGTTTGCCAGTTGGTAGATAGCCCACTATCTTTATAGGTTCTCCATGCCTTATTGTGAGTGGACATGAGCTGCCTTAATTCCTTGGTAAGCCTTGGTAAGCCATGGTGCTTTAATACCTTTTACTCTGCAACTCTTTAAAGAGGCATGTTGATCAACAATTTTAGTGAATTTTGCCATGAAATAGTCTAGTGCCAAGTTAACATCCAGCAGGGTATTATTTGGATCCCTATCAGTGTTGCAGATGGTATTGACAAAGTTGTTCTTGTCAAACCTGGACATGTCCTGCACAGTGATGATCTTAGGATGGGGGGTTAGGGAAGTTGTTACGCCATACACAGAGTGTCAACAAGTGGTTGCTTATACCATCTGAGAGGAATGCCACTAGTTTTATATTCAGGGCACAGTTTCTGACCACCCAGTCAAGTAAGGTATATTTACCTATCTTTGTATTAATACGAATAGAGTGACAAATCATTTGAACCAGATTTGAGTCAGCCAGGATGGCAGTCAGTTTGGAAGACTTAGAATGCAGCCAGTCAATGTTGAAGTCACCTCCAAGTATGAGGTCATGCCGTGGGAGGTTAGCAAGGGAGGTTATGAAGGAGGGGAGGCCAAGGACTGCTACCTTAGGGGGCATGTATACAAAACCTACTATTGGTTTTTTTATGGTACCAAGGGTGAGGGAAAGGAAGATCAATTCAACAGCAGAAGGCCCATATTCAGACAGGGCTATTTCAACAGCATCTAAGAGCTCTCTGGCATACATGAGGACACCATCACACCTTTTTCCCAGTCAATCCTTACTGAACCATTTGTATTCAGGTACAACAACCTCATGTTTTTGATGCATGGTTTCAGCCAGGCCTCAGAGATGCCCAGGATATCAGGAGTGTGTTGATTAATCCAGGCTTCTAGCTCAGACATCTTAGGTCTGAGATTATGTATGTTTAAATGAGCAATATTCAGCCCTTTCAGCATTTAATATGATGATGTTGAGGGTTTGAAGGTATGGTGGGTCCAGGATTTAAATCAACATCACCTGCAAAGGTTAATAGCAGGAGAAGAAGAAGGAATGGTTGGATAGAGGAAGTAAGTAGCTGCTTTACATTTTTAGCAAAAATAGAGGACATTTGCAGCCTTCTGGTGAGCCAGCTACCAAGGTATACAACTTCACATTTGGGCAGGCAAGTAGGAGTGGGATACACATATCAGGGTTTAGTATTGAGATTGTGCAGTGGGACCTCCTCACTGTGCAGCAGAGGGTGAGTTAGCGATGCAGCCATGAAGTAGCTAGCAATAAATAGAAACAGTAGGCAGAATGGAATGTACAGTGCTGTGAACTTGGAAATGATGTACTGGCTTACAGATTCAGATCACACCACTGATTGTTTGTTAGGATGTAGGTAATTTTCTTTAGGTATGAATGACCCAGGACTAGAAGTGTTAGGGCCTGAACTTATCATGCTGGAAGCAGAGATCCATGTGCCACTTGCCAGGGGATGTCATGTGGGTGGTGTGGATATGAACCCTATACCACTCCTATAATTGCAGTTAAAAGTGAATAACCTGGGATATTCTTTGGAGAGGCTGACCAAGCAAGAGCTATGTGCCTCTGTAACTGGAGAGTAGCTGCAGATAGCAGGACCATTTTGCTGGTTTTAATTTCATAAAAGGTATGCCACCTATGTCATGGAGTATACAGTCTTACCAGAACATCTTATTGTGAACTTGGTCTTGTTCTTCCTATGCCTCTTCTTCTCTTTTGCTGTTTTAGGAGTCCAGGATCCTCATTGGCGAGTGGCAGCAGCGGGGGAAATAGCCAAAGATGCACCGTTAGGGATGGTGGAAAGAAGAGGTGTGGGGAAGGACTAGGAAAGCATTTTGGAGAGAAATACAGGGAACTCTGCTAACTACTAGGGAAGCAGCCGGCTGAGGAATGTGGAATATGGATTATTTCAAACACCTGAAAGCATAAGTGTTGTTTTACTTACCTTGGTTGTGCAATATACTGCTGAAACATGATTTGCTTCTAGTTTGTTTTGATATATTTGTATCCATTTCACAGTTAACCTGGGTTGTATACTTGTTTGATGTTTATATCCTTGTTTGGTTTGTTATCATTGTTTCCTTTGTTTCCTTCATCTTCTTTTGTCTTGTGTTTGTATGCTCATGGTGTGTTCTGTCTATCTGTTTAAGTTTTTAATCTTAGTTTATTTTAAAAAGTGATTTATTTTATGATAAAAACCTTATAGAGTTGTTTTAAAATTCCCAGGGTCCGCTCGGTCACATGACTGGTATGCACCAATAGGTGGCCTGTCCTATCCCCCTTAGCCTTAAAAGGTGCATGTGCAGTGTCTCACACTGTCAGATACAGTAACAGAGCAAGAAAGGACAGGCTGCTCCGATCAGCAAAATATAACACTGATTTTTCATCCCTATTTAACTGAAGTTGTTTTTAGAGAGTACACTACACTAGCTGTGAGTTGTGAGCTGTGAGTTGCAGAGACAAAGTCGAGTACCAGTTACTTTCTGCTACCAGCAGACAGCTATACGTTGCTCTGGCACCTTGCTACATCTTTAACTGCCGATCATCAAACAACTCAATCAGTAAGTGTGATAAACTACTAACTATTTGTATATGTATATGTACTGTATGAGTTTCTGGAATAAAAAAACTAGCAACAGTAAGATTTAACAACTGTTTATAGAGGAGTACAGGAGTTTTAAAAAATAGGCTCCTTTGTCATTTAACAGGGAAACTGATACTTTTTTTTTACTTTGACAGTGGCTCAAGTTGGGATTTTTGCTTTTTATCATTGGATGGGGGTTGTTTCTTTCTATAACACCCCTTAACTGACAGAAAATATTTTGAGAGCAGGGTATAAAAAGATCTGTTTAACTGCTGAAATGAGATGTATTGGCAAACTTAACAGCATTTTGGACCTGCTGAGAGGAAGTGTGGATGTGGGGGAGAGTGGAATTTTGTAATTAGCAAGCAGTATAATTTCACGGACCTGTGGAAATCTGAAGAAACCAATGGAAGCCAGTGGAGATCTGAAATATTGAAATACATTTGGATACTTTTGGTTATTTTTAAAGTACTTTTTAAATATTTCCTGAATTGGTGGCACTAATACATGGAAAGGGAGAGTTAAGGAGAGACAAGGAGTTTACAAATCCAGGAAATAATTACCCTGCAAGTGGTTTTCTTGTTGAACTAAAACTTAAGAGCCTGATATTAGAACATTCATGTGTAGTGGGGATAATTGGTGATCTTACTCTCTTCTGTGTGATATTTTAAGCTAGATTCATGATATATAACTGCAATATTTAACAACTAATATGTATGTGTGTGTGTTGATTACTGATTATATTCATTATTTCTATCTTCTCATTAATCCTGTCTACTATAGTTATAGCAGTTCCCTGTCAACAGAAACAGTATAAGTGGTGTAAATGGTGCAATTGGTTTAACTGATATTAATCTAGTGGTTAATAGTCAAATGAGAATGGTTAATGCAAGACTACAAAGGAAGAAAGCTTGTTGCCCCTGCACTAAATAACCCTGTTCTAACCAGTGGGAAAATTGGGGTGAGCAAAGCCATAGTGGGAAATCACAGACAATCAAAAATTACTGAACATATGAAACCAAATAAATTAGATAGTGATAAAATATCCACACCTAATAGCTCTACATTGCATGTTTTTGTAGCAATCTTAAACATATTGCGTTCCCACTACTTAATAGTGGAAATATGGAAATTTCAACTCCTCAGGAGGATGTGAGGGATGTAAGGGATACTGAAATAGAAAATAGAAATATACGGGATGGTGAAGATCTTGTTGATCTTGACCTAGAACAGGAGTTCAAGCAGGATTTAGATCAAGAAATATCAGGGCAAACTAGTTATGCTTTGAATTTTGAATTAGAGTCAGACATAGAAAGTGTGGAATTACAGAATTTGGAAAATCGTATGGGGTAAAAAACAGTCAAACAATACACTCCACACAGGATCATTTAATATTGGTATCTAGCACTGAACTCAGAGAGGTAAATAATAAATTACAGTGGCATATTAAAGGGATTAAAGACATAGCTTTTAGCTATAACATTATTTAAACACCTAAATTAGTAAACAGTAATAGTATAGCACATACTATGACAGGAGACTTGGACGGACCACTATTTATCCCTGATTTAATTAATGATGAACTAGCTGTTAACTTGGGTCATCAACACACATCAAACCTTATCCTTATGGAACAACTGATAGCTCTAAAAAAATAATTTGGAAATCTTAGGTATGGTGTTGCTGTTAATCATGCAAAAATTGAAGCAATGAGAAGTAAAATAGATTACATTGTTCCCAGTACTGCATCAGACTCAGTTTTATATGAGAGCAGAGAGATAGATCATGGGAGACCTAATTTCTTAATGTCTGATTTCCCAAATTATATGGAGAATTTACAGAAAAAGATGAAAAAGGAAAAAGTAGGAAAAGATAAAAGGGTAGGGAGATAACAATGCAAACTTAGCCTGAAAGGGTAAAAAATAATATGAATAAGAGAAGGAAAAGAAGGAATGAAAATCCTCGTGAAACAGAAAAATAAAATAAACTAAAACAGAAAACTGGGGATAACCCTAATAACATAAAACATAATGAGGATTTAATAATACCGCAGGAAGTGCAATTGAAAAGGAACAATAACTCAAATAAACAGGGATTGGAATATCATCTAGAGCAATTCAAAATAGAAATGAATGCCGTAAAAACATTAGTCTCTAAGAGTTTGCTGGCAAATGTAGGTGATCAGAAGGATGATAGTATAGTACCTGGAAACAATTACTTACATAAAATACAAGAAGATATTGAAAGGGATCTGCAGCAATATAAGGGAAATGAAACCTCAGCGATATATCAGGTGGGAATTGATTTAAATAACCCAAAAATGGACTTAACACCACTTAAAACTCGGACATATGATAGTGCTTAGAAGAAGAAGAAGAAATGATAAGGAGTGAACCAAATAGAAAAGGCAGGAATACAGATGATGAACAAAATACACAAATAGAAGGAATGGCAAAGTGTGGTTTATCGTGTGGTATGCTATGGAAAAGGGAAGCTGAACAGATAGGGAAAGCAACATCTGGAGTAGTATAAACTGATGAAGAAAGGAGGAAAGGAAAAATAAATATTAATACTAGATCCCTGTCAACCAATAAGACAGAAGCAAAGAGAATAACAATATGGGTATAAACACTGGTAAGAAGGTAGACAAGGATTTAATAAACTGGGAGGGAGGTTCCATTGTGGTACTTAGAGGAGTTCACAAAGAAGAAATTGAAAACTGTTTGGTACTAATGGAACTAGGGAAGATTATATGCAGTCAGATGTTGGGACTGGAGATCATTGATGAAGGCAGTGCGGCACAGAGGTCTAAGGCTCTGAGCTGCAAATCTGGTGACATCTAGCAGACCAGACCTGTGTTTGAATCCCACAGCTTCCACTTGCATACTGTGTGACCCTGAGCAAGTCACTTAACTTTCCTGTGCTCCCAGGTTGCACCTGTAAAAAGGTTTTCAGCTTAGTGTGTCTCACCTGGTTAAATAACTAAAAAAAATATAAATATAGGGTGATATTATAGAAGCAGTTAGAGTAAGTGACTAAACATCACAAAAATCAATATTGTTTTTCTTTAAGAATGAGAGAGTTGCACATCTTGTCTGGAGGAACTCATATTATTTAGCTGGATTTAATTTAGCTATGGACTGTCCTGTAGCTATTAGTACATTGAAGCATATGAAAAACCTAACTAACTATGTTTGTTTTAATCAAAAGAATGACTGAGGCCTATTCGTTGCATGATCTCTGCCTACAGGAAAGCGATAGTGAATCAGAAGTTATTTTGTCAATATTTGGTATCTCCTGCAGACCACTTGAAACTAAGGAACAGTTGATGGAAATGATGGTGTATTTACTGGACATTCTCCTGGGTATTGAGTTCTATAAGGATGATATAAACAATAAAGGAAAAGCCTGTAGAGATTCAGTTAAAGGAAACCAAATTGACCTGGTACTTTATACAAAATATTGGCAGAAAAAAATCCTGATGGCTGGTAGTAAATTGGTCAGATTAGATATTCTAATAATAAATTTAAATGAAGTAAATAGGGTAATACAGGAAACACCAACAGTTGATTTGGAACTACAGAGTGATATATATACAATATTGAAACCATCAATATGTTTCAATTATTGGGGAATGATGTTGACAATTGACTTAATAATGAAATTACAACAGATTTACTGGAGACTGAAGAATCTCAGGATAGCCTAAACAACAGTGTAAATGTTTACCTCCAGAAACATGAAAGAAATTTGGGTATCATGTCCTGGAATATAGCTAGGCTGACCCCCAAATTTATAGATAAGGAATTCTACAACTTCATAAATAAAATGGATATAATAGGATTGCAATAAACCTGTCATGGGGAGGAACAATTGGAAAACATCAATAGAAATGGTTATATTTTAATACATGCTCCACCACATAAAGTGAAGAACGCAGGAGTTGTGGGTCTAGTTATATACATTAGGATAGTGGACTTTATTACAATTGAAAATCTTATAGTGGAAACTAATTATATAATCATAATATTAAGAATCTGGGGAGTAAAAGTAATCCTGGTAAATCTCTACAACCCCCCAGAAAAATCTGCAGCATACGATTGCCAACTAATGGAACAATATTGTAAAAGACATAAAAAAATTGGATATAAATGAATATATGGATTTACTATGTATGGGGGGATTTTAATACCCAGTATGGAAAATGCAGATTGCAAAGTGAACAGAAAGAGTTACTAAGGGTACTGAATATACCTAATAAACTTTCTATGGAGAAAAAAGCATATTGATAAAAATAAGCAAACGGAAAAACTGCTTGAGACCTTGCAACTTATTATTTTGAATGGGCATATGCCCTCTGATTGTGAAGGCAATATAATCTGTATAACAGCAGGTGGCTCCACTATTATAGATTATATGTTGATAACTCCATATAGTTATAATAAATACCATGATTTAAAAATTATAAACAGAACAGAAAGTGACTGCTAGCCACTGATATTGTATAGAAAGAATATGAAAGATATTTAAAAGAAGCAACAATTAGAAATTCAAATTGTTAATAACAAGATCAAATGGGTAAAAATGTTAGGATACAAGGCTGAGTCCCTGAGTTCTGAATTTATACAGAGTATAGCCCTAAAATTGATTATGAAATTGACCCAATAAATATCTATGACTCAATAATGGTACACTATAAACAATTTGAACAAAACTTAGGAAGGAGAAAAAGTAATAACAATAGAAACATAGACTATGATGGCAGATAAGGACCGCTAGGCCCATCTAGTCTGCCCATTTCCCTACCTACAGGATAGGCCGCAGATCCTAGTTAACCAACAGCCTATATCTTCCTGCCCCCCACAAGAATTGCCTTATGTCTGTCCCATGCATTCTTGAATTCTCCCACAGTTTTAGACCCCACAACTTCCTCAGGAAGGCTGTTCCATGCATCCACTACCCTCTCTGTGAAATAATACTTCCTCACATTGCCCCTGAACTGCCCTCCTTCTATCTTTAAATTGTGTCCCCTTGTTCTTGCAAGTCTCTTTTTCTGAAAGATGCTACCCTCTTGGACTTTGTTGATTCCCTTGAGGTACTTGAAAGTTTCTATCATGTCCCCCCTCTCCCTTCTTTCCTCAAGGGTATACATATTAAACTCCTTTAGTCTCTCCTCATCACGGCTTCTCTTGCAGACCCTGCACCATTTTAGTTGCCCCTCTGGACTGCCTCTATCCTGTCTATGTCCTTGCGGAGATGGGGTCTCAGAACTGGACACAGTATTCAGATGGGGTCTCACCAACTCTCTGTACAGAGGGATAACAACTTCCTGTTTTCTGCTGCTGATGCCTCTCCCTATACATCCCAGTATACCCCCGCCCTCCCTACTGCCTTCTCACATTGCCTGCTAACCTTAAGGTCATCTGATATGATTACCCCCAGGTCCCTTTCCTGTTTTGTTGTTGTTGCTACCTCCCCACCCATTGTGTATTCTTCCCCTGGGTTCTTGTTTCACAGGTGCATTATTTTGCACTTTTTTGCATTGAATCCTAGCTGCCATACGTCTGACCATTCCTCCAACCTTACCAAGTCCCTTTTCATCCTTTCCATGCCTCCTTGTGTATCAATCCTTTTGCAGATCTTTGTGTCATCTGCAAAAAGGCATACTTTTCCTTTCAGTCCCTCTGCAATGTCACTGATGAAGACATTAAAAAGGACTGGACCCAATACTGACCCCTGCGGTACCCCACCAATATGAGGAAAAGATATGAAAACTGGTTTCATAAAAATTGTAGAGCAGGGAATTAAGAACTGTCACAAATGATAAGAAAAGTAAAGAAGAATCCAACAAAAGATAACAAAAGAGAGTTAAACAGCCTTAGAAGGCAATATAAAGAGGATATTGATGTACAAAAGCATATTCATCAGATGGAGTTATAGGATACTTTGCAGAATGCAATAGAACAGAATGATGACAACATGTTTTGGGCTCTTGTGGCAAAAGAGACAAATGCATATAAAAAAAAAAACATGATTATTACATAAGACCAGAAGTATGTGTTAGTTACTTTCAAAATATATTTTCAACAGAGGAATTCTCACAAAATATAAACTCAAATGAAGTTGATGACAGCTTCATTTGGTTTGTGAAAGCTGAAGTTAAAATAGCCCTGGAGAGTTTTAATAATAATTAAACACCAGGACCTGATCACATCTCTATAGACTTTATAACATTTAATGGAGACTGGTGGGTAAAGACTCTCACCAAATTGTACAATTTAATGGTTATGTATGCCTATACACCTGATAGTTGGGCAGCGAGTCATATAGTACCAATACATAAGAAAGGTTTGTATGCCAACCCAGCAAACTATAAACCTATTGCTTTGCTTGATGCTATCACTAAGATTTATGCCAAAGTTATTTTAAATGGACTAACAGTAGAGTTAGAGCATAATAAAATTATATCTGACTTACAAGCTGGTTTCTGGAAAAAAACTGGAATTATGAATCAGGTTTTTGTATTACATGATATTATAGAAAAATATTGTAACATAAAAGGGCAACCATTATTTGTTATGTTTACAGATTTCTCATCAGCTTTTGATACAATATTGAGAACTTTACTATGGGAAAAGAGGAATCTAGGAATAGATAAGAACCTGATTAAATTAGTCCAAAGAATTTATAGAGATACATGAGCAAAAATAAAATATCCATGGACAGGACTGTTAACAAGTAAAGTGCAAACTGAAATAGGTGTTAGACAAGGGTGTGTTTTAGCACCAACTCTGTTATATATATATATATATATATATATATATATATATATATATATATATTATTATTTTGGCTTTAGATAACCTGGATTTTGATATCCCAAGAGTTGGAAAAAAGAATTCCAGTCTTAGCATATGCTGACGACTTAGTTGTGTTATCTACAAGTCATTTGGGCCTGCAGAGGGCTCTAGATAAAATGGAGATGTTATGTATAGAGCATAATTTAAAATCAAATACAAGAAAAGCAAAATTTATGGTGTTTGGAATGAAAACAATATATATAGATCACTTAAATTTATTAATAATAACTTGGAATTCTTAAATTAGTTCAATTATTTGGGAGTGACAATATCACAAAATTGTAAATTAAATAAACATAGAGATTCCTGTATAAAAAAATTACAAGGTACATTGAAAGCCCTGAAAAGATTTAATTATCTCTTTGCAGGCAACACAGTGATAACAATGATTAAGGTAATAAATACAAAAGTGACCAGTCAAGCTTTATATGCTGCAGAAATATGGGGGGGGGGTGGAAAGTACAAATGAGATGGAAGGTGTATTAAATAAAACATATAAGCAATTACTAAAGGTACCTAATAGTACTCTGAGTGCATTAGTTAGAGCACAGCTGGGTCAGATAAATTTCTCAGATGTGGTACATATAAGGCAAGTTAACTACTGGATTAAATTAACAGCAGAAGGGAATAACTCTATACTGGGAGAATGTTATGAAGAAAAAATGCATTACCTGGAATGTGGTAAACTTAGATGACTGGGAAATGTCAAACTTGAATATTTGATGAACTGGGTTGAAAAGGGAATCTGTCTTAATGAGGCACATAAAACAATTATGAACTCTATAAAAAAGTGGTTATGAGCAATAGATTTAGAAGCAATTAAAGCTTCAAAAGTGGCCATGTGGCTGACTAATAATAATACAAGAGAGCACACATTAAAACCCTATTTGGATATAGTTAAGAACTCTTAATTTAGAAATGTGATCACCCAATTCAGGTTTGAAGTCTTTCCTAGCAATATTATTGAGACTAGGTATAATAAAGATGAAAGTATTTCTTGTGATTATTTTTGTCAATTACAGGAACTTGAGGATCTCAACAATGTGGTATTAAGATGCCCTTGGTATGAGCATCTTTGTATCAAAAGGCTAAGAAAATTTACTGGCTCTTTGTATATGCCTACTAAATATATATTGGATCTCCTTTTCAACTCAGAGAACTCAGAAATTCTCAACCAACTGGCAATATTTCTTATTGAAGTAAAACACATAAGAAAAAATACATTCACAGCTTTATAGTGCAATAAGGAATCTGAGTGCAATATTTAAAAATAGACGGATGATGGAAACAGACAACTGAGGAGTAAACTGTACAATATGTTTTTTTATCTTTTTTCTGTAACTGGAGTTTGCACTATATGTTATTTATGTATGTAACTAAATGTTTGTCTTATACTGTATTGTAATGGTAAAATGCTGAACAAATAAACTTTACAATCTTGTTATACTAGACAGTTGGTACTGGTAAACTCAGCATCAGCAGTTCTAGTTCTTGTGTTTAAAAAGAGACAGGTTAGGAAGGATAGAGGCAAGAACCAATAAGAGAAGGGGGAGTAGTGTTAAGCATAATCAGAGCTCATTAGCAGTAGTAGTGCAGCTAAATGGCCAGAAATGCAAAAGATACCAAGCTCAATCCCATTGGTGGCTCTGGGCTACTCTTCAAAATCTGTACCTGGTTGTAGACTGAGAGGCAGGTGGGTTTGCACAGACCAGCAGCTGGGTTCAGAGCAGCTCCTGTGGCTTGCAGGAGGAGGCAGTCATCTGTGCCAGGCAGATTCCTGGTTAGATAGATAGATAGATAGATAGATAGATAGATAGATAGATAGATAGATTCTATACAAAAAAACATTGTTAATGCATCATCTAGGGTTAAAACACAAAAAGTAAGGAAATTAAAAGTTTAGGGTTGTCCCCTACCCCTGGACCTGCCCATCATCCTGAGATTGATAGCTAATGAGGTGTGTCCTTGGGGTTGTGAGGCCTACATCTCACACCATTCCATGTGTAATCATATTCACAAGCCACAGAAAACAAGAATGGGGTGAGATTTAGGCCTCACAACCAGAACCTGTCGCTAGTCTTGGGTGATGGGCAAGTCCAGGGGGGAAACCCTAAACATTTCATTTCTTACTTTTTGTGTTGTAACCCTAAATGATGCATTAACAAAGTTTTTTGCATCGAATTGCCTTACTTTTTGAGACCGAATATAAAAGTAAAAAGTTGTGTAAGTTGGTGGGAGAGCAGGCTCTTTGGGCCCAGTGTTCCCACTGACATCCAATTTCATTCAAAGTAAAAAGTCACACAAGTTAGTGGGAGTGCAGGCCTTTGGCCCTGCAAAGTTCTGCAAAATTCTGCACCTGTTTACATTTTAGGTGCCAAACAACTAAAAAGTACATCCATGGCAGTAACGATATCTACCATATAAATTTCAAGCCAGTACCACAATGGAAAACACTGTCTGAAAAATGTAAACTGTGCCACACAATATCTCCACAAAAAATATACTGCCTGATACGTAAACACAATAATTGAAATCTACAGGACATCCCATCAACACCTTCCAAATTTCAGGTAAAAAGACTAAACAGTTTTTGAGAAATTAAATTTGAAAAATTGTTAATATTGGGCTATCTGGTCCCTTCAAATCTGGTCATCTAGTCCCTCCCCTCACGATCAAAGCTCACGATCAAAGACTCTCACGATCAAAGAATTTGCATGCTTGTGATCAAAGAATTTGCAAGCTCGTGATCAAAGAATAAAAAATGACAAAACTAAATTTTTTGGCACAAATACGTGAAACCACAATCATGTCTTGATAGAACAAAGTCCCCTGAGCAAACCCACCCTCATTTGCCCTAATAAATCACTTCTGAGCTGAGAAAATTGATTTTTTCAACTGGCCATCTAGTCCCGCCCTTGAGATCAAAGATCACAGTCAAAGAATCTCGCCAACAAAGAATTTGTAGGCTCAGGATCTAAGAATAAAAAAATGGCAGTACTCAATTTTTAGGCACAAATAAATGAAACCACAGCCATGCCTTGACAGAAAGAAGCCCCCTGAGCAAAACCCACCCTCACTTGCCTTAATAAACCATCCCGAGTAGAGAAAATTAATTTTTTTCAACAGGCCTTCTAGTCCCACCTGCACGATCAAAGACTGTGGTCAAAGAATCTCGCAATGAAAGAATTTGCAGACTCGCAATCAAAGAATTCACAGGCTCATGGTCAAAGAATCAAAAATGATGAAACTTGAGTTTTAGGCAAAAATACATGAAACCACGCCATGTCTCAGTAGAAAGAAGCCCCCCTGAGCAAATCCCACCCTGATTTGTGTTCATAACCAACCCCTGAGCTGAAAAAAAAATATTTTTTTGTAGTCTTGACCTCGTGATCAAAGATCATGGTCAAAGAATCTCACGATGAAAGAATTTGCAGACTCGCAATCAAAGAATTCACAGGCTCATGGTCAAAGAATCAAAAATGTTGAAACTTGAGTTTTAGGCAGAAATACTTGAAACCACACCATGTCTTAATAGAATAAAGCCCCCCTGAGCAAAACCCACCCTGATTTGTGTTCATAACTAACCCCTGAGCTGAAAAAAAAATATTTTTTTGTAGTCTTGGCCTCACGATCAAAGATCATGGTCAAAGAATCTCCCGGTCAAAGAATTTGCAGGCTCGCGAACACAGATAGTTAGTGAGCCACAGTCAAAGAATAAAATGTTCAAAACTCTATTTCTTTACCTTTTCAAAGCAAACCATAGCCATGAGTTGATAGAATGAAGTACCCTGAGTAAAACCCATCCAAGTTTTACTTCAGGAGAGACCCCTGAGCTGAGATATTTGACTTTTCCAATGGAAAAATTAAAAAAGATGGCGGCTGTCATGATCAAAGAATTCTTGTGATCAAAGATTCTTTGACTGTGAGCATGCAAATTCTTTGATCATGAAGCGGGATCAGAAGGCCAAAACTCCATTCTTCATTTGCAAAATAACCATATAAATTTTCCCATTAACTTATAATGGGAACTTAAATGTTTAATAACTTTTGAATGGATCAATATTTTTTTACCAAATGAAAAGTGGTATATTTGCTCACTGAAGCTCTTTCAGATGAGCCAACTCACAGAGTGGTGTGCCACACAATGGCCATGTAGCACCACAGACAAATTCCCCCAAATTTCCCACAGAACTAGCGAAAAGTGCATTTTCAGCATTTTGGTGCACAAAGACCATAAGTCTGACTGAAAAGAGATTTGGCAAATCAAGAGATCTACCATGCACCACTGTGCATGCCAAATTTTATGCAAACCTGTTGAACGGGTCCAAAGTTATTAACGTGCAACATTTTGAGTTTAACATACAAGTGCCTACTCAACCCTAAATTTGGGGCTTGACCGCTCCCCTATAATAGATAGATAGATAGATAGATAGATAGATAGATAGATAGATAGATAGATAGATCGATATGGAGAGAGAGATAGCTATCTTTAACTGCAGTTGCTAAGCTTAATTTGGGACCTTTTTTATACCTTATCAAATTAGATTTATGATGTTGGATGGCCCTTCCTGTATCTCTTTTAGGATGGATGCATGATATTAAGATGAACATTTTACAATAAAGTGTGTACTCTATAGGTATGCTGAAAATATATATGTATTTTTTTTACCTAAATCATGGTTTATAAGAGTTCAAGCTTTCTTGAATGATTTTCTTTGGCAGGGGTGAAATGTTCATCATGCTTATTTTAAGATAATGGCTCAACAGCAATGGGAGATTTCAATCGCCCAAATTTGTAGTTATAGTGCAATACATTGTAGTAAGTACTTTTTGTGAGGATGGAGATATGATCTTTCCCTGATTCAATTTTATGCCCTATTATGGTTAAGGATTGAACCAGATCTGTGTAGTCATTATGGGCTTAAGTTTTGTGGTTTCTTTTTCATTTACTTATTTGAATTTTGGTAAGGGGGTAGGACCACTGAGACAACTGTAGTCCTTTTTTCAGGGTCGACCTAGGGCAACACAGTACAAAATACATAATAGTACAAACAGCTATATAGCTATATATAGCTTGATAACACCTTAAACCTTCAAAATTACCACTAATCTCAAGGTCACAACAATATTCTGGTCCTTGACAGCACACTGGCAGCTAGGCAACCTATTTGCGGTTGGATTGATACAAAGACATTGCCCAGCCTGTTTTAGGACATTTTACTTCTTGTATAGATAAGCACCCTATTTCTTCTATTCACAATTACCATTTTCAATGGTAGCAACCTTAATGGATGGGGATAGCTTTCTTCTATTTATTTCCTTACAGCAGTGTTTTTCCTTACCAAATTCAGATATATTTAGATACTTTCAAGTGACTCATGCTATAGCTGAGGATATGGGATCTGCTCCCAGGGGAAAGTTAGGGGTAGATATCATGAATCAGCTGGTGTATATCACTGTACTACCACATCTGATCGCTGGTGTTTATAAGACTTTGCTGGGGATTAATCCCCATAGCCCCTCTGGCATTTGATATTATTGGCAATCTACATTGGAAAATGGCAAAATGGCAGATTGTGTGGAAACACTTATGTTACACGAGGTCCCTGCACCCTAACTGGTACCCTCAGAGGTACACCATAGACAGCTTGCACTTAAGTATACGTTATACTAACATATAGGGCTAAGGGCATCTACCGTACAAGAGTAGATGTCAGGATATGAATACATATTGTTGTAATACACTTTTCTTGCTAATACATATATTCTGCTATGTATTTTCCGTGTACTTCTTACTTGTAAGAAGCCAAGACACCTGTGTCCTTGGAGTATTTATAATATGTAAGACGGCATTGCCACCTTTTGGTGATTTGTACCACTACACTAAGTTATGTAAGATTCTGTATAAGAACTCTTTTGTTCTCAAACTGATGACTTCACAGAATTGTATAATGTTATCTCGGACCATGAAGCCACCTCTAATTTAGCCAATAGGGCTCATCTCTGTAATTAAAAATTTTTCTATCTTTTGGTAACCATAGTAATTATCATAGGTATATAATGTAATGCATGAACTTTATACCTTGGAGACCTGAGAGACCCCAAGAGACACAGAGAAACCTCGAGGTGAAGGGAACGCTTAGCACTGGCTCCTGGTTCGAATTGGTAAGAACTGCTTAGGACAACTGTGATTTATCCCTTTGGTAGTAATAAACTTGTTTATTACTCTAATGCAACATGTCTGTGATTACTTGCATTCCCAATATCGTCAAGAATCTGAAAGTGAGGTTTAGACCTCCTAACACTTACTATGGTATACTAAGCAGGATAGATACCGGCTGATACAATATAAAATTTTACATAATTTATATTTCACACTCTTTAGATTGAAGCCGATGGGTAAAGCAATGTATTCCATCTGCTCTAGTTGTGGACAGGAGGAAGGCACATTGAGACATATATTGTGGGACTTTTAACATAGTTGCTCCATTCTGGACTGAGATACAAAATCATCTTAGGCCACATTAGAATTATCAAAGTTGTTTACCAAGAGATCTGTCTCTTGGGTGTCTGCCCAACCCAACTTTCTGGCCCTAGAGGGGCTTATATGGCACTAATTTCCAGTGCAGCAAAAGCTGTGGTGCTCCATCATTAGATTGACTCTGATATTCTGGCATGGATATAATGGCTCTACAAAATATTACATGTTCTAACAGTTTAAAAAGTACATAGCCTCCCTTCACAATCATCTCCAAGTTTTTTGATCAAAGTGGGAACAACTTTGTGCATCTCTACAAACGTTAGAGATTAACCTTGAAGCTACTCCTTATGTGGTTGGAACTGTGATTTTCTCTAGTGTGACACAACAGTTCTTATGACATCCACTGGAGTATTCATTATAGTTTTGGTTAAGCAGCACACCTGGGGTGGTGGTAGTGGGGGGTGTATTTGGAAGGGATTTTCAGTTTAGTTTTTTTTAGTATGTAATGCCTTAATTTTGAACTTGTTCTGAGGCTATAATGTCACCCCAAATCACAATTTTAATCATATCTCATGACAATGCAGCTGCTAAGGGTTGGGTGATGTTGTCCTCATTAATTTGAGGAATGCGATCTAGAGTAAGAGTTATGAATTGTTTAACCTTTAATAAGGATGTATTGAGATGCCAGAAGGTATTTTCTACGTAAATCAAGTTTAACATCAATAAATGATGGTCTTATAGCAGTTGGGACCCAAAGAACATATCTTTAACCAGGGTAAAAAGTTCACATGTGACAAAAAATAATCAATCTACTGTATGTGTAGCTGTTATGACATACACACAATAGTAAGAATAGACTTGTTGTCTTGAGCAATAATTGGCATCAAACATCCACTATTCCCATTTGCAAAAATTATTATTCAAATAATGCATAGCACTAGATGCACAATGCTTTCAAGGGTTAAACATAGCTAGTTCTAAGTAAAATAACATATTAAATTCCCCTCCCATTATCAATTGCCCTTGAAGGAAATATATCTAATAGTTTGCCCAAAAAGACACACAGTACAGGAAATGATGAATTTGTGGGTAGATAAACATTTGATAATGTAACCTCATAGGAATAAAGGTAACCATGCAATATCACATAAGTAATGTAATGTGTTTTGAACATTTCTTGTTATTTCTAACATAATATAGCAGACTATGGATGGCCATTGGACAACAACCATGCTGAAATCACTTTGAGAGATTTCTACGACAACATGGTACGCCTCGAGAGCAAGGCTCAAGAGGTTCACTGTTCTCATGGAAATCTCAAGAAGTGATTGCAGCACATTATTATCAAATGGT
Source organism: Neoceratodus forsteri (assembly GCA_016271365.2). Classification (NCBI taxonomy): domain Eukaryota; kingdom Metazoa; phylum Chordata; order Ceratodontiformes; family Ceratodontidae; genus Neoceratodus; species Neoceratodus forsteri. Next base: position 808,323,920 of record CM028138.1, on the reverse strand, counting down.
CATCCATTATCTTTCATAGTGTATGGGCTCCATACATTGTAAATGCTAATTCCACTTAATGTGGCTTTTTTTTCTTGCCCTAGTGGTCAAACTTGCCTGATGTATCTAGCCACCCACCCACCCCTGTGATCAATCCCCAAGCCTTTCTCTTGCTAACTGACAGTGTATGTTAAAAAATATAAGTTATTTCAGCCCTATAAAGGGAAACATTCGGTTAGACTGTAGTTAATGATCCTACCTTGGTGTGATTCTCTAGTTCTGTCATCAATGGCATTATGTGGAGAGATTGAGAGATGCGTATGTGCAGAGGTGCCAATGCTGTAATCCCATGGCTATGACATACTTAAGCAGGGTTTACAGGAGTCTGATATCATATTGAAGAGATTACAAGGTTGTAAAGTGATCATTTTCAGGCAGTAACAAGAACTCGCCATAAATTATATACAGAATAAAGTGTGGGGTGGTGTGTTTAATGAGAGGTTTACAGACACACAAGGGGTTAGATGCTACATAAACCCTGAGAGTGAAGATCGATGTGTTCATGAAAAGCATTTAACCCCAAGGCCATGCATAAACTTCAAGTTTAAATAACACCCCATAATTCACTTTATTTAACTGCAGGGTTTCCTTTTTTCACTTAAGCAATCATATAAAATAAAAGGAAGTTGCTGTGTGGTCCTGGACCACTTAGGTTACAGCATGCAGACACGGTCACTTTCTGCATTTATTTCAACATTTTGTCAGGGTGCGTGGGCAGCTGAAAGTTAATTTTAGTGCCTGTTTTACAAAAATGTCTAATTACTTACTGTCTACTCCAATTGGTGGTTCCGTGCCTGTTTAGCTAATGGTTTGGTGATAAGGCAAGTGGAGAGTGATTGGAAAGTGAGGAACTGCATCAGGTGCATGTACAGAGTGAGGAAAACCGTGCATGTGTTTGCTGTAATAAACACTTCTTTATTATGGCAAATAACGTTATGGTTTCCCTATGAGAAAAAAAGGGGAACCAGTTACTATTTAAGCAATAAGTCATGAGGGGGTGTGGGTTATTGGGAGAGTTACCACAGCTGGAGTGTTTGCCCACAAGGTGCAGCCGAGTGGGGAAATCCATAGCAGCCACGGTAATTCCCCCCAATAACCACATCTCCTGAGTGGCTTATTGCGATTATACCTTTTATTTTATATAAAAAACATTGAAAGTATTTTTTTTTGTTTTCCATTAGATTTCTCTGTATTTGTTAGACCGCTAAACAAATTGTATCCTGTTCACTTTGTAGTATGTTACGAGTCATTACTTGTTGTCGTGGTATAGCTTATGGCTTTCTGTTTGTGTCTGGAGTCAGGAAATTTCTTTCCTTTGGGGGAATTATGTTAATTTTTTTTTTTCTGGTGCCATTTGTACAGTGAGATTCTTTTTTTTTTTTATGTGTTAAGGTGTTCTCTTGTGATGCCCGCTTAGCGGGGAAACAAGATGGCGGTCGGAGTTCAGCAATTTTGGGGTTGGATTATTTTTTTTTTTATATATACAGTATGTGGCTGGCTGGCTCCTTTTGCAGTGATTATCAGTAGATTTACAATGGTGGTAAGGTGCCAGCCAGCCATTTCTGATTGGTTGTTGTCCAAGGTCCATGGTATAATAAGCAATAATGAATGACAGGGGTTACATTAATGTTCTAGTTAATCATCGCCTGGGGGTATAATGTGACACGAGGCATAGCTGAGTGCAATATATTGCTCACAGGGGGTGATTAACTTGAACGTTAGCATAACCACCAGAGTTCATTATTCCAATTATTATAACTGAGGGGGTGGCATTTTACATTAGTGATGACATTATAGTAGAAAAAATGGATACCTCCAAGTGGGAAAACTATGAGGTATTGTGGGTAGCAATGACCCTAACTCACAATACTAAAATTAACATAGGTCTGGTATGTAGACCACCCACTATTACCCCCATTGGATGATTTCATGTTGTTAGACTTCATCAATTTGTTTGCACAAAAGAATAATGTAATACTTCTGGGTGATCTTAACCTCCATGGAATAAACTGGGAAAGTCTACAAACTAATACGGTTATTGAAAGGGAATATCTTGAGATATTTAACCTAGCAGGGCTGGACCAGTGTGTGCTAGGTAACACCAGAAATAATCATATCCTGGATTTAGGCCTAAGTAGTATGGGTCATTGGATACAGAACTGTGCTGTCCTGCCTCCACTGGGAGCAAGTGACCACCAAATGGTTAGTTTTAATTATTTGCGACCTATTAATAAAATTACTGGAAAAACCTTAACATATAGGTTTGATCTGGTAGAATTCGAGGGTATGAAAGGCGAACTATCTACATGGAAATGGGATATTGATTTCAGTGGTGCATCCATACAAACTATGTGGGAAATGTTAACCACTAAAATAAATACCCTGGTCCAGAAGTATGTGCCCACCATTAGTAAATATAGTGGGGCTAGAAAATCCCTTCCTCCGTAGTTGACCTTATCGGTCAAGAAGTCTATCAAAAACAAGAACCGGATGCTCTACCATGCTAGTCTCCCCACATACCAACACTATGAACAAATCATGCTGCAACTGTATGCCTTTGATCACCTCACAGTTTGTGGAATCTCCTCAAAATGGAACTGCTAACCAATACCCACTATGTGGTCCTATACCCTATCTATTCAAACTAGGTGTGGCTTGGTGCTATTCTGTATGAATCCTAAGATATGTATCCATAAGGCAACACAATAAGATGATTCAATCTTTGGACCCATGTGCTCAAACGTATAGCAGATGCAGAAAGACTTGTGCCTTTAAACTTCTCCTTGCTGCCCTGAGGAAAATTGTGCTCCTTCTACTCCAATGCTCAGATGACATCGAACTTAACCCTAGCCATATGAAAGGCTCTTATCTCTTTCTGAACTCACAACTTTGAAAGGAATTAACTTCTTGCACACTAACGTGTGTAGTCTTTTAAAGAAGCTCGATTCAGTCCAGGCATGGATTACTCATATTGCACCAGACATACTTGTGCTTTCAGGAACATGGCTCTGGGCATCCACCCCAGACAGAGAGGTAAAGATCTCTAACTACCTCCTCTTCAGAACCAACAGGCAGACCAGGGGTGGAGGAGTAGCCATTTATGTTAAAAACAAATTCTCAGTATCTATATTACATGCTACCTCCTTTGCCTGTGGATTTGAATGCCTGTCTCTTAAAGTCGTGCTTTCCCCATCAGTGGCATTCCACATCATAGGTTGCTATAGACCTCCATCAGCAGGACTGCAACTTCTGATACATCTGTCTTGCCACCTGTATACTACCCCAATGGAAACAATCATACTAGGTGACCTTAACTATGACTGGCTGACTTACGTCTTGTTACGCCGAAACAGTTCTGCGACTATCATGGGCTCACTCAACGTATTACTGAGCCTACTTGTATCAACCAAAAAAATCCAATGAGAAGCACTGTCTTGGATGTTCTCCTTGTTAACAGACCTCATTCCTTTTCCCATGCTGGTATCCTCTTAGCGGACGTTAGTGACCACTGCTTTATTGGTGGCATAAGAACTGTTACCAAACCTCTATCTACATCAAAGTTTTCCACTAAAAGATCCAGATGGAACTTCGATCCTATTACATACCTCAATGATCTAAAAAACTCTTTGCTATGGCAGAGTTTCTAGCTGGCTAAGTCAGTGAGCCATGCCTATGACGTTCTTCATGATATCATATCCAGTGCCCTAAACAGCCATGCTCCCCTGGTTAAAGCACAAATAAAAGCCAGAACCTGTCGTTGGTTCTAATCAGATCTGAAGGCTGCCTTACTCAAAAGAGATTACCTGTGGAAAAAGGCTTGTAAATCTCATGCTGATGCAGACTGGTGTCTCTTCAGGGCATCTAGAAACATCTGTACTAAGTTGGTCACAGAGGTCAAAGACAACTTTTGTCAAACCGAGCTACTGTCTGCGTAAAACTGCCCTATCAAGTTCTGGTCAACCATAAAAGAGCTATCTGGCCACTCTCCAGGAAGTGCACTTCCTTCCAAAATTACCACTGATAATATTATCATCAATGATAAATTAGAGATACTGTAGGCTTTCAAAACTCATTTTGCCACTTCTGGCCTAGCGTTTGATAATGCACCTGAAAGTAGCCTTCTTCCTCTGACCAACACCCAGCCTTCAGAACCAAGTAGCAATAACATGGACTTCTTTTCACCTACCACCATAAAAGAAGTTGAAGATCTTCTTCTATGACTAGATACTGAAAAAGGTGCTGGGGCCAATTCCTTTGACCCATATTTCTTGAAAATAGCATACCATATACTTGCTACACCTATAACACACCTATTCAATCTGTCCCTAGCACAAGGCTCCATCCCTAAGGCATGGAAAACTGCTCATGTCATTCCCCTGTTTAAAGCAGGGGGCCCCTGTGACCTAAATAACTATAGACAAATCTCCCTTCTTCCCATACTTTCAAAACTTCTAGAAAAATTGTGGATACGCAGCTGAGATCTTTCTTAGACAATGCTAGACTACTCAACCCAATGCAGTCTGGCTTTAGAGCTAAGCATAGTAAAATTACAGCGCTGGCAAAAGTAACTAATGACTGGCAACAGGACCTAGACAACAAAAAAATTGTTTGTGCTGTGTTTCTGGACCTCAGTAAGGCTTTCAACACTGTCTACCAATGCCTGCTCCTCTCTACATTAAAAACTATAGGCATTGGCTCAACCACACTTGGATGGTTCCAAGACTACCTTTCTGATAGATAGTAACAAACTAAGGCTGATGGAGAGATTTCTCCACTTAAACCGATAAAAAGAGGTGTCCTCCAGGGCTCCATACTGAGCCCATTACTGTTTGTCATTTATAGCAACACCTTGGACATAGGCATCAAAAATGCCAGTATTCACTTGTTTGCTGACGACATGGTGTTCTACTTAAGCTGGGAATCACCTGAATCTGCCTGCACTGAGTTACAAGCTGACTTTAATACTCCATAGTACCAGATCCTTAGCAAAAGTTACTACTAAATACAAAAAAAAACAAGGCCATTCTTTACTTACCATCAGGCCCAGGGGCTTACTCTGCTGCCACTAGTCCATTACCATCAGTCTCTTCTTTATTAGGGGAAAGTCTTGAATTTGTGACTAAATTAAAATACCTTGTTATCTGGCTAGACAACAAACTCTCTTTTGTGGAACACACAGAACTGCTGAAAAAGCTAAGGCAGATACTTGGTCTTTTTTTTGGAATTAAACACCTCTTGACCACAGATACAAAAAGACAGCTTGTCCAATCTATGTTCCTTTTATTAATTGACTACACAGACTTCATTTATGGCCTTTTCCCTGCCTCATATCTTGCAAAACTGGATGTACTATATCATAGAGCACTGAGATTTATAACTCGCCTCCCGTACTCCACACATCACTGCTCTTAATATGTAACCATATGGTGGCCCTCCCTTTAATACAGGTGATATAGAAATGTAGCCCTATGGATGCTCTGAGCCCTTACCAATAAACTCCCACAATACATTGTTGACTGTCTCCCCCTTAGTCCGATAAGGAACTATGCCTTAAGAAGTCAATTGCAGATTTCTTTGAATGTCCCGAGGGCCAACACTCACTTTGGAAGGACCACCATAAGCTATTCCCTGCCTACTCTATGGAATAAGATACAAAAATCATTGAGACTTAGCTCACCTGTCAGTTCTGCCTTCTTTAAGACCCTCTACGACAAAACGTTTGCTGAAATCTGTAATTGTTTATATTGCTCCTAGCAGCTTGACTATTGTTCCTCTCTTCTTCAATGCTAGTCCCAGCTACTTATCCAAATCAGACCTTGCCACTACTACTCCCTCCTCCTCTGCCCCTCTTGCCCTTAGCACCCTCTGCACCCCTCTTATTCACCACCTCCCTTCTGCCACATTTACCAAAGGCTTGCACACTGTCATGCACACCTCCATAACTTAGGAATTTCCATTCAGGCTTGTAACATGTTTCTGCTGGACAGAAATATAAATAATATTTATTTTTTTCTTCTATGGTTTGTATATGACATCCATACACATCCCCTGCTCCTGTGGGAACTGTAAATATATATATATATATATATATGTATATTACGTTTGGGTTGTGTTATGTATATCTTTCTTGTACATGTGACTTGGAATGTAAATACTCTGCTCCTATCAGTATTGTAAACATGTTGTTCCTTTTGTATTATGTATATTTATATGTAACTACAATTTTCCCTGCCAACAGCAGGTCCACCTTGTAAATGAGCTTGCTCAGTGGTGATCACCTGGCTAAATAAAGATTTGATTGATTGATTGGTTTAGAATGACCAAACTAAGTGGAGATGAACAAAGTTTAGATATTTACAAATGCAGTCTTAGGGCCACTAAAAAGAAGATTGAGCAAGCTAAAATAAATTATAAGCTCAAACTAGTAACAAAGGTCAAGGATAATTATAAGTCCTTCTATACATACACTAATAATAAAAAAGTAAAAATAGAACAATTAGCCCTCAACTAAATCAGGACAAGAGATTAATATCTGATAATGAGGAGGTGGGAGGTCTGGATAGTCGGCAGCATGGGTTTGTGCCAGGTAGATCATGTCAAACCAACCTTGTAGAGTTCTATGAATGGGTAACATCAGAACTGGATAGGGGTAAGCCTGTGGATGTATTATTCTTGGACTTCAGCAAGGCGTTTGACTCTGTCCCCCACAATGGTCTGGTGGAGAAACTGATGGGGTTAGCAGTAGGCCCTTTGATGGTCAGATGGATTGAAAACTGGATAGCTGGATGCACTCAGAGAGTAGTGGTCTGTGGGGAGCTCTCGAACCCTACAGAGGTTGGTAGTGGGGTACCACAGGGCTCGGTCCTGGGTCCAATCCTGTTTAATGCATACATATCAGACATCAGGGATGGTATAGGGTGTGAAATGAGTCTCTTCGGATGACTCCAAGATGGGAGCAGTAGTTGAGGGAGAAGAGGGAGGTTGGGCCTGCAAGGGACCTGGACACCCTGGAAAGCTGGGCTCACACATGGAAATTAAATTAATATCACCAAGTGCAAGGTGTTGCATCTTGGTCGGGAAACCCTAAACACAGGTACACCCTGGGAGGGAGGTGCTGGAAGCCTCAACAGGGAAAAAGACCTAGGGGTCATGGTGGATACATGTATGAATAACACTGAGCAGTGCAGGAGAGCAGCTAGCAAGGCAAACAGGATGTTGGGATGCATCGAAGGGGATCACCTCTAGGAGCAAGGAAGTGATTCTGCCACTGTACAATGGACTGGTTAGACCACACCTTGAGTACTGTGTACAGTACTGGAGACCACACTTGAAGAGGGACATACAGCTCCTGGAGAGGGTACAGAGGAGGGCAACAAAGATGATAGGAGGGCTAGGGGATTTGACTTATGAGGACAGACTTGAGGAGCTCTGCCTGTTTTCATTGGAGGAGAGGAGAGGAGAGACAGGGGGGACATGATTGAGGTCTTCAAGTACCTCAAGGGAATAAATAGGGTAAACATGGAGGGGATCTTTAGACTAAAGCAGGGAGGCATCACCAGAGGGCATGGTTTGAAGTTGGAAGGTGGAAGGGTGAGGGGGAAAGAGGAGGAGGTTTTTCACTGAGAGGGTGGTGGACCTTGGAATGCTCTGCCTGGTGAGCTGGTTCAGAGATCCACAGTGGAGAGCTTTAAGAAAGGGTGGGACAGACACAGAAAGTGGATGTATCAGATGATGGCCTGTCCCGGGGGGGTGGGGATGGATGATAGGGGTTTCTGGAGCACAAGGGATGGGAGGGTCTCGGCACCCAACTAAGGATCTAGGTTCGAGCAGACTTGATAGACCATAAGGCCTAATCTGCTGGCAAATAGTATGTTAATATGAAAATGGCAGAACAATGTAATAGCTATTTTGCCACTGTTTTTTGCCAGAGTACAGCAAATGTTACTACCCAGCACAAAGATTATGATCTTAGCATCATCCTAGATAAAGAAGATGTGGAGAAAAAACTTAAACAGCTAGCTCAAAATAAGACACAAGGCCCTGATAAATTACACCCTAGGGTGCTTAAGGAATTAGCAGAACAACTAGTGGGCCCTGTAACATGTGTCTTTCAAAAATCAGTAAATGAAGTAGTAGTCCCTGAAGTATGGAAACAGGCTAAAGTCAATTGATATTTAAAAAGGGTTCCAACCAAGAGGCTGGCAATTATCGACTGATTAGTCTGACGTTGGTACTGGAGAAAATATTGGAAAGCATCCTCAAGGACTATATTACTAATTTCCAACACACGTCAGGTAATATTGACTCAAAACAGCATGGGTTTGTAAAGGGAAGGTCTTGCCAGACCAACCTCTTAGAGTTCTATGGTAAGGTAAATAAAGCTTTGGATGAGGGGAACCAGTGGACATCATCTTCCTGGACTTCACCAAAGCTTTTGACAAAGTTCCCCATGATAAACTGATTGATGCTTTGATCAAGTTGGGCATACCAGGAAATATCATCCTTTGGATTGAGTCCTGGTTGACCAATAGGAAGTAGAGGGTCTGCATAAAATGGGATTATTCTAGTTGGGTGAATGTGACAAGTGGGGTCTTGCAAGGCTCAGTATTGGGTCCATCCTTGTTTAATTTGTATATCGGATCCATGAGCCCACCTTTCTATATATGGTTCTCAAAATTTGCAGACGATACCCAAATTGGATATGTAGTGGAAAGCAGGGAGGATGCTGATGTTTCTCAAGCTGTCCTAGCAAACCTGGAAGCCTGGGCCCAAGACCATGGATCAGTATTTAACATCAATAAATGTACTGTGATGCACATGGGGAGGAAGAATAATAATTACCAGTATAGTTTAGGGAATTCATTATTCAAGGTAGTAAGTAAAGAAAGTGACCTAGGCATTAAAATTACCAATGATCTTAGTTTTATACCTCATTATAATCAACTTATCAAAAAAGCTAGCAGCATCCAATACAGCATACATAGACATATAAAAAGCAGGAACAAAAAGGTGCTGCTTCCTTTGTACACCTCATTGGTGTGCCTGCATGTTGAGTATTGTGCTTACCTCTGGGCACCCGGGGGTAAAGGTGACATTAAATCCTTGGAGAGGGTACAAAAAAGGGCTAAACACAGGATAAAGGAGGTACAGAGCATGAGCTATGAAGATCAGTTACAGTCCCTGAGTCTATCTTCCTTCAAATTTAGAAGTCTGCGAGGAGATATGTGTTTTATCTTCAGGGCTTTACATTATACAGTACTATGGAAGCAATTAAACCTGGTTCTGAGGGATCAGGTATACAACACTAGAGCTCACTCACTACAAATGCTCAAGGGGAGGATAAATATGGTCAAGAGAAAGCACTGGTTGACTGTTAGGTCACAGAAATCTGGAATAAGCTTCTGATTGACATAGTGGCCAGCAAAACAATAAAAGAATTTAAGGTCAAGCTTGACAGGTACTTGATTAGCAATAAAATCTTTGGGTAGGACTAATTTTATGGTGAGTATATGGATCGTTGATCTAATTAATTGCTTCAATACACCTATGAAACTGTGGCTTGATTCATTATTTTAATAAGTTTTTGCTAATTTTTTTGTGAAAGAGACATAAAATAGTCCCTCCACCATTGTAAATTGCATAGAATTTAGATTTATTTGCTGTGATTTGGATCAGTATAGAACACAGAAACATAGACTTTGATGGCAGATAAGGACCACTTGGCCCACCTAGTCTGCCCATTTCCCTACCTAATGCATAAGCTGCAGATCCTAGTTAACCAACAGGCTACTTCCTCCTAATCCACACTAGAATTGCCTTATGTCTGTCCCACACATTCTTGAATTCCCCTACTGTTTTTGAGTATGTTTTATTGTGACTGAATAATTTAATCCCTTAAGACCAGAAGTAACCTTATGCATGTACTGCACATATGTTCATATTTTACACTCTCAGTTCCCTTCCTTCTCCAGACAAACTCTGCATTACACAACTGTGAAGAATTATGTCAATGTAATTTTTTACCAAACATATATTTGGAATACTTCCCTTTTTTAACCATGTGTAACCTTTTTTCCCTTTGAGTTGATATCCTCCTGACAACAGAAGCACCCCCAATTTTTTTTCATTTTTTAATTACAATTGGATTTGTTTCTGGAGCTGGAATCCATAGCAATTGCAGAAAATGATGACCATGGGGACGTGCTCCATACAGTTGAATGGAGACATTATTTACTTACATTTCACTGCCATTTAGAGTTCCGATTATGACAAATCAATTACACCTCTCAACTACCAGTGTCCTTGTTACTGAATTTATTTTAATCTGAACTCTAAATCTCAATAAAATGAATCGTATTATGTCCCTATTTATCTCTATGCAGCATGCCCCCATGCTCTCATTTGATGTCATAGCAAGAAGTGCAAGTGAAGGGGTGTGTTGGGACATTTCAAGAATTTGACAAGCTACAGGGGTTGACTTCATGAATGCAATTACTTATTTTTTTTAAATCAAAATAAACACCTGGCTTTACTGCAAGTGAACATCCTGACAACTTGGACCTAGGTAAGGGTTCTGGGACATTTCATTTTACAGACACTTTTTTAGTAGGGTGACAGTCTGCTTCTTGGTGACAAGTTGTCATGACTCAGTGTTTGGGCTGCTCATGACAACCAGCTGAGGAAGTCCCTTATGTGTGTGTGTAAGGGGGGTATCAGTTAATCTAATGCCTCAGGAAGTTTGTCCTTGAATACTGTGTTTTTTATTTACAGTAAGTGAGAAGCTTTCATCTGAAACCATGAGAGAGGATTAGAGTTTTTACTACCACAGCTTTAATTGAGCAGTGTCCAAAAAAATGATGCATATACAGTCGAGGCAACACGCGGAAGGTTCTGTGGATCACAACTTCTTCCCAGAATAGGCTGACTGAGCATGCATTTTGTTGTTTTATTACGGATGTTGAATTCTTTATGCAGGTATTTGACATTTTCCTAAAGTAATGCTTACATTGCTGGTAGGACGGTTGGTGGTTTTAATGGTGGTTCTGAGTTCCATGGATAGAACACCAAAACTAGGTATTTGTTGTTCCAGCCAAAACAGTATACTAATAATCAGGATCTACATAAACTGTATATTTATTTAACATTAATGTAGAGCCAATAGAACATGATCAGCCAATCACATTTCTACATTTTAGATCCCCTTATGATAATATTCAAAATGTTCCAAGGTCGAGTTCCAGATGTCTAAGGCTGTTTGAAGTTCACAAATTCATAAGGAATTGATTTCTCTAGATGTTCAAAAAATTTTACCTAATTCCACACAGTTCTATTGGTTACAGGTATCCAAAATTTCAAAAGTGGAATGGCAGTCACAGATTAATAGTCTGTGATCATCTCAGCCTTTGACTGTCACTGGATGGGGGATCGGTGGTAGTGCAGGGTACAACCAGCTAGATGGGTGGGTCTGCTGATCTGACAGAATGTGCATGCCTCTGTGCACACAACTGGGCATGATGCCACAGCTGTGGTCAGGGAGAAAATGGAAAAGATATCCAATGGGAAGATGAAGCTCTGCACACCTCCCCAAGCTTAAACTTCTTCCCAGATGCCTGACGCCATCTGAATTATGTAATGGGGGTTGGACAGCCCTCCCCCCTCTGGCACTGCCACAGGGGACAATCCAAGGGATACTCATTCCAAAATTGGTTTGAATGAGTTGAGTGTCAGCCACAGAGAGCTGGGGACAAGAGCTGTATGTAAAAAATAAATAAATAAAATCATACATTTTAATTTACAAATAGTGCTAGCATGCTAGAGAAGATAAACTTTCAATGATTCAATAATCTTGATATCAACATTGAGGAATAACATAAACTCAGTAGTTTAAACAATCAGCATATATTCTGTCTAACAGCTGTGAACAAACTCAGAGTCTGCACTATATACTGTAAATTATTACAAGGCCTTTATGGTGTAACTCCACACCAGGGATCTCTTGGATCACCAGTCAAGATCTAACCCCGTGCTATGCTGCCTCCCAACTTACAGACATATTTGCTCAGATAAAATATCAGTGTTCTGAAGTCAATATCATCCTATCAAGTTTGCATATGGCAAGAACTCATGGCTACCTAGATTTCATCAAAGTATTTGACACTGTTCTGCATAGGAAACACATAAACAAGCTGGCCAGCCTAGGATTGGGTACAAAGGTGTTTAACATGGAAAGGAATTGGTTGAGACAAGAGGCAGAGGGTGGTGGTAAACAGAGTTTACTCTGAGGAAGAAGGGTGACCAGTGGGGTAGCATGGGGATCAGTAACATTGGTGGAACTGGTCCTCTTTAATGTCTTTATTAGTGACATTGCAGAGGGGCTTGACAGGAAAATTATCTTTTTTGCAGATGACACTAAAATCTGAAATAGGATGGACACTCCAGAAGAGGGGGTTGGAAATATGAAAAGTGATCTAAGAAAGCTAGAGGAGTGGTTAATGGTGTGGCAGCTATGTTGCAATGTGAATAAGTGCAAAATCATGCACTTGGGGCACAGAAACCCAGGTGTGGAACATGAAATTGAAGGAGTAGTGTTAATGACCACAAAACAGGAAAGAGACCGGGGCAATCGTATCTCATGACCTAACATGGCCAGAGAGTGTGTCAAGGCAGTGGGGAGAGCTAATGGGATGCATGGGTGCATAGGGAGGGGTATCACCAGCAGAAAGAGAGAGGTGGTGTTACTGCTGTATAGATCACTGGTGAGACCTCACCAAGAATACGGTGTCCAGTTATGGAGATCATATCTCTGGAATGACATAGACAGAGTAGAGGTGGTCCTGAGGAGGGAAACTAAAATGATGTAGTGTCTACATCAACGTCCTATGAGGGGAGACTCAAGGACCTCATAATGCACACCATAGAGGTAAGGACGGAGAGAGGGAATGTGATAGAGACTTTCAAATACCTCACAGATATAAATATGGTTCAAGAGGGAAGCATTTGTGATAAAAAAGATGCTCAAGAACAAAGGGCCAAGCTATGAAACTGGAGGAAGTAGACTTAGGGAAGATGTGAAGAAGTACATCACAAAAGAGTAGTGGATGAATAGAATAGCCTCCCAGTAGAGGTGGTGTGGGAAAAGGTAAAGGGATTTAAGACTGCATGGGATAGCCATAAGGGAACCTTAGTGGTAAGAAAAGGGGGGTGGGATGGGGGTAAAATTGGAGATCAAGTAGGGTGTGCACTGTTACAGGAGGTATGGACAATTGGAAGACTAGGTGGGCCTGGCGGGCCTTAGCTGCCATCAAATTATATTTTTCTATGACACAGACCAGTAGGCATATAATCTCTCCCCAGACAGTGACTATCAGGCCCAAATCCCAAGCTTAGTTCAGATATATCACTTATTGGACTACTGCAGAGTGGAGAGTAATTTACTGAGAATGGGACTGGAAACTCATTATCTTATAGCAGCCATTTTCCTGAACAAACAAAAAACCTGACTGGGTAAAAAGTAGTGTTGTTAGGAATGTGGAATTCTACCAGCTGGATTAGTGTGAAGTAACCATTCCATTGGTGGAATTTCTGCTGGAATGTTTCTTATTCACCTGCAAAATTCTGCCTACTGTGGACCTCGGAATAATACAGTATTCTATGGAACAACATTTTCTCCTTAGAAAATGATTCTCAACAATTTCTGTGGAAAATATTGAGATCCTCAGAATACAGTGATTTTTCAGTGGAAAATCATTCCATAACTATTTTATCCTGCAGAATTACTCATTCCATTTCTGGTGGAATTTGGTAGAATTTTGGCAGAATTTTGAATAGTGTGTGGAATTTCATTCTGCTGGAATTTGAAAATTCTGCACAACACTAAAGAAAAGTGAACAGTCAATTACCTGTGCCCCTCTTAGTTCAGAGGATTAGAGCTGCAGCTACTGTATATCAGAATCACTGGAGTGGGGGAATTAGGGATGAGTTTTGGGAACTAGTTTGGAGAAAAATATCACAATAACAAAAGGAATGTGCTGTAACAGCAGCACTGAATTAGAACAGAGGGTTAGAGACAGCTAAAGCTCCCTCCTTTCACTTTACTATTATTACACCCAAGGCAGCTAATGAGGAGGTATCTGTGACCTCTGAAATAGGCAGGGTAAAATTAGAAAATTCTGATTTCATGGGATTTTTGCAAAATTTAACAAATGTCTCAAAATCTTACAAAATTTCACAGAATTTTCTGAAATTCTTTAAATGGTCATAACTTCCTCAGTCTTAACGCTACGTATCTGACATTTCGCATGCAAACTGTTTGGAAGAGTCTGAAAAGGATTTTGTAGTTCATGACATATGGATGAAGATCAGGGTAGTTACAGTGGCTCAAAATGTGGTGATTTATTCTGCATGTGAAAATTTCTGAAAATATTTATATGCTTACAACTTGGCCACATATGAAGCCAGATAACTGAAAATGGACATGCTTACTCTCTTGAAAAAGTCTTAGAAACCTAGAGGGGTAGTTGGTTAACTAACCTGTAAGTTACAGTTCATAACTTTTATAATTTAATTACTTGTTAAATTGTGTGATAATCTATAAAGTAGTTAGCTGTTTATAGCATCATTTCTATTGCAGGTATACACTCAAGATTTGGCATGCGTATTAAAGCAAATGTGTTCTAGAATCTTATTCACCTGGATACATAGGGGTTAGTAGGTTAAAAGTTATTATGGATATGTTAGAAACCACTAATTTGCTCAAACATTTATGGACACAGCAGATAATGCCAGTGGAATTATGTCTGTGGAATTTAACTTTCACAAAGCACTTAACACTGAGTCACCTTCCCTGCACTATCATTGTGGCCCTCCAACATACCTGCAACAGTGATGCCCTGCACCATGCTCCAACATGACTAAGGATATTCAGACACTTCTGTCACAATGATCTAAGTCACAACTAGTTGTAAGGCTTGGCATCACTAGGTGCCATCGTTTTCAGATAGTGAAATTATTCATTGTTATCTACAGGCTTGTTGAAGAGTCAGCAGGTGGCACTGTACAGAAACAATGCTTTATGAGCATGTGCTTCCACAAATCATTAGTCAGTGAGCTCTAGTGGCTATCAAGCAAATTGCAAGAAAAAATGCAAGTGCACATTTATGTCCATGACTGTTCTTTGTGGCGTGTCACTCAAGATGACCTGACACTTGGCACCATTACACTTTTACTATTGGATCTCTAATGAATGCTAATGAATTGCCTCTTTTCCCAGTCTTTACCTTCCTCTTCAAATACAACTCAGGTGTATGACTGGGCAAAATGTATTGACATGGTTTTCACAAAAGTATCGCAATATTCCACAATTTTACAAACACTCTTGAAATTCAACTTTTATTACTGATATTATTTTGGAATCTTTGGCTGCTTATGACTTGACAAACCTTTGAGGAAGAGACAGGAGAGTTGACACACATCCTCTTTTTCTCATTTTTTTCTTCACAGCTGGCAGCTCATCTCTCAGGGATATAAGCTTTTCGAAGGGATATATTCTGATCAGGCTGAACCCAGCCATCATTCAGTTTGCTACAGGGTTTTCCTCACATATTTTCCACCACCCCTGGTAGAGATGGTGCTAGTGTCAGCCTTGCACAGTCACAGCTTCTCCTGCATCAGCAGAAAGTTTCCCAGCCAAGGCACTGTGGTCACCATGTTGGTGGAACCTGCTTCCAGCCTTCAGCAAATGAAGATGCAGTGAAGAGTGGCAACTGCCTCAGCCATGCTATAGCTCCAGATGTGACTTTCTGGGCTTGTTTCCAAACCTGGGTCATTAGCATGGCAGTGTGACACTCTGCTGTTGGACAATGGGGTGGCCACAAAGCATAATATTTAGGGTCATTGCATCTAAAAAAATTGGTGCTATTCAGGTCTCTAGTTTTAAAGTTATAGGGCTTACAATTCTGCAGTATGCATAACTGGGAAATTAAATTTTTAAACTTCTGAATGTTTGGAAGCTTACAACTCACTTATCTTTAAAGATAGAGACTTGCAATTTGGCATGTTTAATTTAAAATTAGATAGGAATAACTGAATTAATAATGTGTGCAGAATTTCATGAAAGTAAAAACTGAATTTTGCCAGAATTTCACTGGCAGAAGATACATGTCTCTCACTCCTAAAATTGAACTTCCACATATAGAAACAGAAATACTACAGTACCTATATTTTACAAGCCTGTTGGCAAGTATATGCTCAGTACTTCAAGATATTCTGAAAAATATGTAGCAAGCAAATATCTATTTAGTTAGACACAGTGGGCCAGATATTCAAACTGCACTCTTCTTAGGCGCAAGTCCTTGTGCTATGCAAAATAGTTGCGCATGGGATGTCTGGGGCAATATTCAAAGGAGTTGCACTATTGAGCAGCCTTGTATCCCTTGCTGACAGTTTTTACAACATAGACCTAGTAATATCTTAGTAGAAAACTACACTGGTTGCTGACATAACCTCAATTTGTCAATTACTGGAGTGAAATAAACCAAAGAGAACAGTTATGTATAGCCTCAAATACATATTGCTCACGGGTATTTCACACAGCAGAACTCACTAAATAGATACTAGGACAAACATATTTGGGACAATTCTCAGTCAGCACACTTTGCTTTTCAGGAGGTGCTGCACAGAAGGAAAGTTTTTTCCAGTAAGTTGGGTGCTGAGAGCAAGTGCAACTATCGCGAGACCATCGTCTGGTCATGCGATGACACGCATTGATCCTCACCTGATTCCTGATCTGATCAGTATTTAAACAGAGAGCAGATCAGGTGTGTTACCTCCACATAGAGAGAGCAGGAGGTCACACCATGCTCTGCCAATACCATCCAGTGAGTAAAAGGAAACTTTTTACATTTTTGAAATGTTAGACACAAGGCTGTGTTTTTGAGGTTGAACATTATGCTCATATACTGTGTCCAAGTGGGTTTCTGTGTTTATATTGCAGAATTGCCAACCATGAACACACCTGAAAAATCAGGTAGTGGGAACTAAGCAAATGATACAGGCAATGCAGCCTATCAAGGTAAATTTCTCCACGTAATGGAACAATATATACCTTAATGAATTAATGTAACAAACTTTTAAGAGGTGATATTTAGACCTTACTTAATTTCATTTTTAGCTTATATTTGTAAATATCTGAATGACAGAGAACTGCAAGATGATAAAATAAGAAAAGAAGCAACGTAATAGGCAGGTATCCAGTGAAACCTTTATTTGGATAGCCTCACTTCATTATAAAATATCAGTATAGGAAATGTAAACAATAGATTTCTGTCTATTTTATCACAGAATTGAACAATTTTGACAATCCAAATGGTGATAATAGTCTGAATAATATGGTGAGCATTAACTAGTTTAAGAACTTTTTTTGTAGAAACTTTCCTTGTAACTTGTTTGGTAACTATAATTTTATTTGAAGGCTTTAGATACAGTTATGCACTGATGAAGGATTATTCCAAAATGTTTGCATGTGTAATAAATACTTTATCTTGGAATATATATATTAAAAATAATTTATTTAACCTTAGTGGGTGAGTGAGCCAATTGGTAACCAATTTAGCAATAGAATCAAATTATTTCTGTCGTACTATAGAAACTAAAAAAAAAGGCCCACACTATGTGTCAAACTCAGATCCTAAACCACAACTACTTGATAGTCTCTATGTCAATCAATCAATCACTCCAGTTTATTTTATACTGGAAAGTATGAGAGCAAAAATCCACATTTTCACAAATGTCCAGTTGTACAAGTAGTTACAAAGATATAAAATAATCAAAATACAAAATATGTTGTATATACAAGTAGTGATACCATCATATACAACAGATTAGACAAACAGTCATGACTGAATTACATGAATACATACATGAGTACATACAGTTTGAGTAATATCATGTACAATATACAGGAATTCAATAAGTGTCATTTTGGAACAACAGTGCAATTTTCTGAAATTGTTGGCAAGTCAGAATCTACAAAAAATAAGGATCCATAAACAGAAGAAAAGTAAGTTTATCCTGTAAAGGTTTGCAGTGCGAAATGTACAAAGACGTAATGTGTTAGGGAAAGGGGGTAGGGGAGGAGGGTTGAATGCCAAGATTGGGAGGGATGGGATGTTTAGGAGGGGTGGGTGGGAATCAGACATTAGGTACTACAGGACATGGGGGAACAAGTGCAAGTAAGCTTTGTAAGGAGGTGACTCTTAAGGGATCTTTGAAAGGCGTGGCTAATGCTGTGGGGCAGTAATGCAGGTGGGAGATAGTTATAAAGCTTTGTACCATTATAGGCGAGGGAATTTTGAGCAAGAGGTGTGAAAAAAGGGATGTTGAAGACATTACTGGAGGCTTCTCTGGTCAGGCTGGTAGGTGCAGGTTTGAGGAACAGAGATGTCATGCTAGGTGGTAGTTTGTTAAGATTAATTTTATGGAGGAAGGACAGACTTTTTTGGGTGTAACACCCCTGAAGGGGAGCCAATCTAGTGCTTTGAACGGGGTGGAGTGGTGCATTCTACAGGGAAGACCAGTGACAAAGCAGATTATAGTACTATAACTGGATCTTAGTTTTTTAAAGAATTAAGAATTTACAGGGCAGGTGTAAATGATGGCTCCATTTACAAACAGCAGTAGAACAAGGGAGCTAACTAGTCAGAGTCTCAAGTCAGGTATTAGAAACTTCCAGATTCTGTATAGTAGGCCTAGCCTCATGTGGATCTCGCTAATCACACTGGAGACATGGAGGGTGAAGGACATGTGGGGATCGAGTAGGATACATATGTATTTAAATTCAGAAACTAGTTCTATACCATTCCTAAGGTTGTCTAGGAGGGTAAGATGGGCGTTGTATGTTTTCCTGGGACATGAGAAAACCATGTAATTAGGTGTTTATAGTTAAGGACATGCCTTTATTGGAGAACCAAGAGTGTCACTTTAGGAAGTTTGATTGTAGGCATGAGAGCATCTTTCCTGGGTTTTTGTTGCTCAGTAAACTGCAGCATCTTCTGCGTAGAGGACCAGTTTTGTGTTGGAACAGACTTCAGGGAGCTTATTGATGAACAGTGCAAAAACAAGAGGTGCCAATCTATATTTGTTATTGTGAGCTATTGGTAAGATAGTTCCTGATTCTTTTGATAGCATTGTTTGAGAAATGGAGGTCCAAAAGAGTATTCAAGAGCAGATCATGGTTGACAAGGTCGAAGGCCTTAGTCAGGTCCATGTATACAGAGCCCATGTACAGGCTGTTTTTTACAGCTCCATATATGTCCCTGGTGAACTTGACTAGAGCAGACTCAGTACTGTGGGCAGCTCTGAAGTCATGCTGGGAATCAGTAAGGACGTTGTAACTGTTGAGAAAGGAGGTGACTTGGGAATGGGCTGTCACAAACCCACTCAGCATGTCAGCCCTCTATTCCCAAAGTGCCAACCTCCGAGCATGGTCTTGTGAACAGTTAAGAGAACAAGGTAACCCTCTTGTCTGTTTTGTGGGTTCAAATTAACCTTTGATCTCAAGTCTTGGAGGGATTCAAACTGTGTACCTCTTATTAGCGCACCCAATGCACAAGCTCAGATAATTCTGTCTTCGGGGGGCGAGAGATCTTTGCCTTCAGGCACCTAACCAGGTGTACAAAAATGAACCCTTTAACTTTAATAAAGACCTCAGATTATTCTAACCTTTCTCTAGTTTGGTATCACCATTCAAGCTTATGCACAGTGTCTGCCTTAACCATATATACTCCCGGTGTAAAAGAAAATAAATTCAAAGACAGACCAAGTAGGCTCTAAAACAGAGTTTACTAAAATAGATAAAAAAAAAATGTGCAAAACATAAAATACAGAACTATTATCACAAGAACATAAAAGTCTTTTAAGAGAACGAGGTTTTAACAGTGCAATTCCTACTACAGTACTTAGATTTGTCTCTCTCTCTAAATACCTTCTTAAAGTGCTCAAAGATGTTTCTTTGTCACAGTCTAGATAAGTTTGTCGTCTGAAGGAAAACAGAATATTGATTAAAAGTTGACTTTGCCCACCTCTTTGCATGAGGTCACCTAGCTCCTCCATCAGAATATATAAAAAAAATGTCTCTACAAAAACAGGATGCATTTTCCCCAAAGGTATATTAATATTCTGTGATCTCAGCACAACTCATTTTCTTTTTTCAACTGACATTTCTTTGATGTTTGTGATCAGCTTCACCGTCCCAGGACATCAAAGCATCTTTTATAACTTTACACTAAAACGTCATAACCTGCTCTTCTTCCTCTAAGTGTTATAAAAGTTTATGATCTATCTTGGCAGTTTGGTATCTTCTATTCTGTAATTAGCTCTTGGCTTTTCAGGTAACACCTTGTATCTAAAATCTGTGTGTGTGTGTGTGTGTGTGTGTGTGTGTATGTGATCTCACATGCTGTTTCAGCATTTCTCATGAGAGACAGTCCATAGCCCATTTTTATACTACAAAAAATGATACAGTGATCAGAACCAGCTGTCCAAGTGTCACATGGACCACTTTTTCAAAAATCACATTCTGTAGCTAAATTTATACTGGGATTTGACTATGGCCATTTTCAAGGGAAAAAGACAGTGCAAAAGGAAAGGTTTAAGATGTTAGTGAGTGGGACTGATGGGGGAAATGGAGAGTTTAAGGATTTTGTAATCTATCCTGTTCACTCCTTTACTGGGTCAGTGGTTATTTGAGTTGATGAGTTTAATGGTGTCAGGGAGTGACAGAGATGGAAGTAACAATTTGGAATGATAACAAGGTGTGGTGTGGGGGGATGGGGTGGGTGATCTGGAAGAAACTTGGTATGGAGTGGGGGGAAGCGTTGTATTTATCCAAATCCCTAGAGAATTTGATAAACATGCTGGCAACATCAGAGAGGTCACTAGTGAGCTGATCACAGTGCCTGAGGGTGCTGGGTTTAGCTTTCCAGACCCTACCAAGGAGGTTGTACAGGGTACCCCAAAGTTGCCTGAGATTGGCATTATCCTCAAGCTGTTTGCTCTGGAAAAAAATTAACCTTGGCTGACCTGAAAGACACTTTGCATTTGTTGTGAAGGGTTTTATACAATGTGAGTTGGGGAAGGTCACCATGCCTTCTGTGTTTTGTCCAGATCCTCTATCTCTCTTTCATCAGTTTGAAGATGTCTGGGGTGCCCACTCACAGACATGACCCCAGACCTGGATTTTTTTTTTTAGGGGAGCAAATTTATCTCAGACCCCGTTAAACATACCTGAGATGTGGTCAGTGACAGCATCAGTATTGTCCATGGTTAAGGAAAAAGACCAGTCAACCTGGTGAAAGGCCTGAGTAATATCAGTGAAGACACTGTCATTTAAAAGTCTTGAGTAAATGAAGTTGGGAGAGGGCTTGGGGCAATGCATAGACCAGTGGCAAAAGGTGGTGCAGGGGTCACTTAAGCTGTCTGGAAGTGTTCTGGTATCAAGGATTCTGGCAGGGTTGGAGACAATGATCCATTCAATGATGGACTAGGAGCCAGTTTGCAGTTAGTCCTAGTCAGGGAGGAGTTTAGTTGGTGCAGCCTGAGGTCTGAGATGACAGATTTGGCATGATCTAAATGACAGGAGGTCCAGTTTATGTTGCAGTCCCTGAGCAGAATCCTCTCCCTGTTGAATGGGAGGGTACTTTTGATATCATGAAGGGTATCAAAATTGGATGGGAAGGGTCCCAGGTGAGAGATAAGTGGTAGTGATAGTAAGTGCTTTTTCACCTAGAAGAATGAGGATGGAGAGGGACTCACACTTAGCAGATATTATGTCAGGACTGAATTTAGTGAAGGGCAATTTTTTGACATGTAGAACAGGCACCCCCCCACACACTTTCCTTTCTGGCCTGTCTTTCATGAGAGAAATGAAGCTATCAAGCTCAAGTTCCATGCAGGAAATTTTATCCGAGAGCCAGGTCTTGGACAGTGCTATAATCGTCAAAATTATTAACTTTGACCAGGGCCTGAAAGGCATCTTTATTAGTGAGGAGGCTTTGCACATTGAGGTGAATAATGTTGATGTAATTATTACTAACGACATGATTATTCATGCCATTGTTGGTGGTGGGGGGAAGCAAATTGGAAAGGCTGGGGTTGGGGTGTACCATCCCCGAGAGGAGGAATAGAAGAAGGATGGTTCTGGTGTGCCTGGTGTTAAAGAAGCAGTTTATTTTTTTCAAGTGAAGGCAGGGGAGTTTGATAGTGCAGAAACTGAGACTACTGCAGTTTCATGAGAAATAGAAGGGAAGGTGGAGGTGTAGAAGGGCATTTGGATAGGGTAAGATGCACGGGATGGGGAGGAGGGAGCAGTGAAGGTGTAGTTGGAAGGAAGAGGTGATAATGGAGGTGGAGGGAGAGGAGAAGGAGAAATAGGGAGCAGGTGGAGAAGTGTAAGGATGATGGGGATGAAAGGGGAAGGAGTGGAGGGAGAGGTATGGGGAGGATGAGAATGAAAGGGTGAAGGAGGAGGGGAGGGGTGGAATGAAGGGAAGCAGACAACAGAAGGAGGGGGTGAGATTTCTGATGTGGGAGGGATTGCATGAAAAGAGCAGAATGAAGGTGAGGAGGAAACAAGATGTAGTTAGCAGCCATGATAAAATGGTCTTGAAGGGAGAAGTAAGAGGGTCAAAAGACCATAGTGGTGAATGTGTTATAAGCCTTACCAAATGACATGAACAGAAAGCAGATCTGATTGCAAGAGGGTTCGGAGGGCAGAGGGTAAGGGGGGAACCCAGGAAAGTTTAAGAGAATTAAAAGTCTGATACTTAATTGTCCTGCTATGATAGCCTAGTGGTGAGGGTCACGAACCCCAGTGAAGGGAGTTGGGGGTTCAAATCCTAGAGTGTAGCATGACTAGATGCATGGCTGATTATACAGGGATAAGACAAGTATGAGAATCAACTGACAATGGAGAGGTACTATATAATAGGGAAACAAATGAGTGAGAGGCAGGGAAAACAGTGATTCCTAGTGGAAGAGGAGTATAAAATGCACCTAGGAAACTGGGGAGACAGTTCTAGGGCAGGAAAAGCACATAATGGGTCATGTGACTTTCCTTACCAATAAAGGTAAGGCATGTCCAGGGTGGCAGGGTGACAATTGTTGGAGCAGTCGTGTCAATGGGCAAGCACAGTGCAGCCTGTGCGCTCTTGTGAGGAATGCTCTCAAGTTCTAACACCACACTAAAGCAGATTGTCTTGAAATGCATATTGTGGCAAGGTACATCCAGTACCGAGTGCACACTCCTTCCCCAATAGATTTAGTATAGCACCAGTTTTGTAGTTGTAAGTAATGTTTCCCAGGTTGCATTCAAACCTGAAATTCTCAGGTGGAACTTTTCAACTTATCAACAAAACAGAACTTCAAACTTTGTCGAAACTGTATCATTAACATTAGCAAAAGCATTTAACAATTTCTCTTCCAGTACAGAAATTGTTGTTAGAACAATAAAAAATCCCACACTGGGGATCAAAACCAGGCCAAGTACCTACAACTGCTCATTAGCCTGTGCCTCTACCACTGTACAAAAGCTCTATGACATGAAATGCATTGAGTGGCAAAGGACATTCAGCACTACATAGAAACATAGAAACAGACTTTGACGGCAGATAAGGACCACTTGGCCCACCCAGTCTGCCCATTTCCCTACCTACTGGATAAGCTGCAGATTCTAGTTAACCAACAGCCTACTTCCTGCCACTCCCCACTACTATTGCCTTGTGTCTGTCCTATGCATGTTTGAATTCCCCCACTGTTTTAGCCCCAACAACCTCCACAGGAAGGCAGTGCCACGCATCCACCACTCTCTCAGTGAAAAAAGATTTCATCATATTACCCCTGAGCCGTCCCCCCTCTATCTTTAAATTGTGTCCCTTTGTTCTTACACATCTCTTTTTCTGAAAGATGCTACCCTCCTGGATATTGTGGATTCCCTTGAGGTACCTGAACATTTCTATCATGTCCCCCCATCCCAACTTTCATCAAGGGTATATATATTAAGCTCTCTCAGTCTCTCTTCATATGATTTTTGATGCAGACCCTGCACCATTTTAGTTGCCCTCCTCTGGACTGCTTCCATCCTGTCTATGTCCTTGCGTAGATGAGGTCTCCAAAACAGCACACAGTACTCCAGATGGGGTCTCACAAAATGTCTGTACAGAGGGATAACCACTTCCCTTTTTCTACTTGTGATGCCCCTTCCTATGCATCTCAGTATTCCCCTGGCTCTCCTCACTGACTTCTCACATTGCTTACCCACCTTTAGATCATCTAATATGACTACTCCCAATTCTTGTTCCATTTTTGTTGTTGTTAGTACCTCCCCTGCTATTGTGTACTCTTCTCCTGGGTTTTTGTTTCCCAGGTGCATTACTTTGCACTTCTTTGCATTGAATCTAAGTTACCATATGTCTGATCATTCCTTCAACCTTGCCGAGTCCCTTCTCATCCTTTCTACCCCCCCTTGTGAATCAACTCTGATACAGATCTTTGTATCATCTGCAGAGAGGCATACCTTTCCCTCCAGACCCTCTGCAATGTCACCTATAAAGATGTTAAAGAGGACTGGACCCAGTACTGAGCCCTGAGGTACTCCACTAGTGCCCCCCTTTCTTCGGAATGTGTTCCACTCACTATTACCTTCTGTGTCCTGTTGTGCAGCCAGTTTGCAACCCAGGCTACCACCTTGGGACCCACTCCCAAGCTGGCTAACTTGATTATTAATCTTTTGTGCAGGACTGTGTCAAATGCCTTGCTAAAGTCTAGGTAGGCCATATCCACAGCCCCTCCCTGGACTATTACTTTGGTCACCCAGTCAAAGAAATCTATTAGATTTGTCTGACATGACCTTCCTGCTGTAAGTTCATGCTGCTTTGGGTCCTGTGCCCCGCTGGCCTCTAGGTACTCAACAATTCTTTCTTTCTTTCAGAAGTGATTCCATCATTTTCCCTACCACTGAGGTCCACTTACAGGTCTGTAGTTTCTTGATTCTGCCTTACTCCCACTTTTGTGAAGGGGAATCACATCTGCCCTCCTCCAGTCCTCAGGTACCACCCCATCCTCCCATGATTTGATAAAAAGTGTATTCAGTGGTGTCACTAGGTCCTCCCTTAGTTCTTTTAGGATTCTGGGGTGAATCCCATCAGGCCCCATTGCTTTGTCCACCTTGAGTTTTAGGAGTTCTTTCAGGACTCTTTCTTCTGTAAATGAACTGGTGTCAACCCCCCTACCCAGAGTGCTTCTATTGTCTAGTTTAGGTAACTCCTCCTCATCTTCTTTTGTGAATACTGAGCAAAAGTATTCATTCAGTATCTCTGCCTTTTCACTGTCTCGCTCTGCCCACCTCCCCTCTCACGTATTAATCTTCACTATCCTTCCCTCATCCTTTCTATGCTCCCTAATGTACCTATAAAAGGTTTTATCCCCCTTCTTAACTGACTTGGCTATTTTTTACTCAGTTTGGGCTTTTGCTATTCTGACTACCTTCCCCACTTCTTTCTGCTTTAATTGATACAGTTCCCTGTTGTGCTCCTTCTGTGATGCCTTATACTTTTTGAATGCAGCCTTTTTCTCCTTAACCTTCCCTGCCACCTCTTTTGAGAACCATAGTGTTTTTTTACTCCACTTTGTTTTCTTTATCTGTTTCACACAAAGGTTTATTGCCTCTATGATGGCAGTTTTGATTTTTCTCCATTGTTCTTCCACTCCTCCTTTTTGCCCATTTGCTAGTGTATTCCTCAGGTATTCACCCATTTTGCCAAAGTCAGCCCTTCTAAAGTCCAGTATGCTTGTTTTTGTATGGCTTGTCTCCATGGTTGTGCTTATTGTGAAGCACACTGTGCAGTGGTCGCTTGTTCCCAGGCGTCTACCGACTTCTAAATTTGTGATCCTCTCTCCATTTGAGAGTACCAGGTCTAGTATTGCTTCCTCCCGAGTGGGTTCCACCACTAGCTGTCTAAGGCCTGCCCCCTGCAGGCATCGAGAATGACCCTGCTCTTGGATGTGGCTGCAGTACATGTCATCCAGTTAACATCTGGCATATTCAGGTCCCCATTAACAGTATCTCCCCTTTTTCAGCCATTTTGAGAATGTCCTCTATCATTTTCTTGTCCATTTCCTCCCCTTGAGATGGGGGTCTGTATACAAGCCCTGTGTGGATTGTGATGCCATTCCCTGTCTCCAAGGTGACCCAGAGTGCCTCTTGTCCTCTGCCTTTACTTTTTAGTTCTGTAGCTTTGATCCCTTCCCTTATGTATAGAGCTACTCCACCTACTCTTTTCTCCTCCCTGTCCCTTCTGTAGACTGTGTACCCTGGTATGTTGACATCCCAGCCATGGTTCCCCGAGTACCATGTTTCTGTGACTGCCACGATATCTTAGTGTTCATTTTCCTTCAAGGCTACTAGCTCAGGAAGCTTGTTTCCCAGACTACAGGCATTGGTACTCATTGCCCTCCATTTAATGTTGGCTTTATCCTTTTTTCCCCCATGCCTGCTCTTTTTGCCCTTGTCTATTTTTCCATTTACCCCTATGCTGCCCTCTGTTGAGCACTGTACCTCAGTGTTTACCTTACTACCCATCATGTTTTGTGGGGGCTTGAAATTTCCTGCCTCTTATTAGCACCTCCCCCATGGCTAGTTTAAAAGCTTGCCAAGGAAGCATTTAAATCTGTCACTTAGGATCTTGGTTCCCTTCATGGACAGATGCAGACCATCATGCCAATATAAACCTTCATCTCTCCAGGTGTACCCCCAGTCCCCAATGAAGCCAAAGCCCTGTGCTCTGCACCAGTTTTGCAACCATTCATTAAACTGCATGGTGTGTAGTACCCTGGCCTCTACCCTGCCATGGACTGGCAGCACCTCTGAGAAGGTAACTGTGCTTGCTACCTCTCTGAGGCCCCTCCCCAGCTCCACAATTTCATCCTACACTGCACTGATCCCATGCCTAGCTAGGTCATTTGTCCCAAGATGGACAATTATATCTAGTTCCCTCTCCTGTGATGCTGCTTCTGCAATCCTGAGGATTCGCTTCTTGTCCCTCCAAGCCACTGAGTGCATACCATCTGCCCCTACACACACACACACACACACACACACACAGTTGCTGTGGATTTAGTAATGAAGCTGTCAGTCAGTTTGAAGTAATGTTCCCAAGTTGCATTTAAACCTCTAACCTTCTGCTGGAAATGTTTAAGCTATCCGCAGTATAGAACTTCACCTACCCTGAGTCTTCATGTAGTATCACTGTAGCAGTGTAGGGTTAAAGAAAATAGTTTGCTAAGTTTGCAACATTTCAAGCCTTCATGAGTTTTTACTGTATTTAAACATAAGACTGTTTAAAGTGCATGTTTGAGGGCACTGATGATATGAACTTTTAGTCTTAGCTGGGACTTGAAACCCCACAGCAGCATTGATACCAGCACTGTCAGAGCATGGGTCTACCCTCCCTGTTTGAATTTGGAACTTTTAAGATATCAGCGATGCAGACCTTCAGTCTTCACTGAAACTCTTTCACTAACATCATCATGGGCATCTAACTATTTCTAAGATACTACAAAAATCATGGTGATAAAGAAATAATGTTCCACACTGGGGATAAAATACAGGTGTGTGTAGGTCTGAAACTCTATGCCAGGGCCTAAAACCCCTATCACTGACATCCTTAATGACATCATGCACCTGAATCAATCACAGTTAAGGTACCTTTGCTCTTGACAAAATGTAAACAAAAAGTACACATGAGCACAACAGGTGCTTGCAGCTATGCTGTTGGTGCCTAAAATCTAACTAGGCAGCATATCAGGTTAAGACTTAGGAGGTAATATCAATGTAGAATAAAAGCTTAACAATGTAGCACAGTGGTTGGCAGGATGCTCACAGTTACTAAAATGGAAACTTACTGAGCAAAGTAGAATTGCAGCTGGGTTGGAAGAACCTGATCTGAGACGCAGCATGGCCAGCCAATCAGCTAACTTAAGTCAGAATCTCTGATGCCTTTTTTCTGACTCAAGGCAGAATCCTTGATGCCCTTATACTGTGGTTTATACTGTGGAAAAAGGACAGCAGAAGGCAAGGATGCCCAGAGATACTGTCCCCCACTTCTCAGTGGGTGTGACTACAGAAGTTGTGCTCATATAGGTAAGTGTTACTACTGACTGCAAGCTTACTTCTTTCTGCCCTTATCCCTTTGGCCCTGAGAACTGTGGCCCACTACTCATTGGCCTGCTTGATTGAATGAACCAGAGATAAGAGGGTAAGAGAGCCCTACACAGGTCATGCCTGATTGGATGGTGGAACTATGCACTAAGGGGTGTGTTGCTGGTCTCTGGTGTTTAGGAGCTAGCTCAGGTGAAGATGTGATTTGAGAGGGAAGGAGGGAGGCTTGCATTGAAACTTGACTTCAGTGTCCCTTGCAGAGTGTAGGCATGCAGTAAAAGTGAGAAAATGCTGCAAAACTGCTGAACTGTCAGTCTAGTTCGATAGTTGGTGCTCCTGCAAGCTCCTCCCATTTCTCCCCTAATTAACTGGTGGCACTAGGGGTCTGTTGCTAGTCTCCAGTGGTCTGGAGCGAGCCTAGTAGAATGCAATGATCTAAGGGGAGACAGGAGGCCAACCCAACCTCAATGCCCCTTGGAGAGAGCAGGCACACACAAAACTGAGGAAATACCACAAGATAGTTAAACTGGATGTCCAATTTTAAATGTGGTACTCCTTCAAGTCCCTTCCATATCATGGCTGATTGACTGGCAGCTCTGTGGGGTCTGTTGCTGGTCTGTGGTTGTTAGGAGCTGGCTCAGGGGGAAGCTGTATTCTGAGAGGGAAGTCAGGACTAGAGAGGGAAGCAGCAGTGGTAGAAGCAGTGCAGACAGGGATCAGCACCTCCACCCATACTTGATCCATCAGCTGAGGCAACCAGCAGGATTAGGAGACAGACTGCCCCCCTGAGTCCTGACTCCCAACAAAGAAAGTAATGAACCCTTGCAGAGATTGATGAATTAGAGACCAGAAGTGAGCAACCACCAAACCATTACCCTAGGAAGAAGCAGCACAGACAGCACCATAGTAGAGTCTCCAGTCCAGCAGTGTTTTAGACAGTGAAGGCCTGCAGTGATAAGTACTGCAAGCACATGGGGTGGAATATTCAAAAGGGTTGTGCCATGCCCAATAGAGTTATGCCTGCGCAAGTCCAAAATTGTGCCATTCTGCGATATTCAACAGGAGGCAGTTGTGCCACTGAAAACATGCTGAGCAACAGTGCAATGCTAATGAGTGCATGCTCAACTAGAGGGGGAGGAACCATGCATACACTGCATAGCCAGATATTCAGCCGGGCTGTGCAGAATTGTGCAGGCACAACCCCCAACCTATGCCTGCACAACTTTGAGCCAAAAAAAAAGGAGTAAGTCGAGGGCCACCCACAGGTGAGCTGCCGCATTGCAGGGCACAACACAGCAGCTGCCACCTGTGGCTGGCCCTCAACCTACTCCCTGTGCCCCCCCTGCAGCCTGATCCTGGGCAAAAGTGTAAAATATCCCCCTCCCCCTGACTGGCCAGATCGTGGGCAAATGCTTAAATAACCCCTCCCCCCAGCCCGATCGCGAGGTTGCAAGTGCCCCCAGAATGTATTTCTGGTGTGGTCCAGTGGACCGCGGCCCGATCGCTGGGTCTGAATACGCTTTGAACCCCCAGAATGTATCCCTGGTGGTCCAGTGGACTGCTAAACTTGATCGTGGGCTGAATATGTTTGAACCCCCAACCCCCAGAATGTATCCTGGTGGTCCAGTGGACTGCTAAGCCTGATCGTGGGCTGCATTATGTTGCGACTCCACCAAGACCATATCCCTGATGATCTAGTGTACCCCACCCCACCCACCAATGAAGCTCCATCACCCCGCTCCCCCCCTCGGCAGCTGGTGGCTGGAAGCATCCCACCCGCCTGCTGCCCCGCCGCCCAATGACTGACTGTCTGGTAGGGCTGCATGCCCATTGGTGCAGAGCAAGAGCCAATGGGCATGTAGCCTATACCGTACAAGGCAGTCCAGATATGTGAATGAATTAATTCACATTCAGATGGGTGGGATGCTGCCCGCTATCAGGGGAGAGCGGTGATGGGGCTTCATGGTGGGTTGGGTGGGGGACACTATATCACCAGGGATATGGTCTTGGAGGTGTTGCAACATAATGCAGCCCACAATCAGCTTAATGGTCCACTGGACCACCAGAGATACATTCTGGGGTTCAAACATGTTCAGCCCACAATCAGGCTTAATGGTCCACTGGACCACCAGGGATATGTTCTGGGTGGGATGTTTAAGCATTTACAGCCTATGATTGGGCTTAGTGGTCCACTGGACCACCAGGGATATGTTTGGGGGGGCCACTTTGCTGCCCGCGATCGGGCTGGTGGGGGAGGCTATTTCAGCTTTTGCCCGTGATTGGGCCAGTCAGGGGGGTGGGGGGATTTCTTACAAATTTGCCCGTGATTGGGCTGCAGGGGGCATCAGTCCCCGATGGCTGCTGCCTGGCAGGGCGCCAGGCGCATGTCCTTGGGGATCGGCGCGCCTGCATGCTAATGGCATGCAAATGGGGCCATAAACGGATGCAAATGGCCCCTCCTATGCCTTGCATGAATTATGGCCCTATTTGCATGTCACCTTTTGAATATCGGAAATTTGCGCATGTGTACTTGCACCACCACAACTTGAATGCTCCACTCTGACCACTGGCAGTGGCACAAGTTCCACTGCGCCATGCACAGTGGCTGTGGCCAGGGGGTGATATTCAAAGGAGTTGCTCAATAGCGCAACTTCTTTGAATATCACCCCGGCCACACCCCAGTGCAACTATTTTGTGCAGTGCAAGGGCTTGCGCCACAAAATAGTGCAGTTTGAATATCCGGCCCATGGTCTTCAATTAAAATTCAGTATATTTTTTTTTTCATTGAATGAATTTGCAGGTTAGCACTGTTGGTTTAGTCTGCAAAATGAAAAGAGTTTATCATTGTAAACTTATAGAAAATCATAGTGGCATTAGTGAGACTGGATTACACATGGAGTCATGTTTATTCATTTAAAACAATAGTATTTAATGGTACTGTACACTTCTGCAGGTTAAGAACTTGTCTTGTTTGTGATAGTCTTTTCCAATATCCCAGCACTGGCACCAAACATTGCCTTTCTCTGATTAGACTACTTCAAGGTTATGCTCACATCACAAGGTTTTGTTTAGTTAGCTCTTGCTAAAGAATCTTTGCATTCAAACAGTAAACATCAAATAGACATATGTGTGTACGCAGGGTTGTTCTTCCTCATGCATGTTGTTGCAGTTCATCAGAACAAATGTCTATTATTGCAACAGCTCAGGTGGCTAGCAAACCTGCCACCTATAGTTAGTTCTAAATGTAGAGGTGAAATCCTTTAATTTCAGTATCATGGGAGCTGCTGCAACACAATCGAGTGTGCATTGACAAATTCTAATTTTTTTACACTATGAGGTAGCTCTCTTTATAGGTAAAATATGGTGGATAATTGTTTAGTGTTACATCTTAAAGAGACTGAAACCCTCAACAAATGTAACCAATCCAAACTAGAAGTGTGTCAATGTATCCCTGCAGCTGTTCTCAGAGCAGAATTTGGTTACTACTATCACAGAGACAGACTACTGCAAATTACACAGCAGCATGTATAGAATGAGAAATTGGTGAATGTTACATTACAATCAAGTCTTATGATACAGAAACAGAAAACCAGTGACTTAGCTGCCAGGGAAGCTACTAATTTATTTATTTGTTTGTTGACCAGGAAAGGAGGGCTAGGCAAGTCTGCCTTCGTTCAAGGTCATCCACGGGGGTGGGGGTGGGGTGGGGTGCAGATGATAAACAACTGAAACTGAACCATATAAAGCTGTTCACAATAATTTCTACTGAATGGGAGAAATTTTGCCAGGCAACTGGGGAATGTTCCCTACTCTCTTTTGAGGCATAAAAGTACTGAGGAATAGAATCGTATGAGACTTGAATGCCAAGGATTATCAAAAAATCAGAAGAACCTGTATTTTGAGTCCAGTTACATTTCACCTATGCAAATCTAAAGCAAAAGTCACATTAGATATTATAAAGGGAAGAGAGATTAGCTTTGTTTAGTTTAATACTCACAGTTTAGCTCATAAGTTTGACGCTGTAAGGGAATGGGTTTAGGAGGTTGAGCCTAATGAGACAGTCATTTCTGAAATGTGGTTAACAATAAAACTCAGGACACTGACCTCCAAATCCAAGGCTATCACTTCTCGAGACAGAAGTAAAATAAAGGTGATAGTTATGGGAAAACAAACCTAGAGCTATCTTCAACTGAATGCAGTCTACAAATATATGGAATGGAAAACGTGGTATTAGAACTAATGTTACCCTTCTGCAAGCCCATTATATGAATGGGCTGTTATCAGCTCCCAGTGGTGATTGAAACAACTTTTCCATTCTCTGAGATGTTGTGTATACTTTTAAATTCAGTCATGAAATTTTCCTGCTGGCTGATCTAAACATTGATTGGTCTACAATCACACTGAATAATAAACTACTTGAAATATCATTATGAAAACAGCTATTTCAATGATGTCCCCATAAGATTAAATACAGTGAACAGAAATCTTTCCATGACACTAGACCTGTTTTTTCCACAACATTGGGCCTGATTTTACAACAGCTCCAGAAAACTATGCTCTGAGTGCAATCTTCTCTGACTCCTTTAGTGAATATTATACCACTTTTTGTATATTAGAAAATGAGATAAACTGTTGAGTGGCTCCACTTTCAGGGAATACCGTACATATAAAATTGCGGACTACATTACATTCATAATTGACTTAGAAGACAGAAACTGTGATAGATTTGTTCTTATTTCAGATGTAGATTGAGTGTGAAGCTTCTTTCAGGGTGAACTCATATCAGTGTGCAATGTCCATGCCCCCCACAAGGCATAAAAGAATAAAACATATAAATGCACCATGGTATAAAAAGACCTTGGGGCCCAATTTTAAGTCAGGTTACGCATGTCGCAAGGTGACTTGCGCTAAACACAATGGTGCAAGTTGCACCTTGTGACATGAGTTATGCAGGTCATGATTCTAAGAGGTGGCCTGAGCCATGGTACAGGCATGGCAGAAGGGGAGTTATGGCAGCATTTGCACCCTATTCCAAAAGTGCAGCTGCCATAACCCCACTACATCATTTCCAGATCCACTGCAGCATTACGGGGTTAGACCAGCTTTTAGCTGGTCTAAGGGGCTTCTGTCCTGGCAAACTGCTGGTTGCCCCCCCCCACAGTGCCAGACCCTGCACATGGCCATACCCTATGGACTTTCCCCACCATAAAGCAACCCCCACAATAATGGAGTGCCACCCACCAGCACTCAGGTCCGTCATACCCTGCCACCCTGCGCCTGTGCCACTCAGCTGACACTCCCCGTACCATGACCCATAGAGCTTTGTGGGCATGTTTTGGGCCTGGGGGAGCTCCAGGGGCTGTACCCTGCCATCAGCAACTTGCAGCACCCAAGTGGGGTGCACCCTTCCTGAGTTGCAACTATGGAGCTGCCAAAAGTTGCAGGGAGTAAGTGCCAGGGACCCTGCCTGTTTTGGAATATGGTGCAGGGTTACCATCATACGCTTGAGAGTTGCAATGTGTGTCTTGGAATTGGGACCCTTAAGTGATAGAAAATATCATGTGAAAAGGCTTGGTGATGAGAAAATAAATAAATAAGTAAACACAAATTATTCCTGGATAAAAACGGTTGTCTCACAACTCTTAATCTTGAAGAAATAAAGATAAAATATACTACTTCAATAAGCAATTTAGATCAGCCAACAGTGAAAATCCTCACCCTTTCTGGATACTTGTCCTTAAAGTGAAGGGCCAGTTTTCAAATGATTTGCCAGACTCCATTAAGGATGATGGAAAAAAAGAGTCCCTACTTCTACCTCTATAGCAGAAAGTTTTAATAAACTGTTTATTAACTGGTTATTAACATGGGCTCATCAGTAGAAACAAAAGTCAGTTAAAAAATCAAATCTCAGAAAGTAGACTCTGCCTGTTTTTAGATGCATCTAGGCAAAACAGTATTTTCTTTTTAACCCATTTCCAAAGTTTGGTGCAAAAATAATTTAAAAACTTTGATGTGAGGGAAAACAATGGAGCCAGACAGCATTCCATCCTATTTACCTAAACTGGCATTTCCTGTAATTTCCCCTTACCTGGCTAATATTTTCAGTCTATCTCTGAGTAGAGGCCTCGGTTTCTAGGCAGGTTAATAGGCTGTTGTGAGTCCTGCATACAACAGTAGTCTAAAAGAGGATATCTGTAATTATAGAGCAATATCTCTACTTCTTGTTATATCTAAACTTAAAAAAATCTTTGAAAACCAGTTGAAAACATTCTTTGAGAATTAAGAAATCTTTAAAACAAATATCAATCATGTTTTCATGCTTATCATAGCACATCTTCAGCATTAGTGAATGTGACAACAGATGTCCAGTTGGCAATAGACAAAGGCTTGCTGGTCATAGTCATATTTATCAATTTGTCCAAAGCATTCAAAGATTTGGACCATTCCACCTTATTAAGGAAGCTGTCTGAGTTTGGCCTTGGCCAGTGGTACATGGTTGATTTAGTTGTTATTTTTAGGAAGAAGCCACAAAATAATATTGGGAGACCATAAATTACAGTTTGGGCTAAGTAAACCTGAAGTACCTCAGGGATCAGTATTAGGTCCAGTTTTGTCTAACCTGCAAATTAATGGTGTTGGACCTCTTGTGACAGTGGTCCAATACCATTTGTATGCTGATGACACAATTTTATATGTGAAAGGAAAATCTATAATAAAAATTCAGTCTAAACTGCAAAATGATTTACATAGACTACAGGCATGCTTTACAGAATGCAAACTGATGTTAAACAACAAAACGTTAATGGTTATGCCCTTTGGTAACAAACAGAGCAGTTTACAACTGCTTAAAACAAGCATTTGTCAATGCCGAATGTTGCTTGCTTGTATGTGCTGTTTAGGTATTTGGAAGTGATAGTTCCATGCCTTCCTCCCAAGATATCCACTGTGTCTTTCCGTTCAGTATTCACAGAAAAGTGGGAAGGGCAAGGACCACAGCAGTACAGCAGTTGCCAAGGGGGGTAAAGAGGTGGACAATAGTCCATTCAAAGGCAAAAGAGTCCTGCAGGAGCTCACTAAATTGAATGTGGACAAAGCAATGGAACCAGATGGCATACACCCAAGGATATTAAGAGAACTGCAAAGGGAGATAGCAGTACCTCTGGCAGCCATGTTCACTGAGTCATTCAACATGAGTGAATTGGAGGAGAGCACAAGTGGTCTCTCTACACTAGTCTGGTAGCAGGGAGGAGGCAGGGAACAATAGACCATTCAGCCTCACCTCATTAGTGGGGAAGATAATGGAGACATTGCTTAAAAAAAGGATAGTGGGGCATCTAGAAGCCATCAGAGCCCAGGACCATGGACAACATGGATTCACAGTAAGGACATCATGTCAGACAAATCTGGTTGATTTTGTTGACTGGGTGACAAAGGAAGTGAATCAGGGTGGGGCAGTGGACAACACTTACCTTGATTTCAGCAAAGCCTTTGACACCATCCCATATAGAAGGCTGATAAACTAGCTGGGTAGGCTCAGCATGGGGGAAAGGGTGGTAAACTGGGTTAGAAACTGGCTAACAGACAGGAGGCAGAGAGTGGTGGTAAATGGTGTGCAGTCTAGGGAGAGGGGTTGACAAGTGGGGTGCTGCAGGGATCAGTCCTGGGGACAGTCCTGTTCACTGTTTTCATTAGGAACATTACAGAACATCTGAAAGGAATTTTTTCTCCAAATTTTCAACATAGCCATTTTAAGACCTCTGCTCATGAACAGTGTCACTGTAATTTTCTTAACCTGTCCCAAACATTGATTCTGCAAACCAAATGCGTTATTGTGCCCTACATGCACGGAAGCACATTTTGGATGACATGTAAAATGACAGCAGTACTGCTCAAAAGGAAGTGTGGTAAAATGGCAATGTTGAAAATCTAGAGTGAAAATATTAAAAATTTGCAAACTTATGAGCGTGCGTAGGAGCTTCGCAATGCACGCTTGTAAAACAGTCATTTTTAAGAACTTAGTCACCAGATTTTTAACATAGCCATTTTAAGACCTTTGCTCATGACCAGTGTTACTGAGATTTTCTTACTGTGTCCCATGCATTGATTTTGCACACCGACTGCAGCATTTTACGCTACATGCTCGGAAACACATTTTGGGCGAGATGTGAAAAATGACAGCTGTACTGCTCATAAGGAGATGTGGTAAAATGACAATGTTGAAAATCTGGAGTGAAAATATTAAAAAAAGGAGTGAAATTATGAGCGTGCCTAGGAATTGTGCAACACAAGCTCATAAAACAGTAATTTCTAGGAATTTTTTTATCAAATTTGCAACATAGGCTTTCTGAGAGCTCACCTTATGAACATTGGCACTGTTGTTTCATTAATCTGTCCCAAAAGGTGATTTCATGCAGTGATCTTGAAATCACCCTTCAGGCCTGATTAATGCCATGACAGTGACATAATTCATGAGGAGGCATCCCAAAAACTCCATGTTGAAAATTTGGTGCCAAAATTCCAAAAAATGCCTGAGATATGCAGCAAAGTTGAAAAAACCTTTCTATCCTATTATACAGCTTACCAGCATTTCCTCAGTTTGCGGTCAGCTTTGAAGAGTGCAGACATGTTCCCGGTCCACCGAAGATCATCAGGCCAAGGTCTGGAGGCAAGTATGGGGTGAAGGGAGTGTGGTGAGGCAGGGTGCACAGTGGGTGGGTGCGGGTTGTGGGAGAGGGGCAGGGAGAAGCGCAGAGGGACAGTTTTTGAGACTGATCTCACTCTTTATTCCTTCTGCAATGTCAGCAATGAAAATGTTAAACATCACTGGTCCCAGCACTGAGCCCTGTGATTCCCCACTTGTTACTGCCTTGGGCTCAGATACCACCTTTGGCTCAGGTACCTCACTGGGCTCAGTTAAGTTTATCTGATTAAGAACATATACAGTAAATTTCTTCAATATGATTGATCAAAGCTTCTCTCAAAACATTTTCTGCATACATATTCAACCTATTTTTAAAAAGTACATTGAAATCTGGTTTAAAGGCAGATGGCAACGTTGAAC
This sequence comes from Neoceratodus forsteri, assembly GCA_016271365.2. Classification (NCBI taxonomy): domain Eukaryota; kingdom Metazoa; phylum Chordata; order Ceratodontiformes; family Ceratodontidae; genus Neoceratodus; species Neoceratodus forsteri. The sequence goes on along the minus strand of CM028138.1, from coordinate 808,286,613 downwards.
TTAAAGGAAAGCTACACCCTCACATCTTGTAAATTTTATTTGTTTCCATGTCAACAGAAGTTTACTGTATCTGTTTGTGATATACATCTGTGTTTGCTTTAGTTTGTCTTTGCTGTTCATGCTAGTCCCCTGTAACTATCCAGGAGTTTTCTATTTTATGGTTGTTGTAGACTCAGACTTGGTTTGCTGGCCAAGGCACCTAGCTTAACTGGAGCTATTTCCTTCTAGATTGCTTGCAGGTAGAAGACTTGGTTTGCTGGCCAAGGCACCTAGCTTCACCTGAGTTCTTTCCTTCTAGATTGCTTGAACGGACAGAGCAGAGAACCTTACCAGAGCAAGGGAAAAGGATTAAGACTTCTTCTGGCTAAGCAGATTTACTGTGTGTTGTTATTTTTATTTTGTACTCACAGAGATTGTTACTGTATGTTGCTGACATTTTATTGCTTTATTTTTCTCTGATTCAAATTGTTGTTGCTGGTATACCCTCTTCTGCATTATTACAAGGTGTGCTAACAGATTACTGCTGTAATCTTCTGATTCAAATTGTCTTTTGCAAGGTATATCGTCTGTTATTGCTTTATTTTTCTCTGTAGCAAAGTGTTTCTTACAGGGTATATCTTTTTTGAAATTATTACAGGTGGTGCTTACCTTTTTGTGACTTTTTTATCATTGGGCTAAGCAAAATTACTGTGTGACACTGTTTTATTTTATTCTTTTTTTGTTGAAAAGGTTTATTGTCTCAGAGGTGTTTCAGTCTCCTTTTCTCATTGAAGGAGCTAATTGCTTTCCTTCCATAGCTCTGCCAGAGGATAAGGTGTGCATCTGGGGTGGAGCTGGCAAACTGTCAGTAATTTCCAACAGAAAGGAGGGTTAAAAGGTCAGGTTAGTTGATATCTTGGAGGTAGAAGACTTGGTTTGCTGGCCAAGGCACCTAGCTTCACCTGAGCTCTTTCCTTCTAGATTGTTTGAAAGAACAGAGCAGAGAACCTAACAAGAGCAAGGGAAAATGATTAAGACTTCTTTTGGCAAAGCAGATTTACTGTGTGTTGTTATTTTTATTTTGTACTCACGGGGATTGCTACTGTTTTGTTGCTAACATTGAATTGCTTTATTTTTCTCTGATTCAGATTGCTATTGCTGGTATACCTTCATCTGCATTATTACAAGGTGAGGTGTGCCTACAGATGTGTGCTAACAGTTTACTGATGTAATCTTCTGATTCAGCTTGTGTTTTGCAAGGTATATCTTCTGTTACTGCTTTATTTTTCTTTGTAGCAAAGTGTTTCTTACAGGATATATCTTCTCTGAAATTATTACAGGTGGTGCTTTACAGGTTTTACAATTTTATCTAACATTAGGATAAGCTTTCAGGCTTACTGCATTTGTTGTTGACTGATTTTTTCTGCTCTTACCTCCTTGTTCTTTCATCCGTGGTTCTTCTTTTTTGGCAGGGGAAGGGCCCAGCCACCCAAACACCCCTATCCCCAACCACCCCAAACTATACTTCTTTTATAGGGTACCACAGTTGTAACATTTCCTGTAGCAAAGCAGGAAGGGGATAATCAGTGGGGCATCCACAAGGTGAGCTCATTTATAGGGGCACTAGTAATTTAACTTGTTATAACAAGTTATATGAAAACAAAACACAAAATCAAACCATTACTTGCATTTTCTTCCTTCTAATTATTCTGACCAGGTTATAAACCCAGCAACTTATCTGGAATGGATATCATTAACTGCAGGTACTGTGAAACACTTTTCAGAAGTCAGCCTTAGAGGATTTAGGACACTGTCCTACATGCCGGGTGATTGGACATCTTAGGATTCAGCTCTGGGCAGCATGGGCAGAGACTGCGTGTCTCAAATGTCATTTTCAAGAGGAAATACATTATAAGAGCCACCCGCCATTTCCCCAACATCCAACAAAAGAACCTCAACCGCAGAGGGAAATTGGTCCAGGAGGTTGGCAGGTGGTTAGAAAGGGCAAATTGGGTGCCCCAACACTCTGTGCTCTCCAACATATTACCTCCAAAAACCATATAAACACTACAAACAGTTATCTGCCTCTATCTCCAAAATCAAACAAAGGGGCAGAGGACACTGCAGTGCAGGAGCTAGCACAACAAAACTTGCCCAGGAACCAAAATAAAAAAAGCAAAAAGGAAATCCAAAAAATTTCTGATCATAGGAGACTCCAAGATTTGGGGAGTTGATACCCATCTCCAGCCAGGGGTAATGGTCAGATGTCTCCAAGGTACATCAGTGTGGAGAGACACTGACCACATTGCTAAAATTGTTCAGAAAGCAGGAGAAAACATTGATGTCCTGGTACACATAGGGACTAATGATCTCACCAGCTGGTCAGTTGAGCAGACCAAGGAACACCTGACCAGGCTGGGTGACAAACTATAATCCGTTTTGTCTGACATCTCTATCACTGAGAGCCTGGCAGTCTGGGAGAGGAGGGAAGATGGACAGAAGGTCATAGAACAGGAGATAGGGGAGCTAAATATGTGGCTCAAGGGCTGGTGCCAGGGAAAAGGACACAGATTTGTAGGAAACTGACAACAGTTTTGGGAGTGAAAGTTCTTTAAATTTGATGGACTGCATCTGACTAAGGAGGGAGTCAGTGCATTAGAGCAGAAGTTTGATGTCTTTTCAAAATATTTAAACTAGCAAATGGGGAGAGGCATGCAGGACCTCATACGTTGAATGGGAAGAACACCCTTCCCCCTTCTGCTAGTGATCAAACTGGGATTCAGCATGCTTACAGTTCATTTGCATCACCAGGTAAGAAAAAAGGTACATCTCCCCATACGACGCACAGGGGAAATGTCAAACCTCACCCAACAACTAACACACTGAAATCTGGCCAATGGAAAATCATGTACAAAAATGCTCACAACCTGGGAAATAAGATCCCAGACCTGCAGGCAATAATGTCAGAGGCTAAACTGGACATAGTAGCAATTAGTGAGACGTGGTTTACCAGTAACCACACTTGGGAGACTTCAGTACCTGGCTAGGTACTATTCAGAAGAGACCGAGGTGCAAAAAGGAGGAGGGGGGAGTGGCCCTGTATGTCAATGAAAATATCAAAGCAACAGAAATTCAGAATACACATAAGGAGCCAGAAGAACTGTGGGTCAACCTGGAAACAGGAAATGGGACAGCCATAAGAACTGGGGTTGTCTACAGGCCCCCAGACCAGGAGGAGGACATAGACACATTACTGTTAGAAGATATACAAAATATGACAGCTAAAGGGGAGGTTCTGTTAATGGGAGACTTCAACATGCCAGATACAGATTGGTCAATGTCAGCAAGAACATCTGCCAGAACTAGACACATGGTGGATTCCCTGCAGAGGGAAGGCCTCAAACAACGGGTACAACAACCGACAAAAGACAGGGCTATCCTAGTTCTAGTACTGACCAACAGGGAAGGGATCACACATCTCCAGGTAGAAGGTTACCAAGGTAGCCAGTGACCATCACATGGTATGGTTCAATTTGGCCACTAGATCTAAATCATTCCATTCCAAGGCACAAATATGGGACTTCAGAGGAGCTGACTTTGGTATGATGGCCAACAGAGTTAAGCTACTGTAGCCTGATAAAAAGAAACACAGGTGAGGGGGTACAGGCAAAGTGGGCAAGCATTAAAGATGCAATACTTGAAGCAACATCCTATTGTGTTAGACAGAAAGGGAAGTGCAAAAGAAGAAGGAAACCACTTTGGTTTTCAAATACAGTAGCAGAAAAGGTCAGAGCCAAAAGGCTGGCCTTCAGAAAATATAAGGGAACACAGCGGGATGAAGATAGGGAGGCATACCAAACTGCCCTAAGGGAAGCAGGGAAGGCAGTAAGGCAGGCAAAGTCCCAAACTGAGGAAACACTAGCACAAATAGTAAAAGAAGGTGACAAGACTTTCTATAGATACATTAGTGAAAGGAGAAAGTCCAGAGGGGGTATTGCTAAGCTCAAAGGAGAAAAGGGGGCATGTGAGGAGGAGTATCCTGTAAAAGCATATATCCTAAATAGATAATTCTGCTCAGTATTTACTGAAGAGAAGGTAGGGCAGGGACCACAGCTCAGCACAATGGACATGGGGGGGAGAGAGGTGAGCAGTACTGCCTTCAAAAAAGAAAGGGTCCTACAAGAGCTCGCTAAGCTCAGGGTGGACAAGGCAATGGGACCTGATGGCATACATCCCAGGGTACTTAAGGAGCTAAGGGTGGAACTAGCAGAGCCATTAGCAGAACTGTTTAGTGAGTCTCTGAGCAAGAAAGAGGTCCCAGAAGACTGGAGAAGGGCTCATGTGATCCCACTCCACAAGATTGGAAGCAGGGAGGAGGCAGGGAACTACAGACCAATCAGTCTTACCTCAGTAGTGGGCAAGATTATGGAGGCACTCCTTAAGGAAAGGATAGTGCAACACCTGAAATCCATAGGGGCACAGGTTCCAAGACAGCATGCGTTTACAAAAGGAAGGTCCTGTCAAACTAATCTCTTAGATTTCTTTGACTGGGTAACCAGAGTGGTGGACCAAGGGGGAGCAGTTGATGTCACCTACCTTGACTTCAGCAAAGCTTTCAACACTGTTCCACATAGAAGATTGATAAATAAGCTGGGTAGGCTCAGGATGGGTCAGAAGCTGGTCAACTGGGTGGCAAACTGGTTGATGGGAAGAAAACAGAGAGTGGTGGTAAATGGTATACAGTCACAAGAGATGCAAGTCACAAGTGGGGTACCTCAGTGACCAGTCCTGGGGCCAGTCCTCTTCAATATCTTCATTAGTGACACTGCAGATGGACTAGAGGGTAAGGCTTGTCTGTTTGCAGATGACACCAAGATCTGCAACAGAGTAGATTATCCAGATGGGGTGGGCAGAATGAGAAGAGATCTCAATAAACTAGCAAAATGGTCAGAAGAGTGGCAACTGGGATTTAATGTAAAGAAGTGCAAGATCATGCACATAGGGAAGAGAAACCCTGAAGCCAACTATAAGCTGGGAGGGGAGTTGCTGGCAGTCACAAAGGAAGAAAGAAAGGAAAAAATGTCTAAGGAGACAAAGGCATTATGGATAGCAATTTGATAGTTTGAGTTTGATTAGGTGGAAGAAGCACATGTCTATGATTTATATGTTCTGTTAGATTATTTTTATTTAATTCTTTTGATTTAATTTTGGTCTATATTACTTTTCATAAATGTTGACGTATTAACACTGCTGTTTCATTTACACATCTAACTATATAGTTGTCAAATCTTAAATATTTTTTATTTTAGATTATATTGTAATTATTATTTTTTTTTTTATTTTTAATAAAAATTTAAAGAGACAGAAGAGTGAAAGAAATAGTTCTTTACCAGAGAATTGAACCCAGGCCACCTGAAATATCATTACAGTTCTACTACCAGCTACACTCACGGCATCTGGAAACCTGAGACTCTCAGAAGCAGCTCACTCTTTCTCTAATACCACAACCTGTTGCTGCTCAGATAATTGCATTTTTCATACATGGGGTGCAGTGTACACATATATGGAACCCAATTTGAAGAGAGAAAAAAATATGTGCCTTATTTGGGATTTGAACCTAGGCTGCCCAGAAGATCATTCTGGTTGTGCTATCAGTAGCACCACCAAGGCCACTGGAAACATAGGACTCCCCAAAACACCTTACTCTTCCACTGATGCACAACCTTGTGCAGCATGGATAATTACATTTTTTCATACACAAGGGTGCGGTATGCTCATGTATGGAACCCAAACAAACAGAAGAGAGAAAACAAGTAAGTGTCCTAACTAAGGTTTGTGTATGAACCTTGTAATTATCTGTGCAGCACCCAGATGTAATGTAATTTTCTTTGCAGCACCAAGTTTTACATTAGAGAAAGAGTAAGGTTCTTCTAGGAGTCCCAAGTTTCCAATTTCCTTGATAGAAAAATCCTCACTCTTTTTAAGAAGTGCTATAAGATCTTTAATGTCCACCTGAACAACCAACAGAACAGGACCCAGTTAAACCTTGGTTTAACATCTTGTCTCAAAGACAGAGAGCAGAGGTGGGGCAACAATTATGATTCTGTGAATGCCCCCCACCCCATCCCCACCACTGGATAATCCATACAGTTTCTGCAGATGCCTGATAAAATTACCTTATAATTGTCAGCCCTCTTGTACATCTAATGAACCAAGAAAAGAACGTTTTTGGAGGACTGGAATGTTTGCTCTGGAAAGTGTTAATTCAATGTGTAGCCATTTGTCCTTTTGCAAAGGTTGACATAGAAAAAACTGTTTTCTCTTTTCCTCTCATACAAGAGACACTTATATAATTATTGGTGTATGGGGCATTAGAGACAGTGCCAGAAAAGGTCTTCATATAGAAAATGCTTGTCTGTTATGATAGAGTAATTTAGTTTGCACATACATATTTCTGAGATAAGAGGTATAATGCTTACTATCTAATAATGCTTTCCCTGTTGTTATCCAATAGCAAACTCCTGTTTTTAGGTGGTCAGTCAGTGTTGTTGAAAACTGCATAAAAATGCATTGCATTCGGGGCAGTGGTGCTGGCAAATGGCGTGTTCCTGACTTCCCCTGAAATTTTTTACTGGTCCCTTCTAAAATTGATTTCTGTCATGTGAGTGTAGGATTTTATACATAATTTAATGTATGACTTTACAATCGTGGTCTAGTTTCCCCTCCAGAACATAGTTTAAGCCAGTGGTTCCATAAGAATTGTGTAATGAAATTACAGATCCAGAAGAACATGGTTTGATACCTTTTTTTTGACTAACATAGATGTTACAAAAAGAAAACAATGTCTAAGTTTTCTGACCAACCAAGTTCTTCCTCAGAGACTTATAACAATTGTTCAGGGAGTGGCATTCTATTAACACCCAGATCATATATAAAAAACAGAAAAACATTTCATTGGTTAAAAGTATCTATTTAAAAAAAATCACAAATTAAAATGGAATGAATAGCATCCCATTAGCTTGCTATTACTGAGAATCTTTTGAAGGTCAAATGACAAACATTAGATAAGCTGAACACTCGAGCAGGCAAAGCATGTTACTTAAATTATTATTGAATGTATGTTATGAGAATACATTACAAATTAAAAGCAAGACCTTTAGATTTGATACCACAAATGTCCAAGTTAAAACTTGATAGTATGTTGGTCCAATAAAAAAGTATCAAACCATTTGCTATTGGATCTGTTCTTACATGACCAATAAGGCAACTTATCTATTTTTGTATGTAATATAATTACCTAATTTTCCACAGTGACCCTGATTTTGGTTATTTGTCCCTTATTTTATCATTTTATTTGCACTGCCTACTTAGCTCATCAGTTGTGTTTGACTGCTAGGGGCATGGTAAGGATGTTTTTGATTCACCAGTCCTGAGTGCACTTTACACACTGCATCTTTCTGTATATTTTACACTGCTTCTTCTATTGAGTGTGAGGGATTTTTGGCTGATTAGACACTTTACAGTGTGAGTATGTGAATGATCTTTGTAAGATGTGTCACTGCTAAACTCAGATGCCATGCTTGCATGAGTGACCTGATGCAGTATGCATGCATGAGTCCTGGTGTGAATGGATGTCTGTAAAGTTGACTACCTTGATGTGGTACAGAGGCTTACCAGAAGGTATCTGAAAGAGAGATGCAGCAAAATTTTATTTCACCAGCAAAGTTCTGGTGAATTTGGGAATTTCGCCCTGTGGAATATTTTGCACAAATCCACAAAATATTCCATGGGTGTGAAATGCAGAATTGAATGTGCAGAATGAAATTCAGCACTTCACAGGTGGAATTTCACATTTTGCAGGCAGAATTTCACATTTCTCACCTGAGAAATATTTTGTGAAATGCACCACATTTATGAAATGTTTCACGGAGTGAAATTTGCAGACATTGGCCATCTCTAATCTGAATCATTGTAACTAAAAGGCAGTCCACTTCTGTCTGCTTGTGTAGGAGTGGGGTGCAGGCATGTGTGAGGAAGTGGGGTGGGTCATTGTGGGTGTGGTGACTTGATGTACTACATGTTGTTGACTAAAAGGGGACCATGTTCATGTGGTGGGGCAGTGCAGCATTTTATTTGATTACTTTGGGTGGCAACACTAGGGGGCAACAGTGCCATCAATGCATGAGTACAAGTTTAAGTTTCCTGGCTACACCACTGATATTTACTATAGTTTGATGGTTACATCAACTTTCTCCAGCTGACATACAAACTGTTTACTTGTTCCTGATTACTAAACAAAAAAAGTGAAAATGTACTTGTGATCAAGGGTGATGAAAAACAATTATTCAGATATTTCAAGGGAGAAAGGAAGAAGGGAAGTGGTATTTTTAGGCTAGAAAAGGGGTTAGGTACTACAAGATGGTGAACAAAAGGCAACCATCCTTACATAATACTTCTGCTCTCTATTTACAAGGTAAGATGGTGGACCCCTGCCTGAAAGTGGTATCAAGGTGTCTGTCGGGTTAATACCTGAAATGAGGCAGCCAGTATTTACCAGAAAAAGGGTGAAAAAAGGACTTGATGCACTAAAGGTAGATAAACTCTGGGGCAAAAATGGATGCACATAATGGTGCTCAAGGGATTGGCTGTGGACTGGCTGAACCCTGGTAGGGCTATTTGATAGCTCAAATCAGACAGAGGTAGTACAGAAAGACTGGAAGGTAGAGGATATAACCTTGCTAAATGGTGGGGGTGGGGGGTGGGCAAGGAGAGACCAGGGAATTACAGACCTGCTAGCCTTACCTATGTAGTGGATAAACTGTTGGCATCACTATCAAAGACAATCCTATGGATTAGTTAGAGAGCAACTGTCTACAGGATAGTATACAGCATGTGTGTGTGTGGCAGGGATGTCTTTTCAGTCCTGATAGTTTTACTGACTGATAACAAAGGTTGTAGACAAGAACCATGCTGTGAATTTACTCTACTTCTTTTTTAACAAGGATTTCAACTAAGTGACACTCAGAAGATTGCTAGAAAAGTTGAAGAACCTGGGTGTGGCTAGGGAAATAGATGGATATGAAACTGATTTAAGGAGAGACAACAGAAATCATGGTAAATGGGGTCAAATTAGAAAAAAGGGAGGTCATGAGTGGGACACTGCAGGGATCTGTCCTGGTTCCTATCTTCCAGGCGAAGCTGGCAGAGGGATCAGAGGGTGTGGCGGTGATTAAGGAAACATGGGCCACACAGAAAAATGATTGGGACCTAAACTTGGAGGGCTACACGATATTCAGAAGGGATAGAGAAGAGGGGAAGGGAGGGGGTGTAGCACTGATAGTCAAGAATGGCATAATGGTTAATGGAGTGGAGGAGGCTGATGGGGAATGAAAGCAATTTCGGTAACCCTGCAATTGAGGGGAGGAAAAACATTGAAAATAGGGGTGGTGTACAGACCCCCCACAATGCATGAGGCTCTGGAGGAAAAATTAGCTGAGAACATCAAGGGGGCACTGTGACCATGGAAAGGGTAGGGTGGTGGTCATGGGAGACATAAATATGCTGGGGGCAGACTGGGACACTATAACATCAGTGATGGCCAGGAAGCAGAGGCTGATGGATGTGTTCCAGGATGCCTTCCTGGTCCAACATGTGGGGAAACCTACTAGGGAGGGGAGGGGAGGATACTGGACATTGTTCTCACAGACCATGACCAGATAAGGGGTCTGGAGGCGTGTAGCCCACTGGCAGGTGGAGACCATGCCATGGTCTGGTTTATGCTGTGTCTTGGGGGGAGGACAACCGCTCAAATACAGTAGTAGTGGACTTCAGGGGGGCAGACTTCGTGGGCATGGGCAGGATTCTAAGGAGGTGCTTGAGCAAGATTAGGCCAGACATTGATATTGGTAGCTTGTGGGAGACCATAAAAAAAGGGGTGCAGGAGACTACTAGCTCATGTACAAGGGTAAGACGTACAAATGGTAGAGCCAACAAGCCATGCTGGTGGACCAGGGAGGTGCAAGAGGCAGTGAGGGATAAAAAGACTGCCTATGCTTGTTTTAAGCACTCCAGGGGGACAAGGGAAAGAGGAAACTATGAGATGACAGCAAGGAGAGTCACCAGAGTGGTGATGGAAACCAAGGCAAGGATGGAGCAAAACTTGGCTAGGGATATCCGGAGGGGTGGAAAAGGATTTTATAAATACATAGGGGAGAAGAGAAAAGAGAGATCACAGATCTCTCGGATTAGGACTGGAGAGGGATAGACTCAGGAGGCAGGGGAGCAGGCAGAGGTATTAAATGAGTTCTTTGCCTCAGTACTTATGGAAGGAGACAGGGCATCCATTCAGCCAGAAGGGAGGGAGGGGGAGACAGCTGAGCGGAGAGGTCAAATGGAGATCAGATAACCAGAAGAGGCTGGGGCACCAGGTGGGCCAGGCCTAGAAGGGGATGGGTGCTTTGTTGAGGGGGGGTTAGGGAGAGAGAAATCACAGAGGACAGAGTAAGGGAGGTCCTTTGGGTGCTGAAAACTGATAAGGCACCGGGACCAGATGAGCTGCATCCAAGAGTTCTGAAGGAACTGGCAGACGAACTAGAAGTTCCACAAGCTGCACTTTTAAATGCCTCTCTGCAGACAGGACAGATGCCTTTAAGACTGGAGGGTGGCTTATGTGGTTCTTATCCATAAAGGGGGTCTAGGGAGGAGATGGGAATTACAGGCCTGTCAGCCTAACGTCGGTGAAAGGCAAACTAATGGAGGGCTTCATCAAGGAGAAGCTCTGGAGCCAACTGGAAAGGTTGGGGCACATGTATGACAAATAGTACGGTTTTGTCCCAGAGAGATCGTGCCAGACCACCCTCATAGATTTCTAGAACTGGGTGAGGGGGAACCTGGAATGACAAAGACTGGTAGACGCCATATATCTGGATTTCAGTAAGGCGTTGACTCAGTACCCCACGGGTTGTTGACAAAGTTGGGGGGATGGGGGTGGGAGGAGAGTTGCTGAGATGGGTAGAAAATTGACTAACACAGAAACATAGAAACATAGACTTTGACAGAAGATAAGGACTGCTTTTCCCACCTAGTCTGCCCATTTCCCTACCTACAGGATAAGCCGCAGATCCTAGTTAACCAACAGCCTATTTCTTCCAACCCCCAACAAGAATTGCCTTATGTCTGTCCCATGTATTCTTGAATACTCCCACAGTTTTAGACCTCACAACCTCCTCAGGAAGGCTGTTCCATTTGTCCACCACCCTCTCTGTGAAAAAATACTTCCTCACATTTCCCCTGAACCATCCCCCCATCTTAAAATTGTGTCCCCTTGTCCTTGCACATCTATTTTTATGAAATATGCTACCTTCTTGGACTTTGTTGATTCCACTGAGGTACTTAAAAGTTTCTATCATGTCCCCCCTCTCCCTTCTTTCCTCAAGGGTATACATTTTAAGCTCCTTTAGTCTCTTCTCATACAGCTTCTCTTGCAGACCCTGCACCATTTTAGTTTCCCTCCTCTGGACTGCCTCTATCCTGTCTATGTCCTTGAGGAGATGGGGTCTCCAGAACTGGAAGCAGTACTCCAGATGGGATCTCACCAACTGTCTGTACAGAGGGGATAACAACTTCCTGTTATCTGCTGGTGATGCCTCACCTTATGCATCCCAGTATACCCCCAGACCTCCCTACTGCCTTCTTATATTGCTTGCTAACCTTAAGGTCATCTGATATGATTACCTCCAGGTCTCTTTCCATTTGAGTTGTTGCTACTACCTCCCCCCCATTGTGTAATCTTCCCCTGGGTTTTTGTTTCCCAGGTGCATTATTTTGCACTTCTTTGCACTGAATCCTAGCTGCCATACTTCTGACGATTCCTCCAACCTTGCCAAGTCCCTTCTCATCCTTTCAATGCCTCCTTGTATATCAACCCTGTTGCAGATCTTTGTGTCATCTGCAAAGAGGCATACTTTTCCTTCCAGTCCCTCTGCAATGTCACTTATAAAGACATTAAAAAAAGGACTGGACCCAGTACTGAACCCTGCGGTACCCCACTAGTAACCCTCTTTCTTCAGAGTGGACTCCATTTACAATTAACTTCTGTGTCCTGTCCAGCCAATGTTTTACCCAGGCTACCACCCTGGGACCTACTCCCAGGCTGGTTAATTTGACTATTAATCTTTTATGTGGGACTGTGTCAAATGCCTTGCTAAAGTCTAGGTAGGTCATGTCCACAGCTCCTCGCTGGTGTACTACTTTGGTCACCAAGTCAAAGAAATCAATTAGATTAATCTGACATGACCTTCCCGCTGTGAACCCATGCTGCCTTGGGTCCTTTGCCCCACTGGCCTCTAGGTACTCAACAATTCCTTCCTTCAGAAGTGATTCCATCATTTTTCCTAACACAGAGGTCAAACTGACAGGTCTGTAGTTTCTTGCCTCTGTCTTGGTCCCACTTTTGTGTAGGGGAATCACATCCACCTTCCTCCAGTCCTCAGGTACCACATCATCCTCCCATGATTTGTTAAAAAGGGTAGTCAGTGGTTTCACTAGTTCTACCCTTAATTCCTTTAGAATTCTGAGGTGAATTCCATCAGGCCCCATTGCTTTGTCCACCTTCAGTTTTAGGAGTTCTTTCAGAACCCTTTCTTCTGTGAAAGGACTTGGATTGACCCCCCTAACAACAGTGCTTCTGTTAATTGGATTAGGCTCCTCCCCCTCCTCTTTTGTGAATACTGAGCAGAAACATTCCTTCAGTATCCCTGCTTTTTCACAGTCCTTCTCTCCCCCCTCCCACCATCCATTCTATTCAGCCTCACTATAACTCCCTTTGTCTTTCTACGCTTCCTGATGTACCTATAAAAGATTTTAACCCCCTTCTTAACCAAGCTGGCTATCTTTTCCTCAGTTTGGGCCTTTGCTATTCTGACTTCCATCCCTGCTTCCTTCTGCCTTAACTGGTACAACTCTCTGTCCCGCTCCTTCTGTGTTTCCTTATACTTCCTGAATGCTATCTTTTTCTCCCTGACTTTCCCCACCACTTCTTTTGAGAGCCATAGCGGCTTTTTCTTTCATTTTTATTTGTTTATTTGCTTCACACAAAGGCTTGCTGCCTCTGTGATGGCAGTTTTAATGTTTCCTCTTTGTTGCTCCACCCTCCTTCTAGCCTGTTTGCTAGTGCTTTTCTAAGGCACTCTCCCATCTTGCCAAAGTCCAGTACCCTCCCTTTTGTATGGATTGACTCTGTAGCTGAGTTTAATGTGAACCAAACTGTTTGATGGTCACTTGTTCCCAGATGGCAACCTACTTCTAGGTCTGAGATCTTCTCACTGTTCCCATTTGAGAGTATGAGGTCTAAGATTGATCCCTCATGAGTGGGTTCTGAAACAAACTGTCTGAGGCTTGCCACCTGTAGAGCATCGAAAATGGCCCTGCTCTTGGATGTGGCTTCAGCAAATGTGCTCCAGTTAACATCTGGCTTATTCAGGTCTCCCATCAACAGTATCTCCCCTTTCTCTGCCATCCTAAGAATGCCTTCTATCATATCCTTGTCTCTTCCTTCCCCCTGACATGGGGGTCTGTACACAACCCCTATGCAGATTGTGGTGCCATTTCCAGTCTCCAAGGTGACCCACAGTGCCTCCTCTCCTACCTGTTTACTCTTTTGTTCAGTTGCTTTAATCCCTTCCTTTACATACAGAGCTACTCTTCCCCCTCTTCTCCCTTCCCTGTCTGTCCTGTAGGTTATGTACCCTGGTATGTTAACATCCCAGTCATGGTTCTCTGTGTACCATGTCTCTGTGACTGCTACCATATCCAGGCATCCCTTTTCCATCAAGGCCAACGGAAATAACCCAGAGGGTGTGGTTGGTGGGATATTCTCCTCCCCTAGGAAGGTCTTCAGTGGGGTTCCCCAGGGTTCGGTACTGGGGCCACTCCTGTTCAATGCCTATGTCTCTGATATAGGGAGGGGTGTTAGAAGTAGGATGACCCTCTTTGTGGATGACTCAAAACTGGAAGCACTGGCAGACAGGGAAGAAGAGAGAGAGAGACAGTCCAGAGGGATCTGGATACCTTGGTGGGTTGGTCAGAAAGATGGCAACTGAGGTTTAATCCAGGGAAGTGTATAGTGCTGCATCTGGGGTCCAGAAACCCAGGTCATGTATACACCCTGGGAAGGAGGACTCTCACTGCAAGCCACAATGAGTGAATGGGACCTGGGGTGGTGGTAGACACCAAAATGAATAACACTGAAAACTGCAGACGATCTGCAGCAAAGGCAAACAAGATTCTGGGCTGCATAGTCCAGGAAATTACTTCAAGGAGCAGGGAGGTGATCCTCCCTCTGTATAATACCTTGGTCAGGCCGCATCTTGAGTACTGCATGCAGTTTTGGAGACCTCACCTTAGAAAGGACATAGCATTGCTGGAGAGGGTTCAGATGAGGGCAACCAGGATGATCTGGGGAATGAGTGAAAGGACCTATAAGAAAAGGCTGGAAGTCCTTGGGCTGTACTCACTGGAAGAGGGGAGAGACAGGAGGGATATGATTGAGGTCTTCAAATATGTGAAAGAGATTAACAGGGGCAGAGCTAATGAAATGTTCAGGCAAAAGAAACGGGGCACAACCAGGGGGCATGAGTGGAAGTTGGGGGGGAAACTACAGGGGAGAACACAGAAGTCATTACTTCACTGAGAGGGTGGTGGGACCATGGAATGCACTACCCATGAGTCTAGTGGAGGTAGGTACAGTGGAAGGCTTTAAGAGGGGTGGGACAGGTGCATGGGTATACTGAAGCAGAAGTTGACCCTCCAGGGGGCTGGGGGGTGGAGGGGCTAGTGCCTAATAGGGGCTGGCTACTGATCAGCCATGAAAGACCATTAGGCCTATTCTGCTGGCTTTTGTGTGTTAGTATGTTAGTATGATCAGACTCCTGGACATTTAGATTTAATGTAGTAAAATTCAAGGTGCTACACAAGGGTGGGGTGGAGAGCAGGGTAGGAACCGCAGACTCTGTTGATCTCCTCTTCTTCAGTAGAGGAGGTTGGAATCATAACAGACATGTGATTCAGGCATGTCAAGCAGTGCTCAGCTGCTGCCAAGTTGGCTGAGAGAATGCTAGAGTGCATATAATGCTGTGTGACAAGACATGTGAGGGTAGTAATCATGCCACTTTTCAAGAAGCTGGTCAGTGCCTCATTGGAGTCCTCTGTACAATTTTGGGTTCTCCATTACAGAAAGACATTAACGCAGCAGAAAGTCTTTAATATAGGGCCAATCAGATGATCAGAACTATGGAGGGTAAATGTAATGAGGAAAGACAGGAGGGAATGCAGTACCAACCAGATCATAAGGAGTATGGAGGATAAATGCTATGAGGAAAGGCTAGAGATAATGCAGCGCCAACTAGATGATCAGGAGTATGGAGGATAAATGTTATAGGGAAAGGCTGGAGGTAATAGGTTCAGAGGCAGTATAGCACAGTGGTTTAAGCCTCTGAACTGCAAATTTGGTGACATCCAGCAGGCAATGACCTGGGTTTGAATCCCACAGCTTCCACTTGCATACTGTGTGACCCTGAGCAAGTCAGTTAACTTCCCTGTGCTCCCAGGATGCTCCTGTAAAAAAGCTTTCAGCTTAGTGTGTCTCACCAGGTTAAACAACTTAAAAAAAAAAATAATAATAATGCAGGGCCAACCAGATCATCGGGAGAATGGAGGATAAATGCTATGAGGAAAGGCCAGAGGTACTGCAGGGCCAATCAGATGATCAGCAGTATGGAGGATAAATGCTATCAGGAAAAACTGGAGGTAATGCAGGACCAACAAGATAATCAGGAGTATTGAGGATAAATCATATGAGAAAGGCTGCAGGTGATGCAGGGCCAACCAGATGATCTGGAGTATGGAGGATAAATGCTATGAGGAAAGGCCAGAGGCAACACAGGGCCAACCAGAAGATTGGGAGTATAGAGGATAAATGCTATAGGAAAAGTATGGATGTGATGCAGGTCCAACCAGATGATCAGGAGTACTGAGGGTAAATGCTATGAGGAAAAGTTGGAGGTAATGCTGGGCCAACCAAATAATCAGGTGTATGGGGGATAAATGCTTTTTTTTTCTATCTATGTTTCTTCTCCACCAGCACCAGAACGCTCTAGGACCACTCATCTGGCATGATCTACTCTACTGCCCTGCTGCTGACCCTGCCTTCTTCAAAGACATTACTTTCTCCCTAAGCCAAAGGCAGCATATGGGCTCGAGGAGACCGAAGGGGCAGAGGCAAGGAACCAGGGTTTGGCATGTGGTGGAGCAGCTCTGGGAAGGTCATCACCTATCTGGGCTAGAGGGGCTTTTCAGTGCTTTGTTCCCAAGCTCCCTCCTCCCTCCCAAGCATATCAGACCCTGACATGATGGTGCACGGCAACCCTGCCCAGATCTGACACGCTCACCCATACGTGTGGTCCATGTCCTGCAGCACCCCTGATCTCCACCTCATGTCGCTGGGATGCCGGACAACCCATCACCCTCTCCCCATGAGAGGAGAGCAGCCCATCGGATGCTCAATCATCTCCCTCCCCTGCTTACCCTCGGCATCCAAGCTCGCTCCTCAACTCGGGTCACCGACATGGTACAAGGCGTGGCGTCCAGCGCCTCAACCCTCAGCACCAGTGGGATGGATGGGGATAAATGCTATGTGGAAAGACTGGAGGTAATGCAGGGATGACCAGATGATCAGGTGTATGGATCATAAATGCTATGGGGAAAAGCTGGAGTCCCTAACTCACCCTGAAGAATAGAAGTCGGGTTAGGAAGGGGTTGATCTCAGTATTTCAATTACTGAAGGGTGTCAATAGGGTTGAACAGATGGAAATGATTGATCTATTGTGCTCTAGAAGGATACTGGGACATGCCCTGATGCTCATGTGTAGTTAATTCAGGGTAACAATAAGAGGAATGTGTTCTCTCAAAGGGTGTTGAACTTATGGAACAGCCTAGTGGTGGACAGAATGGACATAGAAAAAGTACAAGCTACTAGGTAACCCTGGCTATGTTTCTGCTTACCAAGAGAATCCCAGATTGCCCTTCATAGTAGGCTGGGTGGGAAACCTCTATAAATGAGTACATGTTGGCACAGCATACTTATTGGAATCTGCTGATAAGGCAGGGAGACGAGCAGACATGATGGATCTAGAGTCCCTTCCAACCTGAAATAACAGTGTTGTTATGTTGCATGATTTATATTATATTATATTATTATCACAAAAACATCTCTCTTTAAAAATGTCTACCATTGAACCATTTGGATGCCAGAACAGCTCACCTTCAGTCTGTGATGTGAGGCAACACTCTTGAATAATGCAGACATGCCGTGTACACATATTTACATATAAACAACAAAGTTGTAAAGATGAATGAATGTCAAAGAAAGGCACACCCACTGAGGCAAAAAGAGAACTTTTTTATGACATTCAGAGCTCCCTGATTTCAACTTCACATGTTTCCAATGTTTTTTTCATTTTGTTATGCGTATGGTTCTGAATTTCACATTCATTTTGTTAGCATACTTTCTAGTTGTTCAACAGTGCACTAAGCAATAAGACACACCAGGGCATTGTTTGTTACCGCTGGCTTAGACTTTGATTATTCTCTGTATGCAGGCCTTGCAAACTGTCCCATGTCCAGGACGATCCCTGAAGTCCCATCCTCTCCTTATCCCTTTCAACTGCATCCAGTCACCTACAAAGAAGTTGAAGATTCTCTTCTCAACTCAGACACTAAGAAAATTGCTGGTGATGACGGGCTAGAACCATTCTTCTTAAATTTAGGCTACTTCCATCTTACAGCCCCCATACTTCATATATTCAGTCTCTTTAAAACCTTTGCTGCAACCAAATTAAAAAATGCCTGTGTCTGTTTCTAGTCCTTACTTGACCATTGACCATTGATGTTTATATGAACAACTCACTTCCCCCTCTCTAATTCTTATACTTCTCTAATTTTACTTACCTCTTCTTTTCCTTCCCCAGCCTCCTTTTACTCTTTATTTGACTCATCCTTACTTTCAATATTCCTCTGCACTTTTCCGCCTTTTCCCACCCCTCCTCCCTCTCAAGATCTTCTCTCTCGTCTCCCTCTCCAGTCCCCATTGCAGCAATCTTATACACTCCCTTCACGTAATGCATCCTATTGTTCTTGTTCCAACTATTTTAGCTGTAGTTTCCAACATGTTCAATGGAACTTTCCTGCAATAAACTTGAACTTGAAACTTGAACATGTACTAGGTTTATTAAATGGGGGAGAGAAAATCCTGCATTCTGATTAGTTATTAGCTGTGCATTAGAAGTGACTAATGTATGGCTAAAAACATGTACTTTCATTGGTACCAGGTCAGTATATCATGGAGAAAACTGCATTAAATACAGCACTGTAAGAAGCACTAATGGTTCTACAGTGACAGGGGTTTTGTCAGTGTGCAATAAGAACCACTACCCCGTCAGTGTAGTCTGCCAGTAGGTAAGGTGAAGGATGCCACCAGGGTGGTGCCTGGCTGAGCCACTGAAAGTAATAGCTTGGCAGAAGACACCAGGAGGAAGGAGTGCTGTGTGACTGGACTTCTCTACTGGGGCTAAAGAAGTAGAACTCTTGTGCTTGGACCTTTAATTTAGGGTAAAAAAACAAAATAAAAAAAAATGAGAGTGTTTGTCTAAGTTAACTGAACTAAATAGTTATCTAAACAGTTATCTAGGTGTAAATCTCAGGTGATTGAAAGGGCTTGATAGTTGTGCAGTTTAAATTACTTGTAGAAAGATCTAGCAAGTAGGGTGAGTGGCTTAGCTAGAAGGAAGCTCAATTTAAAGACTGCCTTAGAAAGATTCTGTTAGTAGCTTGGCAGAAGACACCAGGAGGAAGGAGTGCTGTGTGACTGGACTTCCCTACTGGGATTATATTGCCCTCCTTCCCTCCCCTCCACCGTCCCACCCAAAGCTAGTTCTACTTTTATAGGCACAGGATTTGACTGACAACAGGAACTTCCTGTTTGGGAGCAGGAAGTGAGTGATCACAGAGCCACCAAAGACCCACCATCCTAGAAGGGCAAGAGTAGCTCTGTGGTCCCCTCTAGCTGCTGGAGGTCTGCCTCTGAGCAAGTAAGGGATCTACTAAGAAATATAGGATATTCTTGTCTCAGAACAGGACAATCATGAGCTTAAAGGGCACAGAGGCAGAAAGTAAGCAGAGACTGAAGAGAAAGAAACAAAAACAGAGGAAAGAGTAAGGATTTCAAACAACAGTTAAGAGGCCAGAAATAAGACATAATCAGAGTGGTGCAGTGCAGTGGGTGTGGAGCAGCAGTCTTCCAGGAGACGTTCTGGAGGATACGGTGTTGTCCCATCTGCAGGCACCTCTCTGGGCTGAGGGAGGGGGTTGCTCATCTCCAGGCTGAGTTGGCTAGGATGTGTGGAACCTTCTTTTCCATCCAGGGAACACCAGTGTCACTGCTGTTGCCTCAGAGGTTGCAAAGAAAGAGAAACAGTTGGACCACAGTGGGCTCAGGGAGGATGAGGGTGGTGGAACAGAGGTGCATCCCTCCAGTTGTACCTCTCCGCAATTCCTATGCCATTCTGGCAACGTGTGGTTCCTCTACAGAGGCACCTGCAGTGAAGCCAAGGAGGATGCTGGGAACCTCCACAAAGGAGGCCCACAGGAGGGTGGCATGGGACCCCACAGGGGAAGAAAAAAACTCCTGGTGGGTGACTCCATTGTTAGGAAGGTAGAGATGGGGGAGGAAGGGGAGAGGGAGATAAGCTGCCTGCCTGGCACCATGGCTTGGAGGGACAGGGAGCGAATCCTCAGGATTGCCAGATAAGCTGCACAGAGGAGGGAGCTGGATGTTATTGTCCACCTAGGGACAGAAGACCTGGCTAAAAAAAGGATTAGAGCAGTGCAGGAAGAGTTTGTGGAATTGGGGAGGGGCCTTAGACAAGTAGCATGCACGGTAACCTTCTTGGAGGTGCTGCCCATCAATGGCGAAGGAGAGGCTAGGGTGTTCTGCACCATGAGATTCAATCAGTGGTTGAAAAACTGGTGCAGAGCTCAGGTATTTGTCTTCACTGGAGACTGGGGGTCCATCTGGAGTGATGCAAGCCTATACTGGCATGATGGGCTGCATCTGTCCAGGAGGGGAACCAGGATCCTAGATGATAGGTTTAAATGCTTCATTGGCAAGCATTTAAACTAGCCAAGGGGGGAGGCACTGGAAAGGAGCAGAGAAATCCTAGCCCCCCAAAAAATCATGGTAGTAAGTGCGATATACACCAACACAGAGGTGGAGATAGGACGAAGGGCAGGGGTAAATGGGGAAAGTGACAAAGGCGAGAAGGACAGGGATGGGGCAAAAAGGAGTAAGGCCATCAGGAAATGGAGGGTAATGAGTACCAATGCCCATAGTCTGGGCAACAAGCTCCCTGAGCTGGTGGCCTTGATGGAAAAGGGATGCCTGGATATCATAGCAGTCACAGAAACATGGTGCACAGAGAACCATGACTGGGATGTTAAAATACCAGGGTACATAACCTACAGAAGAGACAGGCAGGGGAGAAGAGGGTGAGGAGTAGCTCTCTATGTATAGAAAGGGATAAAAGCAACTGAACAAAAGAGTAAACAGGGAGGAGAGGAGGCACTGTGGGTCACCTTGGAGACTGGAAAGGGCACCACAATCCACACAGGGGTTGTGTACAGACCCTCATGTCAGGGGGAGGGAATGGACAAGGATATGATAAAAGGCATTCTTAGGATGTCAGAGAAAGGGGAGACACTGTTGATGGGAGACCTGAATATGCTGGATGTTAACTGGAGCACATTTGCTGCAGCCACAACCGAGAACAGGGCTATTCTTGATGCCCTACAGGTGGCAGGCCTCAGACAGATAGTTTCAGAACCCACTCATGAGGGAGCAATCTTAAACCTCATACTCTCAAATGGGGGCAGTGAGAGGATCTTAGATGTAGAAGTGGGTTGCCATCTGGGAACAAGTGACCATCAAACAGTGTGGTTCATGTTAAACTCAGCTACAGAGTCAAGCCATACAAAAGTGAGGGTACTGGACTTCAGGAGGGTTGACTTTGGCAAGAAGGGAGAGTGCCTCAGAAAAGCACTAGCAAACAGGCTAGAAGGAGGGTGGAGCAACAATGGGGAATCATCAAAACTGCCATCACAGAGGCAACAAGCCTTTGTGTGAAGCAAATAAACAAATCAAAACAAAATAAAAAGCCACCATGGTTCTCAAAAGTGGTGGCTGGGAAAGTCAGGGAGAAAAAGATAGCATTCAGGAAGTCTAAGGAAACACAGAAGCAGCAGGATAGACTGCTGTACCATTTAAGGCAGAAGAAAGCATGGAGGGAAGTCAGAATAGCAGAGGCCCAAACTGAGGAAAAGGTAGCCAACTCAGTTAAGAAGGGGGATAACACCTTTTATAGGTACATCAGAGAGTGTAGAAAGACAAAGGGAGGGATAGTGAGGCTGAATAGAATGAATGGTCAGTGGGCAGAGGGGGACAGTGAAAAAGCTGGGATACTGAATGAATATTTCTGCTCAGTATTCACAAAAGAGGAGGGGGAAGTGCCTAATCCAATTAACAGAAGCACACTTTATAGGGGGGGTCGATCCTACCCTTTCACAGAAGAAAGGGTTCTGAAAGAACTCCTAAAACTGAAAGTGGACAAAGCAATGTTCCCTGATGGAATTCACCCCAGAATTCTAAAAGAATTAAGGGGGGAACTAGTGAAACCACTGACTACTCTTTTTAATAAATCATGGTCGGATGGTGTGGTACCCGAGGACTGGAAGAAGGCAGATGTGATTCCCCTTCACAAAAGTGGGACCAAGACAGAGGCAGGAAACTACAGACCTGTCAGTTTGACCTCTCTGGTAGGGAAAAGTGATGGAGTCTCTTCTGATGGAAATAATTGTTGAGTACCTAGAGGCCAGTGGGGCACAGGACGCAAGGCAGCATGCGTTCACAGCGGGAAGGTCATGTCAGATGAATCTAATAGATTTCTTTGACTGGGTGACCAAAGTAGTAGACCAGGGAGGGGCTGTGGACATGGCCTACCTAGACTTTTGCAAGGCATTTGACACAGTCCCACACAAAAGATTAATAGTCAAATTAACCAGCCTGGGAGTGGGTCCCAGGGTGGTAGCCTGGGTAAAACATTGGCTTGACAACAGGATACAGAAGGTAATTGTAAATGGAGTCCACTCTAAAGAAAAAGGGGTTACTAGTGGGGTACCGCAGGGTTCAGTACCTAGTCCAGTCCTTTTTAATGTCTTTCTAAGTGACGTTGTAGAAGGACTAGAAGGAAAAGTATGCCTCTTTCCAGATAACACAAAGTTCTGAAACAGGGTTGATACACAAGGAGGCTTGGAAAGGATGAGAAGGGACTTGGCAAGGTTGGAGGAATGGTCAGAAGTATGACAGCTAGGATTCAATGCAAATAAGTGCAAAATAATGCACCTGGGAAACAAGAACCCAGGGGAAGATTACACAATGGGGGGGAAGTAGTAACAGCAACAAAAAAGGAAAGGGACCTGGGTAATCATCTCAGATGACCTTAAGGTTAGCAAGCAATGAGAAGGCAGTAGGGAGGGCTGGGAGTATACTGGGATACATAGGGAGAGGCATCACCAGCAGAAAACAGGAAGTTGTTATCCCTCTGTACAGACAGTTGGTGAGACCCTATCTGGAGTACTGTGTCCAGTTCTGGAGATCCCATCTCTGCAAGGACATAGACAGGATAGAGGCAGTACAGAGGAGGGCAACTAAAATGGTGCAGGGTCTGCAAGAGAAGCCGTACAAGGAGAGACTAAAGGAGCTAAACATGTATGCCCTTGAGGAAAGAAGGGGGGAGATAGGATATAAACTTTTAAGTATCTCAGTGGAATTAACAAAGTCCAAGAGGGTAGCATCTTTCAGAAAAAGAGAAGTAAGAACAAGGGGACACAATTTAAAGAAAGGGCGGGGTGGTTCCAGGGCATTGTGAGGAAGTATTTTTTTCACAGAGAGGGTAGTGGATGCTTGGAACAGCCTTCCTGAGGAGGTTGTGAGGTCTAAAAATGTGGGAGAATTCAAGAATGCATGGGACAGACATAAGGAAATTCTTGTTGGGGGTAGGAAGAACTAAGCTGTTGGTTAACTAGGATCTGCGGCCTGTCCTGTATGTAGGGAAATGGGCAGACTAGATGGGCCAAGCGATCCTTATCTGCCATCAAAGTTTATGTTTCTATGTTTCACTCTCATGATGGAGTGGCTAGAGCACCTGCTTTTGGTGGCAGCAGAGACCTGGGGCTGCAGTTTGTTTTTTCCCCAGGTCCCACTCTGCTGTGACTTTTTTTCCTGCAAAAAAAAAAAAATATATGCCAGGTCTGATTGTTTTTCCCCCGAAGTCCGCAATCCTCTAGAGTTGATTATAATTAGTCCATGGTGTTTGGGGGGTGAAGCCCTCCATGTCGGGGAGTGTGGTGGGCAGATCCCCCCACAGAAACTACCATATTTCTCTGGAGTGCTCTGTAATTGTGGTGGTTAGCATGTTGTGCTGACATTATTTTGCTGCATACTGCATTGCTTGCAGCATTGCTGATGTGCACAGTTTTGACCGCAAAATCATGACCCCATGCCCTTTCATCCAGGATGCAGGACAGGAAACAAATCTTTGGGCAAATAGATTTTTTAAACAATTTCAGCCACTATTTGTCTTTCAAAAGTAGTGAGAGAACCTTTACAAACTGCACCAAACCTCCACTGTCCTTACTCCCTTAAAAAAAATAGGATGCCCAAGTAAAAAGTAGACATGCTGGTTATGTATTTATTTCACATTTAATTTACTTATATTAATGAAATTGTTGATTGTGGCTACACTGTACTCATTGAGGTTGTCAGGCTGCGTACCTGCTCAGACTCCCATGTACCCATCTGCTCACACGGCAAAAATAGAAGAAAAAAAATGAAAAGCACAGAAATAAAGCACCTCTGCAAGTTAAAACATCTCCCTCTATATTGGGATCCATATCCTAACTACTCTGCTTTTGCCTTTCCTACTGACTGCCTGCTTCACTCTCCCAACTGCACACTCTGCTTGTCAGCCTGCTCCCCTTATTAGTCCACTTACATCTGCTACAGCTGGACAAAGAAAGCACCAGAAATACATACAAAGTATACTAAAAATCTAAAAGAAAAATGTAAATAAATGAAAAGTAATCACTAAAACTAAACAGTAGTCAGTGGGTTTGGGGGTTGGGGGTGCATGGTAATTATGACAAGCAACATCAGGACTGGTGGGCACTGTAGAGCAAAAGTCCTATGACAAAAAAAATGCAGCAATCTTTTGCTGATGGAAGTACTATATTACAACTAAATGCATTAAAGATTACATTTTTGCTTCAATATAAAAATAAACATTTTAATTTTCACATGATAAACAGAAACATTTTAATTCCCACATGAACGTAAAACACACAACCCATTTTATAAGCAAATAAGACACTCCAGGGGTGTGCATTAGGCACTTCTACTACATGGCCATTCACCTCTAGCCATACATTAGAAGCATCTAATGCATCCCCCCATGTCTTATTGCTTACTTACCATACACCAAGGGGCATAAATGCTACAGAGTGAATGTCTTCAGCCCCTGGGTGTGTGGCAAACCTAGTACAAACAGCAATCCCAACTGTCCTATTTCCTATACAAAATGGATTAAAAAAAGAAAAGAAATAGAAAAATAGGTTTACAATATGGTCAAGTAGTTCATCTGCCTTTGGGAGCTACCAGTGGCCCTATGGGGCTTGCTGCTTGTATGCTGATTACAGGTACTGCCACATTTGTTATATTTATTGTTTGTGTGTAGTGCATACTTCACTTACTGTTGCAATGCAGTATTTTATTGCATTGCTGATTCTTTATTGTTTTACAATTAAATGAACTTTATTAATATTTAACAACAAACATAAACAAATAAGCATCAGCAAGAATATATATCGAACAGTATATGAAATCCAATACATGTAATAACATTACAATTAAAAATGAGAAAACAGAAAGAACACCAAACACAGCAATAAAAGTGGTATTAAACCCTACCAACAAACTAACACTCAACTATCCCTCACTCCCATGCGTGATCCTAATAGTTGAACAAAAGCAAGAAAAGAAAAAGGTCAAGCACTATTGATATCCACAGTACCTTACCTGTGGTGTAGAGTATAAATGAACATAAATCCAATCTTTAAAAAACCAACAACATGCATAAAACAAAATGCACTCCTGATTACCCATCTCTCACTAAAACAGGTAAAGAGGTAACCAACAAGTGATATATTAGTGAATAGTATGTTAAGCTAAGGCTATGGATCATTCCACATTTAGGGCAGTAAGTAGTTCCCTCACCCATTCAGTCCATGATGGCACTGTAGGACCCTTCCAAAGATGCAATAAAAGTAATTTAGCTATTGCTGACACCATTGCCATATGGCCTTGTTTATACTATTCGGTATAGACTTGTAGTCACCCAAGATTCATATGACCAGTGTAAAATAACCATGAGAACCTTAAAAAGGGGAAGTAAAAATTGCTGAATGGAATCCCAAAAACATACAATCAGTGGACAGGTCCATAATACATGTAACAAGGTGTTAGCTTCCTGACCACAACAAGAACAGGTCGGGGATGATATTCTACCCATTTGAAATAACTTTTGCAGAGCATAATATAAATTATAAAGGACATTAAATTGCATTCAGTGGAGACAGTCCTGTTTAATATATTTATTCACTTTTAATCAGATATGTGACCAAGAATTGTATGGTCAATATAACTACAAAGTATTAGCCCAATAAAAAGCAGACAGGGAAGTATTTTCCCAAATTATTTGACCAAATTCCTGATACAAGTGAGAGATGGGTCAGGATTGCAGGGATAGGAGGGACAATTTGTCAAATAGTAAATCTGCCATAGTTGTCCAAGGAGGAGCACCTAGAAATTGTGGTAAACAGTGCTTAATTTGAGCATATTGCAAAAATGAATTGGGATGAACACCAAATATTGATTGCAAATCCGAAAGTGAACTAATAGTTTTATAACTAATCATAAACACTATTTTTGCATGTGGAGTTCCATTCCAGCCACAAGGTGAAAAAGGTTTATTACTTGTACATAAGTTCCCATTGAGGAATAAGGTTTGGTTAAGATCTTTCCGATGCGACACATTTAAATATCTACATAACTGAGAATGAGCTTGTATTGACCAACCAATAGATGTGGATTTTAATATACCAGGAAGGTGGGAATATGGCATCTATAATAGGGAAGAAAGTGAGGTGCATTGTGCTGCAGCAAGGTCCTTCTCAATTTGGAACCATATCAGTAGGTAGGTCCATGCCTTCATAGGGCCTCCAACTGAAAATATTTAGAACCATGCAATGAGAAACAATAGCCCAACAAAGAAGGGAGCTGAAGACCATCCAAATGATGGACCAACAACATTTTATATAAGCCTCATGGTGTGTTTTAGCCAACTAAAGGAACTCTGTGAACAGAGCTTGTAATTTATTGAACCAGACTCTAGGAGGAATGATATTCAACATGCTCATTGGATATAACAAACCTGTTAATACATTCATTTTAAAACAGTATCTCTTCCTCAAAATGACAATGGTAAATGTTGCCACCATCTTAGATCATGGTCTATTTGTTAAGATTGAAAGACCTCAATAGCTGATTGTCTCTAGAAGGTTTAATACCTAAATAAGTAAGGGCTTGTGACTAGTACTGTAAGACCATATCTAAGACATCCATTTTAGTAAGATGAGACAAAAGTGGATAGATCACTGTCTTGTGAAAATTAATTTTGTAACCAGAAAATACACCAGCTTCTTTTAAAATAGCTAAGACAGCTGGAAGTGACATTTGCCAGTCCTAAAGATACAGTAGAATGTCATCAGCAAATGTTGATATCTGATGCTCATGTTGGCCCACTGAAATGCCTTTTATAAAAATGAGGAAATTATTTTATGAGTTAAGGGATCTATATATAAATTAAAAATGAAATGGGACTAAGGGTGTCCCTAATGAGTACCTCATAATAAGAAAAATAATTTAGAAATATTATTATTAGAAAATATTCTAGCAGATGATTTATAGTATAAAAGTTGTACCCAATGCATATAGTCAGGAGGGATTCTAAATTTGGGTAAAACAGTAAATACATATGCCCAATAAACTCTATCAAAAGCTTTATCTATGCCCAGGGAAACCAACACCCCTCCAAGGATGTCTTCCCTGGGCATGCAGAGCAAATGAAAATTGTTTCTAAAATAATTACTGGAGTGTCTACCTGCTACAAAACTAGCTTACTTGGGGCCAGTAATGCCAGTCCAAACTTTACTTAATCAAGTGACTACAAGCTTAGCTAATATTTTAATATCTACATTACTTCAAGTAGCAAAATGTGACAGCAATTTTCTGTATGATTAGAGTCTTTACCTGGTTTAGGTATTAAAACAATCCTTACTTCAAAAATTGATATTTCTTGCAAGTTATGATCATATAAGTAATTATATGTCTGTATTAAAATTGGGGATAGTCCATCTTTAAATGTCATATAAAATAAGTGAGAAAAATATTCAGGTCCAGGAGCTTCGTCAGTGGAAAGAGTCAATATAGTTCTTTAAACCTCAGATTCTCAAATAGTGTCTGCTAGAAGGTCCCGCTGAGCTCCAGAAAGTTGGGATAAACATGCATCTGTCAAAAAGTCATCTAAAGTAGATGACAGGTCAGCCACGGTATCTTCCAGGGAATAGAGTGCTCGATAATACTCCTGACAAATAACAATTATTCTCTGGGAGTCATACATTAACCTTTCGCTATGTGAATCATGCAAGGGTGTTGCCCATCAAGTAGTGATCTGTTGCTTTACAAGCAAAGCCAGCAACCTACCAGCTTTTTCAATCTGACCTACTTATATCACTTTAGTTTTGGATAGGGCACACTCCACACTCTCCACAAGATGTGCTGAGAATTAAGCCCTCAGTTGAGTCAATCGTAGATGAACATCATACGGAGAGTGGGGAGACAGAATCCTTTCCAAATCCCTAATATTGTCTAACCACAAAGCTACTTGTGACTCCATTTCCTTCTTATGGACTGTGACTAAACAGATAAGTTCTGCTCACCATTGTGCTTTCAAAGATCTCCACAAAATGTCCAAAGCTGAAATAAAAGCAACATAATCTTGCAAAGACGGTGGTATAAAGGTTGTCAGATGAGTAACCATGGCAGACTCAGTTAACAATTGATTATTTAGGGAACAAGCATCGGCCTGAGTTCATACATGGGGACCTGAACTTGTAATGACATAGGGGAATGGTCAGAAATAACTCAAGCTTCAATCTGACAGGCATGTATGAAAGGGAGAAATAGATGACTAACAAAAAATAGTCTAATCTAGAACAAATCATGTGAGTGGCAGAAAAAAAGTTAAATCTTTCTCTTCCAAGTGCAGAGCCCTCCAGGGGTCCACAAGCCCAAGTTGATCAATAAATTCTCTGAGTGCTTTTTAGGCCAGAGAAAGGCCTGCCATAGTTTTGTAAGTTCAGCTCAAGTCAGAAAAAAACTAATTCCAATTACCACAAATAATGAAATGCAAATGAACTTAAGATGCCAGTGCAAATGCTAATGTAGGGAAAAAGAGAAAGAATTTGAGTCTGCTCTGTAGTCTAGATAGAGGCCAGCAAAACCTCCTCACAGCCCAACCTTCCATGAATGAAAATATACCTCCTCTCTTTGTCCCCTGTTTCAGATAAGTAAGTGAATGGGACTGATCTAGTTACCAAAATTGCCCACCTCATTGACAAGAGCTATTGCACACCTCGTACTCTTGCCCAACCCACCATCTACAAATCCCATTCACCTGCTGAGCAGGTAGATGTGTTGCATAGAAAAAAAAAAACACAATGAGGATTGATACTCTGTAAATGTTTAAGCACAGAGTGACATATAAGACTGCCCTTCCTTCCCTTGATATTCCTTGTAACAAACTTCCATACATTAGTAATTACCAAAAATAATTAACACTATCCATAACAAAACTCTAAGCCTAAAATGTAAGGTCATGCATGGACATTTCCTCCCTCCACCCCCCATCCTATTCCCCAACCAATGATGAACCATCATAACCGGTAAAACAAGATATTAAACAATACAATATAATAGACAAGCTAACAAGTAAACTTCCTGAGTTACACAGTCCACTCCTAACGAGCTGGTCCATGAGGAATTGGCAAGTGCCTAGCTCCCATCAGAACCCACATAATAATCCTAAGGGTACTTGCGATAACTGTCCCTTCTATCTCACAAAAAAGGACAATATTAGTTAACAACAGTAGGAGCAGGTGTCCATTACTGTTATTCTACTGTAATCACAAAGCATCTAAATGTTAATGGCAGAAACATCCAACATGTAGAATATACTAGACAACGTATTGTTACCCTTTCAGTAAATATCATTTGAATGCAAGTAGCAAAAGAGAAGCCACAACTCAAGAGCAAAACTAATAGGATATAAAAAATACATTTTAAAGGAAAATATGAAAACAGACACAAAACTGTTGTAAGTAAAAGCAGACTCAGAAACCTTAAAATACAGTACCTCATTGCAGATATAAGACAACAGTTGAAAGAAAGATTAAGAAATATATCTTAATGCCATCCAAAATAAACCAGTACGCAACTGATGGAATTTGTCTGAATGAAAAAAATGTTGTAGGTGCCGTATTGGTCCTTTTAAGAACAGATCCAGAAACAAATGATT
The DNA here is from genome assembly GCA_016271365.2 of Neoceratodus forsteri. NCBI lineage: Eukaryota > Metazoa > Chordata > Ceratodontiformes > Ceratodontidae > Neoceratodus > Neoceratodus forsteri. Next base: position 808,256,779 of record CM028138.1, on the reverse strand, counting down.
TGATACCTTTTATTGGACCAACAAGGATGTTACAGAAAAGAACAAAGTGCTCTAGCTTTTGTACCAACCAGGTATTTCTTCAGAAGCTTTATGACAGTTATTTTGAAAATCTCATACTATTAACACCAGATTATATTGAAAAAACAGAAATAATTCTTATTGGTTTAACATATACATTTAAAACATAACAGAAGATTACGTCAGAGAAGCTAATTAACACCAGTATGCTTTTAACTGAGGAAACTCAGAAAGGCAAAGGTTATCAAGAGTTCTCCACAGCCAGAGAGTTCTTCTCACATAAATTTTAAAATGTCTCAGTATGCAAAGAAAGCAATCTAGTGATAAACAAGGCATTGCCTTTGGTAGTGCATTGTGGAAACACATGTTTGGCAGGATGTGAAAAATTACAGGTGTACTGTTCATAAAGAGGTGTAAAAAAATGGCAGCGGTAAAAATGTGGCATGTAAGTATTGGAAATATACGAAGTTACAAGGGTGCATGGGAAATGCGCAATGCACACTTGTAACACTGGCATTTTATGGAGTTTTGGCACCAGATTTTCAACATAGGCATTTTAGCACCTCTACTCAAGTACAGTGTCACTGTTACGTCCTCAAGCTGTCTCAAAAAGTGATTTCGAAAAGCGACTGCGCTTTTCTTCACCAGACATGCAAAAACACATTTTGGCCGGGATATGTAAAATGACAGCTTTACTGTTCATCAAGAGGTGTGGAAAAATGCCCATGGTGAAAATCCAGAGTGAAAATATTACAAATTTACAATGTTACGAGCGTGCATGCAAACTGCACAATGTACGCTAATAACACAATCATTTTATGGAGTATCATCACCAAATTTTCAACATAGGCATTGTAGGACCTCTGCTCATGAATAGTGTCACTGTCATTTTTTGCAATCTGGCCCGAACACTGATTTCCCACAGTGACCATGGTATTGTGCGCTGGAAGTGCGGAAACACATTTTGGCCAGGATGTGAAAAATGACAGCAGCACTGTTCACAAGGAGGTGTAGAAAAATGACAATGTTGAAAATCTGGCATGAAAATATTGTGAATTCTTGAAGTTACGAGCTTGCATAGCAATTGTGCAACACACACCCGTAAAACAGCCAATTTATGGATTGTTTACACCAAATTTGAAGCATAGGCTTTTTGAGATCCCACCTCATGAACACTGCCACTGTCCTTGCATTAATCAGTCCCAAAAGGTGATTTCATGCAGTGACTGTGAAATCACCTTTTGGGACTGATTAACATTGAAACTGTGACAGAATTCATGAGGAGGGGTCCCAAAAACCCCATGTTGAAAATTTGGTGCAAAAATTCAAAAAAATGCCCAAGATATGGAGCAAAGTTGAAAATCCCTGTTTATTCCATTATACAGCTTACTGGCATTTCCTCAGTTCATGGTCAACTTAGAACTGTGCAGACATGTTCCTGGTCCAGCAAAGATCGTTGCACCATACTCTGGAGGTAAGCATGGGGTGGGGGGGTAGGGAGGCAGGGGTGCAGAGTGGGTGGGTATGGGTGGTGGGTAGGGGGACTACGAGGGACCGTTTTCAGTTTACAGGTACCGATGGAAAAAAGAATCATGGACGGTTTTCTTTTTTTACAGGTCATTTCTTTTGTTTGGGGGGTTACAGTAGCTGATGTGGGATTGGGCACCCCTATCAGCACAGAAGAAGATGAGGACATGATGCCAACAGGGAGTGGGCTCCCCCATCGGCACAGTACAATGGGCAGGGGGGGCAGATGCCGATGGGGATTGGGCACCCCCGTCGGTAAACAATGAGGCATCAGCACAGTACAACAGGAAGGAGGGTGGATGCTGATGGAGATTGGGCACCCCTGTTGGCAAACAATGAAGCGGGGGGAACATTCTGCCAGCAGGGATTGTGCTCCCCCATCGGCACATACTTCACAGGGCAGGGAAGCCAACCAGGGGAATGGGCACCCTGAAGTCAGCACTATCAGCAGTGTAGCAGCCACTGTGCCACCATGCTACTAGCTGGAGAGCATGTAGGAAGGGTCTGCTATGTGTGATGAGCTTTGCTCAGATTGCAGTAGGTCTTTCCTTAGATGTGCTAGCCAGCTTAGTATGCATGGTGTGGCATCGCTGATTGGGGAATGAGGGACGCACCTACTAGTGCGTGCCTTGCATTCACCCAACAGCGACCATGCCTCCAAATCCCCACTGCTGCAAGATGTTGGTTGCGCATGCGCATCAACATAAAAACCTTGGGGTGGCATTCTCTCTAATTCATGCAAGATGAGCTTACAACTTACATTCCAATTGTCCTGGTATATTAAATAACAGATAATGAGAGACAAAATCCTGAAATTAGGTATAACTTCAAGTTGAAAACAAGCCTCAAATGAAAATACACATATATACATGATGCATGATAGTATCACTTGTAAGTGTAAGTGCCAAATAAAAAAACTACTTGCCATGGACCCCCAAGAAAATGAGACCATGAGCCTGATAAGTGCAGATTTCAACACAGAGTCAGTATATAATGAAAAAGCACAGAATCAGTCTAAGGAATCTAAATGAAAATCCAAAGGAATTACACCTTTTATGAACCCCCACATAAATGAGATATTCATCTTAATATGAGCAGATTTAAAAATGTGACAGTGTGTAATCCAACCACTGACAAGTAGTAGAAGGAAGTAAACGTACACTATATGTGAAAATTAAGCGTTCTAGCCACATAACAATTGCCCCATGCCATGCTTCCCCCACACATATGTGTGTACATACACCACACCACACCCACAACACACAACAAATATAAAAAACACAATCCACACATACCACACTACGCACACACAAACAAAACACACACACACACCATACCCACAACACACAAAAACACAACACATACAAAACATGGATTTTGTCTCTCATTATCTGTTCTTTAATACACCGGGACAATTGGAATATAAGTTGTAAGCTCATCTTACATGTATTAGAGAGAATGCCACCCCAAGGTTTTTTTATCACTAGAATGCTTTCTTAGCATACTGCGACATGTTAAAATTTATGTGAGAAGAACTCTCTGGCTGTTGAGAATTCTTGCTAACTTTTGCCCTTCTGAGGCTCCTCAATTAAAAGCATACTGGTGTTAATTAGCTTCTTTGACATAATCTTCTGTTATGTTTTTAAATGTATATGTTAAACCAATGAGAATTATTTCTGTTTTTTCAATATAAGCTGGTGTTAATAGTATGGGATTTTCAAAATAACTGCCATAAAGCTTCTGAAGAAGGACCTGGTTGGTTTGAAAGCTAGAGCACTTTGTTCTTTTCTGTAACATTCATGTTGGTCCAATAAAAGGTATCAAATCATTTGTTTCTGGATCTGTTCAGAATGAAAATAAATTTTTACCAAGAAGCACCACAAGAGGGACCTCTCAGACCATACATGTGATGCATCTGTCTCAGAGTCCTACTAAAAAAGGAAACCTCATTGGATATATGCTCAAATCACAGAATTACACACATTTTAAAAACACTATCATATCTTTCTAATGTACTACATATAAACATATGAAAATGGAGCAAAAAGTATTAAGAAAGAAGCTGCCATTTTTAGTAGTTAGTTGGAATATAGACTGTAGGTACCTGAGAATGGTACAGTGTTTCAGTAAGTGTATTCAGATAGTACATTACAAAAATGTCTATCAACTTCCAATAGCTTAAAAGGAAGCAAATCATTCTAATCTTGAAAAACTAAACTACCCAACCATGCATAATATTTAACAAGAACACTAATGTCAAAATTCTAATCAATTACATGTCCCCAGTAAGCCACACACTTCATCCAAAAGGAAGATGGCTAATAAAAGATGATATGTAGAGGTGAAAAGATCAAGAAATAATTGAGGAAACTCCTGGGATACCTAGGATGCAGAATAGAAATGTTGAAATCCGGTGGTAGTGTGGACTTCTAGATGTGAAGGATACAGCATATATTGTTTTTTGTGTTGGGCCCACAACCATATCTACAAGGGAAAATATGCCACCCAGTGCTGTCAGTCCTTGTAGGTAAGATCTTTGACCATTTACAGATGCCACTCTTCCTACTGAAGTGCATCTGCTTTCCTTAAAGCCCTCAAGATATGGTCTCTATCCAAATAAATAAGTAAACTGGGCTGATGCTGCACAGAGCAAAGTTCATAGTGTATGAACTGGTTAGGGATTGTGGATGAAAACTGGATTTCCTGGTGCATTTGAGAACTAACGATCTAGAGGGAAATAGCATTTTGGAAATCGAAGCAAGGTTCCAAGTACTTGCCAGAGTCTATCGGGATAATGGATGCAACATTTCCTTTTCAGAGATATTGCCAGTACCAAAGGCCTCAGTGGAGAAAAAAATGAAGATCACAGAGGTTAATGACTGGCTCAGGAAGTGGGGTGAAGAAAGTGGGTCGGGGTGTTAGGGAACTGGAAAGGAGTTTGGGAAGATAAGGGACTGTATGCCAAGGACAGGCTTCATCTTGCCCCATTAGGGAAGGAAGTCCTTAAACAGGGGGTGGCTGACTACATTCAAGAAAAGTGGGGTTTAAACTTGTTGGGAGGGACAAGAGAGGGACTGATCAGAAACCCTCTCCTACAGATGAGGGGAGTAGCCTTCAAACCCAAGGGGGGAGGGAGGAAACAGACTCGGGGAGGAGGTTTCAGGAGGAGCAGACAATGGATGGAAGTATAAGGAACCTGGGTGGGGTTTGACAAAGGGGATCAGGGAAAAGGGGTGGGGGGTGGTGTTAGTAAATGCCAGGAGCTTGGGAAAGAAGTTGTCAGAGTTCCAGGCCATGCTGTTTGGGGGTGGGGGTGGATGTGGTGTGGTCAGGGAAAAGTGGGCCAGCAAAAACCATGACTGGGACCTAAACATGCTGGGGTACACTATGCTTAGGAAGGATAGAAAGGAGGTCAGAGGGGGTGGAGTGGCTATGTTCATTAGAGATGACATAGAAATTGCTAGGGTAGAAGAGGCAGATGGAAACAGGGAGGCCTTATGGGTCACCTTACGAACCCCGGCAGGAGGTAAGGTCAAGCTAGGTGTAGTATATAGGTCCCCCCATGATGGGTGATGTTCTGGAGGATGGTTTGCTGGACAACATCATTGCCCAGTGTGAACCAAAAAGGGGGGAAGTTGTGTTGATGGGGGACCTTAATATGCCAGGTAAAAACTAGGGAACCATGTCCTCTAAGGTGACCAAGGAGCAGAGGTTGGTGGATAGCTTCCAGGATGTGTTCTAACACAGCACGTGATGGAGCCACAAGGGAGGGGCATGTCCTGGATGTGGTTCTGGCGGATGGGGATCTGGTTGTAGAGGATCCCCTGACTGGAAGTGACCACAATAATGTCTTGTTTCAAATATGCATGGGGGGAGGGGGGAGAGATCTAGGACACTGGCAGTGGACTTCAGGGGGGCAGACTTTGTGGGCATGGGAAATATTCTCAAGGATCACTTGAAGGGGATTACAACAATGACAAATGTGGAAAAGAGATGGGAGGTCATAAAACAGGGACTTCATGATGCAGTCAGGACCTGCACTAAGGTTAAGTGTAAGGGAGCAAGGTCACATAAACCATGCTGGTGGTCCAGTGAGATTCAGGTAGTGGTCAGAGAAAAGAAGGCTGCCTATAAAAAATATAAAGCAACAAGAGGGGATAGGGAAAAGGAAATGTACCATCTGGCAACTAGAAAAGTCACCCAGATGGTGCGAGGGGCAAAGTCCAGTAAAGAGCAATGGCTGGCACAGGGGATACATGGAGGGGAAAAGGGGTTCTTCCGGTACATTGGGGAGCAGAGAAAAACTAAGGGCCATCTCAGCAGGTTGAGATCAGAAAGAGGGTAGGTGGAAGAGGCAAGGGACCAGGCAGAGGTATTAAATGAATACTTCACCTCTGTGTTCACAAGGGAGGGGGTTGGGATATCTACAAAGCAAGGCATGATGGGATAGAAGCGGTAGTGAGTGGGATCAGGGTAGCAGCAGAAATGGAGCAAGAGGGAGGGAGAGGTACCCCAGGGGTGTCACATCAGGATAAGGATAAAAAGGCCAGTAAGGTGGAGGGGATAGATGATGCTATCTCCACTGAAAGGGTGTGGATAGCCCTTAAGGGCCTAAAGAAAGATAAATCTCCTGGGCCAGATGGCATTCATCTGAGAGTACTATGGGAATTGGCAGACATACTGGCTGCACCCCTGGCAGAGCTCTTCAACAGGTCGCTTGAGACAGGGAGGGTATCTAGGGATTGTCGCGAGGCACATGTGGTGCCAATCCATAAAGGGGGGGTTGAGTGAAGTATCAGGCAACTATAGACCCATCAGTTTGACCTCGGTGGTGGGAAAATTAATGGAGAGTATACTAAAGGAACGATTGGGGGTTTACTTGGAGGAGGTGGGAGGTCTGGATAGTTGGCAACATGGGTTTGAGCCTGGTAGATTGTGTCAAACCAATCTTGTGGAGTTCTACGAATGGGTAACATCAGAACTGGACAGGGGAAAGCCTGTGGATGTATTATTCTTGGACTTCAGCAAGGCGTTCGACTCTGTCCCACACAATGGTCTGGTGGAGAAACTGACGGGGTTGGGAGTAGGCCCTTTGATGGTCAGATGGATTGAAAACTGGCTAGCTGGATGCAGTCAGAGAGTAGTGGTCAGTGGGGAGCTCTCAAACCCTACAGTGGTCAGTAGTGGGGTACCGCAGGGCTCGGTCCTGGGTCCAGTCCTGTTTAATGCATACATTTCAGACATCAGGGAGGGTATAGGGTGTGAAATGAGTCTCTTTGCTGACGACTCCAAGATGGGAGCAGTAGTAGAGGGGGAAGAGGGAAGGCTGGCACTGCAATGGGACCTGGACACCATGGAAAGGTGGGCTCATACATGGAAATTAAATTTCAATATCAACAAGTGCAAGGTGTTACATCTTGGGCGGGGAAACCCTAAACACAGGTACACCCTGGGAGGGGAGGCGCTGGAGGCCTCAACAGGGGAAAAAGACCTAGGGATCATGGTGGATGCTTGCATGAATAATTCCGAGCAGTGCAGGAGAGTGGCTAGCAAAGCCAACAGGATGTTGGGATGCATCATAAGGGGGTTCACCTCTAGGAGCAGGGAAGTGATTCTGCCACTGTACAATGGATTGGTTAGACCACACCTTGAGTACTGTGTACAGTACTGGAGACCACACTTGAAGAGGGACATACAGCTCCTGAAGAGGGTACAGAGAAGGGCAATTAAGATGATATGAGGACTAGGGATTTGATGTATGAGGACAGACTTGAGGAGCTCTGCCTGTTTTCATTGGAGGGGAGGAGAGACAGGGGGAAGACAATTGAGGTATTCAAGTACCTCAAGGGAATAAATAGGATACACATGGAGGGAATATTTAGACTAAAGCAGGGAGGCATCACCAGAGGGCATGTTTTGAAGTTGGAAGGTGGAAGGGTGAGGGGGGGAGAGGAGGAGGTTTTTTACTGAGAGGGTGGTTGATCCTTGGAACATGCTGCCTGGTGAGCTGGTTCAGAGATCCACAGTGGAGGGCTTCAAAAGAAGGTGGGACAGACACAGAAAGTTGATATATCAGATGATGGCTTGGCCCAGGGGGGGTGGGGATGGATGATAGGGGTTTCTGGAACACAAGGGGGAGGGCCTTGGTAGCCAACTAGTGATCTGAGGTTCGAGAAGACTTGATAGACTGTAAGGCCTAATCCATTGGCAATTAGTACTTTAGTATGTTAGTATGTTAATCAAAAACTTAGGGGTCGATGCTCTTCTCCAGGAGCAGGCTTGGTGTGCAATGCCTGATGCACATTTTCTATTACATATGTAGGCCCATTAGGTGAGGCTCTGGCTATTTTGGTACAGAATCACTGAAGAAACTCCACTGCATTCTGTCCTTCTTCACCCTCTGGGAGCCCTAATGCCACTAAATTGTTCTGCCAGCTCCGTCCATTGAGGTCATCCAGTTTATCTACGAATTTGGAGATAGTGTGTCATGGGTAAACCACCTCAGGCTTCATTTTGGCAGCTCGATCCTCCACTAAAGAGATGTGCACCATGGCATCCAAAATCTTTCTGGCAAGATCTTGCAAAGTCAGTTTAAAATCCTTGATGTTTGCAGTAAGAGAAAGGACAGCCTCTTTTATTGAGGTAAGCTCAGTAAAAAACTGTTCAGTGGTAAGTTCCTTCAGGGAACAAGCAACCAGTAAAGATGGCAAAGGACTGCAATGGGACCATTTCATCTTGAGATCTATGGCAACACCTGTTCCAGCTTTACAGTCGGTACTGAAGGTATGTCACCAGACATTTGCAAATCCACAATGTCGTTCCTCCTCAAATAAAGGTTAGTCCAGGAGTATTCTACTACAAAGAAAAGCAGATGGTATAGTAGAGGAGATAACGTTTAATATATTTATGGGCAGGTCATGATGGAGCTTTAGCTGAAAGCTGATGTTCCTGCCAGTGCTAATGTGACTCCCAATCTCTTTATTTTTTAATTAGAAAAATGTTTAGGAGCAGAAATGCAGGCAAGTTGTTTTACAAGCGCTGCCATGTGGATCAGAAAAATGCTTTGTAGACAACTTTTAATTTCCAGTTTGTGAAGTGAATGACTGAGTGGCAGTTGAATCTGGAGTAACAGCAGTATTAGAACTGATTGAGTAGGTCTTAAAAGGAATATTTTGGCTGTCCAGGTGGTGCAGGTGACTGATGCGCTAAGTGCCTTATCTCCTGACATGCAATCAATCCAAGTTTGGGAACAAACTCAGGTTTCCTGGGGTCAGCCAGGTAAAAGAGGATTGAGTTTCTGCCAGACAGTTCACCTCTACAAGGGTGGGAGGGGGTCATGCTATCTTTGCCCTTGGATGCCACCTAGTTAAGACCTGGTGGTTGTGCCAGAGCTTGATCAGCATAGAAGGGAAGGGGCCCACACCTTTGTAGCATGTGTACAACTCCATGCACACACAATTATGTGCTGGCATGACTGGGGAGCAAGGGGAGAAAATGGCAAAGGGTTGGAATAAAAGTTTTACCACAGACTTCATGAAGCCCTGCACTCCTACTACCATTCTGATGCTGCAATCTGGATCACTAATCCCACTTCAGGATGAGAATAACCAGGTGGGGAGAGGATGGACCTCTCTGTCTGGCCCCGGCACTGGGGTCAAATCAAGTGGGACTTGGGGCAAGGTGAGTTCATTGGAGGTAGGTGCTGGGTGAGGGAGGTGAGGACTGGGCTGAGAAGCCCACCTACATCAACCATGGGAGGATATCCTTTATAGAAAAAGGGGTAATGTTTTATCCTGGGGGTGATCAGGTGGGTAAAAAAGTTTGCAACTTAGTGAGTAGGGTGTGTGAGCAGGCAAGAGGGTGAATGACCAAAATAAGTTTTTAAGAGGAGAAAGCAAGGGTGTTTGGCAGCTCAGTAGTCCATAAGTAAATCACACTGTAGCATTTTCTGGAGAGAAGAGGTGTGGAGTTCATGGGAAGCCTTGCACTGCAGATATGTTGTGCCAGTGTTATGTGGAGCTGCTGAAATCAAACATGGCTGACATTTGAAAATTAACATTCCAGATGACACAAAGATATGAAATTTGCTAGATCCAGATCGGAAAGGATTTGCTTTTAACCATGGGCAGTGCTGTCTCAATCCCATTGCTCAAACCAAGTCTTGGACAATCTGAAAACAGGGATTTCCTAACCCATTTTATATTTTGCATCATACTATAGGTAGATATGTGCACACTGGAGGGCCCACAGAGTCATTAATCTGAGTGTTTCTGTTTCACTGTAAAAGTACATTTTATTTACTAGATCATATTGGAAGTTTGCAGGACCTGATTTATCACAAGAGCAACTCTAGCTTTCATATACCACAAGGCAATGTACACTCAGTAAATAATGTGTTCACTGATATTTTACTGTATTTTTCATTTAATTGTGTGAGTTTTTTCGTAAGGTCTTCATATTTCTGTTTAATGCTTTCTCTTTCTTGGTTAATTTTCTTTTGAATCATTGCATGATTAGCAGACAGTTATTTGATCTTCCCTTTAAACCTGAGTGTGGTGGTTTGTGCTACTCTTTCTGAGTGTTGTGATGTTGTCCTCTGCCTGCTTGAGCTAATTTTGAACATTTGTCTGATCATAAGACAGTGTTGTGATCTTACCTTCTGCTTGCTGGAGTTGCATTTGGAGGTTTGCCAGACTCTGACTGAGACTCATGATCTGGCTTGTTTGGCTCTGATGTTTCAACAGCTGCAAATCTAGTATGGAGATAAAAGACAGTGTTCATCAAAACACTAGAGCAGGGGCCTAGGGATGACATCCAAAGAACATAAAACAAAAAACATTACATTGCAGAAATTACATTACATATCAGATACAGTTCTCAGCTGTGAAAACTTAGCATGCCCACCCCTGGGTTCAGATGATTAGAAATTTGTGGGTTCTAGCTCTGCACCAGTTACTTGGGCTAATACCTCTCACTACCACTGCAGTGCAGTACTGAAGGGTGTGTGTGTGTGTGTGTGTGTGTGCTGCAGTGTTGAAGGCCATCCTTCAGATGAGGCCTTAAACCAATGCCCATGCATGCCAACTATGGTCTTTGTCCATGTAGGAGTTTAAGATCCCATAGCACTTATCAATGAAGAGTAGTGGAATCTTATATAAATAAAAACAATAATACAGGATTAGAAAAAGAGGCAGAAGAGGGGACGGGGTGGAAGTGGAAACCCATTTAAAAAAATTAAGTCTTTTTTTTTGCAATCCAAGTTAAATTTTCTCTTAGTCATAGTGTTTTATGAAATCAATTCACTTATGATTCAGTAGTAAAAAATTGGCTTTCATCAGGCCACCACTATTTTGAAAAAAGAAACATAACTTGATAGAAGATAAGGACTGCTTGGCTCACCAAATCTCCTAATTTTTCCATTCTTTCATTATCATTGCAGACCCTACTTGATCTCTATATCTTTCACCCCTCCCCCTTTCTTCTCAATAAGATTCCCTTGTGCTTGTTCAATGCATTCTTGAACTGCACCACTGTTTTCACACCCCAACCGTGTCGATTGGAAGACTGCTCCAGAAAGTACTTCTTCACTTCCCTCCTAAATCCCCTCGCCTTCCAGTTTCGTTGCATGTCCCCTTGATCTTGAGCACCTTTTTTCTGAAAAATGCTTCCTTCCTGTACCTTACTGGTACAGAGGCAGTATAGCACAGCGGTTTAAGGCTCTGAGCTGTCTTAATTCCCACTGCCTCATAGTTGCATACCATGTGACCTTGAGCAAGTCACTTAACTTCCTTGTGCTCCCAGATTGCACCTGGAAACAAGGTTCAGCTTAGTGTGCCTCTCCTGGTTAAACAATTTCCCCTTCCCTTCCCTTCCTAATTAACTCCCATGAGGTATTTAAAGGTCTCTCTCATATTGCCCCTCTCTTCCAGGGTATATATACTGATGTCCTTTAGTCTCTCCTTACAGAGCTTCTAATGCAGATCCTGCACCATTTTAGTTGCCCTCCTCTGGACCATCTCATCTCTGTCTACGTCCTTTCAGAGATGTAGTATCCATTACTGGTTACCATACTCTTGGTGGTACCCTGCCAATGATCTGTACGGAGGAAACACCACCTCCCTCTTTCTGCTCCCTACGATCCCCATCAATCACTAGCCCTCCCAACTTCCTTGTGCACTACTTTGCCTCCTTTAGGTCATCAGATATGATTATCTCTGGTCATTTTCCTGTTTGATGATCATCACTACCTCTCCACTCATTTTGTACTGCACTCCTGGGTTTCTGTGTTGTAAGTGCATGATTTTTCACTTTTTTACATTGAAACCCAGTTATCGTACCTTTGAGCAGTCATCAAATTTTCTCATGTCTCTGCTCATGCTTTCCACACCACCACAGGGTGTCAACGCTACTGAAGATTTTGGTGTCATCCACAAACAGGCAGACCTTCCCTTCCAGCTCCTTTGCAATGTTATTTATTAGCACATTACATTGTACCCAATAGCTCCATATGAAGTCTGACCCATCCATTGATTCTCCTGATACAAAATGGTCACCCAGGGTAGAATGAGTTAAAGAGGATCAGTCACAGTACTAATACCTGAAGCACTCAAAGGTTACCTTCCCATCTCTGGAGTAAACTAAATTTACCACTATCCTCGGTCACCTACAAAAGCCCCTAATAACTTCTTACCCTGATTACCTCCTTCAGCCCCAACATCCTTATATGTCTCCTGTGTAGGAGAGTTTGGAAAGCCATAGTGAAATCTGGGTAGGCCACATTCATTGCTTCACCCTGATCTAAATCCCAGGTCACCCAGTCAAAAAAAATCTATCAGATTTGTTTGACATGATCTTCCCCCCACCTCCATGAATGCATGCTGCCTCAGGGCTTGTAACCTGCTGGATTCAAGAAATTCCACAATCCTTTCCTTCATCAATGATTATATTCATTTTCCCACCATTGATGTCAGGCTGATTGGCATATATTTGCCATCTTCCTCCCTGCTTTCACAAATGTAAAGTGGGACTCCATTTGCTGTCCTCTTGTCCTCAGGAACCACTCCATTTTCCAGTGAATTGTTTAATAGGACTGTCAGAGTTGCAGGCTGTACCACCTTGAGCTCCCTCAATACCCTTAGATATACCCCATCTGGCCCCATCACTTAGTCCACTTTCAGATTTGTGAGTCTTTTCAGAACTCTTTTCTCAAAAAAAGGACTAGTGCCCACCTCCCTCCCTCCAAAGCCCTGTTACTTTTTATGACCCCTCCTCTCTTATTCCTCTGTAAACACTCAAGAAAAATATTTGTTCAAGATACTTGCCTTTCCCTGGTACTCTTTTGCAAATTCCTTCACTTATGTTCTTAACCTTACCATTCTTATCTGGTCTCCCTATTTTTACTCACTTAGCTAAAACAAATGGCTTGTTCCCTTTGATAGCCTCCTGCTCTATTCTCTCTTCAGTTTGACTTCATTGGGGACTGGGGTTCCACCTGGAAGGACACCAGCCTATACTGGCAGAATGGTCTGCATTTGTCCAGGAAGGGAACAAGTCTTTTGAACAATCGGTTTAAATGCTTCATTGGCAAGCTTTTAAACTAGTCAAGGGGGGGAGGCACTGATAAACATCAGGAAAATCTCCACCTCCCCCTACAAAACAGGGTACTAAATGAGAAAAAGACCGAGGTAGAAAGGTCAGTGGGGGATGCTGCAACAGAAGGTAAAGCCATCAAAAAATGGAGAGCAATGAGTACCAATGCCCGCAGTGTGAGTAACAAGCTTCCTGAATTAGTGGCCTTGATGGAGGAAGAACATCTGGATATTGTGGCAGTCACAGAAACATGGTACATACAAAACCATGACTGGGATGTAAACATACTAGGATACACTATCTACAAGAGGGACAGGGAGGGTAAAAGAGGAGAAGCTCTTTACATAAGAGAAGGAATCAAAGCAACAGAACAAAAGGGAAAACAGGGAGGAGGAGAAGAAGCATTGTGGGTAAATTTGGAGACCGGCAATGGCACCACAATCCGCACAGGGGTTGTATACACACCCCCTTCTCAGGGGGAGGAAATGGACAAGGAAATGATAGAAAGTATACTTAGAATGGCAGAAAAAGGTGAGATATTGCTGATGGGTGATCTGAATATGCAAGATGTTAACTGGAGTGCAGTTGCAGCAGCCACTTCAAAGAGTAGGGTTATTCTAGATACCCTACAGGGGGCATGCCTTAGAAAACTAGTATTGGAGTCCACTCAAGAGTGAGCAATCTTAGACCTGGTTCTCTCAAATGGAGATGAAGAGAGGATCACAGATGTAGAAGTGGGTAGCCATCTGGGAACTAGTGACCATCGAACAGTATAGTTCACAATAAACACAGCAATAGAGTCAAGCCATACAAAGGCAAAAGTACTGGACTTTAGGAGGGCTGACTTTGCCAAAATGGGTGTGTGCCTAAGCAATGCACTAGCAAATGGGCAGGAAGGAGGGGTGGAAGAACAATGGGGAATAATAAAAACTGCCATCACAAAGGTAACTAGCCTTTGTGTGAAGCAAATAAACAAAACAAAATGATGTAAGAAACGACTATGGTTCTCAAAGGAAGTGGCAGTGAAGGTTCAAGACAAAAAGAAAGCATTCCGGAAGTTCAAGGAATCACAGAAAGAGCAGGACAGAGAACTGTATCAGTTAAAGCAAAAGGAAGCTGGGAAGGCAGTCAGAACAGCAAAGGCCCAAACTGAGGAAAAGATAGCCAACTCAGTTAAGAAGGGGGATAAAACCTTTTATAGGTACATCAGGGAGCGAAGGAAGACCAAGGGATGGATAGTGAGGCTTAATAAAGAGGAGGGAGGTGGGCAGAGGGTGACTGAAAAGGCAGATATACTAAATAAATATTTTTCTCAGTATTTACAAAGGAAGAGGGGAGGTACCTAAAACAAACAGTAGAAACACTCTGGATACAGAGGTTGATACTAGCCCATTTACAGAAGAAAGGGTTCTGAAAGAACTCTTAAAACTGAAGGTGGACAAAGCAATGGAGCCTCATGGGATTCATCCCAGAATTCTAAAAAAACTAAGGGTAGAACTAGTGACACCACTGACTACCTTCTTTAACAAATCATGGGAGAATGGGGTGGTACCTGAGGACTGGAGGAGGGCAGATGTGATTCTCCTTCACAAAAGTGGGAACAAGGCACAAGCAGGAAACTACAGACCTGTTAGTTTAACCTCAGTGGTAAGGAAAATGATGGAATCACTTCTGAAAGAAAGAATTGTCGAGTATCTAGAGGCCAGAGGGGCACAGGACCCAAGGCAGCATGGATTCACAGCGGGAAGGTCATGCCAAACAAATCTGATAGATTTCTTTGACTAGGTGACCAAAGTAGTAGATCAGGGAGGTGATGTGGACATGGCCTACCTAGACTTTAGCAAGGCATTTGACACAGTCCCACACAAAAGATTAATATACAAGTTAGCCAGCCTGGGAGTGGGTTCCAAGATGACAGCCTGGGTAAAGAATTGGATGGAGAATAGGACACAGAGAGTAATAGTAAATGGAGTCGACTCTGAAGAAAGGGGGGTTACTAGTGGGTACCGTAGGATTCACTATTAGGACCGGTCCACTTCAATGTCTTTATAAGCGACATTGCAGAGGGACTGGAAGGAAAAGTATATCTCTTTGCAGATGACACAAAGATCTGCAACAGAGTTGATGCACAAGGTGGGGTGGAAAGGATGAGAAGGGACTTGGCAAGGTTAGAGGAATGGTCAAATGTATGGCAGCTTAGATTCAATGCTAAGAAGTGCAAGGTAATGCACCTGGGAAACAAAAATCCAGGACAAGAGTACACAGTGGGGGGTGAGATACTAACAACAACAAAAATGGAAAGGGACCTACGGGTAGTCATATCAGATGACCTAAAGGTGGGCAAGCAATGTGAGAGGGCAGCTAGGAGGGCTGGAGGGATACTGGGATACATAGGGAGAGGCATCACCAGTAGAAAACAGGAAGTTATTATCCCTCTGTAAAGACAGCTGGTGAAACCCCCTCTGGAGTACTGCATGCAGTTCTGGAGAACCAATCTCCGCAAAGACATAGACAGAATGGATGCTGTCCAGAGGAGGGCAAGTAAAGTGGTGCAGGGTATGCACTGGAAGACATATGAAGAGAGACTTAAGGAGCTTAATATGTATCACCTTGAGGAAAGGAGGGAGAGGGGAGACATGATAGAAACTTTCAAGTACCTCAGGGGAATCAACAAAGTCCAAGAGGGTAGCATCTTTCAAAAAAGAGTTGTGCAAGAACAAGGGGGCACAATTTGAAGATGGGGGGGCGGCTCAGAGGTAATTTAAGGAAGTATTTTTTCACACAGAGGGTTGTGGATGCATGGAACGGCCTTTCAGAGGAGGTTGTGGAGTAAAAAACAGTGGTGGAATTCAGGCATGCATGGGACAGTCATAAGGCAATTCTAGGGGGTGAGGGTAGGAATAAGTAGGCTGCTGGTTAACTAGGATCTGCAGCTTATCCATTAGGTAGGAAAATGGGCAGACTGGGTGGGCCAAGTGGTCCTTGTCTGCCATCAGGTTCTATGTTTCAATGTCTGCACTTGTGTGCTTCTTCCTGCTTTCCTTACTTCCCTATTTCCCTCAATACACCACCCTATCCTCCTCCCTGTGCATCTCCTTATACCTTCTGAATGCTACCATCTTAGATTTTACCTTTTCTGACACCTCTTTTTAAAACTATAGCAGTCTCTTTTTCCTCTTGCTCTTGCGCACTTGCTTTTGGCACAGAGGTTTGTCACTTTTACTATGCCCTCTTTTAGTTCCACCCACTGTTCTTCCACCCCACCCAGATCATCCCACTCTGCCAGGTCATCCCTGAGGCATTCACCCATCTATTTAAAATCTGCCATCTCGAAGTCCAAGACCCTCACCTTTCTGTGGTTTGATTCCACAGTCATCCTTTTCTTTAATCATACTGTACAGTGATCACTGATCCCCAGGTTGCCTATGGTCTTGATGTCTAAAATACCATCCATGTTAGTAAGCAACAGGGCCCATATTATCCCATCATGAATGGGCTGCCTGACCAGCTGCCTGAGAAACCTCCCTGTAGGAAGTCCAGGATATCTCTGCATCTAGCCGAAGCTGCAGCTGGGAGACTTCAATCTACATGTGGCCGATTGAAGTCACCGATGAGCAGCACCTCCCCCTTGTCTGCCATCTTTCCAGTGGCTTCCACCAGTTCCATACCTAAATACTCCCCCTATACTGGTGGTCTGTAAATCACAGCAGTGTGGATAGTGACTTAGTTTCTCTGTCTCGAAAGTGACCAGAAGTACTGCCAGGTCATCTTGGATTTCCTGTATCTCCATCACTTTTATGCTTCCCCTCACATAACGAGGCACCACACTCCCTCCTTCTCTTCTCACCCTGTTCTTTCTCAACTGAGCATAGCCTGGTATGGCCATGTCCCAGTCATGGTTTTAAGTGTACTGTGACTCAGTAAAGGCTGCAATACCCAGGGCTTCTGCTCAGATGGCTTCTTTGTCTGGAATTTTATTTCTGAGACTTCTAGCATTCACATACATGGCCTTCCAGATTTTGTTAACACTCTGCTTGCTACCCACCTTTTTAAATTTTTACCCCCCCTTTTTATGCTGTCATTCTTGTCTCCCTTCATTTCTACTACCTTGCCTCTCTTACTAATTTTCACCCTGGGGATTCATCTTTACTTGGGTCCTACCTACTCTCTAGTCAATCTATATGGAGGAGGGGCATTTTATGCCTCCTTGATTCCTTCTGCCACCCCTTCAGTTAGTTTAAATATTCATCACAGTAACATTTAAACCATCTACTGAGGACTGTGATTCTCCTTCTTGATGGAAGCAAGTCATCACCCCTGTATATGCCCTTATCTCTCCAAGTAGGCTTACAGTCCCCAGTGTAGCTGAACCCCTTCTCTCTGCACCATTCCTTCAACCATGAGTTGAAGTTTATGGTGTGAAGAACCTTTTCCTCCCTTAATGTAGACAAGAAGCACATCAGCAAATGCCACTCTGCATTCTACTAGTCTCAGTCCCATCCCCAGCTTCCTAAATGTTCTGTGAACTATCCCAGCCCCATCCCTAACCAGGTAATTCATCATGTAGGAATTATGTACTGTGTTGCATTCTGCTGGACTCTATTGTATTTGTATTGATACATCAAAATTTATTGAGATTGTGTTACAATAACAAGGTGGCACTAAACTTAATATTATGACAAATTAAACTTACTGCCTGAATGATTTAAACATTAGACCTTTCTAACAATAATTTCTAAAAATGATTTCTTCAAAGTTTTCTGATGTTTGAAGTGTAAGGACTTGAAATGCTGTTTTTAAATGAAAGCATGTAGCCAAATAAAAATAGTTATATTTCATTTGTATTTGCATTCATTTGCTTTACCAGGATAAACACCTATAAGTGCAGTTCATTTTAAAGGGGCTCCTGGGTAAAATCACACAGTTACAGCAAAGTGGACAATATTGTTCAGCAGATATGATAATGAACAGAGGTATTCATAATACAAATAATATCAAAACTATCATTCAATATTAGGAGACGGTGATGAACACTACATCTAGTGGTAGCACATCATTTCAGAGATGCAATTACATTGATTCAGATACAGCGAATGAAATTCAGCTATTACAATCACAGTGAGTAGCAAATGTAACCCCCCTGCAAATGGGGGTTCCTAAAAGACTTCCAGGAGCTTGCTTGAATGCTCCAAGCCTGAATGGCGTTTGGCATTTAAGCCATTTATCTGTGAGTGTTTTTAGAGCCTCTGGTACTGTCTCTTTAAGAGCAGTCTGCTTGCAAACATAGTTAGTTTGTATGGGGGAACTGTGTGTTTCTCTGCTTGAGTACCACTCGAGCTGCTGCCAATTCACTCCATTTTTGCAGTCACTAGGAGTGCAAAGGGAACCTAACTGAAAGATGTAACTGTTTGCCAGAAATCATTTAGAGTAATAATGAAAATACAGTTTGTCTAACCTGCTTTCTTTGCAGTCAGAACTGTGTTTGCCTAGTTCCCCATTCTAGTTTTGAACTGCTGAACTGGACCAATCAGTGTGGGTTAAGGTAGCTCTAAAATGGTGCCTTGGACGAATCAGAACTTGGACTCGTAATCTGAGCCAGCCACAAGAGGATTGTATGGGCAGTGACTCTGGGAGATGTAGTTTGAACTTCGGCACCTTTTTGGACCAACAGGGGCAGTCTATTGTGAGTGACAGCCAATCCAGCCAAGAACTGGGAGGAACTCAAAGGAAGTGCCCGGTTTTGTCTGCTGGAGTTTCAGTTGAGCTCTGGCAGTGAAGAGGGAAGGAGCCCTGTGCTTTTTCGGTGTGCAGTTTTAGTCGGGAAACGTGTGCAAGGCCCCGAGTTCTGGTCTGCAGCTTGTGTAACTGCTTGTTAGGACTGAATCCATCCTGTGAAGAGAATCAAAGGATATCTGAAGAGTAGAAACCAGGCTCACCCTGTAGAAGACTGGAGAAATTGCTGAATTGCGCTCGGTCTGTCAAGAACTGAATCTGCTGTGTGTTCTCCTGGGTATTGTGCAGTAATTGCAATCGGGATAGAGAAACAGCCTGCCTAGTATAGTACTTTCTTTTCACCATATAAATGTGTGAGGAGGCTTGTGTAGCTCAAGTGAATCCTGCTGCCATTAAAGGACTTTTGCCTGTTACTGTTTAACATATAAATGTGTGAGGAGGCTTGTGTAGCTCAAGTGAATCCTGCTGCCATTAAAGGACTTTTGCCTGTTACTGTTTACCATATAAATGTGTGAGGTGGCTTGTGTAGCTCAAGTGAATCCTGCTGCCATTAAAGGACTTTTGCCTGTTGCAGTTTGTCATATAAATGTGTGAGGAGTCTTGTGGAGCTCAAGAGTAGCCCTGCTGATGTTGAAGGACCCTATCTTGTTTGGAGGCCGTGAGTACTAATTCAGGGTCGCTCCCTGTTGAATTGCCACATTGAATCCAAATGGAATTACTGTACTGCTGACTGTTTAACTAATTTTTCTTTTCTCTGTGTGAAAGGGCCCCTACCAGCTGCCACGGTTTGGACTAGCCACTAGGGCTTGGGTACCCAGGGACAGTAACTGGCAGGGATAGGCCTGTGCACAGAGCCATAGGTAGATGAGAAAAGTGATAAGCTAATTAACCTGATTTCCCACTGTCCTTGTTATATCCCCCTAAATAAATCAGAGCTGCTTGTTTCAGCAAAGTTATACTGCCTGAGGTATTTGTCTATGTTAAAGTATTGTACTGTGATTGTTGCACTGTATCTTCTTATTTTACAGGGGGTCCCAGTGCCTGAACCAGTCCTGTGGGTAAGTGTATACTGTGAAGGTAATTCTGATATACTGTGTGGGCTACTAGTGGGAAGAAAGGGGGGTTGCAGTGTCCCAGAGGGCTGTGACCAAGTTAGTTTAACTATTGCAAACCCTGACCTCTATGTGGAGGCACCCGCCATCAGATCCAGGCCCCTCAACCTGTTATTGGCAAATCAGGCAGGGGTAGTAGCCCCTGGGATAGTACCATCTAGGGGTTACATCTTGGAGGCACCGCTGGGATTAGCGTCCCCTAGTGGCTCAGTGAGGAGATACCCCAAAGATGGAAAAAATGGAAGGGGATGTGTTGGAAAAAAATTAAGCTGGGACCCATCAAAACCACGGTCCTCAAACTAATGGGCTGGGGTGAAGCCGAAGAGCTGGATTCCCAGAAGATTGTATTATTGTTAGATGTGCCCTTGGGTACCCCAGCTGCTGATATTGTCTCTGTTGCAGAAGGGGTAAAGTGTTTGGGTACAGTTGAAGTGAAAGGGCATATGGCTGATTTGCTTGACCAGATCTTGCAGGTGCTACTCCTATGCAGTGTGGCCATCGACCCTGAGAAGGTACCTCCTGTACTTTACCTGGAGGGTGCGTCTCAGGGGTGGAGGTTAATCCATATCCGAAGTGGGTCAGTCACTCCTGGGGGATCTCTTCAAATGAACAGTTTTAAGGATAAACTGCTTAAATTGTTAGCTGTGGAGGGGAGGACTACCCAGGAATTGCTACAAGCCTTGGATCTGTCCAGTGATACTACCCCTCGGGGTTCCCCGAGCACCTCCTCTTGCCCACCCAAGGGTTCAGTGTTGGTTTCACTGCTCTTGGCAGTCCCCTCCATACAGCTAGATTCCTACTGTAAATTAAAACTTTTCTCTGGCACGGTACCAGTGCCTTCTGGGGAAGTTGACCTGGAGGCCTGGATGGACTATGCCACCCCTATGGTCCAGGAGTGGCAATGCTCTGAGGGGGAGAAATGGAAGAGGCTGATAGAGAGTTTGCGGGGTCCTGCCTTAGAAGCCATTAGATTCTTCTGGTCCACCCATCTGGAAGCCACCACTGCAGAGTATCTCTCTGCTTTGGAAGGGGTTTTTGGGAGTACAGAGACTGGTGAAGATTTATTATGGAAATTCAGGTCTGCTAAGCAGTGGAGAAATAAAAAACTGTCTGCTTTTGTTACCAGAGTGGAGAGGGCCTTACAGAAAGCCTATAGAAAAGGGGGAATCACTGCTAAAGCCCTAAATCAGGTCCGGTTACAACATGTTTTAAAGTCTGCCAGATTCTCTAGTGTAACACTGCTGAAACTCAAGTTGCATGATTGGTGGGTCACCCTGCCTGAATATTGTCAATTGATGAGAGAAATTTTGGAAGTGGAGACTGATGAAGAGGGGTGGGAACCCTGTGTGGGGGCAGTGAACCATAGTGGGACTCCCGAGACAAATACCCCTGAGGAGACTGGCTCGCCTGGAGGGTCCGAGGGGTCCCCAGATTTCCCAGGTACTGTGGGGATGCGGGTTGTTTCCTCTGACCCCTACATGGAGGGTGAGTTGAGGGCTGAGATCAGGAATTTACGGGAACTGGTGCGGGACTTAAAGCAGTCTACATTGTACCCTACCCGGCCCGGGGCCTCTGAGCCATGTGGAGCCCCAAAACCTAGCTCCAGAGAGCTTTCTCCCTCCCCTCAGGGCCCCCCTCAGAATAGTGACTCCCGGTACCCTAAGTTTTGTTATCGCTCTGGGGAAGATGGGCATTTCCAACCTGACTGCCAGAGGCCGGATAATTTAAGGAAAGTTAACAGCAGACTGATCACTCGATACCGCCAGACCCAGTCTTGGGGCCCCAATAAAAGTTGTGTGACTCAGGCCCATGCCCACCAGGCTAACAATGTTGCTATCCCCAACTGGTCTGATGTGGTCGGGCCGTCTATGGAGACCCGGGTGCAGGTGAATGGAATTCCCACTAGAGCTGTATTGGACAGTGGCTCCCAGGTGACCATCATGTTTCAGGACTGGTACCAAGCACACTTATCTGAAGTGCCTCTGCAGCCTCTAACTGGCCTGCATGTATGGGGGTTAAGTGAGAAGACCTACCCCTATTCTGGGTATATCCGAATTTGGCTGTCTTTCCCCACCTCCGTGGCTGGAGTGGCTGAACAAGTAGAGACCCTGGCCTTAGTGTGTCCCCCCACTGGACTGTATGATGGTGTCCCTTTGTTGATTGGAACAAATGCTCATATGTTCGGAAGGCTGGCACAGTTGTGTTATGAAAAACAGGGGTCAAAGACTAGTAGAGCTTTAAGAGTTCTGGCTTTAATTAAGAAGGCCTATGAGGCACAGAGAGATGCTGAAAAAATAGAACCAGAGGAACCGGTCGGAACTGTATGGAAGAAGGATCCTGAATCTCTGATACTGGCGCCAAATGCC
This sequence comes from Neoceratodus forsteri, assembly GCA_016271365.2. Classification (NCBI taxonomy): domain Eukaryota; kingdom Metazoa; phylum Chordata; order Ceratodontiformes; family Ceratodontidae; genus Neoceratodus; species Neoceratodus forsteri. The sequence goes on along the minus strand of CM028138.1, from coordinate 808,234,434 downwards.
CAGTGTACCTTACAGGGAGAGGTCCATATCAGAAAGGATGTTAAGAATAAAATATTAATGTTGGATGCACCAGGCGATGGAAAATTGCCAGAGGGACTGCTGGTCAAGCCTAGTATTTTGCCCGCTAGAGTCCATGCTTATGCCAGAAGGGTAATGGTCCAAGTTCATAATGTGTCTGAAAGAGACATTCGAGTAAATAGAGGTTGCAGCCTGGCTAATGTGCATTGTGCAGACACTGCAGTGCTACCCAGAAGCAAGAGTTTGAGGAAGAATGACAGAGTAACGCCTGACTTGTTTGATTTCGGTGACTCCCCATTGCCAGCTGAATGGAAAGTGAGGATCAGTGAGAAGCTTGCCCAGAGAGACCAGGTGTTTTCTTTAAAGGAATAGGACGTAGGATGCATGCAGGGAGCTGAGCACAATATCCGGCTGCATGACGAAAGACCATTTCGTGAGAGGTCTAGATGCCGGGCACCTGCTGACATAGATGATGTGAGATGGCATCTGCAAGAGATTTTAGCTGCTGGTGTAATACAAGAATCCAGAAGCCCTTATGCTTCCCCCACTGTGGTAGTAAGGAAAAAGAATGGGACAGTAAGGATGTGCGTGGATTATCGCACCTTAAACCGGTGGACTATCCCTGATCAGTACACAATGCCCCGCATTCAGGATGCTTTGGACTGCCTAAACGGAAGCAAGTTGTTCTCTGTGTTGGATCTCCACAGTGGGTACTACCAGATCTGGATGGCCCCAGAGGACTGTGAGAAGACAGCCTTTATCTGTCCACTTGGCTTCTATGAATTCATGAGGATGCCTCAAGGGATTTCAGGTGCCCCAGCCACTTTTCAACGATTGATGGAGAGTGCAGTGGGGGACATGAACTTACTAGAGTGCCTGGTATACTTAGATGATGTTATTGTGTTTGGCAGCTCACTGGAGGAACATGAGAGCAGATTATTTAAGGTATTGGACTGACTGGAGGACTTTGGCCTTAAACTGTCCATTGATAAGTGTCAATTCTTTCAAACATCAGTAAAGTATGTGGGACACATAGTATCCACCGAGGAATAGAGACCGACCCAAGTAAAGTTGAGGCCTTGACCACCTGGCCACAGCCCAAAATCTAAAGAACTGCAAAGATTCCTGGGATTCTGTGGTTATTATCGGCTTTCATCAAGGACTATTCAAGAGTGATCCGCCTTTACTTAACCTTACTCAAGGGTATCCCCAACTCACAAAAATACCAAAAGTCAGTGTCCCTCAAGACTGAAAGAGTGTATTTTCATCCGAGTGAAGTATTTGGGGCCCGCTGGACTCCTGATTGTGAGACTGCTTTTCATGAGATCATATATCAACTTACCCATGTTCCAGTGCTGGCCTATGCCGATCCAAGAAAACCTTACGTCCTGCACACTGATGCTAGCTTGCAAGGGTCAGGGGCTGTGTTGTACCAAGAGCACGAGAATGGCCTGAGACCAGTGGCCTTTGCCAGTAGAAGCCTGACCCCATCCGAAAAGAACTATCCTGTACATAAGTTAGAGTTCCTAGCTTTGAAGTGGCCTATTGTTGACCAATTCCATGAGCACTTATATAGGGCTAAAATACTAGTAAAAACTGACAATAATCCTTTGACCTATGTGCAGACCTCAGCTAAGTTGGATGCCACTGGCCATAGATGGCTTTCTGCATTATCTACATATGACTATACTCTCGAATACTGAGCAGGTCTGAACCACATAGATGCTGATGCTCTCTCCAGGAGGCCTGTTCCCCAGAATGATTGGGTCAGATTGGCAGAACCTGACATTCGGGCACTCTGCCGGAAGTTTGACAGGGAGGAACAAATGTCCACAGACACAGTGGACTGCATGGTGGATTGCTTGGGACCCTCTGAGAATTGCATACCTGCTGCTTATTGCCACTTTTCTGCAATAGACATTGGTGCACTGCCTCAGCTGGACAATGACAGTATTCAGCGGGCTCAGTCCCATGATCCCATGATCCAATTAGCTTTAGAAGCCCTCTGTGCAGGAAAAGATGTGTCCAAATTATGCTCCACTGATTTGAGAACTGCACTGTTATACAAAGAAGGTCCTAAGTTGAAACTGATCAATAAACTGTTATACAGAAAAACAGTAGACAGAGGCGGACAAGTAGACAAACAACAACTAGTGCTGCCCACTGCCTTTCGAGACTCAGTATTGAGGTACTTGCACAACCAAATGGGGCACCTTGGTATAGACAGAACACTTGACTTGGTGAGATCCAGATTCTATTGGCCTAAGATGGGGACTGATGTGGAGCAACACATTCAAACTTGTAGTCGCTGCTTACAGAGGAAAGCTTTGCCCAGAGGCTGCCCCTTGTTAGCATCACCACCAGTGCACCCATGGAGCTGGTCTGTATTGATTTTCTGAGTTTGAGTCAGATCAAAGAAATATCAGTAATGTGCTGGTGGTCACTGACCATTTCACAAGATATGCCCAAGCTTTCCCACCAAAGACCAGAAAGCATCCACTGTGGCCAAAGTACTTGTAGAAAACTTTTTTGTTCACTATGAGGCTCCACAAAGAATCCATTCTGATCAAGGGAGAGACTTTGAGAGTCATCTGATCAAAGAGATGCTTTCTCTGTGGTGAGTGCAAAAGTCCAGAACCACTCCTTACCACAACCAGGGGGACCCACAGCCTGAACGTTTCAACCACACTTTGCTAGATATGCAAGGCACCCTGCACCCAAAGGACAAGCCTAGATGGAGCCAACAAATTATCACCCTGGTACATGCTTATAACTGCACCAAAAGTGATGCCACTGGGTTCTCCCCCTACCGGCCTGATGTTTGGAAGAGAAGCTCGGCTACCGGCAGATGTGTGTTTTGCAGTCTCTCCTGATGGGGTTCAAGCTGACAACTATTTACAGTATGTGCAAAAGCTAAAGGCCCAGCTAACTCATGCATACCAACTGGCTCAAACCATGGCTGCCAAAAGAAATCTGGCCAACAAAGAAAGGTATGATAAAAAGGTGAAAGCACAGGAACTCCAGGAGGGAGATCGGGTATTGCTAAGAAATCTGGGACTGCATGGCAACCACAAGATTGCTGACAGATGGCATCATCTCCCTCACATTGTAGTGGGCAAACTAGATGATCTGCCAGTGTACAAAGTAAGGCCTGAGAATAATTCAAAAGATGTAAAAACAATGCATAGAAATCATTTACTGCCCATTGGACAAATCTTGATTGAGTCTGGGACCCCAGAAGATGCCACCTCTGGACCAGTGACTAGAGCTGCTGCTAAGAAAAGATCAAGAAAATCTGCACCTACTGAAGCAGAGTTAAAGTGTTCTCCTCCACAAGTCCCAGTTGAGCATGACTGTCAGTCCATATCAGAAGAAAGTGAGAGTAACTTTGAATACTATCCTTCTTATGAACTGAGTCAATTGTTTCATGGGCAATCCCTTAGTCAATACTGGAGATGAAGCTGGGCCTTCTGGACTGTCTAAGCCCCCAGCTTTGTCCCTGGAGCCAATGCTCCCAGAAAGTGAAGTGCAAAGCTTCAGATCAGATGAAATGGAATCATTGTGCATGGTTGAACTGTTTGAGCTTTCAGGGGAGGAAAACGATGGATTGGGGCAGACTGGTGATACACCAGAACAAGAAGAGTGTTTTGAGTGCCCTGTCAGTCCACTGTCAGTGTCCAAAAGCTCTCCCTGTGAGCCAAATGTTGTGGACTCAGAAACTGTAACTCCTGGAGCTGAAAGTGCCCCAAGTTCTAGCCTCTCTACCCCCATGGAGACTCCCCTGACAAGTGAGGACAATGCTGAAAATGAGGCTCAGAGTGCAGAGACTGTAACAGTTCCCCCTAGAAAGACTGGTCGAGCTGTAAAGCCTGTGGTGCACCTCAGTTATGATTCCCTTGGGAGGCCTGTGGACTTGCCTTTCAATGTTGTCCAAAAAGGAGTGTATGTGTCCCAGAGCTCATTGCCCAAACTGATCGTCAGTGCTAACTCCAAGTTACTTGTGTTGCCCTCTAAGTATGGTGCCCTTGCCCCGTCTAGCCCCAAGGTAACTAATAGGGAAGGGCCCCCCTCTCTTCAGGTTTCATGTACAAGAGGTAATAACTTGAGTTATGGTACAATGTGTGTGTGTAATACTGTGTAAAGGGTGATGTACTGCAATGTTTCAGAAATGTGTTCTTGGTAAAATGATATATTGACTGATTATTACATGTGTGAGCCTAATGCAAATGTATATGGTTGCAGTTGAAACTTATGGGGGTACTTGCTTGACGCAGACGTCAAGCTTTCCCAGGCCAGGAAGGGTGTAACCCCCCTGCAAATGGGGGTTCCAAAAAGACTTCCAGGAGCTTGCTTGAATGCTCCAAGCCTGAATGGTGTTTGGTGTTTAAGCCATTTATCTGTGAGTGTTTTTAGAGCCTCTGGTACTGTCTCTTTAAGAGCTGTCTGCTTGCAGACATAATTAGTTTGTAAGGGGGGACTGTGTGTTTCTCTGCTTGAGTATCACTGAAGCTGCTGCCAATTCACTCCATTTTTGCAGTCATTAGGAGTGCAAAGGGAACCTATCTGAAAGATGTAACTGTTTGCCAGAAATCATATAGAGTAATAATGAAAATGCAGTTTGTCTAACCTGCTTTCTTTGCAGTCAGAACTGTGTTTGCCTAGTTCCCCATTCTAGTTTTGAACTGCTGAAATGGACCAATCAGTGTGAGTTAAGGTAGCTCTAAAATGGTGCCTGGGATGAATCAGAACTTGGACTCGTAATCTGAGCCAGCCACAAGAGGATTGTATGGGCAGTGACTCTGGGAGATGTAGTTTGGACTTCGGCGCCTTTTTGGACCAACAGGGGCAGTCTATTGTGAGTGACAGCCAATCCAGCCAAGAACTGGGAGGAACTCAAAGGAAGTGCCAGTTTTGTCTGCTGGAGTTTCAGTTGAGCTCTGGCAGTGAAGAGGGAAGGAGCCCTGTGCTTTTTCGGTGTGCAGTTTTAGTCGGGAAACGTGTGTAAGGCCCTGAGTTCTGGTCTGCAGCTTGTGTAACTGCTTGTTAGGACTGAATCCATCCTGTGAAGAGAATCAAAGGATATCTGAAGAGTAGAAACCAGGCTCACCCTGTAGAAGACTGGAGAAATTGCTGAATTGCGCTCCCTCTGTCAGGAACTGAATCTGCTGTGTGTTCTCCCGGGTATTGTGCAGTAATTGCGATCGGGATAGAGAAGCAGCCTGCCTGGTATAGTACTTTCTTTTTACCACATAAATGTGTGAGGAGGCTTGTGTAGCTCAAGTGAATCCTGCTGCAATTAAAGGACTTTTGCCTGTTACTGTTTACCATATAAATGTGTGAGGAGGCTTGTAGCTCAAGTGAATCCTGCTGCCATTAAAGGACTTTTGCCTGTTACTGTTTAACATATAAATGTGTGAGGTGGCTTGTGTAGCTCAAGTGAATCCTGCTGCAATTAAAGGACTTTTGCCTGTTACTGTTTACCATATAAATGTGTGAGGAGGCTTGTGTAGCTCAAGTGAATCCTGCTGCCATTAAAGGACTTTTGCATGTTACTGTTTACCATATAAATGTGTGAGGTGGCTTGTGTAGCTCAAGTGAATCCTGCTGCCATTAAAGGACTTTTGCCTGTTGCAGTTTGTCATATAAATGTGTCAGGAGTCTCGTGGAGCTCAAGAGTAGCCTTGCTGAAGTTGAATGACCCTATCATGTTTGGAGGTCGTGAGTACTAATTTAGGGTCGCTCCCTATTGAATTGCCACATTGAATCCAAATGGAATTACTGTACTGCTGACTGTTCAACTAATTTTCTTTTCTCTCTGTGAAAGGGCCCCTACCAGCTGCCACAGTTTGGACTAGCCACTAGGGCTTGGGTACCCAGGGACAGTAACTAGTAGGGATAGGCCTGTGCACAGAGCCATAAGTAGATGAGTAAAGTGATAAGCTAATTAACCTGATTTCCACTGTCCTTGTTGTATCCCCTAAATAAATCAGAGCTGCTTGTTTCAGCAAAGTTATACTGCCTGAGGTATTTGTCTATGTTAAAGTATTGTACTGTGATTGTTGCACTGTATCTTCTTATTTTACAGGGGTCCCAGTGCCTGAACCAGTCCTGGGGGTAAGTGTATACTGTGAAGGTAATTCTGATATACTGTGTGGGCCACTAGTGGGAAGAAAGGGGGGTTGCAGTGTCCCAGAGGGCTGTGGCCAAGTTAGTTTAACTATTGCAAACCCTGACCTCTGGGTGGAGGCACCTGCCATCGGATCCAGGCCCCTCAACCTGTTATTGGCAAATCAGGCAGAGATAGTAGCCCTTGGGATAGCGCCATCTAGGGGTTACACAAAGAATAGTGATTGAGGAACTTCAGCAATTAGTAATTGTAATGAAAGCACATTACATCGATTAGGAATCAGCTGCTTACCCCCTGTGCCCAAGTGCGCTGTGGTGTTAGAATCCTGTAGATAGGGGAGATGTGGGGAGGGCACAGTCCCCCTGCATCACTAGGATCACTTAGTGCAGCCAGAGGGGTACGCTTTTGTTGGTGTATGGGGGCTTTTGGTATCAGAGGGACAATGATATAATGTTCTCCTGTGCTGCTCCTGCTCTGGCTCCTGAGGTAGTTCAAGTCCTTCAGGCTGGAGGGAAACATCAATGGTGGCAGGCAGAAAAGTAGGTTCTAGAGGGCGTAACAGTACTCCATGTAATTTCAGGTATGTATTTTTAAATGCGGTAGCTGAGGTCACTGACATTTGCTGAAACAGATATTCACTAAGAAAAGTATTGCTGAATTTGCAGTCACTAAAATTGATGTGCTGTCATGGGTGTTTACTCACCTGGTAAAGGTGATTGTGTTAGTTGTATCCATGACACTCCAGACATTACCTCATGGGTTCTCAACCCACCTGATAGGCTAGTGATGCACATGTGACCCAGATCAAATTTCAGAGCATAGCCAGGTCCCAGGAGTCCCCATTCTCTAGTTTCAATTCTTCTACAGCTGAAATGCAAGTGCTCTAAACAAACAAACCCTAACAGTTGTGACTCCCATTGTTGTTTAAGTAAAATACGTAAGAAAAAAACACTGAGTATGGACTCATCACAATGTTATATTTATTTCCTATTCATTACAGTTCTAACTCGGTCCATAAAGGCTCCGACTAAGGGAGTATGGCACATCAAAATACAATACCAGCCATTCCTATTCTTTATATCAATTTGTAGCCACTGAAGTCATTCAGCATGAGACTGTGTCATAGTGGTCCTGTAGGGAGGGCCATGGAGTGTTATGGATACAACTAACACAATCACCTTTACCAGGTGAGTAAACACCCATTATGTTATGCTATATCCAAGACACTCCCAGACATTACCTCATGGGTTACTTCTAATAAGTAGTGCAAAAACAAACCCTTAGGGTGGGCCAGGACGATCAGACAGACATGTCCTTAGAGCACACTGAAGCTAACACTCTTGAGGCAAAATCAGTTCTTTGCTTGTATAGGGACTCAAGTCTGTAATGCCTAGCAAATGTATGTACAGAAGTCCAGGTTGCGGCCCTGCAAATGTCCTCCATTGATACGCTAGCTGTTTCTGCCCAGGAGGTAGCTATTACTGTTGTTGAGTGGGCCTTCATTCCTTGCGGGGGAGTGAGACCATTTGTCTTTTAGGCCTCCTGTATTGACCTTTTTATCCAGCTAGCGATGGTGGTCTTTGAAGCAGCCAACCCTTGCTTGTGACCTTGTGCGATGGCAAAAAGTCTCTCGGACCTACATATGGCTTTTGTTCTCGTGATATACAGTGCTACTGTACAACCCACATCTAGTCAGTGATGAGTACCTGTTCCTCCTTGTCCTGCCTGTGTGTGAAACATTGGCAACTCTAGTGCCTGTTCCTGATGGAATGCAGACAAGATCTTTGGCAGGAATGCAGGCACAGTCTTCATAAAGACCCCTTGTGCCGTGAATATAGTGTAGGGCTCTTTGCATGATAGAGCTACTAGCTCACTGATCCTACAAACGGAGCAGAAAGCCACCATGAAGCAGGTTTTCAAATCTAACCAGTATAGAGGTATAGTGTGGTTGGGCTCAAATGGGTCCTTCCTTAGAGCGTCAAGCACCACGGTTAAATCCCAAATGGCTGCCTGTAATCGAATGGGCGATCGAATGTGTAGTGCCGCTCTGAGGAATCTGATGGCATCTGGGTGTGTGCCAGGTGGGGAGAGACCAACTCTTCCCATAGCTGCTCCTAATGCCAATAGTTGCACTCGCAGAGAGGAGGCGGATAATCCCTTATCTTACTCATGCTGTGGATAGAGCAGGATCACTGACATAGCAACTTGCATTGGGTCGAGCTGTAATGACTTGCACCATTTGGTGAAAATGTTCCACTGTCTGTTGTATGTGGATGTTGTAGACTGCTTTCTGGATTGTAGCATAGCCGATATGACAGACTGATGATATCCAGCCGTTAGCAGTCTCTGCCTCTCAGGAGCCAGGCCAACAGCTTCAGGGAGTGGGGAGCTGGATGGAGTAAAGGCCCCTGCTGTAACATGTCCCTCTGATACGGGAGGGTCCAACTGTACAGTGCCATGGATATCACTGCTGCAAACCATGGTCTTCTTGGCCAATAAGGTGTGATCAGAATGATCTGTAGTCGGGACTGCCTGACCTTCACTAGCACTTGTGGAATCAGTAGGAAGGGTGGGAATATGTATGACCGTTCCCGATCCCAGACCTGTGATGGGGCATCTTTGCATTGCCTGTTTCTCCTTGTACCTGGAGAAATAAGCTTTTACCTATGTGTTTGTCTTGGATGCCATGAGGTCCATTGAAATATGGCCACACCTCTTCTGAACCATGGTGAAAAGGACCGGGTGCAGCTGCCATTCTCCGGGATGTACTCATTGTCTGCTTTACCAGTCCACTCTAATGTTCAACTTCCCTGCCAGGTGAACGGCGTGGAGGTGAGACAGACTGGACTGTGCCCAGTTCAATACTTTGGTGGACTCTCTGAGCAAAGCTCTGCAGCATGTGCCACCTTGCTTTGCTATATAAGCTACTGTGACCCAATTGTCGGACTTCACCAGCACTGTCCAACCCACGATATCGTTCCTAAATGCTCTCAGAGCATTGAACACTGCCCTCATCTCTAGAATGTTGATGGATAGTTGGGCTTCTGCTGATGTTGACTTGCCTTGTGCAGTGGACTGGCTCAAGCACGGTCCCCAACCGATGAGGCTGGCATCGGTCTCCAGTGTTACCTCGTAGGACAATTCTAGAGGGCACCCTCTCTGTAGGTTTGGAAGGTGTGTCCACCATTTCAGTGAATCTCTCACCATCCTTGGTAGCTAGATCATCTGTTTGAGGTTGTCTTCCGATGGGGAGCCCTGCTGTAGCACACAGTATTGAAGTAGGTGCATGTTCCATCTTGCCTACTGTACTAGATCCAGGCAGGATGCCATTATACCAAGAACTTAGGCTGCTTGACCCAGTGTGGGTTTGGCTGATGACCTTAAGCTCCTTACCGTTGACACTACTGAGTCAATACGTTGTGTCGATGGTTTTGCAAGCCCCTTGGCCATGTCTATTTCTGCGCCCAGGTATTCTATAAATTGTGCTGGGCGTAGTGAACTCTTCTCGTGATTGACTATCCAACCGATTTGGGCCAGGGTTGTCAGGACTAGGTCTGTGCTTCTCTGAGATTGGGCACTGTCACGTACTCTGATCAGCCAGTAGTCCACACCCTGTTCCTGTAAGTGGGCTGCTAAGTCCACCGACACCTTTGTAAACACCCGTGGTGCCGATGTGAGGCCGAACAGTAGGGCCTGATACTGTAGATGCTGACCCAGTATGTGGAATTGTAGGAAACGTTGGTGACTTGGCCTGATTGGGATGTGGGTGTATGCATCATTCAGGTCTATGGATGTGAGGTAATCCCCCACCTATATGTTTCTTAAGGTGGATCGTAGTGTCTCCATTTTGAACCATGGTGTGGACATGAATCTGTTCAGGAACTTTAAGTCCAGGATAGGCCTTAGGTCTCCATTCTTCTTTGGGCCATAAAAAAACATGGAGTAGACCCCTGTGCCGGCCTCATCTGCTGGCACCACTCTGATGGCATTGTTCAGTAATAGGTCCTGGAGGACCTCCTGTACTTGATGGGCAGCTGCCCTCTTTTTTGAAATGGGAGACAGTACCACTCTGTCTCTTGATGGCATGCTTGAGAATTTGATCGCATAGCCTTGGGAAACGATCCCTAGGACTCATCTGTCTTATGTGGTCCTTTGCCATTGTTGTTAAAAGGCCATCAGTCTCTGACTCACCGGTGGGTACTTCCCTAGTGGGGAAGGGGTCGGGGGCCAGTTGGTGGAATAGTCAGTACTGTTTTGACTTTCCTCCTCTGCCTCTGCCTCTGAATCGCCTACCTCACGATGCTGAATATGCACCTTGTGAGGTGCCTCTGAAACCATTGTTACTGTTACCGAGGCCTCTGCCTCAAAAGGAATTGTTAGTGTTATTCTGCCTTCTGTTGTGTTGGAAAATGTTCTTCCCCCGAAACCTGCTCCAAGCGGAGGGTAAATTTATGTGGTTCTTTGTTTATCTTTTGTGAGGTCCTTGCCCTCTTCTTTTTGCTTTAGGAACTTCTTCAAGCCTTCTCTGAACATGTTGTTTCCTTTGAAGAGCAAATTCTGTTGCAGCATTTTTGATTCATTGTCTGCATCCCATAATTTGAGCCATAGCACTCGTCTGGCTGTGTTTGTCAATGCGGCAGATCTGGCTTCTAGTTTTAATGTGTCCACAGCCATGTCTCCAAGGTATTTTGCTGTGTCCAGTGTACACTGTAATAGTTCTGCTTCCCTGGATTTGGGATCTGCTTTCTCCAGCAGTTCTTTCAACCAGCGGATCTGCGCCCTTGCTGAATAAACTGCTGTGACTACTGCCTTGGCTGTCATGCCTGAAAAATCGAACAGTTTCTTCAGCATCTCCTCTACTTTCTTGTTGGTAGGATCTTTGATTGAGATTGTACCACAAGGCAGTACTGTTTTCTTGCTAAGTGCTGCTATCTGAGGGTCTATAGTTGGTGCCGTACACCACAATTGAACCTGGTCCTCCTGTACCAGGTACATCCTTTCTAAATTTCACTTCTCAGACATACGGCCCAACTCTTGCATTTCCCACCCCTTCATGAAAATGTCATCTATAGCGGGACAGCTAGGGAATGAGTCCTTGATCTTTTGGTTCTGCTGGATCATTGGATCAAGCTTGGACTCGAGCTTTGGGGTGTCAACGTCAAATCCCATGGTAGACTTATTGTCCCTCATCAGGCCAGGAATCAAATCAAATGAAAAAAGTGTTGAATTTACGGAAGAGGTATCTGGTATGATGTCCATATCCTCCTCTCCTGAATTGACATCTTCGCTGTCATGCAGAGCCCCACCCGCTTCGTCCTCCCCTGGTGGGGGTGATGCAGGCTCTTCATCAGCATGCAGTTGCAGAGGAGTGCTTGGACCTGGAGTTTGGGCAGGTGTGGGAGGGGGTGGTGTTCTCGACTTAGTCAGAGACTCAAGCTTTTCTATGACTTTCAGCATGAAGTTCTGCTAACTCTCCATCATGGCCACCATTGCCTGTTGTGTCTGGATAAGGAGGGCCCCCTGGGTTCATCCATCTTAAAGCTGCAGGCCCTTGCCCGTCTAAGTCAGCGGTGAAGGGTTGGCCACTGGTTTACTCTTCTTCGTGCAGGCATGCTGGGCAGAGGGGGCCTTAGGTGTGGGGCATCAATGCAGTGCTGCAGGACACACACTTCTTGGCCTTCACTGTCTGAAAGAGATGAGAGAAGGGCATTCGTTATATCTATCAATATAATGAGTTAAATATATATACATACATTTCTATATATTTATATATAAATATCATCCAATTGTCATGATAGCAAACTGAGGATTTGCTTGTGTTAGTGATTTTTTAGCGGGAGATTGCCATAAGCACTAAAAGGGTCTGATGCCTCCAGAAGATTATAGTACTCTGTGCCATGGAGCTATCTTATCAGGGAAGTCATTAGGATTGGCCTAACCAGTGTGTCTGGTGATGAGAGGGAGGCTGCTTGTTTTTAGCCTTCAGGAGCATTGCTCAAAATGGCCGGTCCTGAGACAAAATGGCATCTGCAAACCTCCCTGTTTAGAAAGAGAGAGACTCCCCCAAGATGGCAGCAATGGAGGGGAGAGAATAGCTTTTTTTAAAAATGGCACCCCAGGTACGTGGTCTCAGTGGAACCGCATGGTGCCTGAGCAGTGCCATTGACTGCAGCCTTTGTAGCATTCTGGCTTCTCTGGGTTATCTAGGGGATTTGTGTCCTTGCATACCAGCTGCTATTATAGGGGCTGTAGAAGGGACCGCTCCTGCATTAGGCTCTGATTGGATGTACCCAGGGATTCTAATCTCAAAGCAGCCACTTAGGTAGGGGCTGTGATCAAGGCAGAGGGCTGGTCGTATAATCGCTAGGCATTTTGCCATCATTATGGGAAGACTATGGAACAATGTCCCCAGCATAGCTGCTTAGCTAGGGGCTGTGATCAGCAAATTCGGCCAGGGACTAGGGACAGGATAATGGCAGTGCCTGGCATCCGCTTGTGAGGAATGCCATTGAGATGTTCAGTGGGCCACTCACAAGGCAGCAGAATCACCAGACTGTGCATGTCCTGCCACGCCTGGATGGCCCCACTTGGAAGGGGGACCGCTAGGAGCAGGACAAAGTAGTGCATGGGGTTCCTTGACGCACTGGGAGGCCCCACTGGGAAGGAAGGCTGCCACACGTGGAGTTCCTTAAGAGCTGGGAGGCCCCACTTGGAAGGCAGGCCGCCAGTGCATAGAGTTCCTTTAAATACTGGGAGGCCCCACTTGGGAGGGATACTGCCAGTCATGGAGCAAGTTCTAGAGCACGGGTCTTTTTAAAATGCCAGCGGAGGCATGCAAACAGCATGGCCATTAAACACTTATACCAAATGCCGACAGAATGGCTAAAACATGCCTAGAAGCAATTCAGATTGCTCAATACACCTCGCTAAACAATGAAGCTGTACCAAGTACGACTTTCACATTTTTTTAAAAACGCCACAACAGAACAGCATCTGGCCAGTGGCTTTTCTTTCTTTTCTACACTTTTTAGTTTTCAGAAAACAACAAAAGCTTACATTTAAATGCTCAAATCTTCCAATATGAGAATAAATTATATTGTAAGTCTTTTTCTCAAACCTCTACTACATTTCTCACACAGAATTAACCAGAGGAAATCAAATTAGCCCAGTTGCAGCTAAGTTGTAAGCCAGAAGAAAACTCATTCATCTAAATAATCTCATCGCTGCTGTGGCCTCTAGAAGCCAGGCAGCATAACATGTTTATACCATTAAACCAATTGAGTGAATTGCTGAGGGAGTCATTAACCTTATAAAGAAACAAGCTGGCCTACCTTGGATAATTCGGTAACAGAGACTCCTGGAGTGCTTATAGACTCTTCAGAAGCAAGGTTGAAACTGGAGAATGGGGACTCCTGGGACCTGGCTATGCCCTGTAATTTGATCTGGGTCACATGTGTATCACTAGCCTATCAGGTGGGTTGAGAACCCATGAGGTAATGTCTGGAGTGTCATGGATACAACATAACACAATTGTCATTTGATGGATTTGCATCGCTGAAATGACATGGAACCCATCTAGTTGATAGACTTTCAATGCATTAAACCAGATATACACAGATCAGTATTGTTAAAACTTGTTTAGTACATCAATATAGTTAAAATGCATTTTCATTAGAGACTGTTACCAATGTATCGAACAGGATTAATATCCATTCTTGTCCAGGCTCCAAGCTTTCATAAAAAAGGATCTGGCTGGAATGGTTCTATGGTTGTAATGCTGATTTACATCAAACAGGGTCCAAGCAAAATGTATTAAGAAACTGTTTCTATATGACTCCTTATCAGCTTCTGCTCAGACCAAGTTTGATGTAAATCAGCATTAGTAATCGTACTTTAGCCCTAATGTCTTAACATCTATGTAGCTTCTAGTCTGCAAGTCTTAAAAAAAATGTCCTATGTATACTGTGACAACAGCTAGAATGTGAATAATGACATTATTCCTACTACTGCTTTAGTGCTATGCTTTAATCATAGAATTACACAAACTTTATAAGCACTATACTATCTTTTGAATACATTAAATATAAACACATGAAAATGGATCAACAAGTATTAAGAAAAAAGCTCCCATTTTTTTTAGTAGTCAGTTGGAATATAGAATGCAGGTATCAGAGAATGGTACATAGACTAAATGTACTCAGGTAGTAGATTTTAAAAGATACATCAACTTCCAATAGCTTAAAAGGTAGCAAATCATTCTTTACTTGAAAAACTAACCAACCCAACCATGCATAATATTTAACAAGAACACTAATGTCAGATTTCCAATATAAACAACCATTTGTCAATGCCGAATGTTGGCTTGCTGCCACTGGCAATGCAGGAGTTAGAGAGATGCAGCATAGGAGTGGCAGTCAAGTACTGAACTGATGCCAACACACCCCCACCCTGCAGAGAGTGAGAGGCATTAGGGTGTCCCTGTGGGTGTTTGGTATTGCAGTGTGGGAAAACATGCTGGGCAGGATGTGAAAAATGACAGCTGCACAGTTCATAAGGAGGTGTAATTAAATGCCAGTGCTGAAAATGTGGCATACAAATATATGGAATTTGCGGAGTTGCAAGGGTGCGTGGGAAATATGCAAGACACACTTGCAGCACTGCCAGTTTGTGGGCGTTAGGCACCAAATTTTCAACATAGGCATTTTAGCGCCTCTTCTCATTTACAGTGTCACTGTCATTTCCTGAAAGTGTCCCAAGAAGTGATTTCCCACAGTGACCAAGCTATTCTGCACCAGAAGTGCAGAAACACATTTTGGGCAGGATATGTGAAGTGACAGCTGTACTGTTCATCAAGAGGTGTGTAAAAATGGCAATGGTGAAAATCCAGAGTGTAAATATCACAAATGCACGACAGTACGAGCTTGCATGCAATCTGCCAATGCACGCTCTTAACACAGTCATTTAATGGAGTATCAGCTCCAAATTTTCAACATAGGCATTCTAGGAGCTCTGCTCATGAACTGTGTCACTGTCATTTCATAATCTGGCCCAAACACTGATTTCCCACAGTGACTGCGCAATTGTGCGCTGGAAGTGCAGAAACACATTTCGGGCAGGATGTGGAAAATGACAGCTGTAGTCTTCACAAGGAGGTGCACAAAAATGCCAATGCTTAAAATCAGGCATTAATATATTGTGAATGCACAAAGTTACGAGCCTGCGTAGCAACTGTGCAATGCACGCTCATTAAACAGGCATTTGTTGGATTTTTGCCACCAAATCTGGATCATAGGATTTTTGAGAGACCACCTCATGAACACTGGCACTGTCATTTCATTAATGGGTCCTGAAAGGTGATTTTGCACAATGACTGCAAAATTACCTTCCGAGGCTGATTAATGCCATGACAGTGGCAGAATTCATGAAGACGGGCCCCAAAAACCCCATGTTAAAAATTTGGTGCCAAAATTCCAAGAAATGCCTGAGATATGCAGCAAAGTTGAAAAAACTCTATTTATTGCATTATACAGCTTACAAGCATTTCCTCAGTTCGCAGTTGGCTTTGAAGAGTGCAGACGTGTTCCCAGTCCACTGAAGATTATCGTGCTGGAATCCAGAGGTAAGTATGGGGTGAGGGGGGTGAGGAGGCAGAGTGAGCAGTGGGTGGGTGTGGGTGGGAGGGAGATATAGACTATGAGGGACGGTTTTGTTTTCTAGGTGAAAAAAAAAAACCATTGTGGGACAGTTTTCCCATTGCAAGGCATTTGGCATGTTGGGGTGGGCTCCCAGCATGCCACCTAAGTGGGTTTTGTGGTGGGGTGTCAGTAGATGACAGAGGATTGGGCACCCTCATCGGCACACAATGGGGGTAATGCCGCAAGAGGATTGGGCACCCCAGCGGCAAACAAAGAAAGGGGAGCATGACCTGAAGGGATTTGGCACCCCATAGAGCCAACAGTTGGGATAGGTGATGCTCCTCGATCAGCGTGCAAAGAAGTGGAAGCCTTGGTGAGGAGTTGGGCACCCCTTGGCATTCCACATTTGAGGGGATGCCGAAGGGGTGGGCTCCCATTGGCACACAAATGGGGGTTGCCGACAGAGGGTTAGGCACCCCCAATGTCGACAAAGGTGAGGCAGCCGCCGCTCACTGACCATGGCCATAATGGCGGCGAGCACATCAAGCAAAGGACCGCTGCATATGACGATTGCAGCAGACCTTTGCTTTGATGTGCTCACCCGATTATATATGCATGGTGTGGTGGTGGCATGCAGGCCGATTGCGGAATGAGGGACGCACCTACTGATGCATGCCCGGCATTCATCCAACAGCAGCTGCACCCCCAAGACCCGCACTGTCCCACGATGTTGCTTGCACATGCGCGCAAGCCAACATAAAACTAATTAAATGTCTCCAATAAGCAACAAACTTCATCCAAAAGGAAGATGCCTAATAAAATACAATATATAGAGGTGAAAAGATCAAGAAATAATTGAGGAAGCTTCTGAGATGCCTAGGATGCAGAATTTAAATGTTGCATTCCAGTGATGGTGTGGACTTATAGACATGAAAGATAAAGCATACAATCTTATGTGTGTGATGCCCACAACTTTGTCTGTAAGGGATGGTATGCCACCCCTCTGCTATTGGACCATGTAGGTGTGGTCCCTTCCTGTTGAAGTGCATCTGCTTTCCTTACAGCACTCAAGATATGGGGCCCATTTCTCAAAGTGAGCATGGATCAGCACAAGCTGTGACAAACAGAAGCTTGCATCAATGTCCAATGGGCCAGGGACCCTTTGCCTAATTCTCTAAAGAACAGGGTCCCACTGGCTAAGTGCCTAGGCAAGCAGCAAGCCTGACCAGGCACCAAACACATAGTACAGCAGGAGGGCTTGCCACAAGCTGTAATGTGGCTGTGCAACAGACCATTAGGTCCCTCGGTGACCAGTGCCCCCCCGCCTCGATATGCCTGGTAATAAGTAGTGTAATATATAATTAAACCTAGTGGTCTAGCAGTTCCACCCACTGCCCCATTATGCCTGGTAATGATTAGTTTAAATAATGGTATTTACCTGGTGATCTAGTGGACCCACCGCCTACCGTGATATGCCTGGTATTTATATGGTAAATATGTAACTTTGCCTGGTGGTCTAGCAGTCCTGCATCCCACACTGGCAAGATGCCCCACCACCCCTACCCCAACTCAAACCCCTAGCAAGGAATAGCACAGCCCTCCACACACCTCCTCAGCAGACCCAGCTGAACTGTCATGGAGTACATAATACAATATGGCATCGCTCACTGATTATCGGTAGCACATACTGCATTATATTGTGCACTCAGTGACAGTTCAGTCAAGGCCAACTGAGGAGGTGTAACAGGTTGGTCTGATCTGCCTAGTTCAGGTTAGGTGCGGCAGGGCACATCTTGCCAGGGGAGTGGGACCACTAGGCCACCAGGTAAAGTTAAATACTTACCATATAAATATCAGACATATCGGGGCATAGGCCAGTACCTCTAGACCACCAGGTAAAGTTAAATATTTACCATACAAATACCAGGCATATTGGGGTGGAGTGGGACTGCTAGATCACCAGGAAAATGTGTGTGGGGGAATGTGTTACATTGTTGAGGTGCTATACCATTCCAGAGGACATTTCTCTAAGTATAGGTAGACCACCCTGGCAGGTCTATGGGTAGTTAGGAAAATGTTGTCTTGGTTGGTTTTGAGAATCGGATTTATAGGGATGTAGCAGCTTGCATTTGCCACATGCCCCTTAGTGCCAGGTCATAGACCATACTTGGGTGCACAGGAGGCGCAAGCCCTGTTTAGTGCAGGCAGGCTCTGCTTGATGCAGACTGCCTTTAAGAATCACTCAGATGGCATTTCCTGGTGCATGGTGCCACTTGCACCATTTATGTTGGATGCAGGCACCTTGCACCACTTCCAGGGCTTTGAGAAGTGAGCCCATGGTCTCTCTTCAAATAATTAAGTAACCAAAAACTGAGGGGTCAAGACTTTTCTCCAGGAGCCAGCTTGGGGCGCAATGCACGATATGAACTTTCTAATACATATGTAGGCCCATTAGTTGAGAGTCCGGCTATTTTGGTACACAATCGTTGCAGAAAGCCCACTGCATTCTTTCCTTTTTCCGTCTCTGGGAGCAGTAATATTAAAAAATTGTTCCACTGGCTCCATTCCTCAAGGTCGTCCAGTTTATCTTCTAATTTGTGTAATAGGGAAACCACCTCAGGATCTATTTTGGCAGCTCGATCCTCCACAGAAGAGATGTTCACATTGGCATCCATCAACCTTCTGACAAGGTTTTGCAAAGCCGGTTTAAAATCATTGAAGTCTGCAATAAGAGAAATGACAGCCTCTTTTATGGAGGCAATTTCAGTAAAAGAACTGTTCAGTGGTAAGTTCCTTCAGGGAATAGGCAGCCAGTAAAGATGGTGAGGAACTGCAGCGGGGCCTTTTCAGCTCGAGAACTAAGGCCTGCACCTGTTCCTACTCTGCAACTAGTACAAAAGGCATGTCGCCAGACATTTGCAAATCCATAATTTCATTCCTACTCCAAGTTAGGGTTAGTTCATGAGTATTCTACTACATGGGAAAGCAGACCATGTAGTAGAGGAGATGAAGTTTAATGTATTTATAGGCAGGTCATGACAGAGCTTGAACTGAAAGCAGCTATCACTGCTGGTGCATCACCTGACTTCTGGGTTCTTTATGTTTTAATTAGGAGAATATTCAGGAGCAGAATCACAGGCTGACTGTTTTATGAGTGCTGCCATGTGGATCAGAAAGATGCTCTGTAAATTACTTTCGGTTTCTAGTTTGGGAAGTGAATGAGTGAGTTGCAGTTGTGTCTGGAGTTACAGCATAATTAGAACTGATTGAGTGGGCATTAGAAGGAATATTTTGGAAAACCAATTGGTGCAGATGACTGAGGCACTATTTGCCTTATCTCCTGACATGCAACTGACTCAAGTTCAGGGTAAAATTGTGTTGCCAGTTGTAGGCCAGGTAGAAGAGGATAAAGTACCTGCCAGACAGCTCACCTCTACAAAGGTGGTGGTGGTGGGGGGTCATGTCACCTTTGCCCTTGGCTGCCACATAGTGGAGACCTGGAGGTTATGCAAGAGCTTGATCAGCATAGAAGGGAGAGGCCATAGTTCTGTAGCATGCGTACAACTCCATGCACACATGATTTTGTGCTGGCTTTGCTGGGGAGCAAAAGGAAAACAATGGCAAAGAGTTGGCAGAGGCTTCATGAAGCCCTGCCCTCCTACACCAGCCCCAATGCTGCAACCTGGATCACCAAATCCACTTTATGATGAGAGTCACCTGGTAGGATGAGGATGGACCTTTCCTACTGGTCTCGGCACCTGGGACAATCTGTGTGGGACTTAGGACAAGGTGAGTCCATGGGTGGTAGGTGCTGAGGATAGGGGAGGACGGAGCTGAGAAACCCACCTACATCAACCATGGAATGATAACCTTTATAGAAAAAAGGGTAATATTTTATCCTAAAGGTGATCGGGCAGGTAAGAAGGTTTGTAAGTAAGTGAGTGGGGTGGGTAGGCAGGAATAATTAAGTGACTGAACAGGCAGGAGAAAGAATGACGAATTAAGTTTGTAAGGGGAGTGAGCAAGGGCTGTTTAGCAGCTGAGCAGTACATAAGTAAATCATAATGTTAAATTTTCTGGAGAGAAGAGATGTGAAATTCATGGAGAGTCTTGCACTGCATATATACTGTGCCAGTGCTTTATGTGGATTGCTAAAATCAAACATTGCTGAATTTTTGAAAATTAACATTCCAGATGACACAAAGATATGGAATGTCCTACATCGAGGTTGGCAAAAACTTGTTTTAAGCCATGGGCAGTGCTGTCTTTAACCCATGGCTCAAACCGTGTCTTGGCCAATCAGAAAACAGGTATAGAAACATAGACTTTGACGGCAGATAAGGACCGCTAGGCCCATCTAGTCTGCCCATTTCCCTACCTACAGGATAGGCTGCAGATCCTAGTTAACCAACAGCCTATATCTTCCTGCCCCCCACAAGAATTGCCTTATGTCTGTCCCATGCATTCTTGAATTCTCCCACTTTTTAGACCCACAACTTCCTCAGGAAGGCTGTTCCATGCATCTACTACCCTCTCTGTGAAATAATACTTCCTCACATTGCCCTGAACCGCCCTCCTTCTATCTTTAAATTGTGTACCCTTGTTCTTGCAAGTCTCTCTTTTCTGAAAGATGCTACCCTCTTGGACTTTGTTGATTCCCTTGAGGTACTTGAAAGTTTCTATCATGTCCCCCCTCTCCCTTCTTTCCTCAAGGGTATACATATTAAACTCCTTTAGTCTCTCCTCATGCGGCTTCTCTTGCAGACCCTGCACCATTTTAGTTGCCCTCCTCTGGACTGCCTCTATCCTGTCTATGTCCTTGTGGAGATGGGGTCTCCAGAACTGGACACAGTATTCCAGATGGGGTCTCACCAACTGTCTGTACAGAGGGATAACAACTTCCTGTTTTCAGCTGCTGATGCCTCTCCTTATACATCCCAGTATACCCCCGGCCCTCCCTACTGCCTTCTCACATTGCTTGCTAACCTTAAGGTCATCTGATATAATTACCCCCAGGTCCCTTTCCTGTTTTGTTGTTGTTACTACCTCCCCACCCATTGTGTATTCTTCCCCTGGGTTCTTGTTTCCCAGGTGCATTATTTTGCACTTTTTTGCATTGAATCCTAGCTGCCATACGTCTGACCATTCCTCCAACCTTGCAAGTCCCTTTTCATCCTTTCCACGCCTCCTGTGTATCAACCCTGTTGCAGATTTTGTCTCATCTGCAAAAGGCATACTTTTCCTTCCAGTCCCTCTGCAATGTCACTGATGAAGACATTAAAAGGACTGGACCGATACTGAACCTCTGGGTACCCCCTGTGTAACGCCCTTTCTTCAGAGTGGACTCCATTTACAATTACCTTCTGTGTCCTGTTGTCCAGCCAATGTTTTACCCAGGCTACCACCCTGGGACCCACTCCCAGGCTGGTTAACTTGACTAATAATCTTTTGTGTGGGACTGTGTCAAATGCCTTGCTAAAGTCTAGGTAGGCCATGTCCACAGCCCCTCCCTGGTCTACTACTTTGGTCACCCAGTCAAAGAAATCTATTAGATTCGTCTGACATGACCTTCCCGCTGTGAACCCATGCTGCCTTGGATCCTGTGCTCCACTGACCTCTAGGTACTCAATTATTCTTTCCTTCAGAAGTGACTCCATCACTTTCCCTACCACAGAGGTCAGATGACAGGTCTGTAGTTTCTCGCCTCTGTCTTGGTCCCACTTTTGTGAAGGGAATCACATCCTCCTTCTCCAGTCCTCAGGTACCACATCCCACCATGATTTATTAAAAGAGTAGTCAGTGGTTCTACTAGTTCCTTCCTTAATTTTTTAGAATTCTGGGTGAATTCCACCAGGACCCATTGCTTTGTCCACCTTCAGTTTTAGGAGTTCTTGCAGAACCCTTTCTTCTGTGAAAGGACTGGGATCGACTCCCCTATCAAGAGTGCTTCTGTTAATTGGATTAGGCACTTCCCCCTCCTCTTTTGTGAATACTGAGCAGAAAAATTCATTCAGTATTCCTGCTTTTTCACTGTCCCCCTCTGCCCACCCACCGTTCATTCTATTCAGCCTCACTATCCCTCCCTTTGTCTTTCAACGCTCGCTGATGTACCTATAAAGGTTTTATCCTTCTTAACTTGAGTTGGCTATCTTTTCCTCAGTTTGGGCCTTGCTATTCTGACTTCCCTCCCTGCTTCTTTCTGCCTTAACTGGTACAGCTCTCTGTCCTGCTCCTTCTGTGTTTCCTTATACTTCCGGAATGCTATCTTTTCTTCCTGACTTTCACAGCCACCTCTCTTGAGAACCATAGTGGCCTTTTCTTTCATTTTGATTTGTTTATTTGCTTCACACAAAGGCTTGTTGCCTCTGTGATGGCAATTTTGATAATTCCCCATTGTTGCTCCACACCTCCTTCTAGCCTGTTTGCTAGTGTTTTTCTGAGGCACTGTCCCATCTTGCCAAAGTCAGCCCTCCTAAAGTCCAGTACCCTCACTTTTGTATGGCTTGACTCTGTAGCTGAGTATAACGTGAACCACACTGCTTGATGGTCACTTGTCCCCAGATGGCAACCCACTTCTAGATCTGAGATCCTCTCACTGCCCCCATTTGAGAGTACAAGGTCTAAGATTGCTCCCTCTCGAGTGGATTCCGAAACTAGCTGTCTAATGCCTGCCACCTGTAGGGCGTCAAGAATGGCCCTGCTCTTGGATGTGGCTGCAGCAAATGTGCTCCAGTTAACATCTGGCATATTCAGGTCTCCCATCAACAGTATCTCCCTTTCTCTGCCATTTCTAAGAATGCCTTCCATCATATCCTTGTCCATTCCTTCCCCCTGACATGGGGGTCTGTACACAACCCCTGTGCAGATTGTGGTGCCCTTTCCAGTCTCCAAGGTGACCCTCAGTACCTCCTCTCCTCCCTGTTTACTCTTTTGTTCAGTTGCTTTTATCCCTTCCTTTACATAGAGAGCTACTCCTCCCCCTCTTCTCCCTTGCCTGTCTCTCCTCTAAGTTATGTACCCTGGTATGTTAACATCCCATTCGTGGTTCTCTGTGTACCATGTTTCTGTGACTGCTACAGTATCCAGGCATCCCTCTTCCATTAAGGCCACCAGCTCAGGGAGCTTGTTGCCCAGACTACGGGCATTGGTACTCATTACCCTCCATTTCCTGATGGCCTTACCCCCTTTTGCCCCATCCCTGTCCTTCTTGCCTTTGTTGCTTTCTCCATTTACCCCTGCCCTTCTCCCTATTGACACCTCCATGTTGGTGTTTGCCACACTTACTACCATGATTGTTTGGAAGCTAGGATTTTCCTGTTCCTTTCCAGTGCCTCCCCCCTTGGCTTATTTAAAAGCTTGCCAATGAAGCATTTAAACCTATCACCTAGGATCCTGGTTCCCCTCCCGGACAGATGCAGCCCATCATGCCAGTATAGGCTTGCATCACTCCAGGTGGACCCCCAGTCCCCAATGAAGCCAAATCCCTGAGCTCCACACCAGTTTTTCAACCACTGATTGAATCCCATGGTACGGAGCATCCTAGCCTCTCCTATGCCATAGATGGGTAGCATCTAACCCATGTTATATTTGCATAATACTATAGGTAGATCTGAGCAGATTGAAGGGCCCACTGAGTCTTTTTCTGCCTCCAATCTGAGTGTTTCTGTTTCGCTGTAAAAGTACTTTTAATTTACAAGAACATATTGTGAGTTTGCAGGACCTGATTTGTCACAAGAGCAGCTCTAGTTTTCATATACCACAAGGCAATGTACACTCAGCAGATGATGTGTTCACTGATATTATACTGCATTTTTCATTTAATTATGTGATTTTCTTTGTAAGGTCATCATATTTCTGTTTAGTGCTTTCTCTTTCTTGGTTAATTTTCTTTTGAATCATTGCATGATTTGCAGTCAGTTATTTGATCTTCCCTTTAAACCTGAGTGTAGTGGTTTGTGTTACTCTTTCTGAGTGTTGTGATGTTGACCTCTGCCTACTTGAGCTGATTTTGAACATTTGTCTGATTATAAGACAGTGTTGTGATCTTACCTTATGCTTGCTGGAGTTGCATTTGGAGATCCTCGTGATTCCAGTCCTATAGTCAGCTGGACTATTTTATATGTAGTTTAGCAATCTTGTCAAACATCTTGGAGGTATCTCATAAACTGATTCTTTTATTGGATCATGCTCCAGTGTCTCTCATTTGGGAGCCTCAACAGACTTTGATGAGAACTCCATTTTGGCATTTCAATCCAGATTTGTTACTTCAGAGGGATTTTTCTCAGTGGGTGGTGGGGGAGATTGACTTCTACTTTGCATCTACTTCTTCTCTGGGGGTTTGCCTTTTGTATTATGGGATATGTTTAATGCCTTTCTTTGGGGCAGAATTATTTCTTACACTTCCCATATTAATAAGCAACATAAAGAGAAGGTGGAGACCCAGATGGGGAGAATTAAGCAGCTGGAAAATGAGATTTATACAGCCCAGGCAGATAAGAAGGAGCTGGTTCAAGAATTGGTTACCTGTGAGGATCAGTTGCATGTGTTATTTCAACAGAAACCAGCCGGCCATGTTTTTTATTAGGCAGGCTTACTGGGAATCAGTGGACAAGGTGGGCAAGCTATTGGCTTACAGACTAAAGAAGAGGGCCATGGAAATGCAGGTTCCATATTTAAAGGATGGTAATGGGGGAGTGGTTACCAATGCTTGGGCTGGTAGTATAGCCTAGAGGTTGGAGGAATGAGGTGTGAAGGAGCTCTATACATCCAGCAGATCAGACCTGAGTTTGAGTCTCAGAATCTCCACTTGCATACTGTGTGACTCTGAGCAAGTCACTTAACTGCCCAGTGTTCCCAGGTCACCCCTGAAAACAGGCACTTGTGCCTAGTGGGCCTTACCCAGTTACCAAAGACTAAAATAAAATAACTAAAAATAAAATAAATTGTGGAGCTTTTTTTATGAATTTTTTTCTTGTCTCTATCAGTCCTCCATCAACCCTTCACAAACAGATTTTTAGGTTTTCTTTGAACATGTTGACATGCCTACATTGCAGTTAAATGTGGCCTCTCCTTTGGATGATAATATGTCTTTACAGGAGGTTCAGTGGGCCATAAAATCTTTAGCCGTGGGCAAGAAGCCAGGCCTAGATGGTCTTAGTGCTGATTTTTACTAGGCGTTTGAACCACAATTGCCTCATAGGCTTTTTGTATTGTTCAAGGTGGTGGGGAAAGTTGGTACATTACCAGATTTTATGTAGGATGCAATTGTCACTGTCTTGCCGAAACATGGCAAGGACCTCACTTTGTGTGCTAATTACTGGCCCATAGCTCTCTTAAACTTGGATTGTAAAATAATTTGGGATAAAATTTTGGCCATGAGGCTGAAGAGAGTGATGGGAGTCCTGGTTACTAAAGCGCAATCTGGCTTTATGAGGGGGATGCATGGCAGTGACAACTTGCATGCAGGCATAGATTTAATCTCAGGTGGCAGTGTGGGGCCTGCAGTATGAAGCCTTGGTGGGGTTAAATGTGGAAAGTTTGACTCTGTTGAGTGGTGTTACTTACAATTTGTGTTCACTGAAGTCAGTCTGGGACCTAGATTCTGCCAATGGATTACTTGTCTTTACTCTGCCCCCAAGGCTGGAGTACAGACCAATGGAGTTTTATCAGTACACTTTTCTTTGTCAAGAGGCATTTAGGCAGGGGTACCCACTTAGCCATTACTTTTTCTACTTGCTGTTGAACCTTTAAATTTTGCATTGTCAAACAACCATGGAATTAGAGGGATTGCTGTGGGGAGGACATCTTTTGCATCTCTACTTTATGCTGATGACCTGCTGACCTGCTTTTGTTTGGGGCAAAAGTGGAAACCTCACTTCTGAAGGCCTGGGAAATTATTGATTCCTTTGGTGCTATCTCTGGGTTGTGCATAAACTGGGGAAAAAACTGAGATTATGCCTTTGTGTAAAGCAGATAGGGCCTGGGCTGTACTTGGGGTGCATACTTTGAAATGGTTTCAAGGGGATGTAAAATATTTTGGGATGCATGTTTGACCCCCACTTGAAGTGATGTATACTAAAAACTTAAAGGGGATGATGGAGGAGATTAAAGTGGACCTCCAGAGAAGGAAGAAGCTGAATTTGTCTCTTCCTGGCAAAATTGCTGCCTTACAAATTATGGTTTCCCCTGCCTTTTTTTATAAAGTATGTAACTTACCTTTGGTATTACCTCAGTGTTACTAAGTTCATCTGGATTGGATCTTGGCAGATTTTATATGGGAGTGTTCTCATCCTTGTTTAAGTTGAAGGATGCTTTGGGCCCCCTGGTATAATTGGAGGCTAGAACATGATTTGGCTTTGGCCATACTACTTGTGCAATGGAATCAAACAGATATTGAACTGGATTTTTCATTCTTGTCCAGACTATCCTATGTGGGTAGAGATTGAGCTAGAACTGCTGGGTGCCCAACCCTCTGGTGATGCTGTTGAAGTATGGGGGTAGCTGGTGTTTAGATCTATTTGCACCAATGGCTTGTTCGAGATGGGCTTGGGGTAGGTTCTCTAAAATAATTAGGTGGGATGCCACCTTCTTTGATAAGTGGGAACTGCTATGGGGAAACCCAGACATTCAGGTGGGAAATGTTACTTTGTGTTGGGGTCTTTGGTTGGACAGTGGGATGCATTTGTTAAGAGATTTAATGGATGATATGTGAGGACTCCTGGTAACCTTTCAGGATTTTCAGGCAAAATTTAATTCTCTCACTAAGTGAGTTGTGCCATTGCTTTCAGCTTAATAATGGTTTATCAGGAAAAAGCATTTCATAATTACTGCATTAGGGAGATGGATTTTACTGTGCAGTTGGGGAGTTGGTATAGGCTTCCTAGGGGGCACATCAATTGCCTTTATAAAGAGCTGTTGAAATGTTTTCATCCTAACTAGGAGCCACACAGATTGAAATGGATACAGGATATGAACTGTGATTTAGATGACAAGGGGTGGAACAAATGTTGGGTGGCTGCGCATTCTGCATCCCTGGATCCCAAGCTCCAACTGATCCAAAAGAAGAACTTGGGAAGGTGACATCGTAGCCTGGTTCAATTCGTCAGATTGGGATTACTGGGCTTGGATTTTTGTTTGCGGTGTCACTACACATCT